>JAYRBT010000082.1:50010461-50034015 GCA_036023395.1 Myiotriccus ornatus
CAAGAAATGCAAGACTACTTAGTACTTTATTTCAAGCAGGAAAATACTATTGTTGGTTTATTGCATGGGGCATATATTGGGAATTTCTTTTTTTCTCCACAGTGGATTCTTAAGACAGAAAACAGTATCTGTGCAAGAATGTAAAGGAGGAGTAATCCCTTCCCAGTTTTCACTGTTCCCCTTAGTCCTCCTAAGTCTACTTTCTATTATCAGAATTTATTGCAATAAATAACAAAAATGCCCTGCAGGCAGTTTGGGTTACATTTTCAGTGTGCATAGAAATTAACAGACCTTTCTCCTCCACTGTGCTCTTAATTTTGGGCAGGTTTGGGTAAAGGCACTATTTCCAGTAGTCACTGTCCTGTATTTCTCTAGAAATTCAAGTCAGCATGATAATAGTGATATAAAGGTGATGAAAAGAGGAAACATGACCTATTTCTTTGACTGATTGAGAGGATTTCTCCTGATTTACAGACATGTAACTGGGAGCAGAGAAAGCAAAGAGGCTAAGTAGGCAGCATCTCACCAATAATGAAACCTAGTATAAAAAACATTTAATAGAAGTTGTTGGAGCATCCAACCTGAAAAAAACATGTTCACTGATTCCCTGCCAGACTATCTTATTCTGGAGCACAAAAGAAATACAACATGCAATGACAACGGTGGCAGCTGGTGCCCAGCTGCAGGGTCTGCTCTAGTACATGTTCACCAGCTCCTCAGAGACCGCAGAACAAAAGGTGGCAGGCCAGATACAGATAGATGGCTTGACCACCACAATTTACATAAAACAAAGCAATGCTGTTAATGGGACATGGTTCCAGGACACAAGAAAAATCCAATCCTTTTTCTGTCTATTTCTCATGAAAGCCCTGTTATGTGATAAATCTCATCTCCACAGAGGGGCACAGAGAGACAACAGCAGGAGGGGGAGCTCAAAGAATACACTGTCCACACAGCTCTGGGGCCCAGCACAGGAGCCATCAGCCCATCAAGTCCCATCTCCACAAGCCCAGGGAAACGCAGGGGCACAAAGGCAAGTACAATACAAATTAAGGACTCAGAAGAAGGGATACCCTGTGTGGGCCCCTCCCAGGGCTATCTCAGGAGAATATGAGCCTTGTCACTGACCAGACCTGGGGGCACAGACATTCAGTAGCCTTGCTTCTCTAAGACTGATGAATCTGTCCCAGTTTCCCTAACACTTTCTTCCATGCACTGACATGAATTACCTGAGACATATCAGATTCCTTTTCTTCTCCCTGAGGTTTGTCACCTTCAGCAACATTCTCCTGCTCAGTGGCAGCAGTGCCATCACCAGCTCCTGCTGCCATGGCCAGACTGTCTTCTGATGCTGCAGCCCCCTCATCAACAGGTACCACCTAAAAACAACAGGAGGGAGGGACTTTTCAGCATGAGTTAAATGTTTGCTGGAGAGACCATGGACCATCCTCTGCTCTGTGACCTCCCTGGGTGATGCTGATCAGTGGTCTTGAATTCACTGGTGTTCCTCCTGATTTATGAAGGAGAGCAGCACTGGAAGCAAGCTTGTGCAGAGAGGCCGAGTAACAGGCAGGAGAAAGAGATGTATGAAACCTCACTAGGCAACACTTAAAAGAGTCCTCAGGTGGACTAGTTACTAGTGGAGTAACCGTTTGCCAAGGCTGTAGTATTTTTATCTTTTCTTGTCATCCAGCTTTATTGTGGAAGATATTTACCACTGGTTTCTGCTGAGAAGGAGGAGCTTACAAGCTGTCCAAGGGGTCCGCAGGACCCTGCTAATGGAATCTCTTCTTGGCAAGAGCCTCCAAGCCTTCTCCAGCTAGTTAGCTACCTCTGGACTTGTGCTGACTTCAAAAATCTTGTAATCTTAATTACACACTCATTTCTAACAGAGAGACTTATAAATCAGGCTATGTCAGGAAAAGTAAACATATTCTACAGCTAAATAAAGATCAGGAAAAATATAACTGCAAAGATCTAGAGTTATATCAGTATAAAAAGATACCCATTCAGTCTGGATATGACTGAACCATTTCTGATCAGTCCACACTGAAAAGTTCATGCGTAATTTCTTCCAGTTCTTGAAACATGGATAGAAAAATACCTGCCTACTACTAGATCAATGTTGAATCCTTCATCCAGTAGAAACTGTTACTGTAATTTATGTATCACCCTAACATTTATATTGCTATGTACTGCTTACAGTAGCATACTGGGTATACACTTACAATGGATTAGTCTTAAGGTTCAAAGGGTGGGAAGTTAATGAAAAACTTGTTCTTTTAATCTAATTAATTTCTAGATGGAATTTTTAACTTATGGCAGATAGTTCCAGGAAAAACACTGCAGGAAAACTGTTTTAGAGGTACCAATGTCAAGCCACAGTTAGCTTGATCTCTTTGATCTCCAGTTAACAGTCTGATGCTCTTTGTTTCCTCAGTTTGATCTCTCCCCTGTGGATGAGCCTAACTCTGCTACCTGAACTCAACAACTGTTCATGGGCACTCTTCTGGCACTGCTAGCAACATTTAATATTCAGCACTACTCCTATTTGCTGCTATTATTTGACGTGATAAAGAAATTCTCCTAGAGTCCTTGAAGGCAGAAAACACTATATGGATTCGCAGAAATTACTGGGAAACTTTAAATTGAAAATGATGCGGATGAAGAATGATCTATTGTAAAAAGAAGTAACATCAAAAGATGTGGGCAGATGCCGACTTCTCCTGGAAGGCATGCAGGTCTGCCACTTATTAACAATTTTAGTGGCCTTGACCCAAGTAGATATACAAATAAATGATGAGTGTAAAAATCCTGGAAGAGGCTAGTAGGAAAGAGTGGGAATAGAGTGCACATCAGATTGATTTTATACTATGCATCTCTAACAGCATGCTGCAGGAATTGATCTTGCTGTCTATTGTGATTAGGATCAACAATTCCTTTTCTATTTATTGGATTTGTATAGCCCATTTTATTTCATGAAGGAGGAGAATATTAATTTACATGAATCAGCTCACATATGCCCTGCAGTAATGCTCTCACAGCCTGTAGCCGTAAGTCACTAAATGCATACCACTGCTTACAACTGCATAACCATTTGTCCTTGTGTCTTAAGAGTGCAAAATCAATGCGAGCTAGAAGACTAAAAAACATCTTTTACAAAAAGGAATGTGAGGTAGCACAGGATGAACCTTACATTCAGCCTCAAATATATTTGATTAGTACGGAGGAGAAAAAAAAAAAAAAGAGAAGGATACTGAATTCATACCCAGCTATGCTGAACCACATACTTGCAGATACAGGTATATTACCTTACTTCATACTGAAAACCACTCCTACAAATCTCTTTTATATAGGTCATAAATAACATTAGACATTCTCAGATTGTTCCAAATCAGCCTTCTGAAATTTGGACAGTTGTCCCATCATACCTACCACAGAGGGGACAAAGAACAGATTGTCCAGTATAAGGAGGGCTATGATAGAACCACTTGACTATTTAATGGCACAGTTGTGAATTCTTCTTTGGACAGAATGCAGCTGATTCACACTGTTGTACTCCCATTAACCTTGCTGAGTACAATGCCACAGATTCAGCAGCAGCAAGAACAAGCCCAGGGTGAGGAGAAGGAGGGGTACCAAATCTGCCACCGGGATCTGCCAGAGGAGCATCCTGAGCTATGCTCATCTTCCAGGGCCAAAGTTCTTGCCCCAAGGCTACATTTAGAACAGGAATGGGTAATTTTTATGGCAGTTGGTTATAATCACGGCTAAGCTAGCTAATGTCAAGAGGAACCAATCATCATGCTTTAGGGAATGCATGAATTACAAAGTCTTGGAAGATTCTGGGTGTCATGATTTAGCTACTTCTGGGAAACCTTGCAGGAATTTTTTCCCTTCCCCCCTGCCCACTGCGTGCAGAGCTATTAGGTGAGTACTTAGGTGAACAAAAGGCCTGGCTCCCTCACTAATGGCTGAAAATTAGTCTCCTAGGAAACGGGGCAGATGAAAGGCTATTGTTTACTTTTTTCTCTCCTCCCCTTTATTACCTTTTAATAAAGGGCTGTTATTTTTCCTTTTCCATAATTTGTCTTTCCTTCAATCGGAGCCTCTTAATTTCGGATTTATAATCACTTAGAGGGAGGAGTTTGGGTCTTTTCTCATAACTCATCCTCAGCAAAAGACCCTTGTCTCTTTTAAACTGGGACACTGGGGTAGTACTGAAGAATTTGTATGCAAGCTGGAGTATCAAAGGGACCACCCTCCACCGGCAGTCAGATATCAGCTTAGCAAATAGCTTGAGCTCTTATGCCAGCTCTTCTGCGTAGAGTAATACAGTTTTAAGCAGCTATTTTAAACAGAACACAGGGTCAAATTCACTCTCAGATAAGAGACCTCAACTTTATTAGAACAAGTAGTATTAGAATAAAGGAAAAAGGTTTCCAAGACTTAGCCTTGCTGTTCACAGAACAGTGAGGCTTTCCATGTTTCTTCTTGGACCAGACTTGCTGTGAGTGACAAGCCAAGGCTAGAAGAGCAACACAACACTCTTGCACCGTATCAACACAAAGTTGGGCTTGACCTACCACTCTCACCCTGGACTTGTTATGCAATTCTGCTGTTTTCTACATGGATGTGACAGTGCCGCTGAGGAGTATGGCACCAGTGAGTCCCAAATTCACTTCCCAGTGACACTGGTATACTCTAGAGCCACAGATACATCCTTGACTCTAGCAAAGTTTGTGTTTTTTTACAGCAGGATAACAAACCTAAGCTTGGACAGCTGAACTTAGTATGTTCTGAAAGCAGTGAACAGAGATCAGTTCATGATCTTTTTGTATATACCGTGGCACCAAAACGAGTAACAACAAAAACAGAAGGCTGCCAGGACCTTGAGATACAAATCCTGAATGATTACTAACTAGAGTTATAATCTCTCTCCCAGTCCTTACTTCTATCCCTGTGTTTAATATGCAGCCATTCCTCCTGTGCACATTTGAACACATTATAGGTTCACTTTAGTATACAAAGATTCAGGTAAGTACTTTTATCACCCCTGAAGAAATATAAGCAAAATACAATCATTCAAGTCCACACATGCACAGCTTAAAGTATGTAATTGAGCTTTTCATTTGCTTTGTAGTTTGATTTTAACTGTATCTAACAATGCCAGATTGTGTTTTAGCAAACCAACTCATGATTATCTTCAAGTATCTGTTTTAGCTTAGGGCATATTGTGGTAGCAAAAAGAAATGATTAATCAAAGGGTTTTTTACTTTTTATAAAGAAGTTTGCAGGAAGGCTAGGCAAAAAAACTTATGGAAACTGTAAAAGCTACTTGGAATCTATGCAGTATATTTCTGAATGTCAAGAGAAACAGTTCCTTCTGCCATGGAACTGCTTTGTTTGCTGCCCTGTTAATAATATAAGTGGTAGACCTGCATGCCTTACAGGAGAAGAAGTCAGCATCTGCCCACGTCTTTTGATGTTACTTCTTTTTACAATAGAGCATCCTTCATCAGCATCAGTCTGATGCTCTTTGTTTCCTCAGTTTGATCTCTCCCATGCTTTGTTTGCTGCCCTGAAATATTCATGACAGGCAGTTTCTCAGGCAAATCCTGCATTGAATGAGAAGTGATCTGTTAGAATATATGCCGTGAATACAGATATATCTGTGTAGTGCTAGACTAGATACCACAGTTGTATCATACTGCCCTGCCTATTGATGACACGCAAATGAAAAATCAATTTTTTTGACAGGATTATCTTGAAGACATTAAAGCAAAACCACACTCTTGAGGCTATTCATATGTACCTCATTTTCTTTCTCAGCAACTCCTGTTGTCTCCTTATTCCCCACCTCGACACTTTCCTGTATGAAGAGGAAATATGATCATCACCTTGGTCATGCTAAGGCAATGGCTGCAGAGGAATTGGTATTAATCAAGCTAATGGAAGCATGCCAGGTATGGAATGTAATGAAACGACTGGCTAAATGGGGCAGTATATAGCAAGCAGGAAGATTCTTTTTATATGCCACATATAATCAGAAATAGAAGTAGTTGCATGCTAAACAAATAAAACCTTTAAGCATGTCATCATCATCACACTCCAACAGCTAAGGACAATTTTATTTTCTTTTATTACAAGTATTTTCATAATAGCACCAGCTTTGAAGAATTCCTTATTAAACAACTTTGCAGTTTCCATCAAGCTCAAATTATTCCCACCATGACTCAATCTGTTTCTTTTATGACCTACTGCTGCTCCTGCAACTCACCAGTGCTTCAAGGTAAATTTTGTAAAACACTTCTTCTACTCATTGTGCACAGCAACTCATGTAAAGGGGCTTTTCAAAACAGGTGGGTCACAAAGTTCAAAATTTTTTTGCCCAATCACCTTTCTTTAGGTCCATATTCAGCAGTATATGCAGCTGGTGTCTGACATAAAAAAAACCTGTCAAAATCACTAAAATTCAGGCTTTGTTTGGAACAGCTGGAAGTGCTTTTTTTGCTCTTCAGGTTTGACTTTCTGCAGACAGAGGCTATTTCTAAAGATGCACTGCTAAGCAAAAACAAGCCAAAGACCTGTTATGGAACCCCACTTTGCTAATAAATTGTGAGGCTGCTAGGTCAGATTTTTCTAAAGAGCTGTAAGGTTGAAGAGAAATTATGCAAATATATGTAGGGGGCATGGTAGATTGGACCATCTGCTTTAGCAATCAGAAATTAGGAGACCTCAAGTACTCAGGCTCCAGCTACCTGCCTTCGCACAACCCCAACTGCCACTCCAAAATTTCTTGAAGTTTCAGCTGAAACGGTTGCATGTTTCTTTTTTAATAAAAGAAGGCTGAGTTATATGCAAACTTCCTATCTCTCATATTTTTTCCTACTCTAATGTTCTAGTATTACTTGCAGTCACCTCATAAGCCCCAAACATTCTCAGATGCCAGGGAAAGGCAGTTGCGGACAATGGTGTTGCCATGGAAACCTCTTACAGCCTTATCACCATTAAAATTGCAGTGTTATATAACTTTCTTTTAAAATTATTCATTCCACTTGTTTTGAAGATGCCAAGCCTCTGCCATGTGGTCTTCAATTTTATAGTAAGTTTGAGGAGACTGTAGAGGGTCTTAAATAGAACAAAGTAAATATCAACAGGAAAATATAAATATTTCATACTCCATAGTGATGCATGCATGCACACAGCCATCCAGAGAAATCTTCTTATTTTGTACAGCAGGGATGTACTGTTGCCCGTAAAGGCTTTATGTCCAACTGCAAGTGGGTAGTCAGATGGCTTCCCTACTTGTACCACTAAATAGTGCTGAATTTCTGCCATCAGCTGTCTTTACAATTTACCTTCAAAAATTATCATAATCTTACACTTTAAAGTCAGGAATGTGTCAGTCTTTGACATTTTCTTAACAATTCCCTAGCAATAGTCTGTGGTAAGAATCCCATCAGCCCAGCTTTGGGTATCTTTGCAGAAGAATCTAAAATATACATATTTTTAAATGAGAAGTGGTTTCCAGGCTAACTGAAAGGACAGTTTTGGTTGGAAAGGTGAAAGTAAGGAGAGCTTCTCTTGCTTCCCAAAGCTTGTGCTTTCCTGAAGTTAATGTCACTATTGTGTAGTAGTCAAATCAGTAGCATTCCGCTTTTCTGAGTAGGTGGAAGTTGGGATTTTGTGGATTTTGAGAAGAGAGGCATGGTAGCAAAAACTGTATCATTTTTAGTGCATGAAAACCTTCCTAAAAGGGATGATTAAATAACATGTTAGTGAACTAACACCCTGGTTTCAGAGAGAAAAATCTTCTTCTGCTGACTTCTACAGAATGACACTATTCTACATCAGTTCTCTCCTGTATACGAGAGTCATATATTTTTAAAAGCCTTATGCTCCAGTTGTGCACCTGCACTTGGCTTCACCCTCAAAATCTGGACACAGTTGACTGCTCTTCTGTATCTAACCATTGTACTGCCCTCTGCAGTACAATACATGCTTCACTATTTGGGCACTGTGAATTGTACCTACAGTGGGATTCAACCGTAATTAGGTACTCCTCAAGTTGCAGGCTGTTTCCTGGCCTCTGCTGTACTTGCTCAGTGTCTGCAAAGAGCTTACCAGAAGGTAGTTCCATGCATGCTTATACACAGCTTTGACCGTATTTAGCTGAGTGTCTGACTGCTTTAATGGGAGAACGTCAGAGTCCAGGAAGGCCCAAAGAACTGAGAGGCCCTTTCCGAACTAATGAAAGTAATGGAAGTAGAAAAGCTGATTTCCGAACAGTGCTCTGAACTCCAGGCACTATGTCTCACATGTAGCTGAAGAAGAAAAGGAAATAACACTTCATAAGCTTTCACTTTATCATGATGTCCTCATGTCATCTTTGCTTGAATGGGAAAAATTGATGTATTGAGAGGGGTAGTATTATCTGAAAAAGCAATAAATAGTGGTTAATGCATTATATCCTTTAGACCATCCTTTGGATGTAACAGCTGCCTTTGGGAATGCTAAGGGAGCAGGGAAACAATTGTTTCTGCATGCAGAATTCCATGCACGAACTTTTTACCATGGTCAACTTTTTTCTGTTGGCACACATGGTCATCCTGTGCCTTTAATTACCGAACATTTTATCCCCTCCCCAAAAAAGATCAACTGTTGACAGCTACTAACAAAAACTTTATTTGTTCTATGGAATTTGAGACCTGAAGGATCAAGACAAAATATGCAATGAGATCACAGGCAGCAGTTCTGACGAGCTCTTCTAATGGCATTTTGGCAATCTTGATCAGGCAGACTATGAACCAGCATGTAACTGAATCCAAAATGCCCTGAGAGGCAAGTGGTACCCTATCCCCTGGACAATTTTTTTCATAACTTAAATGAACATCCTACAAGAAGATTTACTGTGAAGTTCCTACAATGAAGAATATATGCCATAAATTTTCTGGATTAATGGGACGTGACAGGAAACTTACCATATAAAAGTGAAACTGAGAAGTGGCTGTCACTCCAAACTGGAAGTAACTAAACTTGATAAAAGATTCCCCATGAGAGAGTATCTATCAGTATTTTACAACTTCCCTTTTAAAGCAAATTGTCATTCATAAAGCAAACAAATGCAGAACACTGAGAAATGCTGTTTTAATCTTTTGCAATTCAGTGTACTTTTCCTTAGCTTTGATCATATTTGTCATTAATCCTAATCTTCAAAACTCTTCCTTGCAAGTCCTGGAAAGCCCTTCCTGAAATAACAACCTTTCAGAGCCAAATGCAGAATTACTCCATTTTAGGTATTTTTAAAATCAACATTTCTAGCTTATTTTCCCAAATTAGCAAGGACAACTTCACTTTTAATAAGCAAAAAAAACCTCAAGAACAAACCTAATCAAAACTCTTTAACTTCTATTTAATGCTTGTGTTATTTCTTCTGGGTTGCTCTTAAATTGCCTGTCTCTTGCATTGAGTTTCTCTCTGCCTCTATCACAACAGCTCTGCAGTCCTGCGACTCAGCCAGAGCAGCTGATGACAGACCACGGACTCAGAACTCCTCAGCAGCAAAATGGATCACCTGAAAAGGTCTTGTCAACCAACGAGTAAATGCGTGGTGCTGCAGTCACAACCTGTTTAATTAGTGCTTAAGATGTGCAACAGGCTTCAGAGCATTGCTTTGTCTTTACTGCAAGATAAAAAGGAGTTGGCTTCCTCTTAGAAAAATGGGGAACTTCTTTTACATTTTTTAATTCCTTAAATCCTTACAGATAATCAAAATAAAACCACCTTTTTAGCTTCATTAATATTTGTTCTTCCTGACATTCACTCACAGGAAGAAAGGAAATCATCAATGACTGATTTCCTATCCCTTCCCTCTCCACCTTCCCTCTGTCTTTCTTTATTTCAAACTATCAAATTTACATGAGGCACTCCGCACAACAGTTTGACAAAAACAATGTGCTTCACATAGAAAATTTCATTCTCTGCCCTACTATAGAGTTAACAAGTTATTATTGTGATTTATATCAAGTGAAAAGGAAACACACAGGAGGGGAGAGCCTGGTCTCCTTATACCACTAACTTATGTTACTAGAGGGGGATGATCCTGAAGTAATTTGCTCCAGTGTATACCGTGGAATCAAGCAAAAGCCAATTAAAATTATGAAGCAAATACTCGAAGTTTATGCAAATGTAATCAGAATTAAACCCTAAACGTAATTTTAGGGAACACACTGGAACTGCTTCCCTCCACAGGTGCATTGCTGCTAGGAGTCCACAGAGAAATGGTAGGGTTGGACAGAGACAGGTATTATCTGCCCTTTTCCCCAGAGTCCTGCAGAACAGCCCATTTACCACTGCCTACCTTTCCTCACACAATAAATTATTTTTCCTCCATTAGGAAGATAGGACCAAGGGAAGAATGAGTAAGGCAGGTGCTACAGCTAAAGTTTTACCTCTCTCTTTGCACCATTTGTGCTGGATACCATTTTTTAATCCTGTTACACAGACAGTTGAAACCACTCAGGCAAACTCATCAATTACTCTTTAAAAAAGTTTTTAATAAACTACTTCTGCACTCCACAGCCTTGCAACCAATGCTAGTACCTAATTCCTTCTCCTGAAGACATTTTCCATAATATCAGCAGTGGCTTTTGTGCAGGTCTAACACTGCCAGCAGACAACGCGCCTATCCTTAGTAGGTGGAGCTAGTGGGCTTAATGCTATCCTCCTAAGTCAACAACACTACCCAACCTGGAGTCATCAATAAATGTCACCATTAGCCTTGTGGTGTTGAAGCCATTGCCATTAATAAAAATGAGCTCCAGAGATGCTCCGAGAAATGCTACAGGAGCTTCCTAGCTGATAAGTGGATATCTATTCATGCTCTCTGCTGCCACATCTATATGTGCATCTATAGCTACTTCCACTTTCTTCAGCTAATTTGCATCTACATTAGCTTAATATTGCTTTCCATATGGCAGTGTATCAAGTGCTTACTGAAAACCACCTAGTTTTATGCTAAATTGGGTATCATCATCCCTGCTTCACAGTTGAAGACATATAGGGACTCCCCCAAGGCCAAGTGCAGCTGAGCAAGCGTAAACCTTGTTCTTTTGAGGACACTTACAGCACCGAACTGTGCTCAAAATTCAGAAGAGCACAGCTATACACACCAGCTTCTGTGGCAGAAGAACTAACAAAATCCAACTTCTTTGTTTCATTCAGTTTTTTCAGTAGTAATCTGCATATTCTACCAGCAACAAGCACTCATTAGACCCTTTAAACATGTTCTTGTCTGAGGAAAGCATGAAAGTTGTCAGACTGCAAAAACAGACGCATTTTTCCTCCATAGTTCCTTAGCCTGTGGGTATCATCCACCACCAAGACCTTCTGACAGCAGTATGTAGAAGAGGAACCTCAGATAATAAGGATATTCACTGAGATAAAAAGGATATTCACTGAGATAAAAAGGATATTCACTGAGATAAAAAGGATATTCACTGAGATATCTGTATAAAAAGGGATGCTAGTTAGTAGTAAAATCCCATGCCTACTGCCTCAGATTACCTCTTAATTTGTAGTGATATTGTGTGCCCTGCTTTGTTCTTCATGCAGACCTGTAATTTCTTCTCCTCTCATCATTTCCTGAATGCCGGCATGTAGAAAACTCCAAACTGGTGTTTGGAGTTTCCCCTTTGGTGCACAACTGGCTCCTAAAACCACGAGTCTTGAAGACATTTATATTACAATAATTTTTTCCTCTGGAATTTTCACACTCTAGTAAGGACCATACAAGGCATACATTGGCTTAGAGCTTGAAATGAAATGTGAAAACTGCTAATAAGGTCGTTTAAAAAGGGCATCAATTCTTTCCCCTTCTGAAATTCATCTGGAATCAAACAACCTGTGAAACTACAATCACTCAGCTGAACTTCAGTCTAAAATGTGAAACATAAGAGGAATGACATTTTAGGGCTGAAAGGAGGATGAGTGCTGGAGAGGCATGCTGTGACACAGCCAGGCACTGGGGAAACTAGCCAAGGAGGGTGACAACGGAAAGGATGGCTAAAATGCAGCAGGCACATTCACCATGATGAAAGGTGTCTCAGATGAGGCCCAGGAGGTGGCATGGGGACAGATCACTCACCACAGCCTGCTCTGCTCGTTCGGCAGGCTCACCAGGGACAGCCTCCTTTTCCATAACAGCAGCAGGAGCAGGGGTTTCCTCAACCTTAAGTTCCCCAGGTGGAGCTTCTTCAGCCTCAGCCTTTTGTTATCGATTTTTAAGTAGATAGTAGAAAAATTGTTGAGGAGCACATGATACTGGGAATGGAGGAGGGGAAAGGGAACTGTGCCTGGCACAGTACTACTTCAGGCTCAATCTTGCCGAGCTTTGCCCCTGGCAAAGGGCAGCATCTAAAGGACGTTTCCATCCTCAGTGTTCTATATGTAAAATGTGCCAGTTTTACATCCCTCCCTCTCAAGTAAAGCAAGCATAGCTTTCTGAACTAGAGTAAGAGGTGATGGAAGGGGTGGAAGGCACCCACAGTTTGCTCCAAACTGCTCCAGAAACTGACAGCAAGGCCAGAAGTTGAAAGTCGCACGCATGTGTACCAACTCTGGTCTTTAAATATGAGTTTTCAAAACTATCTCCTACTCCCTGGTTTGGTCTGCTCTTGGAAAATACAGTCTCCCCTCCAGTGAAGGTAAGAAGCAATTAGCAGACACTCAAACAGTTTTATATGCACAAGGGCAAACACTGACAGACTAAATTCTAGCAATGTGAAAATCATCCCTGGTTTCTTATTAAAATGCATTTTCTCTTGAGCTCTCAATCACCTAGAAGGCATCCATTTATCAACCCACTGTTGGGATTTCCACCCTTTTAAATTCTGGCCTCAGCTTGTTTTTGAAGAAGCGGATCTATCAAATATCACCAGCCCTGAAGCAAGTTCAGTTTTGTCAAAATAGCTCACAGCAGAAGTGCAATCTCCAGTGGAAACATCACCTTGCAAAACATCACATACACATACAAGGGGAGAGTTCCAAGCAGTGCTCAGCACATTCCATTTATAAAGATGGCTGACTCAATCAGATAAAATAACCCCAAAAGATTAATTTGCCATGAACAAATTGCTCAGCATAATATGAGCTCAAAAGCAATTGCTTCGCAGTTGATAATAGGCAGCTGGCTAGAGTGTGATGTCTCCTGTGAGACATGAAGGGAAAGCTTCCATGAAATTCTTTAAAATACTAAAATCTCCTGATATTTTTCAGGAAAAAAACCCAAACCCTCTCAATTCTTTACTCACATGTACCTTAAGCAGACTAATTTTTAATGCGGTACAGAGAAGTTGGCCTATGCAAGACTTTCAGGATATGGCATAGCATAAAGAAGCATTCACCATATTGTACCAAGCTGTGCAAAAATCTCTCTGTGCAGTGTATTAATGACAGCTCTAGAAAATTTCACAAAGAAGAAATAGAACTGAAATGAGAAACACAAAGTAGATTTATCCCAGGTAAGGTGACTAATGAGTTTCCTGAGATTTTATGCTGGAAGATTCTTTCGGGCTTAAAGTCACAGGTAACGTTATAAAGCAGATTGCACTGATGTGCTTCAAGTCATTTGCTGACAAGCAGAGTTGCCACATTTCAGCTACAAGCAAAAATACTCTCACACCATATTTAATAATCATCATGAACACAAACACCACCAGAGGCATTATACAAAAGCCACATTAAATAATACTGAGTATCAGTCTGCTACTATTAAGTAACTATAGCACTCACCTAGCAATGCTGCTATTCACATCATTACTTCAGGCTAACCAAAGATTGTAAGAGGAGCTAAGAAACTGCCCAGATGTGATGACTTTCAAGAAGATTGTCCATTCCTTAGAAGTAGATCATTCCTACTAGTAATATGTGGAGAGGTGGTAAAACTACAGCAATACTGTAGATATTTAAGCAGTCATCACATACTATCATCTGCTTGCTCTACACTGGACCATAGTACTTATCTACTAATTTCTTAAATGCAATAAATGAACAAACTGTTTGATTACACCTTTCTAATGTAAACATATCTTAGAATATTCTGGTTTTCTTTTCTTTTGCTCTGTGCTATCCTTGTAAAAGATTGGTTTAGTGAGTATGGATTTACAAACTACAATCATATCACCCACCAGCTCTTCCAAGTAGAAGAGATGTATAAGTTTTTGTGATTTAAAGGATGGAAAGCACACAAAAAAGAGAAAATATCTTTGCCCAAAGGAAGAATAAAAAATGCCTTTTTTTACCAGGCATTTAAAAAGTAGCCAAAAGCCACCACTTACCAAAGGCTCTGTCACATTCTCACTTGCTTGCGCTGTGAATACAGAGATATCCTAGATATAGGAATGAAAAACAAATGCAAAAAGTATTTGAGACAGAATATTTGCAGATGTCTATCAAAGTAGATTCACACAGAATAAGATGACAAATACAACCTAATTAATAATTATTTTTAATGCTTAGACTATCTAAGTACTCTTATTATTAAAGACATTCCCTTTTCAGTTATATTCTATCCTTCTAAACCAAGAAGTCCTTCATCTCACTGGAGGCAGTGAAAAACCCTTCATTAAATATAGGTGATTTGCAAGGACATTGTTTCAGGTACGATGCACTTCCAACTTTTTGCAGACAACACATGGCTGTGCTTGGAGATGACATTAGCTCTAAACTGCTTTCATATGTTCTTGATCCTGGGCTTTTATTTGAATCATAACTACAGTAATTACAGATTCAAAATTTTACCTGCATTAAGAAAGTAGAGATGTTTTCCAACACCTCACTCATTCAGAACCAATTAATTTGCAAAATATTGCTGGGCCAAATTATTTTCCTACTGCAGTGGGGGCAGCAGATATTTATTTCCTCCAGACCAGCATTTTGCCTTAATTACTAGAGGTTGTGCTTTGTGCTTTTCCTCTTTCTTCCAGATCCTTTACTAAACTAAATGTCCTGGAGCAGACTGGTTAAGCATTGGAAGACTCATTTCCGTCCTTGTATAAGCTGAGTCTTTTTGGGTGCTTTTAAAATATGGTGTACAGCATGTGCTGTGGATGAGACAGCCTCTAAAAGGATGATGGAAAATAATGAGGACCCAGGTTATCCACCCGAAATTTGGGATCTTGACACAGCCCTGAAATTTGAAAGCATAAACATGGTGTCTCCATGTGCTGTATCTCTGTGATGGGTAAGACAGTCTCACTGTCAGCACAGCAGCAAACATTTAACTTTGAGAGTAAAATATATCCTAAATGAAAGTAAAGATGGAGGAAAAAAAACCCCTTCTTTATTTATATACATACAGAGTGCCTGAAACTGTGAAACTGGGGAAACCATTCTTTATAGGATCTGGGGATTGTGAGAAAAATTCAAAAAAGAGCAAAATAAAAAAGCTAAATCAGTCCTTTTAGGAGGAAAAAATCCATCCCACTAAGGTAGTCAGATTTTTTGCTATTAAATTCAGTGAGGCCAAGAGTCCTAAGAGTATTAGAATCATTCTAGTAATGTCTAAGTAGAATTTCTGAGAACAGATAAGGTCTGGATTTGAGACAGTATGCCATTGCTATGCAGCTTGTCTGTAGAACAGACCTCCTGAAATTGTATAGCCAGTTCTAATCCCCTCCTAATAGCACAGAAAAAAAATATCTTAAAACCTGTTTATTTCTTACCTGTGCAAATCCATTAAATGCTGTGGTGGATGCCTAAGTAGAAGTGAAGATCAGAACAAATTATCATTTGTTTACTAGATCGGAACATGAGTCAAAACATTTTTATTTGCAAAATAAAAATGTAGGCCAGACATAAAAAAAAAAATAAAATAGGGGGATAAGGCAGCAAGAAATTTGTCAACCGTGCTATTTTATAACAGGCATAACAAGTTTAAAGAAAACAACAAAAACAAAGAAAAAAAGCAGAGTAACTTAAGCATTTTTACAAAAAAATAATAAAAAAAGACTAGGTGCATTTAAAGACAGACAGATAAAACACAAAAGCTGCGAGACACAATGTGCCTTCACAGTTCAAAGCTTCATTCACCATTTTGAAATGCATTTTTGTCAGCCTGCTTCATTACATGGCTGAAGGGCACCACACTATGAACAGTTGCATGGCAGTTTTTAAAAAAAAAAAGAATAGCACAGGCTTAGGAAGGGCAGTGGGAAACATACAAATGGAATGTTTTTAAAAGACAAGGTTATGCATGGCCTAAGGAACTCTTTGTCTAGACTAGGCTACACACTGGGGTAGGTACCTCTTCTTTATCAGCCTCAATTTCCTGGTACAACAATCCATATCTCCGGTTAGCAATTTCATCTTCAGATAAATCTGAGTTGTTGGTCTCATTGTCTTTAGGACTAGTTGAACTCTCGGTGCTAGCATTTCTGGAATTTCCCATTTGAAACAGAGCCAAGGGTTTAGCTATCTCCCTGCTCGGTCCAGGATTGTTAATGCCTGCCTGCTCCCCAGGATGACCTTGTTTTACTGGTGTCTCCTGAATTTTATTGCCTGTGCTTGCACCTACTTCTCCCCAGCTGTTATCAGTACCTAAGTCTTGTGTAGACCATTTATTACTAATGCCCAACCAAATATTTTCTATGTTACCTTCATCTGAACCTTGCTGTTTGGGGAAAAAGGGCCAATTATCCAGTCCATTGGCTTGGCTATCTGACAGATTAGAAAAACCCCAGGAATCATTAGTAACTGTTGGATCCCAGTTTGCCTGCCAGGGGTCTGTTTCCAAGGCTTCAGGAACACCACTGCTACTAGGATGCTCTTCAGTGACTACTGCTGCTGCTGCCCTACCTGTCACTTGGTCTTCTGCATAATCTAGGCAAGGATTACCACAGCTTGTGTTAACAGCATCGGCTATCTTGGGCTGCAATTCCCACTGGTTTTCAGCAGCAGCTTGACCTTCACTATCAGTACTACCATTTGGGAGGTGACTAATGCTATTGTCTTCAGTTCCTTTACCAGACTCTTCTGCACTGAATAATTCAGCATGACACAGATTGCTCACAGTATCTGTAGAGTACTTTTCTGTGTGGTCAGTTATCTGTAGGTCAACACGTGCCCTCATGTTTATACACTCTGTGGATGTATTCTCTCCAGTACCACTGTCAGTTTGGTCTAAAGCATCCTCAGATATTCTTTCATGGTCCTGATTCCAGATACCAAGGATTCTCTCAGGTTCAGTGTCAGTGCTTTCTGTAGTTTTACAGTTGTACACTAATACCTGGTCCGCACTTTCCAGCCCTGTGCTCAGCAATGGTATTTCTCCATCTGGCTCCTCAGTGACATTGACCTGTTTGAATTCTTCTTCTCTAGGGTTTTCTAGGTTAGCACCACTAGCTCTTCCAGTATCCCCATCATTATCTTCAAGTGCATGTAAATTTTCTACCTCTGTGCTGACTAAAACATCAAGATCTGATTTTGCTAAACCCTTATGAAGTTCTGCCTCACTGTTTCCTTTGGTTTCACAACCTCGCTCTTCCAGTTCCTCTGTACCTTCTACCTCCTTGTAGTTAGCTCCGGTCTCTACCTTTTCACTTGGCTTGACACCTGCCCACTCGTCTTCCTCATGCTCTTCCTCTGCCTTTTGCACATCACATGGGAGGGGTTCATCCAACAGGCTATCAGTTCCCAGGATGGGTGTCTCAAAACTGGTTATGTTCTCTAAAGGCTGATTGGTCACCACATCTTCCCACAGGACATTTTTGGCATCCAACTGGTCCTCCAGTGAAGTCCTCTGATTTTCGTTTACAGAAGCTGACCCTGGTGCAGTATCCTCCTGCTCACCTACTGCAGGCCAAACACTAGCAGGCAGAGTACCCATGGATTCGCTTGAGGTTTGCTCTGCCCCATGGAAAAGCAAAGAACCGCCTGCAGTAATTTCCTGGCTGACACTGGGTGTGCTAACATCTAGGCCCCAGCTGAGTGAACCTAGATTAGTTTGAGATCTGTTAATATCTTCTGATGACCCACTGTTTGGGATTTCCTCCATGACCAGGTTACACAGGGAAAGACTTTTTGAAGAGTCAGGCTTTAAGCAGACAGAAAAGCAAAGAAAAAACACAAGATGAAAAAGATAAAGGCGGACTTGATGAGAAAACACAAAATTTATATTTTACATGAGCAAATTTAATTTAAAGAATGAAGTGACTAAATTAAGCCATTTAAGGAAAAGCTACGTGGTTTGCAACATTTGGAGGCAATAGATTATAATGCAAAAGAGCAGCACTCTTAGACAAAACCAGAAGACTATATATTATACCACACTGATTAAGCATGTCTCTAGAGTGGTTGCAATTTTGGGAGGAGGTTTGCTTACCGGCTGCGCCAATTCGCTGCTTGTCTGTATAGAATAAAGTCATACATATAAAGTCATGAATATAAAGATATACGTATAAATCTATACATACACAGAAAAGAAGACCATGATGTACTTTGTTACAGCAGCAGTTCATTAATTAGCAGTTCTCTAACCAGGAGCTACCAGCGTTGGGAAGGAGCAGTAGGTCCTTTTGTGCCACTCCACAGAATACTAATCCCAGGCTCTTGAATTTTAACCCTCTGCATTACATTATTCAAAAAGTCACATCTTGCTTTCCTCTGTGAGCCACTGACATTTTTATCGCAGGAATCCTACTACATCTCTACTGAAAAGAGCTGTTGCTCAGTGAGACAGTGACAAGGAAGGACGAAATGCAAGTGGTAGTGGGGCTTACTTGTATTTACACTCAGGCAATGCAGAGGACCCTGAGCATGCAGCTCTGATTCTCCATTATCTTGTAGAGGCATTTACATCCACACAGAGTAAGACATCAAGTCACAAACCTGCTGTCTACATTGCCACTTTGAACAGATACAAATGTTCCAAGGAAGTTCAACAACTACTATGCACTCAATTCATTAAGAGAAACTGTGTAATGAGTATCCCTAATTTCAAACATTTAGCTGTGAAGTCCACTACTTTTTTTTTTTAAACTAAAGATGAAAAATAATTATAATCTAGAATACTTATACGATATTAAAATGCTATAAATAAAACTGTGCAAAAAGAAGATATTGTTATAGCTATCTAATGTAAGTTTAGAGCAATACATTTACAACACTTCTGGGCATTTTAGCTGATCTAGATATTTGCAGCCTTGAAATTCTGGGTAGCCTACATATGTGATTTTTTTCCAGGCTTTATTTAGCCTGACTCAATAGAAAGAGATGAACATTTAATATACATCACATATGGTATTTGTTCACAAAACAGTGCTGCAAATCTTAATATACAACAAGCATTCACAGATTTCTGTGCTGGGTGAAGTTACAAAAGGTCAAAAATTAATGTACCAGGCTCCATGTCAAGTCAACCCAGCTAACTCCATGACATAAAGTCAAAAGAAAGCTCACAAAAATGAGTTGTTTCCTTCCTGCAGATCATTGTATCTGATTTGGTACCAGAAGGAAGAAGAAAGGATTCATACAGTTTCCTACAGTACCAGTTTTTTTGTGAATAAGTCCAGTTCACCGTATGCCCACAAGCAAAATTCTCTCTTCCCTTCTGAATTTTGAGAAAATGGTTGTCCATTGGGCTAAAGTCCTGAGGAACTACACCTTCAGGTAATGTACACTCTAATTATTACAGGTAATTATTACACTCTAATACCTGTAATTTAGGCATAGAAAAAGCAACACACTTAGCTATAATGATCGTGAATTTTATTAGCCTAGATTACTGACATCACTTAGGTTTTGTAGGCTAAGCAACACTGGCTTCATATACTAGAAAGTATCATCATCCGTAAATTTTTTATCTTGTCTTTTGGTAAAAGCATTGTAAATCTGAGTTTAGGTTGTTACAAAATCAGAGGCACAGAAATATGTATGTCAGGCTTACCGTCCATAGATCCCATGGCAATGTCTGAAAAAAGGAGTGGATAAAAGAGGCTGTGAGAAAAATACCATTCATACACTGTATATACAAACACTGCGCACTAAGAAGATAATACTTATTTATATGCATATTTATATTACATTCACATTTTATATATTAGCACATGTATGCATGATACTCTTCTTGGCTATACAGGAAGGGTAGTATGCAATGCATTGTGTTATTTCCTATTTCAAAGTAGTTGTTGCTTTCCAGCAAACTCTCATTGTCACGTGGATGAGTAATGGCCAGATTCTGAGCTGGTGACTGAATGACTTCCAACATGTACAGGAGCCTCTGCAAGGCATCAGCTTTAAAGAGCTTACAGAGGTCAGTTTTTTCAGCCAGCTAAAAAAATGATCCAGCTATACACTGATAAGTGGTTTTTCTCACTACTCTGGCACCAGAAATGAAAATGGTATACTTTTGGGGAAAGAAAACAAGAAAGTTAACCAGTATTTTCTTTTTCTTGTCCAGTTAGTTAATTAATGTTAGCGAGCTTTTAACAGAAGAGCCAAATGGATGAAAAAAAAGCAGCAGACTTCATGCCAAGTACTTATAGCCCATCACATGAGAAGGAGCTCTGCTGGTTGGTCCCAAAAGTCTCAGATGCTTCAAAATATATCTACTATATTCACACCTAGGTTAAAGCCTACAAAACCTCAAAACCTGAAGATATTCATAAAGTAAAATGTGAAATTGAAACATTTGCAAATGTTAAATTTGACATCTAACATTTGCGTGAGAGAAAGGATTAGTGCATTTAGCTTCTTTTCTTCCTGCTTCATATTTTATAAGGACAGAATGGTTCTCTGAACAACTTCTGCTTTGATGAGCAAAAGACACAGTAATAACTCACTATTCAGATTTACAGCATATTAACACCAAGAGCCATTTCACATTCATTTTAATTTTGTTTAAGTCCAGGTATGTGCTGCTTCTGCAGATGTAATTCCTAAGTACATGTTCTTACTTTGCTGTAATATTATTAGCTGAGCATTCAAGTTTTAAGGAAAAATGACAGGTTTGTTCTTAAAGGACTAATTGGTACAAACCCTAAATGTCCTACTAACTTCCATCAACGGAGAGATTGCTCATTTTCCATTGCTCATTTTCCATTTTTTCATTTTCCTTTCACCTTTGAGCACAAGGGGGAAGGAATAAACTGAGGAAAGGTGAGACAGAGCTCAGTTGGAAAACGGAGAAGAGGGTAAGGTGGGTTTAGAAAGGTCACTTCTGAAGAAGCCATAGAAACAGAAAAGCAATCGAGGAAGGGCAGGCCAGGGCTCAGTTACTGTGGTTTGATCACCCTGGCAGAGAAGTGGAAGAAGGTAATTAATTGAATTATTAATAGAGAAGTCACACCAGGCCTCCCAAGGCATCATGCACAGATGACTTGTGTCTTCACATCACTTCTTCACCAGTTTGTTGAATGGAAAATATCCATAATTGTGGCAAAAGCTATACACATACAGAATATATACACACCACTTAAGGCTCTCTTCTTAATCTCCCTACAAGCACAGGGTCTCCAAAGTTTGCAACCACAGGTTTCATTCTGTCTATGCTGCCACAGCACTGACCCTTGTCAAATCCAGTGACACCAAGACCCGGACACACGGCAGTCATCCCTTCTAAAAACACGGTGCTCCTACTCATTCACATGCTCTCATGGATGCAATCATCCTTTCTCATATACAAACGTTATGGGGAAAGGTGAAAGAAGAGGAGAGTGAAGGTGCTCAGTGAATTCTTCCTATACACCTAGATGAAAACTTACAATATACTTTTCTATATAGAGTTATATTCTGTATTTCATGGTACAGCTGAATCTAAAATAACTGGTTTTCACTAAACTAATAAACTCTTCTACAATCTGTACAATATGATGTCAGAACAAATGTGTTCTGTCACAAAAGTTAAAAGCTTTTGTTTAACACTCACTGCTTTAATAAGTGTTATTACAAAACAAGCTGAAAAGGTTGTTAGCAAAGCTACACCTAGAGTTTTCTGTCACTGGTGACTGCCAAGGAATTTCATTCTCCTTCCCCATCCTCTTCCCTGTTTAGAGGGAGCAAAAAAAAAACCCAAGTAAAATGCACAAAGCTTCTGCTAGAATAAAACATTTCTAGCAAATCTCAGTGAGAAATTTCAGATCGCATTTGAAATGCTGACAGTGCATCAATATTCTGATAGTGCATATCCCATGAGAGATCACTACAGATCTCAGTACATAACTAGCACTGCACATCAAATAAGAAATTAATTAACCAGGGAAGAGATCAGGACTATCTCAGTCCTAAACCTGCTTGTCTTCTCATTCCTTTCCCAATGCTGCACTCCTGAACAGCTGATGAGTCCTCTCATGTCTCACAGAACAAGGCAGATTAGTGATAGCCACAGGGATAATAGGTCTTGCTAATGATGTATTAATATTGTTTCTTTGTGTATAAGACAGCGATACAGATATGCTGGCCAGGAGATCTTCCCCACTTTACTATCTGCCCTCTGGGCAATGAGGGTGAATTCTGGCCTTTAAAACAGCAGGTCCTGTAGGGTAAGCCAATGAATATCAGCAACTTAATATATCAGCCTTTTTAATTAATTATCATAATTTTTCCTTTTTTTTTTTTTTTTTTCCCCCCTCTTCGTATTACTGCAAGAAACTACCATGGCAAATATTACTACTAAATGCAGAATTTCTAGAACACAACATTCTACAAGGAAACACCCTATTGCATACTCTCATTTTCCTTGAGGTTAGGTCTAAAATAGATTTATAGCAAAACCAGTCAGATCATTCCACTGCCTGGTACAGAAACTCCATCACAGCAAAGCAATTGCATGCTGACTCCATGAGACTTAGGTCCCCCGAGGCATCTCTTCAGACATGAAGAATCAAGGCCATGTCAGAAAAGTTGTCAGAAAAACAAGCACTGGAGAATTATAATGTTTGCACTAAGAGTTATTCTTAAGATGGAAAATAACAGCATGCCAAAGTCCAGGCCAAGGTACCAGCAAAGATTCTCACTAGTAGACATCTCATTTTACCACCTGACAATTTACTCTCATTCCAGTACATCATCAAGTACAGGGTTACTGAGGGGGAAATATGAGGCTGACTAGAGCCTCTCAGGAAGATAAAGGTTTTCAGACACTGCAGATACATTGTTAATACACAAGACAAATATTTGCTACCAAACACAGCACGTTGCATTCATGTGCTTTGCCTACCTCAAGGCAAAGAGATACCTGAGACATGGGTGAATGACTAACTCCCGCTGGTACAGCTTCTGGCTTGAAAGGGTCAAAGTCCAAATCTAGCAAAGATTCCTCTTTCTTAGCTTCAGGTACTTCATTCTGTTAGAAGAGAAACACAATTCTTGAAAAACTTATCTTTCAAAAGCTTCCCTGGGCAGTAAAATATTAAGAGGCACAAGAAGAAAATAATTATATCACAGACTTACTCGCCGTTGTGTATGCCAGGAGGGCAGGAAGCTCTGAAGATTTTCATGAGCTTTAGTGTTAAGTTTTAATTTTAGGAGATTCACTCTTATGATGCCTTTAATTTCT
>JAYRBT010000082.1:50034115-50046985 GCA_036023395.1 Myiotriccus ornatus
CTTTGCCTTTCCAGGCTAAACAATCACAGCCCTTTCAAAAGAGTGCTGAGTGTACACCATTTGACTGTGAAGGTCCTTTTAAAGTGCTTTGAGACAGACATCAAAACTAAAGACTACATAAATGGCACCCAGTGTCCATACATTCTAATAAGTGAATCTCCCCCCAAACACAAACATTAATAAAAAGCCAACACAGAAGGACATAAATGCCTTTGAATTAAATTTCAATTCTGAACATGAACACCTACTTACATTTAATGCTGCCCTTAGCTCTAAAAACTTTAGGAAATAGTTATATATAAATATAGTGAGGCACTGGAACAGGTTGCCCAAAGTAGTGTGGATGTGGATCCCTGGAAGTGTTAAAGGCCAGGTTGGATGGGGCTCTGAGCAACTTGGATAAGTGAAAGGTGTCCCTGTCCACAGAAGGTGGGTTGAAACTAGAGGATCTTTAAGGTCCATTCCAATCCCTTCCAACCCAATCCATTCCATGATTCTGTGATACACTCTCACTAAACTGGATTACATGGTAGAGTCTTTTTTTATTAGCAATTAATAAATTAGCCAAGGCCTCTGAGGTGAACATAAATATGTATATATTTTGTTTGATTGGGATACAGGTCTTTCCTACTGTAAAGTAACCTGAACAAACATTTAGTATGCTTCAACAGAAAATATTAATTAGCTTGAAGCTGTAGCTGAGATGTAATTATCACTAATCATAAATATTCTAGGCAAGCATCTTGGTCTCAGTAACGTGGCTAGTACTGCCTACTGCTAGTTGTTCAGTGTTTATTAAATAGTGAGAGAAGCTTGTACAACAGGGCAAGTTTGCAACAGCAGGGCAGTAAACCAGAAAAATTAGGAGATAATAATAATGACAATGATGATGACAGTAAAAAATAAATAAACAAAGCCCTTAAGAATATAAACTTTCCAAATTAGTGTTACTATTGGTAAACAGATGTTCAAAGTTAGGTAATTAATGGCTTCCATTATGCCACAAAACACCCAAGCTCTCTGTGTCACCTACAAATATGGTCAAAATAGCTCCTCGGCCCCCATTTAGGAATGACAGTGACCTTGAACTCTTCCGTCTGGAAGAGGTGTGCTAGGGATGATATGAGCAGGGTCTATACAAGTGTGAGAGGCACAGGGGTTTGGCTGCTCCCTGATTCTTCCAAAGCAGGAAGGCCAATGGCAGCAAAGTTGACAGGGACAGATACAGAATAAAGAAAAGGTGGTGGTGCTCCATGTGGCACAGAGTTCAGCTGGGGACCTCCTTGTCTTCAGGCAGTGTGAATATGAAAAATGTACACATGCTGAAAGACTGAATAAATTTGTGACAAAATAGTCTGTTAAGGCTTA
The DNA here is from genome assembly GCA_036023395.1 of Myiotriccus ornatus. Taxonomy (NCBI): domain Eukaryota; kingdom Metazoa; phylum Chordata; class Aves; order Passeriformes; family Tyrannidae; genus Myiotriccus; species Myiotriccus ornatus. Next base: position 50,035,484 of record JAYRBT010000082.1, read on the forward strand.
CTAAATAGGTGAAAATCATGTTGAAGAAGCCCTGAATTGCAAATGACTGGAGGCTGGGAGAATATAATAGAAGGGCGTGTCAAGAGTACCAATTTTGCTTGCCTTATCTTCTTCCCTTGGCCTCTTCTTTTGGCCACAAGTTAAGAGGGATAACTGCTCTAACAAACTGAAGCCAGTGTTACAGTGTAGCACTTTAAAAAGTCAAACCCATCATTCCCACCAGTAACCCCATTACATTCATTCTGTCATGCCTCCCATCCAGTGCATTTAGACTTCATCACATATGCCCTTGGGGCACTAATGCTCATATGATCATACACCCTGATGTAACAACACAGCATTTGCTGACATATCATCAGAAATGGATGGAGACAGAAATGTTAATTATCTTTCAATGAGGTTTGAGAATGAAGTTGCTACTTTTGAGGACTGAATCAGGTGAACAGGAGCCTTACTTAGGCCATGGGTGATGACAGGTAAGGTATCTGTAGTGACAGCGTACTGACTGCAAAAATTACCATCGCCTATAACCCTCAGGACAAAATGAACACTTCTCTTAACTTCAGTGACAAAAGCCCAAATAAACATACAGGGTACCTAAGATACCACATTACATGGAGATGTAGGAGAAACAGGAACCTCAGGAAATCCCTCAATAAAGGAAAAAGATGTGTCAGGGGGGTCTGCCAAACATCCTGTATTTATTCCACCATAGCATGACAGAGCATGAATAAATGAAATATTTGAAAGAGGTGGTTGTGGCAGAAGCAAGGTTGTACACCTGAGAGGTATGTGCAAAGAACGAAGAAGGCACAAAAAACCTGCAAGAAGTACCAGAACTGCTACCCCCTCTCTGAACACAGTCTGTACAAGCTTTAAAATAGCCTTAGCAGATCCTTTTAGAGCTGTTGGACACACTCAGACATTGTTATGTATCTGTAGAGGGGATATAGAGGCCTTCAGTGTCCAAGCTAGTAACTGGACACTAGAGAGAAATGTGAAGAACATGAAAAAAAAAAACAACAAAAAAAAAGAAAATAAGGAACACTCATCTCCAAATGACCCTTTCATCTGGTCAACTAGATATTTAATCTTCTCACCTCTTTCTTAGCAGTAATTAAATCCATTCTTGACAATGAATAACCTGGACATGTGAGTTACTCTGTTGAATCAGTGCAGGAATATTCAACAGCATCAAGCAGAACTTTCTTTCAGCATCTTGCACAACAACAAATGTAATAGTACTGCTTGGTAAAGAAGGAGGAGCAACAACAGTTACAGGATATTTATGTTCCAGAGAAGAAAAGTGTTTGGCCTGTTTGTAATCTGCTTTGAAACATTGGATTAAGGCAGCAAAGCCCTATTCATCAGCCTTCTGGTTTTGTGTCTCTGCGTGAGCAGTGTCTGGCACACCAACGGTGGTCCTTTGAAGAAGTCCTGCACTATTAGTGGGCTCTGCAGGCTTGAGTGCTTCTTCCATACTGCTCAACAAGGGCTTTGGGAGTATAGGAGAAACCATAAGCACCAAGAGGAATCAGTTCACGTTTCCTGAGGATTGCATGCTATATATTTTCAATAACTGGTTCTCTTACAGAAGGATACAAATCTATACATCATTTTATTTGGGTATGTCTGTACATACTCAGGGATCCCAGATACAGTAAGGATGCTTTAGTGATGGGGGTGGGTTTTGTGGAGAGAGATGTGCAGATGATTATTGAGAAGGTGGCCAAGGAATGAATAGCTTCGGTCATTCCCAAGTCACTGACTGCAGAGGATGGAAGGACATAAATTACTCACTGAAGGGAGATCATTTTTCCTTGAGAGACAAGGAAGATTTCATTTCTCAGGAGCATGCCCCACCTTTATTATTCCTTTCCATTTTTACGCCAATCTCTCACAGAAAGAATGTAAAGATTCTGGACATGTGACTTACACTTATTTAAATCCCTGTTCCAGTGTCATCTCTTAACAGAAAAGAAAACCAATTCCACTTCTGCTTCCCCAGCTGCCCTGACATACAAGTGTTAGTTGGATACAGTATTTAATGCATGGGGACACCTTTAGCACAGGTTACACCAACTCTTACCACTGATGTCCAGGCTCATGCAAACAGAGTAGTTAACTCAGGGTACCTGCCATCTCCCTTCAGAAGGAGCACCTAGCAGTGGCTGCATTCTGGGAGCTGCCTTTAATTCTTTAATTGCATGGGGACTTTACTATAAATAACTTTTTTCTCTTCCAAATAGATCCCTACAGACAGCAGCACCTGTTTCTCCCCTCCACAAGAAAACAAAACAGCACATATTCAAATTGTATAAAATATCTTTTTCATTGCTGTGCCTACATTCTCTCGTGTTATCAAATGAATTAGTACAAAACCAATAATTCACATGAAAACAAAAACTAATGAACATTCCGCAAAAGCTTCAGATCTACATGTTTCTCCCCAGTCTATCAGACACAGGCTAAGATTTCAGAGTTGCAATTACCATAATAGAAAAGGTCCATTATCAAACAACCAGCAATTAACCGTAACTATCTAAAAGCTCAACAGCTGAATACAAATTTTACATTTGACCCAACTCTGGCTTTTCTGTTTGTTATAAGCAACTTTTAAAAATTTCATAATAATGAGACAAAACTAATTTTGATTACTTCTTGTCTGTGTAATGTTTCTATGAGCAAAACTTAGTGAATAAATAAGCTGGCTGAAGCAGCCTTTTATACCTCTAAAAACCAGCCAAGTTGCATTTTTTAAAAAACACTCAAATAAAAAAGGAATACTTTTAATGATTTTGATGAAGGAAATAGAATTAAAGAAGGATCACTGTAAAGTTCCATTTGAGATGCTTAGGATTAGAAAAGAGCATTTTAGATCAACTCTCAGCTTATAATACAACCTGGATGCATTTAAATCTCAAACATAACTGTTTCACAGTATTTTTAGTCAGGCCTCTCAGGAAATGTCTCTTTTTTTCAGTATGCTAGCAGTGTTAGCCCTTTTGAGTGATACCGTGTGATTTGTTCAAAGGTAAAACACCATATGGTAAAACACTCTTTCAAGAATACAGAAAATAATAATTATGCCTCTGCCTTCTACATGCACCCTCCTCTTCCCTCCTCATCAAGATCAGCCCCAAGGGCACCACCATGGAGAACTCAGGGTGATTACAACGTTGGACCTCTAAACCATTCACTGAAGCTTACCTGTGATGGGGTTGTCACATTGATTTCTGGGACAAAATTGTCATCAAATAAATTAATGATGTTCTCCTGTTGCAACTCCTTCGTAGGTGTGAGCTTAGGCAGTGGTGGGACTGGTGGACCTTTCCTCAGCTAAGCAGACAGCAAAAATGTCACAGATTAGTTCAGGGATAAAAGCTATAAGCTAGGCCTAAACAAAGTGTGTTAGCTTTTTATCTCCACTGCTTCACCCTAAATAAGCCATGGGAATAAGCCATATATTGAAAGGAACTGTTTAGTTGTTCACCACCAAATGTCTTGAAATAAACACTGTCAGAAGAGCAAAACAACTCTGTGTTTTAAACTCCTTCAAAGTAGGGTATCAGATTTCATGCAGAAGCAATTCTTGGATTTTTTTTTTTTTTCTGCCAGAGTGCAAGACACTTGCTCTCCTACGCAGCCCATAGTTGGAAGGACAATACAGCACAGAACCAAGCCTCTGCAGCTTCTTGGCTTCTTGAGTTCATTTGTGTTTAGCTTTGGGATTTTGTCCCTGCCCACCTGTTGCTACTTTTAAAGCATACTTAACGCTAAGACCATATAACTTCTCGGAACCAAAGGTGCTTAGTTTACTAATTCCCCCTGCTCTCCAGAGATTCGCATAACTGTGACAAAGTAAATGCTTGGAATAATACCAAACAGTATTGGATAATTTTTAAGTCTGACAAAATATCAAGAAAATAAATCCATTAAAAAATCCTCAGGTGGTATGGTGGCATAACACCATTGGCACCAATGAGACTGAGTCCTACCAGATGAATATTCAGACAGTCTCTTTTGGGAGACCAGAGAAAATAAGCATGCTCACTGAATGCAAAATTAAACTTCCTCTGATGTGTGCCCAGAACAGAAACAGTATTCATCACAGAAGCTATCCCAATTTCAAAAACATCTGTGACATCAACACAAGTCTTTGATATGCTCACGAAGTATCACATTTAACTCTTACACTATAGATGAAACTGATGCATAAAACTGATTCTTATTTTACCAGTACTGGTGAGAATAGTGATTCCAACAGTGGCAAACTTCTCAATCCAGAGTTAATAACAAGTATGACTTTATCAGTAACTAGCACAATAATTTATCAGTAATCAGCACAGCAGTATTTAGGGTAGCTTTATTATTTATTGTTTTAGAGGCTGGCCAGACCAGTGATATCACTGAGTAATTTTTTCCAGGGTAAGCATAAAATTGAAGATGAACAAAGAGTAGAAATATATAATGTATAGAAATTCACAAAGAGGTTTTAGAAACAGGCTTTTCCAACTATCACTGCAAGTTCTACCAATTCACCAGGCACCCTAAAAATTCTTCATTCCCCGATATAAAAACCATTTTCCATTCATGTCATGACACAGGCATGAACAACTAACGAAGAGAACAGACTGCAATAGAACCAGTGGCCTCCCTATCATGATTTAGTCACAACATAGATGAAAAATCCACCATCTCAGCTATCTTTCACTGCACAACAGGCCAGTTTCTCCCACTAGGTATCCACTTACCTGTGTGGGTGACTTAGGTCGGGCTGGTGCCGGAGATGCTGGTGCCAGCATATGATTGGGACTAGCAGTAGGGCTAGGCAGGGGAGAGACCTCCTCTGGCGGTGACGGTGTTTTTGCAAGGCGGAGTGGACCTGAATCGCTAGATAGAAGCAAAGCAATGGCAAGGACATAGATATCTTGCTCATTTATTACCCTGACGATTTGATGCAACAGTTGAACTGCAACCCTGATGTAATGCCAGTGACCATGAAAGGCAGTACACACTGGAGATGAACTAAGTAATTTTATAATGATTAAAACTAAAATTGCAATTAAATGCAATTAAAATTCAGTTATCTACAGTGTCAAAGGAAGCTTTAATTTTGAATCATCTTGATTTTTGGAACATCTGTTTGCCTGATCATTATAACTTGAAGGAAAAAGCGTACCTGCACTTTTTTCAGATTCTGTACTTGAAATATCATTTCACTTATAAGTTTGAAACTATCATAAAATGTGAGATAGACTTATTGTCTTAATTTCACACAGTTCTCAGAATAAAAGACTCTAAAGATAAAAAAGCCCACAGGAAGGCATAACAATGAATAATGCAAATAATTTTAAAAGCTCAGCAACTTTAGAAAGGTTTTAATAAAACACAGCCAAGATTATTATTATAAAGATATCACGATTTAGAAGGACAACTCACCACAACTACAAACAAGCAGCAAAGTGACTTCAACAGAGCTCTGCTGATACTAAGAAAAGATCTGATGAAGTCCTAGAACACATCTGTTCCTTCTAATGAAAGGACCTGGTGCAAACACTGAGATAATATTCAGCTACCTAGAAATGCTGAAAGCTTATACTCAGGGAGGCTATAAACTATGGCACTCAGTGTGTACTTGGTAACAGCGACTCCTACACATCTTCAGGGAGAGCAGAAGCACTACCCGACTGAGACCACAGCATAAACATTATCCTAAATCTAACACCAAAAAATTATTATTTGGAAGGAGAAGCTTAGCTCACACTCACCACCTCTTTCTGTGGAAATATTAAAGGAGAAAAAATAATCAGTCATTAAGAAATTTCTTTCCCAGACACAATATTTACCTTCAGGAGATTTAGTAGCATACAAGTTTTTAGGATCTTTCTTTTTATACAGTTCTTTAAGGGAAATACTAGATACTGTACTTGTCTAGTATCCAATTCTCATGCATCGAAAAAGGAAAGCTGCTTTATCATATGAAGACCCACTCCATAATACTCTTTTAGGGCATCATCACTAATAATGGAAGTAAAAATCTATCCAGATTTTCACATAAAGCTGGTGAATGGTACAGCAAAAGAGAGTAACATAGAAACTGAAAAAATAATGCATTTTTAAAAAGCATTTTTAAAGGTGAGACAACTCCGCATTAACTTATGTCTAGTCATTTGCAGCAAAAATTATCTTCTCATTAATGGCATGAGTAATTCAGTGGGAACAAGCATGTCCATGTTGCACATGGTCTAGGAGACAGGTGGACAAAATATCTGTTTTTTAAAGAAACTGCTTGAAATCTTCCAACGCTACATTATTTCACATCCCTCAAAAGTATTTTACAAATCCTTTATGGAAACATAGTCCAGTTTGTGAATCCATCCTAAAGTGGCTCGAAGTGTTGATGCTCGAGCTAATAGCTCTGGAGACAGTGTGCAAACACATATTATCATGGATTACCACTGAAATAATCCAAAACACAAATTTTTGTCATGTGCTTATAAAGTAGTTCTAAATTTTGCATTAGGGCTGAAGGTTCAATATTTCATTCTTTGTTCTTCCAAAGTGAGATTAAAACAAATGTAGGAATAACTGCCATATGTTTGAGGCAGATATTATGTTGTTTGGTCAGTCTTAAGTGCTCCTAGTTTAAGTCCAGTTTGAGAGCAAATTAGCAGTAGCTATAACACTGTTCTTGTTGCTTCTGATTAGCTGGGATTGAATGGAATTATGTATTAGCTCCAAATATCATTGTGGCTTGGTAAGTCTCACTGTTTTACAATTTTAACCTTCTCTGCATATCACTATTAGAGTACTGAGAGATCAAATTATGGTAGAAAGGCAATATTTGTTGAAAGCAAAAAATCAAAATATTGTACCGGCATCCACCGACCTCAAGAAAGCACCATCTTATTTTAAACTCTGTTTGGTTGTGTGCTTTAAGACAAGATTTCTCTTGAAAGCCTTTAAAAATATGGTATTTTGTGACATTCTCTTTACTTTAGCTTTTTTGCATTTATAATGCACCCTCAGATCTTGATTTTTCCCCGTGAGCAGAAGAGATAAAAATTGACTTTCAAAGGTTGGGATTCTCACCTAATAATAGGAGCTATAAACACATCTAAATATTTCAAGGCTTTAACAAACAGCAAGAGTTAGCAACTTTGCTGTAAACTAAACATCAAAGAATAAATAAGCTACACACTTGGTTGCTACAAATTGGTGCAACAGTCTACAATGAACTAGGCTAAATTGAAACAGCTTTCATTCCTTTTTTTTCTGAAAAAAAGTTGGTGAGAAAGTGTGCTTTGCACTTTACTCCTGTTGATAAGAACTTCATTCAAGGTACCTTCATCTATCATTCTGAACAAACAATACTCATTACCACATTGTGCAGCAACCTCCACACATGGTGTAGGTGATTACTACATATGCTGAAACCCACAAAGCCTACTGCAATGTAATTCATTAAAAAAAGCAGTAAATTCACCTTGGTGCCCCTTGAATGGTGAAGGCCTTGTCTGCATGCTGATCTCCCAGCTTCGTCATCACTTCATATAGTTTGTGACATAGCTGTGAGAACAAAACACTTGCCTGAGTTTACGTGAATTACTACAGTCATGATTAAAAACACACGTGATAAACCTGGTCTGATAACTGATAACCTGCTAATATATAATCTGATGACTTTACACTACAATGTAAATCCTTCCAAAAATTCTCAGTGCCGTGCACAGCAAAAGCCTAAATAGAAACCTAGCAAAATTCATAGAATCAAAGATAATAGCAGTTCTTCAAAAACATAGGCTGTTTTTCAGAGAATAAGTTCATAAGTGTGACTGACTGCTATGTGAAGTCTGATGAAGAAGGTCATGAGAAATTTAGAGCAACACGGGTAGCCAAGAAGATTCATGTTTTCCCCATCAAATACCTAATCCAAATTTACACAGGATTTCAGTAAAGCCAGTTTTCCAAAAAAATTTTGGTTCCAATTCCAAGTAGTTACTACAGATAATACACTACCACTTAGCCAGGCACATTCAAAAGATTTTCACTGAAATTACCTGATTTGCCTAACAGTCACAGATATAATGCTGCATTGGTGACCATATATATAGCAGACTTGAAGGGAATGCTTGACATGTTTTTCTTGTACTGATGAAAATAAAGAGGTGCTTGGAAATCGGACATGGTAAAAATACTGAAGGCAACAATAAATTAGCAAAGTAGAAAGTGAATTTAGTGCTACAAGTGATAATGCACTGTAATCCAAAATCGTAGGGCCTGCTCTTCCCTTAGGGAGAGAACAAATATGGCACATAGAAAAAAATACAATGGTTATACTACAAATCTAAGCCTATGGCAAATTCTCATGTGTGCCTCTGCTAAATTTTTACTACAAGACATCTGTTTGCTGTCATGCATATCATAATCCATTACACATGTGATAGTCATTTTTACTCACTAAAGCTATTTCCTTGTGAAACTTGGCTTCAAGGCTGGATACATTTTTGAAGGTGTTCACATAGAAGCCAATTCGTCTATAAAGGATAGCACAAAGAAAGGAAAAAGAGAATAAAAGATATGGGTGGGAGGCCCACAAAGGCAAATGAATTAACTGTTTTCCAGACTAAAAGCAACATTCTTGACTATTACTCTCAGCAAAGTAATTTCTGGAATAAAAATAAGCCTGAAAAATGTCAACTCAATAGATTATTTTCTTCCTGAAGAATTGTAATAACTAAAATAAAGGACTCTGAAAGCAACTGGTTTCTAAATTATGCCTATTGCTCAAATTAAATTTTACCATCTCTCTGAGACTAGTTAGTGGGCAACACACATATTGAAATAAAAGGGTCCGTACTCTAAATCGTTCATATGCAGTTTCACTTTTAGTAGGCCCATTAAAAAAAATCTTTATGTGCTAATAAGATTTTCAACTGAAATAGGCAGAAACACAGCAGGAAAACACTCTATTGATGTGAAATTTAACAGGATTTAATTTAGAAGGCATAGAAGACATAGGATACTTTAGTGACTCACAACACATTTCCACTCCAGATTATCAACTGTTAAAGAACAGAGCACACTAATGAGATGCTTCTCTTTCTACTGATTTTGTTCTCCCATTCATATTCTCTGAACTTTCTGAACAAACACAATTCATGACTAAACATCTTGAATGAATGATCTATGCCATCAAATCCTTTTACATCACAATCAGTGCAAAAGTATGACATGTATTCTGATGTAGTTATAATAAAAAGTCTCCTGTAAGTAGACCAAAATCATCACAGACTATTCAGTGCTCTATCATAGTTATTTACTCATAAAACACAGACCTTTTTGCACTGCAGAATTAAGATATGGTAATGAATCTGAAATGATGATGAATCTCAAATGTGAATTCAGAGATACACTGAAAAAACAAGCACTTACAGTAGGTAAATTCTGGAGCACTCGCATACATCTTCCGTTTTATTATTTCAAAAAGACAATGGATGCAACCTTCAAGAATCCAGCAATCCATTTTCTATCAGCTCATTAAAATCCCCTCATTCCCTTTTCTTAATCCCCATTTAGGCCTTACAGACAATATCTGTCTAGGCTTACCGTGACCACAGAGATGGCAACTCTTCCTGTAAGTCAGTGTTAAACTCTTCAAACACTTTCTGTGCTTTTTGAAATTCTTCTTCTGCCTAAACCAAAATGAAAAGTGTTACTTCTGCAATCACTACAACATAGCAAAACCTGCCAGAATTGTTTTTGTGGGGTTTTTTTGTTGGTCTTTTAAAATTTTTATTAACAAAGGATGTGACTCAGTTCCATGCCATACAGGCCAATACAGGATTTGCTGGCCCCTCAGTCTCATCAAGAGAGAAAGTTAAGGCTCAAACAGGACTCATTTATAGAAGACACTGAGTGTGCCAACTACATGCACTGAAGTATTCAATATATATTTACACTTCAAGATATCATTATTTCCATATCTATGAGGGCAAAAGGAAAATAAACTTTTGCTCTGCCTCTGCACAGAAAGAAAAAGCCACTGTCTTTTGCCAGCATGTTTCTGTTTATGCTACCTTGGTAATTCTGCCTTCGTCTTTTCTTTTTGAGCTCTGCAGGGCTTCTAGATGATGCCTTGCACTGTCATAGTCCACTAGCTTTCTGCTTCGTTTTGCAATGCGAGTCTGTACAGGGTAGAAATGAAAGTAAGGATGAAGAGCACTTTTTAAAAAGCTATTATACTTATATTGTCAATTAAATTTTAGACATACTTTTATTCTCCCTTATCTGCTGTTCATATCAGAATTATTATCACAGAATATGCCCAGTTGGAAGGGACCCACAAGAATCATTGAGTCCAACTCTTAACCCTATAGAGGACCATCCCCAAAGTCATACCATCTGCCCAAGAGTATTATTTGAACACTTCCTGAACTCTGTCAGGCTTGGTGCTGTAACCACTTTCCTGAAGAACGTGTTCCAGCACCCAGTCACCCTCTGGGTGAAGAACCTTTTTCTAATACCCAACCTAAACTCCCCTGACACAACTTCCCGAAGGTTCTGTCACTGGTCACCACAGAGAACAGATCAGTTCCTGCCCCTCCTCTTTCCCTCATGAGGAAGTTGTAGACTGCAATGAGGTCTCTCCTCAGTCTCCTCTTTCTCCAGGCTCAAGACCAAGTGACCTCAGCCGCTCCTCATATGGCTTCCCCTCAAGGTCCTTCACCATCTTTCTTGCCCTCCTTTGGACACTCTCTAGTAGCTTAATATCTTTCTTATATTGTGGTGCCTAAAACTGCACACAATATTCAAGGTGAGACCACCCCAGCGCAGAGCAGAGCAGAGCAGGACAATCCCCTCCCTTGCCTGGCTGGCGATGCTTTGCCTGATGCCCCCCAGGACAGGGTGCGCCCTCCTGGCTGCCAGGGCACTCCTGACTCATATCCAACTGGCCATTGACCAGGATTCCCAGGTCCCTTTCCTGGCACTGCTTTCCAGCATCTCATTCCCCAGTCTTTAGGGACATCCAGGGTTGCCCCATCCCAGGTGCAGAATCCAGTACTTTGCCTTGTTGAATTTCATATGGTTGGTGATTGCCCAGTTTCCTCACTTGTCGAGGTCTCTCTGCAGGGCCTCCCTGCCTTTGAGGGATCCAACAGCTCCTCCCAGTTTTGTATCATCTGCAAACTTGCTTAGTGTCCCTTCCAATCCTGCATCCAAGTCATTTACGAAGATGTTGAAGAGCACAGGGCCCAACATGGAGCTGTGTTGAACCCCACTAGTGACAGGTCACCAGTTTGATGTTACCGCATTCACTATCACTCTCTGTGCTCGACCCGTGACCCAACTGATCACCCACCACATGATGTGTTTATCCAGCTGTGGGCTGTACATTTTGTCCAGAAGGATACTGTGAGAGACAGTGTCGTGGTTTTGCCCACCAGCCCGTCCCTGGGGCTGTGAATGGTTTTGTCCAAGTAGATTTCCGGACAAAAC
>JAYRBT010000082.1:50055981-50074137 GCA_036023395.1 Myiotriccus ornatus
GGGCCAAGCAAGCTTGGACGGTGGCAGTGAGGTCCTCAGGACGTAGATGGATTGCCTTATAGGGCTAACGAGCTACATCTGCCCGGGGAGTGGCCCTGACCAGGAATCGAACCTGGGTCTCAGCAGGCCCAAGAAAGAGAAAATGAGCAAAAGGACCATGAGCGCAGAACACTAGGAAAAGAAGAGAAAGATGGAGAAAGAAAATTAAACTGAGAGTGTTGTTGTCACCTACATGGAAATCAAAGCATCATGTAAACAGTCAGCCTACATGACAGATAAGCAACCCAGCCAACAAACAGCCTCACCATGCTGCTTCTGAGCAACCATCATCTAATGTGTGTGGGGAAGAGTGAAAAATAAGAGAACAAAATAAGCATTCAGTGGGTACCCAAAAAAGACTGATGTTAAAGTTTCCTCTAAGAACAAAAGACATTGCTCAAATTTGTCTGGTATGGAATTTTCTTTGGCCACTCTATTCAGACAATAATAGATGGTCAAAGACATTAAGCTACTGCTTTGCTCCCCACTTTACATTTCCCATCAAAAAGAGCTTTCTTACCCACCTGTGAACAGCTCCTGAAGCCTTATTATGACAGTGATTTTGAGGGATGTTAACACTCATTTGCAACATTTTCCCTACTGGGCTGGAGCCAGGTTAAAAATACATACACACATATATATTTATCATATATATATATATTTATCTCAAGAAGCCACTCTCAGTCACCAACTCCTATTCCCTTCTCTTAGCATCTCCAACTCCTCCAGAGAGAGGTGGCATGAGAAAGAGAACACTTTGCATACAGTGTGCAGTTGAGTGTGCTTGATTTACAAATGTCTAGTAGGATTTAAACACTGTTTACTTTTCTCTGATATTTCAGCTTTGACCAGTGAACTTCTGCTACGTGGATTTTCAATGTAGCATCAAAAGACATCATATTTGAGTTTTAATCTTAAAAAAAATGGATTAAGCTGTCAGAAATGTATGAGAAATCCCATCATTGCAGAAAGCACAGTTTTGGAGGAAGATCGTCATCCAACTAGTAATACCCGGCAAAATTACAGTTGTGGAGATCAAGCAATCCCTTGATTGGGATGCCTTGTATGGGGTATTTAACACTCTAGCATTTGCAAAGACGAATATCAAGATGTGCAGATTTTGTGGGTGATGAAAATGTGCGCAACTTGAGAATCTGAGCAGTGTTCCTGCGCACAAAGGACAGTCAAGGATGAGCTGTACATGCAAGACTGTACCCACATGAGTTGATACTATAGGTGCAGAATACCTAGCAACAGGGTAAAGAAAATCTTATGTGTATTTGTCTTTGTATGACTTAAACAAGCCTACTTGTCTCAATTTTTTAAAAAAGTTTGCTTCATGAAAGCATGACGTAAAACTTAAAAATCACCTTTAATGGCTGCTAAATATCCTCTCAGTTCTCTCTGGAGTCTGGAACCCTCTGCCTGGAAAAGAAAAAAAAAATCAAGGAAGTGAAAACACATTTCAGTTATGTTTAATGCCTTGAAACATGCATACAGGATGACAAACATAACTACAAAAAGCAATTTCAGAAGCTATGTGATAAATAGTGTCCCACATTGCAAGCATGCACAAATTCGTACAGAAAACGGAGCCTGGCAAAGATGCTATGCATAGTGTACTCTCTAGGCTAGAATTTCCAGGTTTATTTTATCAGGCATCTGCACAGGAAGAGTTTCACTCGAAGAAAAACAGGTATATTTTACGGCCAAGGTCCAGTTCAAGTCAGTCTGGCCAATGGTCTAACCTGAAACACAAAGAGAACAGTGCACCTCCACTGGAGACCACTCTAAACTTGCAGAAAATCCATGGTCTTACATAAATCGCTTACTATCTTTGCAAACAGTTTACCAAGTACTTTAACATTTTAACATTTTGCAAGTAAATAACTACTAAAATACAATAATTTTAGTTACTTGTTTTGTTTAGCTAGTGCATGCTGCAGTTTACTGTGAAAACTCAAATGTTTCTTTGGCAAATACATCAAAATTGTCTTTCTCTTATATCAGTGGCCTTTGAAAAACTCAGAACAGCTTGTGTTTATCTTTGACTGTACCACAAGTTAGACTTCACAGCTCCTAGGATTCGTAAAGAAACCTGTGCCACACACATACTTTATTACTAAAAAGCTGCTGTCCAGGACACCTTCAATAGCCTGAAGATTTTTGAAATCTTTCACATTTACCAGTTACCAATATTTTTCAAACTATTTATTTAAGCAATTGGAAACTACAGGAATTTCAGGTTGCAGTCACATTTTCTCTCTTACAGCTACACCATATAGAAAAATCAGCTGCAAAATATGACTGACTGCTTTGAAGTTTCTCTTGTGTTTTCCATGTGAAAGTTAGAACATGAAGATTACATGTGAATAGTGTGAGTACTTGAGAAGGCAGAAGGTGTAAGCTGTTATAACCCCACTTAAGTCAAAGAACTTCTGATGTCAGTAAAGGATTTGCCATCAGCGACTGCAATGCTCAGAGAATTCAGACACAGGATCATAAGAAATTCAGGTTGAAAGGGGCTATCTGGCACTTAGAATCCACCTACTTGCAGCCACTTGACAGTCCGAGTTTTGGTTCTGAGAAAGACTTGCCTCACCAGTGCACACACTGCAATGCAGATAACATCCACCAAACTCACTTGCTCCTCCCAGCTTCCTGAAGGGAACTGAAAGCTTTTAGAATGGGCTCAACACCATCCCCTTACCCCCCTCTCGCAAATTGTAATGCACTGTCAGATGAGAGCAACTGTTCAAAGTCATGGAAACAGTAAAGAATTTGGAAGGTAAAAATGCCTGAGTGGATCTAGGAAGCAGACTGAATTCACTTTCCAGATTAAACAAAGACAAGAGAGCTTTTACACTAATTTGATCTGGAGCAAGTCACCTACAGCTCTCAAAGCCATTAATCAACTTAATTCTGAGCATAGGCATAGACCACCAGGGTGATATCTGGGAAGCTGCTGAGTGACAGCAAGTGCACAGGAGCAGCCAGTCCATCAACCATTCTCTGGTTTGGGACCATATTCGATGCTTCAAAGAAAGGCAATTCCTATTCCCTTGCTTTGGGATCAACACTGCATATCAAAACAAGGGCCAGACAGGTGCAGGTTGAGTATCAGTGGATTAAACCTCAGTCTTAATTACCTATAAAGCAACTGAAAGTTCTGAAGTAGCCTGATGTTGTGTCCTTTGAGAAAATATACATGCATACATTTTAATACTGCTTAGCAAAAAGTACTACCCTAATGCATCATTACAACACATCATATCATCCCACATAACACAGTAGATGCTGACTGCTTTCTACTCCATTCTGGGCTAGAAGGGGAGGAAGGGAGATGACTGCTCTTCATGGACCAAGGCATTAAGTCATCAATGTTGCTACAGATGAAAGGAGATTGTACCCGGAAGTAAATTTCTTGATCTCATGTATGAAGAAGAGTACCAGCAAACATTTGGCAGAAAGAGAAGTTCCCCTTTTATGCATGTCAGTCTCCTCCTGGAAGAGGAAACAATACGCTAAACATGAAGGTATAGAAATTATCTTTCCAATTCATACCTTCTTTAACCTGAGCACTTGTGGTGAAAACAAAAGGTACAGCAACTTGGTTCTTCACCATGCTCCAGCTGAACAGTTGCCCATACAATAAAAACTTTTAGTTATTAAGAAATTTCTGGTGCTTCAGGAGCAGAAAACTGCAGCTGGAAGGCTGAGAACATTCTTAGCTGACCTCATGTCCAGTAAGAGGTCTACATTTACTCATATAAATGTGGTTTTGTCTCTAGGACTAACTAGCACACCACAGATGGCACGTTTGGGAAACACACTGCTTGAACACTATGCTTATAACTGAACTGCTGTGCAGTTTTACAGCTGGTACCCTAACCCACTGTGAGATCTATTGTGCTTGGTTAGCGTCATTCATCACCAGCAACCACTGCTCAGGAAAATGTGTAAGAAAAACTCAAGTAGTAAAACATGATGCAAAGATCTTGCCATATGTGCTGTTATGAGTTCTGACACTTCATTCAAACGAATAATTTTAACATGCATCTCTTTCAGTCTAGGTTATTAACAAGCCACAAACCACTGAAATATCCAAGCATGATAGAGCCATAAGAATTTTTGCTTGTTAGCAAATGTTGTGTGACGTGACATTAAAGCACCCATGAACAAGGGTCATCTCCCACTGAATTTGAGAGATAATCTCTCAGTTTCAATGGCAACAGAACTAGACCTTTCTAAAAATACCAGAAATAAAAATTGGCATCAAAAGTCCTCAGCCCCACAAATTCTGTAAAATGTGCCTCTGGTCTACACACTTTCACAAGATGAAAATATGGCATTGTTCGCTTTGCACATCTTCCAAACTGTGATACAAAGGTTTTAAAAAGTACTATTTTGAAGACCGTCACATATTTAATGTTGCCTCTTTGTGGAGTTTACTGGTACATTCTTTCTACTCTCTGGTCTATCAGATGAAAGCATCCAGTGGCTCTGAAACCACTGCTCCAAGAATTTTCACTAAAGCCATGAATTTTGTTAAATGAAATGCAGCTTCTTGAGGGAGAATGAAAAGTAGGTGTCATTTCGCCAGTGTTGTGTTCCTTTGAAATGGAATTTCCCAAGACAGCAATGATGCTTTGTTCTACGTGAGGAAGCAAAATGAGTCAGAGTTTCATAATATGTAAGAAACTCCAGAGAGAAATCTCAATAGCATACTTAATAGCAAACTTTTCACAATCAGGTTGTTTGGTAACAATATGCAAGTTCCAGCAGACTCCAGCACCAAAAATCAGTGCTCTTACCTCATCTGGTCAAATTCAATATAAAAATTACAAAAAATCTACTACATAATCCTGTTAAACTGCACATATGAGCAAGGGACGCATGCTAACAACCCAAACCACCATCCACCTTTAGGAAAGTCGACACAGCTCTTCACAGCAATGTCCCAAACAGCAGTTTGTTGCTTTGAACATGGTAGCATATCACCTTTCTACTCTCTAGTCTCATTACATGGTCAGTATTATCCAGCTGTTAAAGACACATGCACTCAGTGAGAGAAGGAGGTTCGGTGTTTCAGGATCTTGTCATCTTTAGCCACAGGTCTTACATGTCCTTACAGCAGCATTAAGCCTTTTCAGTAGTAATGATTCTTGTCTGTGTTTAGTTTTGGTTTTCTTTTTAAATAATAGCATTTGGATCAGCCCTATTATGTCACAGAATATTCTGAGTTGGAAGGGACCCACAAGGCTCATTGAGTCCAACTCTTAAGTGAATGGCCCATACAGGGATCGAACCCACAACCTTGGTGTTATTATTTAAGCTTATTTTAGCACTGGAATTAAGACAAAGAGAGTCACAGCACTGTTGGCTGTGAGACTGACGAGATCTAAAAAAAAGTTAACAACTAAAACCATAAAACCCATGGTTTCTGTCTTACCACCTTTTGCCTCCTGATGCACTAGAAAAATTGTTGCATCCACTCAGAAATTAAAGGCCACCTTGCCTCCACAAAAATTGGAATGGATGACCTACTTGCCAGGAATCATTTATTTACAGCTTTCCAGTCAGAACAGAAGAGTTTGATTTTGCTATCATAATCACATGCAGGATGTAAACACAATACATCTTTACAGGAAAGGTCAGCACAGCATGTGCTTGATACAAAACCCAAATATATCACTCCAATTTAGTGAGTGATAAGAGCATTAAAAATGTTGAACCTGAAGCAAAGGCTAATTAATTACCTGGTCCATAGAAAAATCATTATTAATGCAGCTCTAATACTGGAATTTTTGAATTACGAAGACATCAGGGAAATAGCTAAATGAAAGTATTTTCTGTATCACCTGGAAGACATTCTTTACTGTAACATGCTGTTATTTGTCACAGTGTAAAGCAGTGCTGCTTCTGTTCATAAACACTTCAGGTAGTATTTACTGGTAGGTCTTTTAGAGAACTCTGAAGTATGAATGAAAAGGACTATTAAGAAAAGCTTAACAAAGTAAGAGGCGATTTGGACAAATCTTTCAATAATTCAGTATGAAATGTATCTGCTTACCAGAGTACCCTATTTATTAGGTTCCTTATAGTTCCTAGAACTGTCTCCCAAATTTTGGACACTTTTTCTTAAAGAAATGGATTTCTTTTCTCTTGCTACAATCTGTAGGAGATTCTCTAGTGCATCACTTGAAAAAAGTTGGGTCTGTAGCCTTCTCTGGAAACACAGAGGTTTTAGGTATGCCAGTATCTTCCAGGACAGCACCAAATTTGTGGCCCAGCCAACTAAAAAGGCTCAAAAGTAAGAATTTCATTGTTCTAGTTACTAAGTAACATGATGAATTCAAGTAAACTGCATCAAACCAGCATCTCAGATGATTTGGACAAATCAAAAAAGAGTTAACTCTAGAGGTAAGAAACAGGGAGCTCTGTCTCGTGTAGTAGCAACTCCCAGTAGGCAGGGGAGAACTCTCTGTGCTTGCAGGGACACTAAACTAACTAACCTGTTCACTGAACCATCGGTTTCTGTTTCAGATGAAGACTGAACAGAAAATACCTCGTACTCATCTGAAACGAAATTCCAACCTCACCTCACGGTTAAACCTCCCTCTCCCCTGAACTAGGATTCTATATTCACACCTATTGCATCCTCCTACGAGCACAACCATGTCCTCAAATTAGGGTCCAAACTAATGGTTTTAATGAAAATTTGTGATCTGCAAAGGCAGCAAGGGCAGACTCTACGGGTCCTATGGCTAAAAGTAATCTAGGCACACAATGTTGAGCTAAACTTATTGAACATATACTTGGTCATAATAACATTTGTAAATAACATATATAAGCTACGTATTAATAGATCTGGTATAAAACTCTCCAGAACCATTGTGAACTGCATCATGTTCAATCCATATGTTTAATCCCAGAGCTGGGCTACATCAGCTATCTCCAGGGTCAGCCATCCCAAAGGGCTCCTGAAGAAACATATACCAGTCTCCTTTAAAAATAGTCAGAAATAACTTGAACATTCAACTTCACTGCCTGGGAGAAAACAACTAGCATAGTTACTAAAGCTCCAGAGGTATAATAGTTTATGTCCAAGGGGCAATCAAAACCACGTGTGACAATGGTTTAGACTTTGGATTTGGAGCAATCAATAGGCAGAATCAAAAAAGCAAAACATCAGATCACCCTCTCTCTTCTTTGAAGTGAGGAATTAGTTGGAATGGATCTAGGCTGTCCCTTCAGAGATAATTTTGTACCATAAAACAGAGAGACTCACCTTTCTGCATATCCTGCCCAATTGGAAATCAATGAAGTTGAGATGAGATCTAATGGTACACTATGTTTATTCTTGTCTTGGGAAAAATGGTTCTTCATACATAAGATAATTATTAAACACACATTTCAGGACGGAATAGTAATGAGGAGAGAAATTCCTCCCACAGCCCCAATATACTTTGCACACTGTATAGGTTATGTTTGGCTTAGTGATCATCCAGTATCTGAAGTACACTTCTGGATTGCCCCAGATGGCTCTGTCACATTCAGTCCCCCTGAATACAAACACTTTTTGGCTTGCAGAAAAAAAGTTCCATCCCACTAGGCTAGACTGTGTTTTCCTATGTCTGGTTTACTTCAGAAAATCTACCAGGGACAACACTTGGCATCATCTTTGTTTAGCAAAGAAGTCTCCTACGGACAGAACTATATTGAACACATAATATGTTGCAGCTTAACAAGTACCAAGAATCCCCTGCAGTTTAGTATGAGATTCTACAGATAACCAAGAAAATCTGAGTATTAGCTAAGTAGTAATAGAGTCTCCCATTCAGAGTAATTTTAAAGTTCACACTTTTTGTGATTGCCTGGATTCTTTCATCTGTCTCAAGACCATGCACACAACCAGTAAAATGAAGGGAGTCTTAAGAGAGGAGGTAAGTTAGGTTTAAAGATGTTCAAACAGATACATGAGATACCTAATAATTCCCAGAGAAAATAAGATTTTACAGAATACAGATTGAATTTCACAGTTATTTGTAATACATATTGAGGTTCCCTTTCTTCATCATGTCTTTCATTCAGCTCTAGATTAGGACCCCTATTACTGTCTACCATGAGTTTGTCATTGTCATAGAGCCAATGAATATTTCTTCAGTGCAACCTGTGAAGTCAGGAGAGCAATTAAGAAAGTCCAACAGTCAAAACAGCATAGCCATCTAGGGCCTTCTGTGACACATCTACAAATGACAAAAGCAACTGGTCCTTAAGGACCTGACAGCTTCGGTGAGCAACACTTGGAAGCCAGGGAGGACACTACGGCCTTGCAAATGGCAACCAATGCCAACATTTAGACAAGTGACTCACAGCCCTCACAGCAGTTGGTGGGGCTGTACCAGGAGCCACAAGTTACCCCAGTGCAGGCTATGCCCTCACTGATGGATGCCATCCTGTGGGGCCTGGGACAAGTGGGCAGAGACAGGGACTGGTAAGAGGCTTCAGTGACAGCCCCCAATGTAGCGAGGGTTTGAATCAGATCCAGGGTCTGTCTGAGAGACCAAAAGGAGCAGCAGGAGATGTAGCTGAAACATGGGTCTCCTAAGCATAGGGATAAGCCTATGACGTAACTTTTGCCAAGGGCTGAGCTTATTTAGGGGTTCTGGGCCCGTATGCAGGATGAGGGGACTCAGACAAGGCTGATTAGAGACAGGAAACTGATAGGTTTCTGTCTCGCACTCCAGACCCCACTGCCCCTTCCTGACCCCCACTGTTCAGCACAAGCACTTGGAAACATCCAGCTCCTGGAAACAAAGACATCCACAATTCAGATAGTGCAGTCTGAAACTGGATCTCTCTCCAGGCACAGGGTTCAGCAGCCAAAACACGTCTATTGCAGCTGGAGATCACAGACTCACAGAATCACAGAATACGCCCAGTTAGAAGGGACCCACAAGGACCATCGACTCCAGCTCCTGGTCCTGCACAGGACCATCACCAAGAGTCACACCATGTGCCTGAGAGTATTGTCCAAAGGCTTCCTGAACTCTGTCACAGGTTTGGTGCTGTGACCACTGCCCTGGGGAGCCTGTTCCAGTGCCCAAACACTCTATGAGTGAAAAACCTTTTTCTAACACCCAATAAACCCTCCCAACACAACTTCCAGCCATTTCCTCGGACCTTGTCACTGGTCACCACAGACAACAGATTAGTTCTTGTCCCTCTTCTTCCCTTCATGAGAAAGCTGTAACTGCAGTGAGGTGTCCCCTCAGCCTCCTCTTCTCCAGGCTGAACAGACCAAGTGACCTCAGCTGCTCCTCAAACAGCTTCCCCTCAAGGCCCTTCACAATCTTCATTGCCCTTCTTTGGATGTCACAAGGTGCTCAAGAGAATCACAGAGACAGCATGTATGAGACAGGACTGTGGTCAAAGCCATGTGTATCTGCCTGAGCAACAGCTGGTGGCCAGGTGGGATATTATGAGGCACATCTGCTGCCTATGTGTAGGTGGTGAATCTCATCTTGGGTATCTTAATTCATTAATAAGTTTTAAAAAATCAGTGTCACAGCTGATGCAAAGAGAGTACTTCAATAAATGTTAACTGTGTCAGAGACCAACTTTTACACAAGGTCATGACACAGCTGTAAGGCAGCTGAGCATGGTTGTGTGAAATGAAGATTGGGCCAGGATCAATCTTTTCAGGACCTCTAAGAATTACACTCAAGGAGCAGTTCTTACTATGAGGTAGACATTAAACAAAGCAGTCCACAGAAGCAGTTTCTGCTCACTCAACAACAGCAAAAAAGGGCTCTTAATTTTCACCTAATTCTATAAACTAGCTACAATAGCACTTGACATTTTGCTTTTTTCTAACAACATGCTGTAGGCAGCTGCTTTTGTAGTAGTAACTACCATATCTCTTGTGTGTACATACAATACATAAACTTATTGGGTTTAAACACTAACATATATTTTAACTGTAGTCTGTAAAGTAGAAGTCTTATAACTACATATAGAAAAATCAGAGGACAATATGCATATACATGAAATAGAATGTTGCTCTCTTGGAAAAATAAAGCCAGTGAGTCATTAAAATATACATGGGTATAAAGGCAATTGCTGCTTACTGTCAAATAAAGAACGTGTAAGATGCTTAAGCCTCAAGAAATTTCTTGCAATACACTGATAATCTGTGTCATACTGTCATATATGAGTTTATACATTTTGTTTGTTCCACAAGCTTTGATTTAGAGTGGCAATTTTCAGTTTTCAACTTAAGTGGAAGGTGAAAAACAGCTGTATTCACTGCTTAAAATCTAAATGTTTTTATTGTTGGCATCAGCTGCAGCAGCTTATTGCTTCTGATAGAGAAAGTCCTAGGGCTCTGCAAAGCAACTGTGCTCTGTTCTCTCTGGACATGGGATGACTCAAGTTTCTCCATGGTGATTCATGTGGGTAAATCAACTCTGAGTTGTCAAGTCCAGAAGGGGTTTGTATCCAACTGTATTCAGAAAGAGATGGGAATGGATCACTGGGGAATCTAAATGAGCTTTTCATCCAGATAGATCTGCTGCAGGTATCCTTACACATAGCCTTCTGCTGAGTTTGGCACAGACCCACCATCCGATCTGCTATTCAGGCAAAGAATAGCATATTAAGATTTAACATTTTCAGTTATCTGTTTCCTGGATAATAAGCACTCCTATCCTTTCCCTAGCTGAAGTGAGAGTCCTAATTTATTATCTTTGGAGAGTATTACTAAAAACATCATTCTATACTTAAGATCAGCTGACCTCCCAAGTGTTGCAGGCTCAGTATGGCAGGGGACAAGAGAAACAGACCATTTTCACATCTTCCAGCTTACCAAGATGCCCAGAGCACACAGGGCACCAGCTGCAACAAAGAACTTGCAAAGAGACACAGAACTGAAGTGATACTGTTTCTGAAAATGAACCGTGGGTAGGTGAGATGGTCAGGGAACAGAAAAATCATTGCTAAGCGAGATTCCAAGAACGTAAAGTCTGGACGTCCTCTCAAAATGCCTCTGCCATGGCACTGTTTGTCAGTGACCACCACGGAGACAAGTAATCCTGGAGGGAAGTGAAACAAATGGGAAGCCTCTACCAGGGGTGGTTCTGCTTGCAAGCCTCCTGGTACAGTTTGGTGAACATCAGCTCAAGGATCACTCAATCAGACAGCCTTTTTATTCTTCAATATCTAGACTTTAACTTTTCATTTTTCTAAAGGCTCTAGAGTATCAAAGCTAACCTTGAAAGCAGAACTGAATGTAAACCAAGAAGAAATGGCTGCCTGAGTTCACAGAAGTTCTGCAAGGCATTCATTAGTAAAGTAATAATTCAGACGCACATTGTAATGCTTTGTATCTTAGCACTGCTAATGAGTTGTAAATCAAAGCATAGACTAAACTTAGAAAATTTAAGCTATTTATATGCTTCCTATTGTTGACTGTGGCAGAAATAGTGCTTTTGCAGCATTTCCCCCCTTGTCTTTGAAGAATTGAGCACAACTGAACTCTGTGAAAGCACAATAAGCATGTGCAACTAGATCAATAAATATAAAAACAGTCTCTCTCATTTTGTGTGCCAATGGAACTAGCTTAATCTGCATGTGCACCTCCTGAGAGCTGTAGTCATTCCCTCTGCACTCCCTACACAATTGCCTCTCTGGTCCCAAGTCACATTTGTATCTAGATTTAGCATCATGCAGTTCCTGCAGTCCTTGACTGTTTATTACTATCTCTCTGTACATCAAAGGAGAATAATAAAAATAAAAGTAATACTAAGATCCTCCTTAGCCCTAGGCGAGACTTTCAGCTGAAAATCACCATTACAGAAAATTCTCTCTAAAGGACGAAAAAAAAACAATACTTCAGACATAATTTTGCTTAAAGAAGATGTGTTTTCTCTTTCACCTCTTTTTTTCTAAACTTCTCTCAGAATTTTGAACTAAAAAAAAAAAAAAAAGTCCCACAAACTCTGTTTCTTCATGGGGATGCTCCAGTTGATCCTTCTACACCCAAAATCCCCTTAGAGATGTACCTTTCTAGAAACACAGCTACTAGCTGTGCAAACAGCTGGGATACCAACAGCAAGGATAAGCAACAACATAGGGACAATCAAGAAGTCAAGAAGACTTGGAAAAGTGGAAGGGGAATAAATAACATAATAAAATATAACATCTCTTAAGAGTTTCAAAGCTTCTTCAAACCTATTAATTCCCACCATCTTCCCAACCTCAAAAACTTTGAGGGAGGGAATACTCCTCTCAGAAAAATATATTCTTTTACTTCCCAGCATTTTCCTCTTCGCTGAAGAGGAAAGATCTAGACAACAGTTTAATGGCACCTAAAACTTCCCTCTCGTCTACACTGAGAGAGGAAAATAAAGGCTAAGTGACCATAAGATGCAAAAGAGTTAATAAGCATCCTAGCAGTCAGGATGCAGTGTTTGTATTTACATGAAAAGGAGAAAAGTGCATGTGGTGGACAGGACTGATTCAGAGGACAAATTGCAAAAACTGACATCAGCCAATTTTTACATTGTGTAAAATATGTGGGATTAGTTCTCACCCTCCAGTGCTTTTCTATAGAAGCTCTAAATGACAGCTCACAAAGATGACAGATACAACAGTTCATACTTACAAAAAAAGACTATTTTCTTCGTGGTATTACCACAGCTCGGGGTAGGTATTAATTTGTACTAGAAAGGCACTATATAATTTATCACCTTAGAGCCAAAAAGTCTGTCCAACAAAGCAACAAGTAGTTAGGGTTAGAATTTAGGATTGCATTGGAAATAGATTATGGACTCTTTGGGGCACCTTTGTTTTTCTGTACTGTGTTTACAACACTAAGAGGAATTGAGCACTGGTCCCTAGTAGTGCTTTATCAGCACTGCCACCACAGACTTCAGCACCCACAGGGAACATCACAACACATATGCATACTGAAACTATTAAACTATTCACTTCTTCTGAAACCAGTATTATTATGTAGCACTGATGAAAGTAATCCATAAAACGAAACCAAGGAAATACTTCTCTTCTTTGTAAGAAGGCAAACACTAGGCTGCATTTAGTTGGGGTTGGGTTCTGTTCTCAGTTACACTGGTGAAAATCTGCTGTCACTCTGCTAATCTCAAGTGGTTCAAGAATGATGCTGCTACATGTGATTACAATACATTTTTATTATCAGATTGTTTTTAGCCCTCTGCATGTGCAAATCCAACTACTATTTCTGTTTGAAAACAAAGAATGAAATCTTCTACCCACCAAAAAAAAAAAAAATCCTACCTGTTACCCTGTAACACTTTCAAAATCAGCAATTCTTAAGACATAATTAAAGAAACTGAAAACATAACTGACCTCTTGCCGTTTGAAATTTTGAACGTATTCTTCAAACTGTTCATCTTTAGTTTCATCTGCTTTTCCAAGCTTTTGAAGTACCTATATTGAAAGGAAAAAGGAATAATTTAATATTTATGTCACAGAACAAAAATACTGCTACTTTCAACACTTCTGTTCTTGCAGTTAGGCTTAAATAGTATTTTATTTCTGGGGGTATTCAGGCACTACAGTTTCTAAAGTTCACACAAGAAACTCTTGTGTCAAAATGAAAAAAAGATAAAAGCAGGAGTATGGGGTGTCTATGGAAATATACTTCAAAGTATAGAGTCCTTGGTGGGATATGGTGGTTTTTTTTAGTGAAGCAACTTCTCTTTTAGCAAAGAATTCCATGGTTTCAAAGCAAGGAAGAATGAGAGAATTTGCTGGCACTGCAAGTTTTTCTCCAATTCAGACAAAGAAAGAAAAAAAAAATCATTAGGTTTTTTTTCTGTTTATGGTTCACTACATTGAACATTATTCTTATCTGCATGATTTTCAACATAAAGTCATAGAAAATAAAGAGTTGTAAGGTGGCATGAGAATTTGTTATAGCTAATGTTTATTTAAAACTTGATGTTCATTTTTTTCTCACTTCATTAATTCAGAAGTGGATTGTCATCCACTAGATAATAAATATACAATAAGAGTCAATCAGCAATCTCAAAAGTAATTTGACACATCTACACTTTACGCTGTATTTAACTACAATAAATGCATTCTACTATTAAATCCCATTGCTATCCATTCATTTTAATACTGAAGATTTACACATACCCGCAAAGAGGCTTCACCCTGCTTGTTAAGCAACCCCTGAATCTTTATGGAATACATGTACGTGGAACTGAACCATCTCACAAAGTGACAT
Organism: Myiotriccus ornatus; assembly: GCA_036023395.1. NCBI lineage: Eukaryota > Metazoa > Chordata > Aves > Passeriformes > Tyrannidae > Myiotriccus > Myiotriccus ornatus. The sequence continues at coordinate 50,070,296 of JAYRBT010000082.1, forward strand.
TCAGATTGCTCTCCTATAACAAATTGACCAAACTTCCAATTTTCACAGGAAAAATCAAACCCAAACAAATGCAAACAAAACAAAACCCACCAACCCCATGAAATTGAAACAGTAGCAATTAACAGATACTATAAATAAACATATAGGCATCACACCATCTGTTCTTCTCAAAACAAAGAATGTGCAGCTCCACTACTGCTATATTCTCCTTCCTCTCCCAAGCCCAGCCAGCCCCACACCACAAAATCAGGCTGCACAATGGTGCAGTGAGCATTCCTACAGTAGAAGCCCAGGGTCAGAGTGGTCATGAAGGTGATACAACACCACCCTTTAAGATCCTAGGACAGAAGCTACGACCTCACCCAGGGAGTTTTACTTTAAAAATATATAAGGTTCCAAAAATTCGCCCACCAAATCTTTAGTAGAGCCCTTGGCTCTTTTAACACGTTAAGACAGAGCGCAAAAGAGAAAAGCCCCACATTTTCTCACAGGGTACATTTACTGGTAAATTTTAGAAAATAAGAGATCTTGGCAAAAGTTTAAAGGGTAACATGCAACCCAAACCAACCATTCCACAAAGCATTGATTTAGCACATGCTACCCCATACAATCCAGCAAAATACAACCCACTCGGTCCCAAGTTACCCAAAAGATTAAGAAACTACTAAAGAAAGACAAGGAGAAAGAAGAAAAAAGAGCTAAAACCAGGATTCCTGTGCAAGTCCAGCTTCCACGAGGCCAGGTGATAGGTCTCAAGCCAAAATGGAGACCAGCTTGCTGCTGTTATTATGTGCTCTGGTCCCCTGTGGCCACCCCTCCCAGGTGGGACTCCCAGCCCACCAGCCACTCTGGGGCTCCAGGGTGAGGTAAGGAGCGGTGCTCCCACTGTGCCAGCCAATCCTGGGCTGGGTCAGGGGCTCCAAGGTGGGATGTAGGCAGTGCTCCTGGGCTGCCTTTGACTGACAGCTGCTCAGGGGTTGCCTGGTGTCTGCATGGGCTGGGATGTGGGACAGGGCACCATCTCACTTCTGTGAAATTCGACCTGTCCTTTCCCCCCTACACACACACACACACTTGAGTTGGTCCAAGTCAATAATTAATATAATAATCCAGTCTCTCACATACCTGTGGACATGGCATGTGAAACATCAAGGAAGTTTTGACATATTTACAGCAGAGAGATAGAAAGAATGATATCAGAGAAGAAAAAAAGGCAAAGACCAGCCTTTTCCTGCCAACAGTGATGTACATTTTCCGGCATATATGGGCATTTTGGGTTGCCTTTAAGAATGCTGACTAGTCCCAGAAACCTCACGCACTGTTATCACCAACCTCTTCATAAAATATTCATAAGTATCACAGATACTTTTTTTACAGAGGAATCATTTAATTTAATATTTTGAATCATCACATTGCTCCTTGTCACCAGTGAGACCAACAGTCTGCCCCCAACTTTGATCTGCATCAGGCAGATTTCTGAAAATCCAACATCTCCTCTTCAAAGAGGTGGCTGCCAGGTAAGCCTCCTGATCATGGCAATACATTCAATTATGTTCACAGCAAGAAGTAGCAGGCACGTTACCTGTAGTCTGAGCAATTCATAACATAGATAACAAATCACAGCAAGAAAAGTCGTCTTGATAGACTCTTTTTTTTCCAAAATACCAACAACACACATCCATGTCTCCAAATGTGTACTCAGGCCCAACAGTGCAAGGCTCAGAAGGGAATAACCTCTTACAGCACCTACCTCCTATGGTTTGGTTTTTTTTTTATCCTATCTACAACTTAGAATTTCTCTACAAGTATTTAGCTGAATTAAAATGCAGTGTTACAATGTAGCCTCTGCAAACACCAACCCAGAGCTCCATTAAATAATTATTAATAACATAGTTGTTCAGTTTTCTTAATGAAGATCATAACTATATGTTGTCATATGGTTGGAAATAAAAGTTGTAAATTTTTACTTACTCTCACGGAAATCCTGCAGCCCGTGCCACGTACACAGATAACTGGGGTTCACTTATTCTTTTCCTAAATGCAATCCTAATCCCACCCCCACAATTCCATACGGAGACAGTGGAGCAGACTGGGGCTAGACTAAACTATTCTTCACAGGTCCCTTTAGATCCCAACCATATAACTCCATGCACCACTAAATGTATAGCTCAGCCTTTAACAACCAACCCAATTGTAACCACCACTTTATCACTGGTAGTCTAAATAGATGAGCTGTCAGGCTGAGGTAAGTCTTAGGAACTGACCCACCTTCCAGCACTTGTGTACTTCTGTCTCAAAGTGGAAGTCTCTTGCCAAGAGAAGTCTATAGTTAGTTTATTTTTGCTTATTTAGGTCGGCACCTATAAGGTGTCTTTGGAGTAGGGTTAAGGCCAGGTGAAGGCTTGTCTGCCCTACATGTGCGTTCCTCTAACTCCAACTCCCCCTGCCGTGGACAGGCTGAAATAAATTTTAAACACATTCACTTTGTTACATAGAGTCAGGGTTTGGTCTAGGACTAGGATTAGGATAAGGCAAGTAGACAGCCTTACTAGCACTAAGTTTAGAACCAGAGAAAACAGATTTGAAACACCCAAGTAATTGGAAAGCATCCGAGGGCTCTTAACGGTAAAATGAAGACTGCTCAGGAGCAGCATGTGCCTAACCTCCCCCTTAAGCCTCAGTTCAACCACCCTTATAGATAAGCATTAGCTTTAGTAACAGGAATAGCTCAGTTTATTGTGGCCCATGAGGGCAGAAGAAGGGTAGACAGATCATGTTTCACAAAAGCTTTAGAGGGCTCTACAATATGCCAAAGAAAGGAGATCTTTACCAGTAAGTGGCAAATATTTTATTTTAGGCTCATGTGGTAGGTAACCCATATTACGGATTTGTATTCAAGTATTGGAAAAAAAAGAGCAGAGGAACCAAAGGTGTTGCTAAACATTCAGTGGCCTGTAGGGCTTGAACGAGACCAGAATTTAGTGAAGGCAGGTGGCTAGCATTTTTTTTTCTTAGCATGCCCATGCAGAGAAACACCATTTGAAGTCAGGTTTGAGAACATCTATCAATGTGTATGAGCAGCCTATACCGTTTACAGTAAAATAAATATTAAAAATTAAAGAAACAGACATGAAATGATCTCAATAGTCAAGTTTTCTGAAGATTGTTTAAAAAGCTGATCACTCTATTAAAAAAAAAAAATCCAGGATAAAAGTTACCTCATTTAATACAATTAAACTAAATCAGCTACCAGTAAGTTTTCTCTTAAAAATAACATAAAAAGATAAAAAAAAAAGTATCTAAAATGGGTATCAGTGTTCATCCAGGTATATATTATATATATTGCTAAGAATAAGTCCAATTAGGCATTGGGAATGAAGTAAAACCTAAATTTGATATGATGATAAACCTAGATGCTGTCAGGTAAATACATGCAGAGAGGAGTTGTGAGACGATGTGGTACTGACAAAACATGTGGCAGATTCTACACTAACACATAACATTTGAGTAAGAACAGCAAGCACGTCTAATATAATTTATAAATGTCATCAAGAGTACACTTCTAGATATAAAACACAAGAATATTTCCATTTGGGGATGCTGGACCTTCAACAAACTTCCAGAATATATAAGACTAAACAGTTCTCCTTTAGATTTTGAAGTGCTTTTATTTATCATATAAGACATTGTCGTGGTTTTGCACACCAGCCCGTCCCTGGGGCTGTGAATGGTTTTGTCCAGGTGGATTTCCGGACAAAAACCCAGTCAAAACTCTTAGTGACGCCTTTGCTAATTACATATTTAAGAAAAAACGGAAGAGAAGGTGGATTGCGCAGTTGAAA
>JAYRBT010000082.1:50074952-50137470 GCA_036023395.1 Myiotriccus ornatus
ATTTTGCTAGTAATAAATGTTCATGTTATTTTCCCAAATCAAGTCTCTTTTGTCTGCATAACCCTTCTCTCAACTAACAGTAATTGTGTGGGGGAGTTGTAATAGCAAATTGGCCCAAAGCAAAACCACGACAGACATTCAGTTCTATAAGGAACTTGAATTCAAATGATCAACTTCAAAGTAATTGTAACGTGAATGTTGATAAGTGTCCATAATGTACGAAAGAAAGGAAACTAATACAATAAAATAAATTACAGAATAGCTTGAGAAAGCTTGATTGCATTGAAAACTCTTGTCTTCAGGCAAGAATGACAGTGCTATAATAGCTGCTGAAACTACCATCCTGACAGATCTACTCATGCTCCCCTAAAAAAGTTTTCAAGACTATGGCAATTCAAGGAAAGAAAAAATAAAAATAAATAAATAAATAAATAAACAAAACCCCAAACCCAAAACCAATGCAAAAAAATCCCCCAAGCCTCCACAGAAAAACCCAAATCAGCATCAACCAAAAAACCCTGAAAGTTATTCTCTGTGGCCACCCAGGAGCTGCCTCAAGAGCAGCTCAGCTTCCTGCTGCAGCTGGCTGGACAGGAGTTGACCTCATCAGACATCCCAACATACATCATCATCCCCAGTCACACATCAGTATCCTCAAAGAACAACCAACACATTCAAAACCACTCAGGGTAGGAAGACATGACTGCTCAGACAGGGTTACCAAGGAGAAGACTTCATCAGAAATCCTCAGGACTGTTAAAATACTGAAAAAAATGAAGCTAATCTAACTTGCCACAAGTAGCACTATTTAAGGGAATTTAACAGAATAACGCCAGTATGAAAACAAACAGTCCAAAAACATTGTCATGGACTCCCTATCCAAAATCTTTCAAAACCAGCAAAGTGCTCTGGATCTCGACAGATGCAAACTCACGCATCTATAACACTATTCTGCAATACTTTCACCACACCATTCCACAACATATTTTTTTTCCTAGTACTTGACTCTTCTACAACCTGTTAAAGAAATATTAGGGCTGCACAACTAATATGTGCAGTTTTCCAGGGACACCCATGTTTAAAAACACAATTTTTTTTTCATGTGATGGGATGTTATATAAAGCATCCAATACCACAAAACCATAAAAAAAGTGTCAAAATAGAAAAGTCAAGCATGATCCATGATACCCAGCTGGTATTTGAGAAGTGTAGGAGCAAAGATTAAGAAACTCTGTTTATTCCAGAAATAAAAGCTAGCTAGGAGGACAACATATTGAAGTATGAAGCCTGGTGCAGAACTAATTTCAAAACTTATCTACTGACTCTCACCCATGCATGACAGCAGGGTGTTAAGCACAAGAAACAGAATACTCAAGACTCACTGAAGCCACACAAGATTCCCACCTCCTCACTGTTAGCACATGGGTAGTTGAAGTGAAACCAGAGAGAGAATCATTACAATGATGCTACATGGTTGTTCCACTGCAAAGAGGGGCAGGAAGAGACAGTGGAGTGGATTAAAGATATGTAAACATAGAGCTTATCGAACTATTTGTTTAGTTCAGCTAATACAAAGTCTCCTCTCCAAAGAGGTAACATTCATATCTAACTACTCAAGATCTACTTGGGTGGCATTTAATAACAAAACAATTTTGTCAAGATGCCACCTCCATTTCGCTTCAGCACTGAAATCTCAAAATATGATGTGCAAGAAAAGATGGGCAATGAGATATTTTCAGTATTGTTACATGGTACGATTAAAAATTAGATAGAATTTCATAATTAGAAAAATAATAATATAGGATTTTTAAAAAAACTGGTAATTTTTTCTCTAGTGCTGAACACACCCAGTAAGTATAAATTAGCATTTTATAATGGACTTAAGATGCCTGTGTCTGAGATTGCATAGTGTATTGCTCAGTTTCAATTCTGCTACGAATATTTCAATCCCAGCATAGCTGTGGTGCAACAGGCTCAACTGCTTCTCTTGACCAAGTGGTTGACTACATTTCATATTTTCCATGCTATATGGCCATGTACTTTCCAAGAACTCAGCCTTAGCTATTCCACCCTTACGTTCCTGCAGAAACATCAGCTGAAGGTGACAAATATTTGCCTGAGCCTCTATTCTGCATAAGAAATCCCTTTGTCATTGACAGACTTGGAAAAGCGTGAAAACCTGATTAATACAGAACACTGACCATTTTACTAAGAGATTTTACTACAGAAAATGCAGAAAGACACTGGAATAAAGCTCATGACTGATAAGCAATTGCTTTGTGTAGTGCTGGTTTCTGTTACTGATCTTATAAAATGACTAAACTTAGCTGAGGTTTCTAGATCAGCTTTAGGTTATCTGTAGTCACCCCTCCTTTTTTCTGTCCACACTTGCACTACTAATGCCATGTAGAACAACTGATCATTCATCAAATTATAGCTAATCTTCACTGTCACATAATGTATTTTATATTTTATTATTGTACTGGTAATTGTGCCCCAGCCTCCTCCAAAGTTTTCTCTTACATTGGGCACAATAATGTTAATTTGCCCATCATTTACGGTTGAATTTCATCACTCCAGTTTGACACAGTGGATCACATCCTAGAAAAAAGGCCACCACAGTAAACTGCAGTTGGCAGTGTACCATTTAGTGGAGCACTGCAACTCCACAATTTCTATCCTAATATATAACATAGGCAATTCCTGTTGTACAGTGTCACAAAGCCAAAGAACAGTCATATCCTGAACTGCATGAATGGATGAAATACGGCCCTAGAATTAGAAGAGGGCAGCTGCTAGGTACCAGGCACTTTCCAGTACAGAAGAGCATAGGGATGGCTCTACAGGCCAGACCAATTGTCCATGTAATATACTAACCTCTCTCCAAAACCCCTCAAAAGAAGATTCCTAGGGAAGATACATGACAAGTGTGCAGTAATGCTCCTCCAGAACCCTCTCCCAACCACTAACAAACTGCATCTCAATGAATTCCTGATGTTGCCTCTTTACATTTTATAGATCTGATGGATTTTTCTTATTGATGGATTGTCCTGGTTCCTGTCCTGGTGAAGCTCTGATAAGGTATTTGCTGTTTAAAGAAGCATGAAGGTGCACTTCTCTTATAAATGCTTTTCTTTTTGTTAAGTTTTTGTAAGCTTTTGCTTGCTGATGCTTTGAGTATTGTAAAATACCGTGACACATGGGAACAGTTTGCTTAACAAAAGTATTGAATAACATCCAGACAAACATAAAACACTATGATAAGCTATATTCTCTTAATCAAAATTGAAAGAGGGAAATGGGGTCTTTCTAATGCAGCCTAAATAACAGATGTGAACACTATGCCACAAGAGATTAATATAGTAACTTTTCCACAAATTACAGAATCTAATTGTACATCATTGCCCAGATAATGTAAAAATGCTTTCAAGTGGACTGCAAAATAAACAAGATTATGACTGCTTTCAGAATGAAGCCACAAACTTCTGTATTAGTCCTTGGTCATTTAGTTAAAACCAGAAAGTACTTTACAGAGTACACTGACTTGCACATTGCAGTGTACCACAATGAGTAGGCAGACCTTTGCTCACCCTTTTCTTTGTAACATCCAGCAAACTTGTCTACTGGAATTTTGCACCCTTGCAAAATTTAACCCAGTAGTAGTTGGCTACTGTTCTTCATTAAGTGTGATCCTAAGAAGTCCAAAGTAAAACTTAGCTGGGCGGTAAAAATTCAAGAAGACTAAAGGACGAGCTTTCAAGTTTGCAAAGGCCTCATTTCACTTATGAGAGGGAAGGAATACTAACAGCTATGACAATGTACTGCTAGGGACTTCTCCTCCTTGTGTCTTAGGAACTTCACAGGGCTTAATGCTATGGGGCTCTCCCACATGATAAGGTGGATCAGACACTCTCTGCATGTGTTCTGAAAGGTCCTTATCCTCAGTGAAAACCTGACAGAGCCTCAAAGAACTGAAAGGTCCTTATCCTCAGTGAAAACCTGACAGAGCCTCAAAGAACTGCCAAGTATTTCAAAAAATAAACAAAATGTTCCCTAGACTATATAACAGAGGACCAGCCTATATAACAGAGGACAGAATCAAAGTAGAGATGCTGGAATGGTACTTTTCACGGAATGCAGCTTAAATAGGGAAATGGAATGGAAAGAAACAATAAACAACATAGATCAAAGTGTAGAGAGAAAAAAAGAGTGAGAAATCAAAGAAAGAATTAAGAAGGAGGCAAACCATTATGAGAGAATAGGGAGCAAGCTAAAACCAAAGAATCAACTTTGAAAAAACAAGGGTTTGATTAATTAATTAATTAATAATTTGATTAATTAAACATCCATAGGCATCTCGGATGGCACAGGATGTCTCAAACACAGCTGTGCAGGTGGAAAACATGACATAGGACCTGTGAAAGTGTCTTCTGGAATAGGAGCTTGAGGCAAGTCAGGATACAACTCAGGCACCCTAGAACTCAGGCTCCTGAACTGAACTATGCTATTAGCATAGCAACATCTATGATCCTCAAACTTTTGAATGTTCTTTTTCCTCACAAAATTGTTTAATGCTCTTTGCTCACTTTACCATCAGGCAAAAAAAGGTACCGGAAAGGGAAGTAACTTCTACACCAAGTTCAGAGGATGTTAATTGTAAACCAAAATCTGATTACTATAGACCAGCATCTTAACCTCTGGACTGTCGTCCTGTCAATAGGAGTTTTGTAGTACAAAAATTTGCTGTGTTCAGAATATTTGCACTAGAGCTAGACAGAAGAGGAAGAGTGAGACGAAAAGGCTGCTTAAAGAACGGGAAAGACAATCTCTTTGCCCTTTTCCGGCTATTGTTGCTCTCATACTTCTTGAAAAGATTGATTAGCTCTTTTGGTTGAACAAGATCTAAATTTAACTGCCTGAACAATTAGCAATAATATCTTCAGCTGAATTTCTGTGTCCTTTACGGCATCCCAAAGAAACTAAATCACCACTCTGCTGAATTAAAAAAAAAAAAAATCTTGCCAGTTGTTATTTTTGCCTATACTTTACTTTATCTAGCTGAAAAGTACCTGGATAGCTTTCTAGTAGTGACCCGCATGTCTCAGCCTTCTGGAAACTAGCTGTGCACTCAGGCTCACTTACATTCTCCTCATTACATTTTATTTCCCTCTCACTTACCAGTTCCTTCACTTTCTTACTCCCCTTCGGTTTGTCCTCTATACATACTGTTAAGCAGACACTTTCCTTAATACTGCTCCCTCCAAAAAACATCAACAATCAAAGAAATATTTTATTTACTGCCTTGATAGCATTTCACTTTGATAGCATGTCACTTCATGTCACAACTTCATTTACCTCATCTTCTACTTTGGACCCCATTTGGACTGCAAGCTTTTCAAAACAAGAGACTATTTGACTCTCTGCCCCTCATAGCACTGAAGACAAGGGAACAATCATCTTGAGTTGTATGAAGATCCTACCAAAATGCTGTGATTAATAATTTAACCTCTGATACCTCTATTCACCTGGTGACCAGATAGTTCTTTTGCTGTCTATTTACTTTCTGAATTTACTTTCCTTCCACTTACACCACTATATCTACAAGATGGGCTACTTGTGTTTTTGTGTCTTCTCAGTTTGGCTTCTAAATTCGTCCATATGCTCTAAGCAGCAATACAGATGCCTAATCTTAACTGCCTCCTCCAGTCTGAGCTGTGACATTTTCACAGATACTTCTTGGAAAGGAATTGTCAGAGGCTAGAAAGAGACACCCACATTTGATCCAGCACGCACTGAGGTGCAGATGCTGCCCACTCTGAGGCTCCTTCATGTTCAGCAGGGATAGGATTTCTCTCTGCAAACTCAGGTCAACCTTCATTACAGGACTGATATAATGGAGCCCTGGGGAAACAAAACCAAAAGTTTCCAGCACGGTTTGGTGGCTTGCCAACAGAATATTTCACCACCTGCCACTCATAGCAACGCAGTACATGAAGATAACTTTGTCTAGCACTTTGCAAAACATTTTCCAGATTGATGCTCATCTGTGGAGGATGATTTTTACTGTTTCTTCACAGATAATGAGTATATTGCACACTAAATATCAGTGATGTGCCTGACATAGCAACAGTTGCTGATGAGGTACTTTTCACCTTTGGGATGCTCCAAATCTCCCTCATCTCTCCTCATCTGAAGGAAGACAGTGACACTGACATAACACTTCCAGATGAATTCACTCTTCTCTAGATGGAAGGATAAATAAGTTTGTTTCAAAAAATTGAGCTCTCAAAAGCAAGAAAATTTAGATAGAGCATATACACTTGGTTCAACAAATCTAACTCAGGAAAACTTTGAAGCCACCCAGGTCTTTCTTTTTAAAAAATAGCTTTGTCAGAAATTTGATGATCCAAAAGAGATATATTTCAGACTTATTGGAAGAATTTGTGAACACATAACCTCCTAATAATCACAAATTTCCCAAGGCCATCTCTATAAAGAAATAATTAAATCAGCGTAATATGGCTACTATTTTGTGCTAATCAGATATTTCTGAAGAAAGTTACCATGTTTCCTACTCATTGCTTTTCAGAATTATTCATAATTTTTGCATTACTGAAGGTCAAACAGTACCTCATAACATTAAAGTATTCTAAGGCTGCTCAGCTAACATAGCATATTTCTACTTTTGTTCTGAGGTGCTACTAAAGATAAGCTTGACTGTTCTCAGAACTTCATATGCATCATTTCTTCATGCTCACCACAGGTCATGGCCTTTCAGTTATTGAAAAGGACAAAAGCTCTTAACTGAAGCTGAGGTCATCAACGACTACCAGCAGTGGTTTTACCAGTGTTCCAACTTTGACACCTGAGACACCCTAAACAAGCAGGGTTTCATCGTCTCTCACAGGGCTTGGGACATGAAACTCCAGAGTTAGCCCTCAGAGCTGCTGAACATGGAAACCAATGTGTCGCTCTGATCAGCAGCATGCAGAGCACATGTAGGGCTCCCCTTTCCAGGGAAGTATTTTCTTTGCTGAGCCAACATCAGTCCCCTTCCACACAATAATAATAATAATAAGTAATGGCCAGTCTTCACGAACGAAGAACCGGGTGCTGCTATGAAAACAACCCATTTAAGAGCTCTGTAACAGTCGCACTTTCCAGGCTAAAAAAAGGTCCAGAAAAAGAGGCTATATGCCAATGCTGGAAAATACATGGCAGGTGAGCACTGTTTTACTGCAAGACAAGCCATGTTCTTCTGAGGATACTGTTCATCTGGAGTAAGATTCTGATGACTTTCAGTGGTCCTCATTAAGTCAGGAAAATGTATCACAGTGAGAGGAAGATTGACAAGGAGAAAAATTAAGCATCTGGACAAAGAACAGAAATAGGATTAGGACAGGTAAGAAAAAGTATCACAAACTCTGTTAGGTGTAAGAAGATTTAGAAAACAGCACTTCCAGAACTGAGAGAAAATAACAGTGGGATGCTGTGGCCATACAACCTGTTAGTATAGTCACCAAGGCATGCTGGAGAAACAGCAGCAGCAAAGACAAGCTGGAGGGACCTTCATCAGCAAGTCCAGTGCTGTGAGGCCTGCCATACTCTTCAGTAGCAAACTGTTTCCACTGAGGCTGAAGGACATATTTCAATGAACAGCTCAACAGAAATCTCATTGCACGTAAGATGGAAGGAATGCCTTCCACAGGAAACTGGCACAGGAAAATCACTGGGATATGGTACATAGCTGAATTCAGCTGGAACAAAAAGGACACTAACTTGACAGTCTTTCACACATTAAGCACCATGGAATAGCATGGCAAACAATTCTAATCTTTCTCTTGAAGATCAGCTATTCTGGTATCCAGTGACAAAAATGGAAAAAATGATCACCATTCTCTTTGGTATCCAGGACTTAATCCTATGAAAAAAACACTTTGCACATCTCCCATCAAAAAGTTACACATTCCTCAGTGTCTTGCTACATTTGGAGCTCACACGTACAGTCAGTCTATACACTCCTATCCACCACGATCACAGTAAGTACCTATCTTCCAAGCACCTCTTAAAATCACTTCAGGATTGGATTATAACACCTCCATCTCTATGGGGAGAAAACTGAGGCACAGGAGTTGATTAAGCAGCTGTGCCAGCCTTTAATTAACCGTGCAGTATGCCAAAAGGACAGCTTTAATCTGAATATGCAGATGTTGTACCTTAACACTGTGCCTAAACAACTACTGAGCAACACAAAGAACTAAAAAAGCACATATAACATAGTACAAGTATATAAAAAGGTCCAAATCTCATTTATTTCACTCAGATAATTAGATTTGTGGATCTGAATCTGTGAGAAAGATGAGCAGGATTAGTTTCTCTACCATTTCCAAAAATAAACTGATACATATGGCAACTATTATTTAAAGTTGTCTATCATACCTACTCAAGCTGTCATATTTCTTATAGCAAAAGCTAAAATTTAAATATACTGGTGAAAAAATGAGTAAAACAAAACTTACTGGGAGTAGTTCTTTAAGTGCGAAGATTGATTTTATTTTTTTTCCTTTGTGTCAAATGCAGTCCCTGAAACTTTCAGCTGTGTAAAATACCTTCTGCAGCAATTTCAGAACAAAGACACGTTTTAAGTGAGTTTTACTATATGCTTTCATAAAAGATGCTTTTCAGATAATGAACCATATTGACTTTAAAAGGCAAGCAGAACTGTAGGCATTTATAAATATAACTTTAACTTCTAGCAGCTACTAACAGATTAGAAAGGCACCACAGCCATAACATTTTGTTCATTTATGTGAATATAAATGAGATCTTTTATGACTACAGAAGTATTTGACACCCACAGGTACCAAAGGATGTACAGACAGAAGCAATTTAGGAAACTTGAGATGTTCTTAGGTGTCTTTAAAAACATACTGGTTTTGTTATTTAAATGTACAGAGACACTGTTTCTGACAAACAAATATGACTCCATGCATTTTAATAGCATAGAAGCTTGTTTAATGAAATAACTGAAGTTCCAGGGATAAACTGTCTATCCAGAGATGTTTATCTCAGGTAGCTTCAGGATTCCCTAGATCGAGCAAGATCATAGCTTTAATAATGTAAATCTCTTCAAAGTCAACCAAGTTAGTCATGTAGGGGGAAGTATATTGTGGTGTTTAGGCCTCGGCCCACGTGCAGCAGAATCATAGCCTGCTAGTCGTGTTCGAGGGCTTTTGGAAAATCCAGTCTGCCACCAAAGACTTCCTAGCATTTACACTCAGGGTGAATATCCTGATTATCAGATGCTGTTGCAAGTTAACAGAAAAACAAACAACAACTCCATACAAAAGGAAGGAAACTTCCTTCTAAAACCTGTAAAACAAACCGAAACCAGATCAGAGATGTGTGGCATAAGTCTACATTAGTATTGTAGAGTGATGCATATTGTGATTGTCACCCTTTTGCCTGCCTGTACGGTGCAGAAAGCTCTTCAGTTTGCCCTCTAAAATGTGTTTGGATTCCCTCTCTAGAGATCCCTTTCAGCTTCGATGGAAACATCACCTGCTACAACCAAATATAATTTCTGTCTTTATCTTCTATTTTACTGTTAATCAGGTGCTATGAAGCATACTATCAAGACGACTTATGATAAGTCTGATCAACTGTTTTTAAATGCCAAGGTGAAGACAGCTATCAAGTTAGTCTTGATTTATCTACAATATCTCGATGATACCAAACGTCAGGCAACACAGCATACACTACAGTCAAACATCAGATCTGTCCTTAGAAAGCCAGCTTTTCAGCCAAAAGCAGAATTGATGGCTGGCTGCTGAAAGAAGGGATGCCTATATGAGGGCTGAAAAGGAAGGAGATGTCCCCTGCTCCATGCTGTGCAAACTCATATGTATCTACCCATGATGCCAAAATTTGATAATACACGTGAGGAGCATTATGGACCCCTCTTGATCCAAAAATAAAGAAGTACTTGTACTTCAGTCAGTCTCAGCACATCCCTGTTACTGAATTCCATACATACAAGGTAGTTAGGATGGTACTTGCAGGCAGCAGCTCCAAGAAAGACTATGGTTTCCAAGAAAATAGATTACTGTTTTCAGAATCCTCTTATCTACCATAACATTAACAAAATACCCTAATAGAAAGATTTAATGCATTTCACAGCAAAAGATCCCATAACAGCTGACATCTAGAACTTGTGCAAGTTGGTCAATAGTTCACTTCTTTTATAATTTATCTCTTAGATTTACACACTATAAAACGCAGTTTACTAAATTATCTCAATGCATATCTATGCTGATAAGGCTAAAATAACTGCAGTACTCTGTGGGGACTATGGAAGGGAAGAAAAGAAGAATTATACCTACATCCATGACTTTTTAGAAACAAAAGTCTTTAAAGGCCTTCCCAATCCACTGATCAACCCGATCATGGCATATTCTTTGCCCAGTCCTGTTTGTGTGGGGGAAAAAGGTCCTCCAATATTTGCAGTGATCCAGTTGCTTACTCTGGAGGCAGTTGACACCCTTAAGACCCTGGATCAGAGATCTCAAAAAGCTGTTTGGCCAGCTCTTTCCTCACGAGGAAAAGGTGCAAAGTCATTAGTATTAAATTGGACTTTCTCATACTAACTAACCCCCACCTCGGTCATGAAATGTAACTATTGCAGCAGTACTCTGGAACTCTGGTACCCTTGAAACAACCAACATTTGCTGCCTTTCTGCAAAGACTGTGCCTTTTCTTCTCAGCAAAACACCACGTACTTTAGACAGCTAAGCGTTTGCAAACTTTAGAATGGGGTCATTACACTGATTTCCTAAATTGGCAATACAAGAGCAGTTTAACATTAAACAGTCAACTTTTAAACTTTTCTGCAAGTCCTTGTTCTAGATCAGCCTCCTAGTATCACCACTGCTCTGACCTTGTATGTGAGATGCCCACTGTAATCACAAAGCTATAAACTGGCAAGGACTGGAGTGCTGCAATGGATGGTTAGAAGCACTTCAGAAAGGACAGGCGAAGGAGGAGAGGTGGCTGCGTGGCTCTGCACATTAAGGAGTGTTTTGACTGTTATAGAGCTCAAAGATAGTGAGGATAAGGTTCAGTGCCCTCTGGGTAAGAATCAGGGGGAAGGCTAACAAGGCTGACATCCTGGTGAGAGACCACCCAGCCAGGAGGAGGAGGCAGATGAACTATTCTGTAAGTGGCTGGCTGATGCTTCACTATCACTAGCCCTTTTTCTTGTGGGTGGTTGCAGGAGGTTCCTGGAGTGTGTGGTAAGCAAGCACAGCAGGACTGGTGCTCTGCTAGACCAGAGAACAGCTGGTGACAGATGTAGTGGTTGGAGGCCGTCTTGGGCATAGCAACCACAAAATGATAGTTTTCAATTCCTGGTAAAGTAAGGAAGAGGGTCAACACAACGTCTGCCTTAGTCTTTCAGAGGGTGGACTTCAGCCTGTTCAGGACACTGGTTTGGAGAGTCGCTTGGAAAACAGCCCTTAAAAACAAAGGGATCCAGGAAGGCTGGACATACTTGAAGAAGGCAATCTTAAAGGTGCAGGAGCAGGTTCTCCCTATGTGCCAAAAGACAAGCTGCTGGGGAAGTCCAGCTTGGCTGAACTGGGAGGTTTCGCTGGAACTCAGAGGAAGGGGCAGGCAACTCAAAAAGAGTACAAGGATGTCATTAGGTCATGTAGCGAGAAAACTAGAAGGGCAAAAGCTCAGCTAGAACTTAATCTGACCACTACTGTGAAAGATAATAAAAAATGTTTTTATAAATACATTAACAACAAAGAGGGTAAAGGAAAATTTCCAACCTTTATTGGATGTGAAGGGGAACCTTGTAAGCAAGGCTGAGGAAAAGACTGTGGTACTTAATGCCTTCTTTGCCTCAGGTTGTAACAGAAAGACCAGTTATCTACCAAGCTAGTAGACAGGGACAGGAAGCAGAATAGACCCCCTGCAATCCAGGAGGAATTAGTTAAGTGACCTGCTGTGACACTTCAACACTCACAGTCCACGCAGCTGGATGGGACTCACCCAAGGGTACTGAGGGAGGTTCCAGATGAGGAACCTGGAAGTTAACCAGTGTGATGCCCACCTACAAGAAGGGATGGAAGAAGGACCCAAGGAACTACAGGCCTGTTAGCCTGACCTCGGTGCCCAGGAAAGTTATGGAACAGGTTATCTTGAGTGCAATTACACTGCATGTACAGGGCAAACTGGGGATCAGGCCCAGTCAGCATGGGTTTAGGAAAGGCAGGTCCTGCTTTACCAACCTGACCTCTGTTTATGATCAGGTGACCTGCCTAGTGGATGAGGGAAAGGCTGTGGTTGGACCTGGACTTCAGTAAAGTCTTTAATAGTGAAAGGAGTATCTTTCTCACTGGAGAAGCTGGAAGTCCATAGCTTAGACAGGTGCACTCTTTATTGAGTTAAAAACTGCCTGGATGGCCAGGCCTTGAGAGAGGTGGTGAATGGAACTAAATCCACCACTAGTGGTGTCCCTGACGGATCAGTACTGGGGCCAGTCCTGTTTAATATTTTTATCAATGATTTGGACGAGGAGACTGAGGGCACCCTCAGTAAGTTTGCAGATGACACTAAGTTGGGCAGGAGTGTTGATCTGCTGCACTACAAAGGAATCTGGACAGGCTGGATTGATGGGTTGAAACCAACAGCACGAGGTTCAGCAAGACCAAGTGCCAGGTCCTGCAACTGGGTCACAATAACCCCATGCAGTGCTACAGGCTGGGGGAAAGGTGGCTGGAAAGCTCCCCAGCGGAAAAGGAGCTGGGGGTGCCGGTTGACAGCAGTTGAACACGAGCCAGCAGTGTGCCCAGGTGGCCAAGAAGGCCAATGGCATCCTGTTCGGCATCTAAAATAGTGTGGACAGCAGGACCAATGAAGTGATTGTTCCTCTGTCTCGGTACTGGTGAGGCCGCACCTTGAGTGCTGTGTTCAGCTCTAGGCCCCTCGCTTCAAGAAAGACATTTAGGTGCTGGAGTGTGTCCAGAGAAGGGCAACGGAGCTGGTGAGAAGTAAGTCATACAAAGAGTGGATGAGGGAGCTGTGGTTATTTGGCCTGGAGAACAGGAGGTTGACACTTCCTTTTACAATGCTAAGAATTCCCTATATACTGAAATCCGATCCATTACATTAAGGAAATGTAACTTCATCATGTACCACACAAAAGCCTCTTCTAACTCCATTAATAAATCAGAATGTGGGAAAAGCTTCATTTAGTACACATTATAAACTCAAAGAATCAACTATAAGTGTAATTTTACAGATGTAATTTCCTAATTCTTAATAACCCCAGAGACAGAAACCTTACATTGACTTAAAAGCAAACCTGTTATGATACAAACTACAAACACACGTTAAAATCTGATGCTTCTTTTAGACTTCATGTTGATGAGTGATAAGGACAAGACTTTTATATCAGTACTCCTGGTCTATTTCTGCCCCCTCCACTGTAATTTCAATGTGACTCATGCTAATTTAATCCTTGCAGTGCTCTTGACTGATACTATTGCCATAGGCCTGCAAGCAAACTGATGAAAAGGGCAGGTGATTATGTGCAGGTATTCCTAAACTGTCACAGTATTAAGGCAACTAAAGCTGACAACATGCATCCTACAGGAAAGGTTGCCTGAATAATGATGCTACTCCTCCAAGGGTAGTCCTTATCATCCTTGTCAAGTTACCCACATGCTCCTCTTCATAAAATCCTAGGGCTCTACATCAGAAGCTCATAATATGCAAAGTAATAACAGGACAGAGTTATTACTCTTAGTTTTGTGTCTTTTTATGACTTTAATCCATTTATTTTCCTTGGGAGATGAATTTTATGAACTAGATTGATAGCCACAATGGAAATTCTGGATGCTGCAAGAAATCATGTTAGCTCTTCAGTAGATGCAATTGCTTCCTCAGATCTAAATTG
The DNA here is from genome assembly GCA_036023395.1 of Myiotriccus ornatus. Lineage (NCBI taxonomy): Eukaryota > Metazoa > Chordata > Aves > Passeriformes > Tyrannidae > Myiotriccus > Myiotriccus ornatus. The sequence continues at coordinate 50,088,916 of JAYRBT010000082.1, forward strand.
AGGCCATCAGAGATGCTACATTTCCATAAAAGTAGCAAAGCTAAATCTTACTAGTCCCAGGTATTGGTCACAGCATATTTTTCCCAGCAGTAAGAATAAAACCATTCAAGTAGTTCTGTTCTACCTTTCCTAACTTTGTCCTTTCTCCTCTTCCAGCCCTTGGCCATTGTCAGCACTCCTATGGACTATGATACATTTGCCACATCCTTCAAAAGGAAGCTGCATTTCAGTAGTGCCTGAAATGGTTTATGCATAAAACGCTGCAGTCCTCGCAGATGATAAAGCAATATAAATTCAGTGCTGGTGACTAATGTCAAGCCAATGTGATTAACAGGCCTACAAATATGAATCCTATGCTTTTCTCTTCCCATAGCTACCTTAACTGTTTTTAAATCTGCTCTGAAATTAAGATGAGATGACATTATTTCAAGTGAGTTTTTCAGATTCAAAGTACCATGTTGGTACAGAATTTCTCATTCTAACTTTCAATTATTTATACTTTTGTTTCAGAATAAATATGCATCTGTGAATGCCTGAAGATCTCTCTCAGTGTCATAGTGGCAGAGTTTTGGGGAAACCATTGTGTATGGATTACAACACTGGTCTAAATATAAACATTTCAGAGATTTCAGGGTCACATTTGGGTGAGAAGAAAATAGGCAGTTTTACCACAGTGATACTGTGGTAATACTCCTTATGAATGTGGACAAGGAGATTTTTCATTATGAAAATTATCATTATGAAATTTTCATTATTAAAATTGCTATGAAAGCAATATCTGAAAACACATGAAATCTATTAAAAAAAAGACCAGAACAAGAAGTTCTCAGCCTCTGGAGAAAGACAAAGAAGAATCCAGCTTGAGCATTCAGAAATCAAGTTAATGCACAGACATACACTACTTGAAGCAGCATTCTTCTGAAAACCAATTATCCTTAACAGGAGTCAAGTTTGGTCAACCAAAAAGATTTTTTTTTTTTTCCTTCCTTACAACCACTTTCCCTACATCCATCAGTCTCTCCACACAGAGGGAAAACACTGGCAGTTTCACTAAAAGGTTACTCTGCTGCAGGCAGAACCAGACACCACTCTGGGCTCCTTGCTCACATGACGTAAATCAGAGGCAGCTTTGCTGAACACAAATTGCTGCAGACTCAGAACCTTAGTTTACAGCTTCATGCGACCTTTTCATCCCTTCCTGGTCACCCTCACCCTTCTGAACAGGACCTCTCATCACAGCATGCACAGTCAAGTATTAACAGCCCAAATCAATAGGAAGAATCAGTAGAATGCAGACCAGAAACATAAAAGAGATCCCAAGAGGGGTTGCCTTTCCTTCCTCCACTCCCCTGTTTTCCCCTTCTTTTCTCTTTTTTCCTCCCTCCTTTTTCTTTTTTTCCACACTCTTTTTTCTTCCCCACACCCTCTTTTTTCTTCCTCCCCGTTCCCTTTTTTTTTCTTATTTTCCTTCCCTGTTCTTCTCTTCCCTTTCCTTTCCTTCAATGCGGAACGTAAGACAGATGAATAAATCATGACTCTGCAACTGCGTAAAAATCAGTGCAAGTAAATCATATTCATCGAGAAACAGTATGAGAAAATAAGTGTGGAGATAAGAACAATTTACTGCAGAATGCAGGACCCCCCATCCTAGATAGCATTAAGCAGCCTCAAATATATGAAGAGTGATACTAGGGTTCTGCAATACCACAAGAATTTGAACTTCAGATGCAATACATAGGATCAATGCAGAGATTTTAATAAATAAAGATAGATCCTGGTCTTTGCATTGTATTTGTGTTACAAAATCAAGCACTCTGCATCCAGAGCACCGAAACTAAATTACCTATCTCAGACTCAGTCCCCCAGAAGGGCTTTTTCTGGAGCGAAATGGTTCTTGTGGTGTCCGACCATCTCACTCATGCTGCTCAGGAGCAGTTGGGAAGTGCTGGGCACATTAAACTATATGATGAATAACCCCTAGGAAATCTGCTAGTGTCTGGTCAGAGAAGATTTTTTCCAACATTCTGACACTTCCCCTTGCGAGTATGCAGTGCATGCTCAACACTATTTTATACTTTCAGAAGAAAAAGGCAGTTAAGAATATCTGGGTATTTTTCATAGTAGTGAGTCTGTCCATTCCGATAAAGAACGTAAAAGAAAAAAAGGAGAAAAAAATCTGAGGGATATTGTTTAAATTTAAAAGAAAACAGAAAACACCCTAGCAAACCCATTTTTGGCATAGAGGGGACTCTGCAAAACTTCCCCTCAAAATCATGACAACTTGGAAAGCCATCACTATTACACTTAAGGGATATCAGAAGGGAATCAATCAAGTAATCAAAGAGATTAAGAATATGAATGCAACTCTGCCATCAGGACAATTTAGAGAAGAATTTGAAGTAGCTACAGGGGAATTTACCCTGTTACCTTGTATAGGATAGAAAGCACAGGAAGTAGTGGAAAGATTATTGCTCATGTGAAAGAATAAAGTGTTTTTTCCACAACATGCCATAAAATGTAGGGCTTTAACTTTACAGCACTTTACCGTATCTAATTTCCGCCCAAAACAACCATGCAATCACTGCCAGTTAGTTTCAGTGCAAATATTTCTCCTGTGAGCAGATTTTATGTTACAAAAATGCTAATAAAGACACAAACAAAAAGAGATGAGAACTGAAACACAATTAGACACAGTTTTATAATTAGCTCACAGTTCAGTGACCCTAAAGTTGAGCTGCATTAAGAAATATTTATACATTAAACTGCAAAGTACCTTAATGTCATTATGGACAGAAAAACCTCATCTTTGCATAAACTGGAATCTTTTAGCCTGTCCAAAAGCTACAACATCTTTTGCCAGTTTTCTATGTCACAAGGTAAATTATACTCAAAAGGATTTTTTTATCAGTTTCAATTCAAAATATACTGCAGCAGAACTTACTGTAGATAACCAGCCATGAAGAGAGTTAATAGTCTGTGAATAGAGATTTTTAACAAGGGTTAATCTGAACCAACAGGGCCATTCTAAACACTTCCTTCAAAACACCTATTATTCGAGGAACTTTCTTTCCTCTTCCACATATCATTCCAAATCACAAACCTGGAAACTCATACACAGCTTTCAAATAGCTGAAGAACCTTAGCAATAGTTGTGATATGAAAAGTAATGAGCATTCAACTTCTCAGAGTTGCCACTTTGTACCTTGCCTAACTTAAAGAAAATAGATATTCCTGAAGACAGTCAGGAGATGTCCACATTAGGATAATACGTTGCATACTACTCATAGCAAGGGACAGGGCAGGAAAAACTGTAGCTTGTTCCTTGTACACTGACAGCAGTGACATTTCTTCTGAGTTTGCAAGACCTAGATCTCCTTTTGTGCCAGAGTTCCTCCTTTCTCTTTTTGTGAAGTATTACAGTGTGCCATATATAAATATGCTGTCACAAACCAAGCACATCACAGTCTATTAAAAAAAAAAAAAAGCTCCCTTTTCCTCTCAAACACAAGGATAGAACAATTTTCACTAAATAAAAGAGACATGATGGATATGGTACTGTTCTGAAGTACCAACTCACACTGCTTCATTGCTACATGTTTTAATTTTTTTCTGTGGGATCCAGAAAGCCTGGTCTTTGTATGCTGCACAAAGAGGCCATTACATTGACATCTCCAAATTTGAACTGGAATTTGAGGTGAGAGCTGAGTTATTCACGAATGAAATTCTTTTGAGAACAACTAATCTGCTCGGTTAACTGACTTCATACAGTTTAATAATTTACACAAGAAACTGAGCAAGATCTAAGAAGACCCAAAATTCCCCTATTCAACGATGGAAAATATTTTTTTCCTGCCTATCTCCTAGGTTTGCACTTTTGAAGTCCACTTCTGCTTAAACTGACCTTTTATTCAGTAAGTGCAGCTTCCATGTAGTTAAAACCCCATGATATTAAAATACTTCCTTACTTAGCAGAACAATTTCCAATGACTTTTAAGATGTGTGTCTACTGTTGACCTTTAAAATACAATTATTACACCTCACTTTGTTAGAATTGCTGTGCCAACAGGGAACTGGATTTCATTTTACATTAAAATTCCACAGAGAGAGATAAATTCTGGTTGAAAAGTCCTTGATCATCATTGAGTATGACAGCAAGAACTAATTTAATTCCTACATTTTGGGTTGTGTATGCCAAGATATCAGACCAGAAAAACTTTTGTGGTTTTTGTGCGGTTTTTAAAATTGTAAATTGAAACACTTCACCCTTGAGAAGTATAGTGAAAGACTACCATTTCTAGAATTCATTTCTTATCCAGATTACTTCAAATTTATGAGTTTTTCACATGTAGAGGAGAAAAAAAATAGGTACAGGGGAATGTTACCAGAAAACTGAAAATATATCTGGGCATACAATGAAACTTCTATTATGTGTTCTCACCATTTACTGGGTAATTTACAGGACCTTGCTTGCAGTCATCAGATTAGAAGGGTCCTCTGATATTTCTGTAGTGTTTGAGCTGGTATCAGAACAGTGTATCTTAATTTTCTTTATCTTTTCCTTAGAGATCAGATAAATGCTTCCCAGATAATAATATAGTCTCTGATAGGAAGATGAGGTCACTTCTATAAGTCAAATGTACTCTTGGGAAAGAAATTTTGTTGGACTGAAGTATCTGTTTAGTTGGTTTTCCTCTTGAAAAATAAAAGGGCTTTTTGTAAATAAACATTTTTTTCACAACTATGCTCACCCAGTATCTGCTGCTCTGGTTCAGCACCTCTGCACTGAGCTGTTCTGCTGACTCACAGCGTCCCTGGGCAGGGTGAGTCCCCTTACTGCCAGCTCAGGAAAAGGTTGAGCATGGAAATGGAAATACACGCTCACTGTCACCGCTTGAGAAAGTGGTGGGAAGGAGGATGCTGCCAGAAAGAAAATTTATGAGCAGCTGAGCTTAGCTGGAGGCCCTCACTGAAGGTTACCTTTGTCTTGTTTGTATTTAATATAGCACAAGGGAGCACAAAGACACATATTGAAGCCTACGTGCAGCTAGGCATACCAGTGACCCACAGGATGGACTATTTATACTGACTTTTGGCAAGAACCTGGAGTATTTTCTTCCTGAAAAACGTACTGTCTATACTGTTAACAATATGTAGCATTCAATTTATAGTAATCCATTAAGTATATATAGTTATATTACTACATATAGCTAACAGGCTATATTTTAAAAAATCCCCAAAATCATTTGAGCTATTGGAAAGATCGGATTGCTGCAGAAAATTACAATCCAAATGATACATAATTTTTTAAAATTTCTTATAATTTGATATTTTAATTATCCTGCTGTCAAATGTCTGAATTTGTTGTTTAACTTACACGATTGGAAGCTGTTGCAAAAAAACAAGGAGGCAGATACAACAGCTAAATGAATACAAGATGGCTGATCGAAAAGTGTGAGCAGGCATGTGCAGAGACACCAGACCTGGGTGGATTGTGTGTGGTTTTGCTAGAGTAGGAGCTCCATTCTGACTAATGAAACCTGTCTTCAGGACTAGTGGGCATGCTAACGTGGCTATACAGCTATTGCAGACATAATTCTGGTATCACCACACTGAGTTTATTTTTACAGTTGCCAGTCCTTTCTGGAAGTGCTTCCATTGCAAACATTCAACCAAATTTGTAACCAAGTGTGCCTGTGTGGTAAAATAAAGGCAACCTTAACCAGATACAAAAAAAACATTTGGAAATTGATATTGTCATTCTCTGTGTTGTAACGGGCTTCAAAAGAAATTATGAGGACTGTGGTTTTTGCAAAGTAACCTTTGCTAACTCAGAAAATTATATTTCAAGGAGCCCTTAACAATACAGCACACAAATTGTTCCTGCTGGCTTTATTTGTTAGGTCTCATCAACAACAAACAGTGTATAAGGTTACATCAGGATTTTCTGTCCTCTTATAAATACTCCTATGCAAGAGTGAAACACTGCATCAAGCCTGTAAAGTATATCATGTGAGAAAACAACAAAACTAGTCAGCATTTCTCAGAGAAAAAAACCTTTTATTCTACCCAATTAAACATGCATACAGACATTAACCAATGATGTGCAAGTGACATACAGTTCTGCTTTCTGCTCCTTTCCGTCCACCTACAGCTGCAATATCACTGCCACTTTCCTTTGAAACATTCCCTTTCGGTTTTCACTTTTGTTCTTTGTTTTACCCTTTTACTCTGTACCAGCATTTCTAAGATTTCTGGTTTTATGCTCTGTCCTTAGTCGAACTTTCATTCCTTTCTCTCTAAAGTTGTCTTCTCAACTTCTTTTCCCTCCATCAACTGGCGATCAGCTCTTATTTTACAATAAGTGTTCTTGACCTTCAACTAAAAACCTGTACTGTGCAATCTACTTTGGCACTACCTCTTAGATCCACTGTCCCAATTAAAGAGAAGCTTTGCTCATGACCAGAGACATAATTTTTAAGCTTTTAATTACACACGGAGCTCAATGAACTTCTCTATCCAATTTAAATCCAGGATATTTTTGTTTCCTACTGAGAATTTATTCAAACTACCTGATAAATAAATGATAATTTTAAAAAGCTGTATGATCAGCTAAATTACTTTTTAATTTTTTTTTTTTTAAAAAATACAGACTGTGTATAAACCAGGCAGAGTGACAACAGAATACAACAAAAGAGAGAAATTCAATTTGGAGGATAGCAAATCTGAAAGTAAAATAACTGAAGAGCTATTTAAAAAGTGCACTAGAGCAACAGCTAACTTTAAGAAACTACAATCTGTTCTAAAACATGAAAGAATAAGATAATCAGATTAAATTCAGAAATAAACATTATTTCCACATGAATAATTCCTTCAGCTGTAACTAGACACCTCCTCATGCTTTGATATCATCATCTCCAGCTACATGGAGACTTCCTTATGCAGTCACACAAACCCTAGCCAGCCTCTCATGACTGGAAATCACTCCCATATTGATGCAAGAATTAAACAGTTTCATATTCCTAAGGTCTCTCTTGGGAATAAGTCACAGGAGGCTCATATTTTTTCAGGAAAAGCCTGCTAGTGTTTGATCTGATTAACTTTCAGGAGGAAATCTTGTTTTAGTGCTTTTCGTTCCGTGCATCTCTCAGAAGAGATACGTGGGCATGACAATGAAGACAACACTAAAAAGAACAGCTTCAGCATCAATCCCCCCCAATAACAATCAGTACTAATAGCATCAAATAATAATAACTACTTGATCTGGAAATTGCATTACAAACTGTGGTGAAAACTTGATTTAAAGAATTGATTTGCATTATTTTTTACCTCCTCCTCTGTTCCTTTTTTTTTTTTCCTGCTCTGAATAAATAAAATCAGGGCTAGAGGATCTTCATCTTGAACTTAGCAGACCTCAGAATGATCATGGCTAGCTGTTCATAATGCTTGCAAATCCTTGGTAGCAATATTCAGCTTCTACGCTTTATTAAGTTACAAAGCACTAATTACTAGTTCATCACATGAAATGCTTATTACCAGAGTATAAATCAGTCAAGAGTGACTTGGAAAAAGTAACTCATAATAAATTAAAAATAAATGTTCCAATTCACTTACCTCAGTTTTCCTTATCTCAAGATTTTACTATCTCACTGTTAAAAAGCCTATACTGCCTCTCAAAAAGCATTTATTTCTTTAAATATAACCTCAATCTAATGTAAATATAGAGGAGTATCTAAATCTATTTAAAACAGAATTTCAAAATATTGCTGTTTGTTGGTAATATAACCAACATTTGTTTGCTTGTCTATGCATTAGCTTTTCACATACTATATTTTTATAAATATTTTTCATATAATTACATCTAGGTATAAGTGATCAGTCCTTTCTGAGGAATGCTTACATGGTTTCTTGGCAAGTTTTCTTCCTTCATGTAAATTAAAATTTAACAAAAAAACAACAGGTGAGCTGAATGTCTCACAGGGCAATGCACACCAGAGTTCAAGGCTTTGAGGAATATGGAAGAGGGTAGGGAAGACAGTCAAACCTCTTTTGAGGTTTATATATACTTTATATACTTTCAGATAACAGTTTTGCTTTCGAGGAACTGACAGAGGATATGAGCCAATACTACAAAAATGTAAGCCTTTTCCCATCAGCGAAGGATTATACTAACCAGAATATACAGGCAGCTGTGTAACTCCACTCTGGTATTTCCACCATGAATTGTAAGAATTGCTCGAAAATATAAATTCAAGTTTGAGTTTTCTTCTGTGCCTAACAGTGTGTTTCTCCTACTTACAGAAAGGGTGCATTTACCAAGCATACTGCAGAGCTGCATGGAAGTGCTTCGGCAAACCTAGAGATTCAGAAGCACGGGGACTCATCCCCACAGCACGTGCAGTGCTCAAGAGTGCAGAGCAGATATGCCCAAATGGCCTGGTTTACCTGATCCCCCAGTGCAGATACTTCTTCCAGAGAAACCTGCAGCTAAAATCACTCCTTTATATTAAAACTCACTAAACAATGTGTCTTAAGGAAAACAAACAATCCCAATCAGGTAGATTCCTGTGTTTGGTACACACATATCTGCAAGCACAACCTTGGACCACCTGCTCTGAAAACCAGTAAGTGTGAGGATACTGAAGAAAGACTTCAATATCCTTCATCTGAATACAGTTTAAAAAATTGTATTTCCAGCCATAAGCTTACTAGAGATGCTTTGACACATGCAGAACCTTGGATGTTTCTAAGCTCCTGCAAAAACACTGATGACAAGGTGCCAGGCAATTCAACTTTGTGATGCCAGGTGGAGAGAGTGCTTGATATGAGGAGATTGTAGAAGGTGACACTCTCCTCTTTTGTTTATCTCCACCAGCTTTAGTCTTTGTGTTTCACACCTCTGATTTCAGGCACAAGAAAACCACAACACTCCAGGCAGAGCCATACAGCCCAGTCAGCACACACTGGAGGCCTCAGTACTGATTCAAGAGTGTATATCTGGACCCTAAATACATCCCACCAACAAACTGTTATTCCTCCTTATTTTCTATTGGATTCTGAATATTTCTGGTTAAAAACAGAAAGAAAACCCAGATAAATCAAATCAATAAGGACCTGGGCATTTGAAGAGAGGCCTACAAAATTCTTCAAACTACTGGCAAATGAATCATGATTTCAAAATATTAATATAGATAGTTGTTTCAAGACTGCAAGATTCAAGATTTTATTCAGATGAATCTCAGTTTGACTCACTTCACTTTGAAGTTTAAAAGAAGGGGGAAGAAAGTGGCAAGTACTGTAAACTACAGTGTAAAAATTAACACTTCTGACTCTGTTTCACCTCAGTAAATATATACAGTAACATACGACTCAGTTTTTCTCCACAAAGCATTGCTCAAAGCGTAATTGTTCCAGTTATGTTTACTATTTCCACCTGATTTCTATCATGGTATTTTTATTCAATTTCTTTTCCCATTCAGGAGGAGATCAACAGGATTAGAGGGATGCTAGTAAGATATTTTATGAGTAACATGGAGATGTGAAATAAACCTCATTTGTAGGGGACCTGAGTTAGCATGCCTAGTCCTTAAGCAATCTGGTACTGGGAAAACATGTTAGTTTAATGTCTGGAGCATGTTTGCTACCTAAGATCAGAGCAATTTAGCAACTTTCAATATGAGGTCATCAGCTGCCTAGGCTGGCCCCCCATAACTACATCACTCCACTGTGCTTCAGTGAAGGTAGGTCAGAGCAAAGTGAGACTCATTACAGGCACGTACTTAGTAATCCATCACACAGTTTTCCTCAGCTTATCCCATGGCCTTTACAACAAAGGGAGTATATATTCATTAAGTATCTCAGCTGGCTGTTTCTACAGCTTTATGCATTTAGGTGCATCCTGTTCCTGATGCCCACACACTGCTCTCTGGGACTTATACATTCATCGAAATTAAAATATGTTCAGACATCACAATCAAAGCTTGAGAGCAAAACTGGGAGAAGTCAACACATAAATTCATGCCAGCCTTGGCAGAAGACAACAGAGTTCAGTTAAGAAATAAATCGTATTCAAAATAAAAAATTAAGGGCTGTATTGTGCTTTGAGGTAGAGTTCTATCCTAGGAGTAACTCAGATACAACACCAAGCCTGGTGTCTTCTGCAGCCTCCAAGGGCTGTCAGATTGTGGCAAGCTGACACCAGCCTTGAATAAGTCCTTTTCTCCTCGTAAGTGATCTGAAAGTTAGAAACTTACCCACAGTCCAGACTGGAAACAACCAGCCATTAGCAGTGCTACACTCTGTTCTGTAATAGGAAACCAAGTGTATGCCAACTGCAAACTACACAGGTTGGTTGTAACTGAAGATAGCACTTCTAGCAAATGACACCCTGAGCTTGGAAATTTCTGTCTGGATCCTCCCAGTGCCCCCCTGAAGAGGTCCAAAAGTCAAATCTTGACATCATGATTATGCCATGTCACAACAGATCAAATTCACTGACATGTTCTCTAGTTTTGCATAGCAACAAGTAGTGAGAGACATTAATATTGCCTAACAGAGCAAAACCTACAAAGAAATAAGTATTATTACAGTCTGTCTCTAAAAGACAAAAATGTCATAAATGGCAGGGTATTTTATGTTATTGTTCTATTCCACTCCTCTCTATGGTAGCAAGGGAAGCTATAGCCTCCCTGGAGATGCTCATAAATCTGGTCTAGCAGGAAAGAGCATTGCATCTAAGAAAGGAAAGAGCTGAGCAAAAGCCAAAGAACTTGAAAAATATTTTAAAATGTTTCTCTGCAGGCATTAATGATTTCAATGGCTCCTATTTTGCCTAAAAGCAGCACAATTTTAATTTTGTCCATAAGCAAGTTTTTGCCAGGATTCAGATTAAAGACTGAGGAAGATAAATATTTATAAATTGGCTTTTGTAACTTCTCATATTCTAAAACAGACCTTCATTAGCAAACCGTGTCAGTGGTTTAGGAAACAAAGAATCCAGAGCTTCAAAAGATACAGCAATCTGCCTTCCATTAATATGGGAGTTGCTCTATTTTGCATTTTAAATCCATCAAATGCACACAACTGTTCACGCTATGGGATGAAATCCAATCTTATTTCAATCTCAAACTGATGAGATTTAATTCCTTCCCCTTTAAATCGCCTCAATGAATTCACAGGCCTTATGTAGATATCCTTAAATCATGACCAAAATTTTATGGACCAAAATTTTAATATGTGATGATTAAACTTTACATATATGCTCTTAAATAAATGACAATCTAGAAAAGAGTTTCCATGAGTTGAACGGACACTGAGCTCTCTCCAGACATACCAAGTAGCCTGTAAAAAGTGTACAATAAAGGTGCCAAACTTCAGGGAGGATAGGTTTTTCATTTCTATTCTGGTTTAGAAATTGCTTCCAGAAGAAAACTTCTGAGAAAGCACAACAAGCAGAGATACTATTTATAAAATGAAAATATTCCCAAACTCATGACGTAAGACACAAAATTTACAGTGCTCCTAAGGGAGTAAAGAGCATATGCAACTGTGCCTCTTAGAAACAGCAAAGAATCGATATTAACATAAAGAAGCATTTTCCTCCCTGAACCTCTGTGTACATCTACGTATTTTCAAAGAATTGTTGCCAAAAGCTATACAAAGGACAACAGCTGAGACCTCAATATTTCTGGCTTGAGCAATTCATCTCCTGCATTTCCATAAAACTTTCTCCACCAGCTCTTGGACATGTGACGTGTTGGTCAGGCCTATTGTATAAAATACAAGTAAATAAAACACAACCTAGGAAATTCCATACTCAATAGACCATTTCAATGCTTTGTTATCTTTAAATGCAACATTTTTCCAAATAAACATCCCAAATTTTTCTTTCTTCTCATTAAGCTGTTTGCACCTTGTCCTACAGCCAGATGTTGATCACCACCATCTTTGAGCAAAAGCAAGTAGTTTCACAGATGAGAATTATCATATCTGCACTTAGTATTTTCTGTTCTAGACTAAGAAAACTCGATTTCCCCAATTCCTTATTAAGTGTAATTTTTCTTCCTGAAACTCTGTGTACATCTTCTATGTATTTTCAAAGAATTGTTGCCCAAAGCTATACAAAGGACAACAGCTGAGATCTCAATATCTCTGGCTTCAGTAATTTATCTCCTACATTTCCATAAAAGTTTCTCCACTAGCTCTTGGACATGAAAAAGTGGAGTTCTTCCTTGGACTGGCCTTGTACTGTTGGCTTTGGTCAATTTTTACTTAATTTGACCTTGTTGATTCCTTTTGCAAGATTACTTTGGCTTATCCCATCCTCCATTCTGCCCTGGGAAACCTGGATGAGTCTGAAGTCAGTCAAACACATTGTCTATTCCATGAAGGACTGATAGCTGCAGGGCCAAGTCAGCATGATGTTGGAGATATTAGCCAGAGCCTTTCTTCTGTATTTGCATCTTATCAGAAGTGAATGTTTGCACCAATCTTCTCTTTATACAGATATCTTTTTTGCTTCTACTCACTCTTCCTTAAAACCACAATTTTCTGATATCCCTACTCCCTGTAACACAGTTATGTCTTCTTTACAGTTCAGTGACCAACACACTTTTATCTGTCCTTTTAGGTCTGCATTTCATAGGTACAGGATGTCAGTGTAGTTTGTTTCTCTCACTGAGTTGTTGTATTCCAAACAAACTCAACTTCTCTGTCAGTTGAGATATTTTCAGTACTACTATACATAGGTGGATTTCAAAGAAACTGGAGTGATATTCAGACTGCTCTCTACACTACCCCCCACCTATCCCTTGTAACTCATAAATTGAAGCAACTTAAAGTCATATTCTGAGTATTCACATCAAAAGTGCTCTAGAAGCAGCATGTGTATTGGCCCAAGATTCCGGATATATTAAGACATTTGTTTGACTCATTATGTTGCAACTCAGCATTTGGCTAATCTTTTTTTCTGCTTGAAACTCCCTTATCGTATCTACACTTTTTTTATGAACTTCCCTTGAGGTTGCAGCTGGATTCCTCTGTGGGACAGGTGTGATGGGCAAGCCTTCTAACTGAACACTACTCAGAACCATCTCCTAAGCCAAGCACTTGAACGTTTCATTGGAAGTGTTAGACAACAGTAAAGATCAAGGAGCTGAGCATATTGTAAAAGAAACATGGAAATGCTGTTTTTAAAAATCTAAGACAAATAATCAACAGGGGTAGAATGGCAGACTTTGTTTCACAATATTATATAAGATAGTAGAGAAGGGAGAGCTACTTATATTTTGAAGTAGGCATTTGTTCAGCAAAAATGTCTTATTTGAAAAAATCAGCAGCTTTTCTCCAAAACTTTCTGACTTAAATGGGGAAAATAATATTTGTGCTAGTTTTGAAAATTGATGTTATTCTGCTTTATGTCAATTAGGCTGCTGAAGTATTTTGTTTAATGCATAGAAGTTAAATGGAAAAGTAACTTCCAGTAGAAATGTTTAATAAAAGTTAATGAAAAGCCTTGACTTTATGCTGCAGACTCAGACTTTTTAAATAAGAGGCTCACTAAACAGTAAGAAGTATAAAATTAGTTTTGTTGATTTTTGTGGGACTTAAAAGTACAATGAAAATAATTTCAGGACAGGATGAAAGTAATTGACAAACAAATTACTCTCCATGTTTTATTCATTAAGGGGAACTTGCAGTAGAAACTTAATTTTGTTCTCAACTTAAAAAGGAGTTTCAAGGGGAAAATTTCTACCACCCGTACTTCGTGTTCCTCACAATTTATACCAGAGGATTTACTTGCAGAATATTCAGATTACTTTGTCACTATGCTGTGTGATTTGAAAATGCAATTAAAAAGATTTGCACATCCCAAAAGATGACCTACAGAACATTACAAAAATAGGGCTCAGAGCAAGGGGGGGAAAAAAAAGTGACAAAGATGAAAGTCTTTTTAAAGTTGGTGAGATCTAAAGATTTCCTCACACCCCTGCACTGTCAGGGCAGAATTGCCGACACTAGCTTTTTATCATCTGGGCTGTGTAAGGTTAACAGATTTCTGTTGCCTCCTTTGTTCTGTCCATAGAGAAAAAACACTGACCCCTAATGAAAAATGGTTGCAAGCACACAATACCAGAGGTATTTTTTGACTGTCACTGGACTCAACCTGAGCTTTTCATATGAAACTTCAGAGAAGGACTGACAGCAATACTTAACAGAGGAGATAAAAAAAGTTTCAAATATTATTTTCTGTGCTACTTTAGCCTTAAGGGTCTTGTGCTCACTCTTTCCCATCCTCATGTACTTTGAGGGGGAAAAAAAAAAATGACCTACCCAGGAAAAATAAATGAAATGCTATGTTCTGTTTTATGCTTTGATCAAAGGGGCAAAAATACATATGGCATGCACTTAATATTTCAAAATACTCCAGTAGTTTTAGCAAATCTTTGGAACAGTTTCAGGATGACAATTAGACATTTTTTTTTTTTAAAAAAAATCCTAAACGTGAAAGGATACCACAGACTACTTAAATGCAGATCTATGCTGCAGCAGAAGAGAGCATTACCAGTGGATTTACAGTTGGTTTTCACTTTGGCATTTAATATGTTAACTGCATATTTAACACCAGAAAGACCAGAAACTGTAAAGTAGATGCTGCCTGCGAAGTCAGTTAGTAAAAAAATTATTAGATAAAGAACATATGGAGTCTACCATATGCTTTAGAATATTTATTTGGTCAGGAAAATAAAATAAAAATAAAATAAACCAAAAGAAAAGATTGGGGATTGGCACCTTCCAGAGAAAACTTCTCTGGAAGATGCTACAGGTGTACCAATAGCAGCTCTGTATGACAATTGCAGGTAACACTCCCTTCCTGGATGGCTGAAGTAACATGCTATCCACTGACATATTGTAAAGTATAATCAGCCACCTATCAAGTACCACTTCACCTGCATTAAATCTTGTAAATCCCTTGTTAACAAAGAAGCCAAAGAAGAGACAGCCCAGATCCCACATGTGTAAGATGAAAACAATACAAGTAGCAGCAGACACACATAAAAGATGAATAAAAATCTTTTCAAAGCATTTAATCAGATTTTACTTTGTTTCTGCCCAGGTAGTGCTGCCACTTGTGAGGGAGTTTGGTGGTATCAGGGCAAACAGGCTACACCATGAAGAGGCCTAGGCATGCACAGAAGCAGGCTGGGCAAGGACTGTAATGTCCCCCCAGGTCCCTGACAGTGTGAATTATGCTGAAACAGCAACTAAAATTACTTTTTGAATTTCCTTTTTTTTTTTTTTTTTTTTCCCCAACCCTTAAGCTTCTGGAATCAGGAACAGCTCTTGCCTCAAAAAATGGAATGTCTTTGTCTACCTCTTAAGGCAGCATAATCCTTAGAAAGCAGGTAAGCAGGTCATATGTAAAATGATACATGCTGTACTTGCATGTAGGATGGTTAAATACATTTTCAACAAGGGGCCACATGTACATGGATCTCTGCCAGGGCACACGAGCTTACAGCAGTTGAGAATAAATCCTTGTATTTCCACTTCATTTGCACCACATTACCTTCAATTACTGGTTTTGATACACAGGAAGTTTACTCCACAGCATAAACTTGGCATCATAGCAGGTAAGGGCAAGATCTAAAGCAACACTTAATCTTTCCACGTCAGACACATCAGTGTTGATTTTTGTCCAGATTTAAACCACCAGTCCTCTCTTTTCTTATTTTTTAGCATGGGTAAAGATAGTGAGAGCTACCAATTTTCGCTTTAATTTTAAATAGGTAGCCTCACTAAAACTTAAATTTTCACAGGGAGGCACTGGCCTTTGTTAACTATTAGTCCCGTATCAGCACAAACTTGTGGGTATCATACCCAGCTTCTTTATTGTTTACTAGAATAAAAAGGTTGCTTTACGGTTGTGTTCTTTAATTCTCATAGCATCACACAGTTATTCAGCCATCTGTCTAGGTTCGTTTTATATGATTATATGATAGATATTTATCATGTTTACATGAATGTACCTACTCTCCATACTGGAATAAAGTTATGAAAAAATTCTCTTAGGACCGCAAATATGAAAGGCGATCTTTTAAATCTTATTACCTAAGTAATATAAAAAAGGTCATTGTACATAATGTGTAATGTTTTCCTAAAACTTTAGACAGAAGTTACATTTTGTTGTGGAAGATCTATGAAGAAAATCTTTGTGTATCCCTTTCAGGATAGGCAGACCCTCAGAGCAAATATGGTTCTATGATTCTAAAGCACAAACAGACCAGCGTTCAGTTAAGTTTCCCAGCGATTCCAATGATTACTCTGTTTCACTTCAATGGATGCCCAGACTGACCGTCAAGTGTATGACTTTTACATGTCTCTACTTTGTAACTGTTCAGTAACTGGCCCTAAAATCTCTGTGCACAAAAGCATTAAGTTAGGGACAGAAAACAATGTGCTCTCAGTTTATTTTGGTGATACCATAAGGACCAGGCTGTGTTTAAGATGCAGATCTGGGTGAATACAAATGCAATCCCTCTCTCCTGCAATGCAGAGAGATACACCCTGCTCAGGCATGGGACTTTACACCCTTCAGGTGAGACCTGACCTCACGCTACACCAAATGAAGGCTTGGAGAGCTCTTGCTTGGGTAGAGGAGACACTGGACAGAGATAAGAATGCAAACACAGCATGCTTTGCCAAAGTAACCTAAAACTGTACTCTTTGAGTCTCCCTGAGTCATAATTTCTAGATAACTGAGGGGTACAAGGTGGAAACCCTTAAACCACAATTAAACAGGTGCTAGCAGTGCAGAAAGGCATGTTTGTGAATGAGGAACTGAGTTATCAACAACTTGAAATTAAATGAGGAAGCCAGTAGAAACTGAGCTCTTTTGGAAGTCTTAGAGCTAAAAACCTTGGGTGAAACTTACTCTATTTTTAACGCTTTTTAGTAGTTCAACAAGTAATCTTGCTGTGATCAGAAACACCCTGCTCAGTAGTGGTATAGCTAAAGCTGGTTTAGATGTAGACATACCTGTTTGTATACCTATCTTAGAGCGGAAATGAGTTTGTGACAATTTTAGAAAGCCTTCCCCTCCCTTCTCCTATTTCCACTTTTTTTTTAATAAGACTTAAAAAACCCAAACCAAACAAAAAAAAAAAAAAAAAAAAACCCACAACCAAAAAATGGGGATCCATCACAATCCTCCAGAAGTGTTTGGGTATTTTTCTCTCAACATGTAATGATAGCACCTTTTCTGAATTAAAACTGAAAATACCCTGAGCTTCAGAATCACAGAAGTGCTTTACATTTGAGAATTACTTTACATTGCCTTTTTTTTTAGATTCATTAAATGTGCAAAAAATTCTAAGATGCATTAATGCATAATCAAATTTGCTTGATCGGTGACTGCTTTCAGGCAAGTAAGTAATCTTTCTGTGTAAGAGCGTAAAAAATATCCTTCTTTGGGTCAGAGAAGACAAAAATCTGAGTTGGGTTTATATGACTACTTCAATCCCACCAACACTTCTTATAACAGATGATACTTAGCAGTCCAACACCACTATTAATCAGCATACTTTATGGGAAGCCTTTGGTAGGATGGGCTACTGATGGCCATTCGCAAATGGACACTGGTGTGCTTTGAGACAAACTGGAAATTGGATGCCAGACGGAAAACAATTATTTATTGCTCACAAAAACAAAGCCTTGAGAGAAGTGACTTAGCAACCTCAACACTGCACAGTGCCTCCTTTAAAACACACTTTTTAATGGGGTCCAGTCTTTTTCTTATTTTCCAGATAAACACTGCCTATAGAAACCAGCCCTCACAATAGAAACCAGAACTGAACAGCACAATCCAAGTTGAAACACTAAGAACAACACACTTTACTCAAGTTTGTATTCATCCTGCAGTCTCATGTTCTTGATCTAAAATATTTTCAGTCCATATTTGAAGCATATTTGATAAAGCTTGTTCCTCCCCATTGTCCCATGCTGCTAGTCATAACTCTGGGAGGAATGACTCGTTTAGGAGTTAAGATGACCTTCAAATAGCATGCTTTTGTCATCTAAGGGTTGCCTAAATTTCTTCCTGATTTGCTTCTCAGCTTGGCTGACAAATCAATCTATATTCTCAGCCAACTTTGGAATTACTATTTATTTTTATCCTAATATGAAACTTTGCATAAAAGATGCTGGCACTATGCTTGCAACAAATATGTTCTTTGATTGATGCTACAGGAAAACATGATGCAAGGGTGGTGTTAAGAATAAAACCCTCTTCATCTCTGCAAAACATCAGTGAGGTTTGCCTTCTCTGAAACAGGCTTTTCAGACCATGGAAGCACAAATTTCACAGGAGGTTTTTTTTAGTACAAGAACAGAGAGCGTGAGTAAGTTCAAAAGCCCTGGAATACACACAGCACCTTGACTTCACTGAATCTGGAGTGACAACAGTGCTGGACTAAACCCTAAGGCTACCATTTGGGTGAAGTTCCTGTGGACTCAGCTGGATCTCCCAATAAAAACATAGCTAATGAATGCATCCCATCGCAGGCTCCTTTAGCTTTCACATTTGCACTTCTTGCACTGCTGTCTTAATTACCAGGCAACTTTGCTCTCCGTTTCTCCTTTCCTGTCTTTCAGTTTTTCTCCAGATACTTAGCTCTGACTATGTGGGCTGCTGTTACTTTATTCCCAGTTTTCCCCTGCACAGGGAGGACCTTGGTCAGCCCTGCAGACCCTAAGGGAACAGAGCCCTGTTCCAGTGGTACCATCTGTCCCTCCTCTCATGCACAGCAGCAGACAAATAAAACAAAATGAACATTCAGTATTCTTTGATAGCCTACAATGTTTGGAGGCTGAGTACTGATTTTTAAACAATCAGTCACCTCTGATGTGTGCAGCTAGGTTCACCTCTGAAGTAAGAGAAGTCAAATCATTTTCTAAATGGCTTTGGTGATTATGTCTGCAACAACTTGTTTGGTTAGACATCCAAGAGACGAAGAGAAAGAATAAGCATCAAGGAAAGGATAACAGGAGAAGAGAGGGACAAGGAAGGAAGAGGGGAGTTGACCAAACATGACGGAAGATACAACTGTCCTGATACTAACTCTGCCTGCACATTTTGGCTGAGAATTAAATAGTACATCTCTAAACATCGTTCTATCAATAAAATTACATTCTGGCAGTTTGCAGGGAGGATAGAGAGGGAGGTTTGTACTATTTTTTAAAATCAAAGAAATTCCCTTGCACTGCTCTACTTCCACATTTCTTTAATCCAAATTCCAGATTTCAAATTCACATCTCATCTCCAAAAGCACAGCTTGTTTTTGGCCCTCAGCCAGCCATCTTCTCACCTGGACATTAACCTTATTCTGTTGTTGTTTTCCACTCACTACTTCACATAGAATGAATCTATGCCTTTACCATTGCCTGAATGTGGTTCTCTGGGGACCATGCTGTGGTGGCAGCAACCAGCTCTGCCTGTCTCCAGTTACTACCATGCATCTCTTCCCTGAGCAAGGTCAGCCATGGGGACATCTGCACCAAGCCTATCCAAGACCAACCTGCCTCTAGACTGAGCCATGTTCCTGCCTCTCTTCAGGCCTCAGTACACACATGAATTTTTCTTTTGCTTTGTTCTGCCTTTGATCCTCAGCTTCTGTCTCCCCTCTGACAAGAATGTGGTTAGTATAGATTTGAAAAACATGAGGCAATCAATTAAATTTTTTCCTCTCTGATTACCCTCATTAACCATTCCTTAAGATTTTTACAGGACTAAAATTCGTCCTATACTTAAAACTACTGGCAACTTTGTTTTGAAAAAATTATTTCACACTCACAGCACATCCATTTCAGCTGTGTCTCTTATGTATTTAAAAATTTCATCCAAACTGCATAGAGTGGCTATGAAAAGATACCCATATACACTAACAAGAATTTAGGTGACAATGGCAGGAACTCTAGTTTAAATTTAAGCAATATAGCATCCACACACAGATCTGTATAGGTTTAATAGAAGTATCACATTTTAATTTATTCCCCTACATGCCCTGCATGCAAATAAATATTTTTAAAAACTTCCTGAATCTGAACCTAATAGATACATTCTGTGTGAAAAATCAGTGTCATTTTTCAGATCTCAAAGACTGATTATTCTCCACAGAAAATGGATCACCTTTATTTAATCAAGCTGCTTCTTCATGTGGAGTGTTTCATCTCCTACTTTATGCTTCAGGCATATTAACCCTTGTGCATGTGGGTCATTCATCAATCATCAGTAGAAATAACTATGTTCCAGTGGCACTGCAGACCATCACTTACCTCTGCTACATACTGCCAGCCCCCTGCATTTCTGTGAAGACACAAATAAATGCTTACCAAGGACTACAATATAATCAAGACATTCAGATTATCTGTGTTCTTTAGCAACTTTCGTTTTTTCAAACCCCTACTTCATTAAGACATCAACCTATTCCTAGACTGTTTTTCAATTTACAACCTCAGAAAATAGGACTGTCAGTTTATTTCAAGCATGTGCAGGCACGTGTGTGCACATTATAAAGATGCCACTTCGTGAAATGTTTCTGGAAAAAATAATAGGGGATTGTTTGCTAATCTAGACTAGATATTGTTTATCAAATGGTTGTTTTAGTGATAGCCCAGGTCTTTAGGAGGCCTTCCTCTCCTCTTTCACGTTACAGATAAAGATGATTGACTGTAGTTCATGAACTGTAGCAGTGGATTCTGTATCAGTACAAAGCACAAATAGAGCAATATTGTGGGTACAAAGAGTGAGAAAGCTGAGATTTCAAGGAAGCATCAAATTAATCTATGGAGACAGGAAGAACAAAGCAGAAGATCTTATTTGGGAGTAAGCAGGAGCTTTTTGTCAGAAAATAGGTGGCAAGGAAAAGAAGGCACAACAACGGAAACAACAAAGAAGTAGTTGCAAGGCACTGGGAGTCTGAGACCTGAGCCTTGAAGTGTGGTGCTGCCCCTGAAATTTTTGTGCCTCCACCCACTGAAAGGCTGCTGAACTCCTCTCCCATTGCCCCACCAACCTTCTGAGAAAATATCTAAACAGAATTTTACCAACTATGTGTTTGTTTACATCAGTTCCCAATTCTTCAGTCTCACTGGTGCTCATGTCCTACAGGATAACGAAGAATAATTATTGAAACAACAGAAAGAAAGGTAGAGTAGCCAACAAGAGGAACAGGCTATTTCCTTCATTAGCTTTCTCATAGGACAAACAGACAGAAATGTGTTACACATCTTTAACACAGGCCTAAATTGTACCATACACTCTGCTTAAGATTAGTAAACTCCAACTAGCAGAGACTCCAAACAATAAAATGACACAGTTGCTTTTTCAAGCTGGTCAGTGTTTTATGATTCTGGCAACTACTGACTAACTAGCTACTCATTAAATCTGGAATAAATAATTTTGCATTCGAGAACAGCAAAGATTCAGTGATGCACAGCACTGATGCTGCAGAACATTTAGGGAAGAGTGACACAGCACTGGAAACACTTTGGATTGTAGACTATCATAGAATCATAGTATCAACTGCGTTGGAAAAGACCTCCAAGATCATCAAGTCCAACCCTTGATCCAACACCACCATGGTTACTAGACCATGGCACTCAGTGCCACATTCAGTCCTTAAAAACCTCCAGGGACACTGAATCCACCACTTCCCCGGGCAAGCCCATTCCAATGTCTGATTACTCTCCCTGTAAAAAATGTCTTCCTAATATCCAGTCTAACCCCCGCCTGGCACAGCTTAAGACCATGCCCTCTTGTCCCTCTTGCAGGCTTCAAGTAGCTGAGTTTGCAGCAGAGCCCAGTGAACTAAAGCAAATGACAGTTCCCTAGGGAAAATGCCCTCCATGGCGAAGCAGCAGAGCCATCTGCTACTCCTTCTCACTACACTCTACAGTCCTCAAGGTAAATGAGGGAAATGGCATAGCAGGCAGTGACTTTTGCCTGATCAGAGGTTTTGGTGGGAGTGCAACCCTCTGTCTATATTTTAGGCAGGTGAAAAAAATCCCTCTGACATCTTCAGGCGAGTTCAGGGAGCTATGGTACTCTTCACGTAGGCAAAAAAACCAAACTGTTAAAGAGCATCTTTCACTCTTTATTTTGATTTTCTCCCAAATTCAGTATCCTGTTTGACATCCCACACTTGCTTTTACTACCTGGCAAGCCAGTAAGAGAGGCTCCCCACAGCCTGGACAACTGTGCTGCAGGAAAGGTGGGCACAGGCATGCTGATCTCCCCTCCATGCTCACCCCCACCTCATACTTATCTTGCTTACCTCTGCCATTTATTCCCACTGAAATAATCCAGATATGACAGATGCTGGGTGGTTTTCTTCACTGTTCCTCCTAGCCAGTGAGCTGAAAGTCAGTGTATTCTCCTTTCTTGCCCTAATTCACTGCTCTCTTACCCTCACCATGTACAAAGCTGGTTGCACCAGGGTCCAGCAGTATATCCTAATCAAGGAGGCAGGCATTGGTGATCAGTCCAGGCCACAAATTCCAGTATTTTCCAGACACAGAGGTTATTACCCCCCCACTCTCCACCACATGCCTATAAAGTCACACTCTTAATTGTGCCACAACAGAAAAGTGGCATTCACTGTGGAGTGGCTGCAGACCACTGATGACAGCTTCACTGACAGTCAGTATGGGGCAGTCCTTGAGTCAGAAACATTAGGCTTAGAAAATATGACAAAGCAAAACAGATGATTTTCTAGAGGGGCAAGATGTAGTGAAAAAAGTAGTCCAGACCCAAACCTAACAAATTAACAGTAGATTTTTTTTAAAGAATGATTTTATTTTTAAGAGAGGGTCTAAGTGAAGTGTAAAGAGAAGAGCAGAGGAAGGGATGCGTGTTCAAGAACTAAAAAGGAAATAGCAAAGAACAAATGAGAAAAGATAAAATTGTCAAGCAAGCACAGAGGAGGAGGCCACCTTGATACTAATAATGCTTTGGTAAGTGAACACAGAGCTGGTTCCCCATAAAACTTAAGAAATGGCACTTTCTTGACCTGTGGAACTAAGTGACAATGAGGAAGAGTGTATTACATAGTAACTTACAGGATCAAGGTTAATATTGCATGGGGGGGAACTGGAACAGGACCAACAGGTTACCTTTCTTTACAAAGCAGGGAAAATACCATATGAGAACCTAATAGGAGGGAGCCCTGGGATTTCTCTCTCCCTTTTTTCCCCACGCTTTACATCCAGACAACCAGAATCTACCTTTATCTTTTAACGTGTACATTAAAAACCAAAATAATTGAAAGCAATCAATATTTTAATAAGAGCTACTTTTTACTAAGAGTTTGGTCAAATTGGGAGGGTCACGTAATAACTCCAGTTAGAACATAGGGAACAATGACAAAAGACAAAAACCACTTCTAAATTTTGAGGCAAGAAGAAAGAACACATTCCTCTACAACAAAGAAAGCTAGAAAAGGGAACAAGGGACTTGAACTGGGGAAAAAAAACCAAAACACATTTATATTCAATGAGAAGAGAAGTTTCTGACTGGAAATGCCTAAGCAAAGGCACAGATCCATTTAGGGAAGCTGCAAAATCTTCACCATTATAAACTTAAAAAGGCTGGCTAGAAAATCACTCCTAACAAATAATTTTAAGTACAGTTGATTCTGCTTTTGTTTGGTAAAACTGGCCCGATGGCACTCCTTTTCTACAATTTCTATCAAAAAAAAAAAAAAAGCAAAATTCAAATTTTCATTACACTGGCACCTGAAGCTAGAAAATCCTGATCTGCATAGTTTAGACCATACCATTCACACTAGAAATTATTTCCTTGTAATTGGTTTTGTTTGTAAACTCAGAGATTAAGAATTCGCTCTTCAGAGATGAAGTTGCCAAATCATTTTGTGTGCTTGTGCCAGCAGGGCCCCAAATGTTGAGGTCTCTCGTAATACTATAATGACTTCAATGCAGTAGATTTTATATCTGTGGGGTCAGTTTTAAATCATCAGACAGTAATTTGCTTTTATGAACCTGAGTTTGCTAGAACCACATCATCACATTGCAAGCAGGTCAGCACAGGCATAATGTATGTAACATGCCTTTCACAAGTGTATTCTTGCAGATACCTATCTCCTACCTCAGAGCAAACATCATCAGTTACAGAACACGACCTGTTATAAACCTATATAGAATCACCTAATATCCCTTCCAGACAGAAGTTTATCTTTTCCCTTTAGGAAATCTCCTCCTTTAAGACATTTTAAACCCTAGTTACGCCTCCAAAGTTCGCATAACTTGAAGTATTTACAGTTTAACTTTCAAATGAAACTAAATATACTGCTTAGAAGTTAAACATCAAAAACACATTAGTTGGATTTTCAAGAGCTACACAAGAAAGGCCTAGGAACAAGCCGTACTGGAACAGAGTTTCAGAAACATTGTGACAGCACCAGTGGGGTTTATTATGAGAGGGTAGTCAAACCCTAGAACAAACCTATTGGAGAGGTGGTCAGTGACCCATGTCTGTCATCTGTCAGTGTTGAAGAGGTACTTGGACAGTGCCCTTAAAGCCATGCTTTAACTTTTGGTCAGCCCTGAAGTGGTCAGGCAGTGGGACCAAATGATCATTGCAGGTCTCTTTTAGCTGAACTGTTCTATTCTACTCAAATATATTCCTCTTCCTACTTGCTTCCTTCTCTTCTAATACATGCTGAGGAAATCTCTGATGACTTTTCTTCCCAGCCCTGCACTAGCATAACACAGTGAATACCCATAACCATCTCTCAGCCTAGGCATTGGCTCTGTCACCTTTTGGGAACAAGGCATGGGTCTTCTGAGGGAGGTGGGAGCCGTGGATCATCTCAAGACAATAGGACATCTGCACAAATTTGCAAAAACCAAGTGCAACATGGTTTTTGAAAGTCTTCTGAGTTCATCCAGCTGAGATGAGTTTTCACAGGATGGCAAAACCCACCATAGCAAGGCTCAAAGATCAAAACCTCAGTCTGATGCAGGATATGTTTCTCATCTAAATGGATATTGTGTTAAAGTTGAGCAATGCCTGTCCATTTTCCCATGGATTGTTTTTCCTCTCTTTGTGCTCATTTTCTGAGATGCCTGAGCTGTTTCCCTGTTTATTAAAACAAAATAGTCTGTGAACAACAGTACTCCATCAGTCAGAAGGTCCCTGTGGCCCAATATTCTGTCTCCAAAGTGGCCAACCATCAATACCTAAAGGAGAGCACATGAGCAGTGCAAGTCTACCTCTGTCAGTGACCTGGGGGTTCTCACAGGCCTCAGTGGCTGTGACTGGCCTCCTCTGGGATGCCCACCCCCACTGGCTCCTGCCAAGGGCCCAGGGGATGTATTCCAGCACAGCATGGGGCCTTCAGTGCCTGACTGAGCCATGCTGGCAGTGTGCCCCTTTCTGTCCCTGTCTCCTGGATGGGTCTGGGACCTGTACTGCAGAGAGCAGCTCTCTGGGATGGAGCCCTCAGACCTGGGTCATAGCTTGTTGTGCAGAATTCTGGGTGTAACACAGCATAACTGTTCTATTTCCTGTACTTACCATGAGTCAAATAACAATGAGACTGTTATTTGTCTGACACAACAGGGGAGTTCCAGCTTCAAAAACACTTACAAGGACATATAACACACAGGTTACAGCTGGAAACATGATATTTTAATTTTTATTTTTATCCATCTGTTTCAGAGTTGATGCTCACAAGCACTAACACAACATGGATGTGTAGCCAGAAGCAGGCTGATGCATTTCTTAGTTTAGCTTGAAAATACATCCTTCGCAGTCTGGCGAACACATGAGATACAAAAAGCAGCAGCAGGAATATAGGTCAGAAGAAAAGGTGTGTGGTAGTGTGAGGTATTTTCCACTGTATGACACAACAGGCACAATTGTGCCTTCCAAAACTTGCTTTGCTGCCATGCTTCCCAGACAGGGATGCATGAAAAGTAGTCTTTGTGCCTGCCCTGTGCTTGTTTTGCAGGCAGGGAGAGCTGAAAAGTGGCAGCTTTGGATGGGGCAGCAAGCCTGGAGCCCTTCCAGTCACAGGCTGTTTGGACAAGCAAGAACTCCTATGGAAATGGAGCCAAGGGAAGAGCAGAGCTCGCTCCCACTCCAAGCTTACAATGGGCAAGAGGCCAGAGAAAGGTCACGAGTTGTGCCTTGGAGGTGTGAGGGCAGCAGGCAAGAAGAACCAAACTTCAGGAGCCCAGAGGAGCCCTGACAAGGGGCTGTGCTTGGTGCTATGAAGGACAAGAAGCAACATCCAGGGACCACACTCGGGGCCCACCCTGGGAGTCTAGAAAGCTTTCTCCCTCTGGATGAGGGGCATGAGGGCCATCTTCATGGTGCAGGAGTAGCCAGCACCTGGCCAAAATGGCCCAAAGGGGCCCTGGCAAGAGGCTGTGCTCTGTGCTGCAGAGAAAGGTGAAAACCCCCTAAGAACTTGCAGCCCACCATGGCGGGAAAAAAAGCCTTCCTCCCCTCATCTACAGGGCACAATAGGCCATCTTCATGGTGCATGAGCAGCAGGCAGCAACCTACCCAAAAGGGACTGGGGAGCCCTAACAAGTGGTCATGCTCAATGCTGCAGAGGAAGGTAAAAAAAACTTGGGGAGCAGTGTCAATCTGCCTGAGGGAAAACTCCTTCCCGATCCCAGTGTCAGCAATCAGCTGCCCTAAGCACGTCAGCAAGACCTGTCTCCTGTCCCACAGGCTGGTCACACCTTCTGGGATATCACAGAATCAACTAGGTTGGAAAAGACCTCCGAGATTATTGAGTCCAGTCTTAAGCCTAAGCCCTATCTCCCTCAACCTGGAGCCATCTCAGGGGTTTCTGAGAGTGGCCAAATGTCCTTAGCCTGGATCAACCTGAGGGTCTAGAATCCTTCCCTAACCTGGCAGGGCACCAGTGGGTACTACAAAGCTGCAGGACCCCTGGCAACATCTCTGTATCCCATTTCTTACAGCAGCTGCCCCTGGCTCCACAGAGGCTGAGGACAGCAAGCTCCACAGTGCTCAAGAAGACATTCACTTAAACTTGCTAGAGCTATCTGTCTGAAGAGGCCTGACAGCCTCAGGCACCTCCAGGGGTTGGTGGTTCTTCTCCTTATCTGAGGGGCCTGTGTCTGTTCCCCAAAGGCTGTGTGCCATTGGCAGCTGGCCTTGCCTCCAGTTTTTCTCCTTCCAAGTAATTCCATCAGCTCCTCAAGGACTTTGTCTTGGATGTCTGTGGGCTGGCTCCAGGTCAGTTTTGGCAGTGTGACATGGGAGGATGTTCCTTTTTATCCTGTCCCCATGGCACAGCTGCATTGCAGGGTGGTAACACTGTGAGAGTGAGAGAATCCCCCACATACAGCCCTGCCTGCCACTTCCCCACTCACCAGCACTTCACACAACATCCTTCAGAGGAAGGCCTTTGGGGTCCTGGCCCCAAGGAAGCCCTGTGCCCAGGGTGCTGACCCTGCTCTTGGTTGCCATGCACTGGGCAAAGCTGCTGAGCATCCCTGACACAGCCTCTGCCACCTGGCTTCCAAGAACAAACCTTGTGCTGCTACTTTTCTCTCAGGTCATGGAGGAAACCAATCCGGTAGCCCAGAAACCACCCATAATAGCTGTCCCCTCTGTGTGACTGAGCTAATGTCCATGATGCTACCTTGGGTTTTCATAAGACCAGAGAACCATGACTGCAGGAACACTGAATTTCCATTTGTGGAAATTGACACTGAAATTGTAAGGGACCAGTTGTATCAACTGAATGTTACTAAGTCCACTGGGTCTGATGGGATTTATCCCAGAGTACTGAAGGAGTTAGCAGATGTTACAGCAGGACCACTCAGTCATCTACCGAAGGTCTTGGGAGGCCCCACCAACTCGAAGTTAGCCAGTGTTACATCTGTTTACAAGAAGGGCATGAGAGAAGATCAAAGAAACTACATACCCATTAGTCTAATGGTTCCTGGAAAAAATATGGAGAAAATCACAGCAGATTATACTGAAAGACATTTAAAGAACAATGCAAGTCACAAGGCATGGTCAGCATGGGTTCACAAAGGGAAAGTCCTGTTTAATTTAATAACCTTCTACAATAAGGTCACCTGCCTGGATGAAAGGAAGGTAGTAGATGTAGTTTTCCTGGGTTTTAGAAAGGCTTTTGATACAGTTCTTCCCACCATCCTTCCAGACAAGTTGTCCAACAGTGGAATGAGCTGGTGGTACACGATGCACTGGGTGAAAAACTGGCTGAAGGGCAGGGCTCAAAGAGTTGCAGTGAACAAGGCAGTATCTGTCAGGTGACCGGTTACCAGTGGTGTTCCTCAGGGCTCAATTCTAGAGCCAGTTCTGTTCAATCTTTTTATGAGTGATCTGGAGGATGCAGTTGAATGCACAGGTAGTAAGTTTGGTGATGATACTAAAATGGGAGGTGCTACTGACTCTCCAATGGGACATGAAACCTTGCAAAGGGATCTGGATAGCACTGGGAAATCACCAGTGACATGAAACTGAGTAAGAACAAATGCCAGGTTCTGTACCTGGGATGGAATAAGGCCAGACCTGAGTCTAAACCAGGAGAGGAGTGGCAGGAGGGCAGCCCTGCAGAAAAGCCTCTGGGAGTGCTGGTTGGCAGGAGGCTCAGCAGGAGTCATCAGTGTGTGCCCTGACAGCCAATGGGGCAAACCACATCCTGGGGTGCAAACACAGCATCACCAGCCAGCCAAGAGAGGTGGTTATCCCACTGTACTTAGCGCTGGTGCAGTCTGACCTTGAGTACTGTGTGCAGTTCTGGGCCCCATCATTTAAAAAGGGTGTGAAGGTGCTTGAATGTGTCCTGAGAAGGGCACCAAAGCTGGGGAAGGGGCTGGCAGGAATGGGCTCTGAGGAGGGGCTGAGGGTTTGGGGTTTGTCTGGTTTGGAGAGGAGGAGGCTGAGGGGCGACCTCACTGCTCCCTAACAGCTTCCTGAGAAGGGGAACTGGAGAGCTGCTGAGCTCTTCTCCCTGGTA
Source organism: Myiotriccus ornatus (assembly GCA_036023395.1). NCBI lineage: Eukaryota > Metazoa > Chordata > Aves > Passeriformes > Tyrannidae > Myiotriccus > Myiotriccus ornatus. The sequence goes on from JAYRBT010000082.1 coordinate 50,117,958, forward strand.
CCCAGTGCCAGGACACATGGGAATGGCTCAAAGCTGCATCTGTCAGGGGAAGTTCACACTTGACATGAGAAACATTTTTTTACTCAGAAGGTGGTCAAACCCTGGAACAGACTTCCAAGAGAGGTGGCCAATGCACCACCCCCAAAGCCTGTCAGCGCTGAAGAAGCATTTGGACAGTGCCCTTAAAGCCATGGTTTAACTTTTGGTTGGCTCCAAAATGGTCAAGCAGTGGGACAAGATGATCATTGTAGGTCTCTTCCACCTGAACTATTCTATTCAATTAGAATTGTTGGGATATAGAAGAGAGCACAAGGAGATAAGTAGTGCTATATATTGGGTTATCAGCTTAAACTGAAATTTACAGAGGAACCTAGAGATACAAACTCAGCCTTTTCATCCAAGTAATCTTGTTCTCAGAATTGACTTGGCCAGCCTTGGTTACCAATACATCTTTTCTGGTTTCATTTTAAACAGCCCTTTAAACACATCAGCATTTCATTTACTTTTTATGGCTAGAATGTAGACTCCTAAATTGATCTGGCACTTTTAAAAATTTAATCCAGGTTCTTTAGCTGACTGTTGGCAGCTCAGTATGTCCACACTTCCTGAATCTTGGAGGACAAGTCATTGAAGAAATGCAGTGAAGACTAGTGGAATGGGCACTGATTCAAAATCAGGATGCCAGGGCACATGCTACCACAAAAAGCACCACCTGAATGATGTATGGAAATATTTTTTCACAGCTCTCCAATTTAACACTTCTAAGACAAGACACACAGATTTGCTCAGTACAAGATATTTTCCAGTTATTTAGCTTTTATCATATAAAGAGTGACTAGGCACACTATGGGCACATGCACTACCTACACCATATAACTAGAATTTTTTCTGGACTGTAAGGAACTGGAGGTAATGATAGCATCACTAGAAAAATAGTTTCCATAAATAAAGGTTCATGTTTTAGAGCCACTCCATGTTTTTAAAACATGCATTGCATCAATAACAAATAGAAAATTATGGATAAACACTTTAAAAAAACATTGAACTGTAAGGATACATTAAATAAACTGAAGGTGCCCAAAGCCAATATAAACAAGATAAAACAACTCAGAATGTATTAAAAAAATCTCTTTAAGCCAGTGTGATATTACACACCTGTCAATGCCATCCTAATCATACCATCTGGAATCATAGATTTTCAACTCCTAGATACAATTTACTTGTCATCAAGTACCCAAAACAAATAAAACCCAATCATTCTGTATCATTCCCATTCGGGGTTTGTTTGTTTGGGTTTTTTTTAAAGTAAAGTTTCAGCAAAGATAATTACGGATTTTATGTTGTATAACCATAAAGGGACTCAAAACTAACCAGAAATGTAGGCATGAGAGAGTAGATGTGCACAGCTCATGGCAATAACTACACATGCATACCAGGAAGAAGGAGGCAAGGATACAGAGCTACATAGTAATACGTCCTATTAAGTATCAGGCCACTGGTACTGTGACCTACTCTGTGTCAAGCCACTAGCAGCTCGTAAATAACCCTGTAAATACGGAACTTTTAGACCACTGACATAAGAAATTACCACCACAGGCGCCAGATGAGGCAAAAATTGCCAGATGTCTGACTGCAACACATGCAGATCCAATCAGACAAATTTTCCCCTTGTTACCATGGCTGATCACCAACATGAAGGTAGAGCAGCCCATCTGTCAGAGCCTACCAGCATCCCCCGTTTGCTCCTAAGGCAACTGCTGGGCTTGAGGCAGCTACCCTGGGGCTGGTGTATGAGCAATCTTTGCCAGGTACCCGGTAACTCAGGTACTCAGATACTCTTTGGTATGCCCGCCTATTTCTGTGAGCAGGACCTCCCACATTTCAACAGTCACAGCTGGAACCAGTACATGTGATCATTAAGACATGCACCAGTGCTTTTCCAGATGGTTAATCACAGCAACACTGACAAAGTCACAAGGAAATTATCAGCATTTTTAGGCTTCAACTACCAACCCAGATCAACTCTCGCCATAAGAGAGCATATTATGTGTTTTACTCATAAACAATTGTAGTCAAAACCTGCAAGAATGGAAATGCATCATGACTTTGGTGTTGAAAAGTCCTCATGAGCTAGACTAGGAGTAATTCAAACAAAATATTAATCACTAGCCTGCAACAGCCTAACCTATTAGATTCTTAAGGACTAACGTGATTATGTGTAAGACTTTTCTATATATTAATTGTTGCAAATTTTATGCCATTACAGCTCCACAGAATTCAATATGTGGCAAAAAGGTGGGGATTTATAGACAGTGAAGTAGAAGAAATATGGTCATAAAATAATCTCTCTTAATTCTCCAGAGCCCTATTACCTAGGGGGTATTACAACACAAGATATATGCTAGAGGGGTTTTATTAGCCCTCAAAAGAGACGACTTGCAATGCTTGCTGACAACCATGTCTCCAAAATTTATGCTGGGAACAGCTTTATTGTAAACTACTAACAGCAGACACAGCTTTTATATATAGTCATACAGAAATGCTTTTCTGCTGTGTTTAATATCTGTATCTATGGTCCTGTTTTGAGACACCCAACAGCTACACAGAAGCTATTCGTGCGGAACATCCATACCTATCGGCTTTCACTAACGAAGATGAACAAAACAAACAGTGGCCAGTAAGGTCCTCATTTTTGGTCAGGAGTTCCCGCAAATTCTCCCCGACTTCGCCCCTTGTTTGTTTCCAGGCTACAGCAACACCAGAACCGGCACCGTCTTCCTAAGCAGTACACACCAGCAGCCGCAGAACATTTCGACTAGCCCCGTGACATCTCAAGAAGGTCCCCAAAACCGCGGCAGCCGCTGAGGAAGGCGCGGGCCGTGCCAGCCCCCCTGGGCTCCTGTCACACAGCGGTGCCTGTCACCCCGGGCGGCCGCTGGCGGGGCTGCCGGCCGGGATCGCCGCAGCTGGGGATGAACCGGCGTGGATATTAAAGGAAAGGCAATCCTCTTAGCAGGGCTGGCGGCGGGCGGTGAGGCGAGGCGAGCCGAGCCCGCTTTTCCCGGCGCGGGCCAGGGAGGCAGCGCGGCCACCCCGCCGCGGTGCGATGCGGTGCGATGCGCAGCCACTGCCGCGGGCAGCCCCGCGCCTCCTGAAGGGCAAGGGAGCGGCGACTGCTTCGGGCCTGCGGCAAGTGGCCACCGGCAGCGCCAGCAGCGCCGCGTCCCGGCGGGGACAGCGGCCGGGGGGCCGGGGACAGCGGCCGGGCGGTGAAATGGGCCGGTTACATAATAGGGCCGGCGCCCCCGGCCCCGGCTCGGCGCCCCCGCGGGCACGGGCAGGGGGAGCCACAGCGGCTGGGGCGAGCGGGGCTGCATCCCTGCACGGACCCCCGGCACCGCCGCCGCTCCCTTCTTCCCTCTGCGCCCCTCCCCAGCAGTTCCCCCCGCCCCGGAGCGCACCTTCTCCTGAGCGCGGTTGAGGCGTTTCTGGACGTTCTTGGCGAAGATGCCGGTCTTCATGTCGGCCATGGCTGGCGGCGGGGATGGGGAGGGTGGGGAGGGGAGGCGGGCGAGGCAGAGCCCGGCGGCTGCGAGCGGCAGGAGAGACGCAGAGATGGAGGGATGAAGGGAGGTCGAGGAGGAGGAGGAGGGCTTTAAAGACACAGCGGGGAGGGGCGGGGCCGTCGCCGCCTCAGGTGAGCCGCGGGCCCCCCCGCCACCGCCCGCCCCCGGACCTCGGGGAGGCGACTCCTGGGACCCCGCAGGGCCGGCAGGGTCGTCTCCTGGAGATGAAACACATCAAGAGATAACGGCGATGATGATTTCTAGAAGCCGCCAGCGTTGTCGCAGCTGACGGCTGCGTCCAGTACCAGCACAAGCCCCATTGTACAGCCAGAGGGCCTATTTATTCCCCTAGAAGTTTCCACCAGGTCAGAGTCTCTCCCAGTGTCCAAGCTCCTTTGACACCTTTCACTCTGTTTTTAGGGCTGCAGCATCACAGACCTGCAGTGCATCCCAGCTGGGCCCGAGCTGGGCTTGCCCAGCACAACCATCAGCCGTGCTGGGCTCACCATGCCCGTGCTGATGACTGTGGTACACACTGAACTTGCCATTTGTGCTGTTCTAGACATCCTACTCCCATCCATTGCTCACTCCTGTGTCAGTGTAACAGCCAACAGCAGTAAACTGGCTCCAGACTGGTTTCAGGCTTTTGACCTTATTTCTGGAGTTACAGCTTTAAATCAAAACTAGAGAGCAGTCACAACAAAACTGTCCTCCCTTGACACTCAAAATCTTCCAAATACAAAATCTCTCAGCACCAGTCATTCACGATTGGCAAAGTCATCCTTCCTAGATATCATGCCCCCAAATTCACTCCTGTCATTTTTTTCTGCTGTTTGGCCAAGCATAGAGTTCCGTGTTATGGAGAGCAGAAATCCAGTGACCTTGTATTTCTGACATCTGCCCAGTCCGAGACCTGTGTGACACATTTTTCTGTACTATTAAGAAGTGGATTTAACATACCAACTGCAGCAGTAACAGTGTTTATTAAGAAATTGTGACCTATTTTAAGGTTTGAAGGTAGGTGCTTACTCAATTCTCACATAAACATAATTTAAAAAGAAACCAAAACCAAAAACCACAAAACCAAAACCAAACCCAAAACAAAAGCAGAAAACCAAAGAAAACATATCATAGCAACCAAGGAAATTATTTTGTCTAAAAGATTAGAGGCAGTCTCTTATAATGCTGTTAGGCTGGTGAAAGTTCAAAACAAAATCTCTTGCACAGGGCTCCCAAATTCTTTGAAGTAATTTTTCACATCTTCAGAGTTTCTCTTTCTGGTCAGTTTGGTATCTGACTTCACCACTTTAATAATGATTTAAAAAATCATGAAAAGAGGTGGTCTTAACTTTGTTATACTTTGGTGAAGAAAATGCATAAGTAATCAAAGGTAGCAGGTATCAGCAGCGCAGGGTGCATTAGGTTGCATTTGGTTGCCTTGGAGCTAGTAGAGGGAGCTTGTCCCCTGTTGTCTGATATAATAGTAGGTCCTGCACCACCAACCCCAAAAAAGGTTTTTCCATGCTGGTGGATGAGGAGCATGAAGATGTGTACTGTCAGACAGCTGGTCTTTTCCTCCTCAGTTGGTTGACATGTACTGCCTTTGCCCCATTTAATTGCCTTGGAAAACAGCCAAGGGTTTTTCACTGGCTGTTTTTTTAATGGGTGTGTTGCTCTCAGCTAGATTTTGGAAAGTAATTATCAGCAAACAATCAGGCTGATTTCTCCATACTCTGTGTCTGTTGCACATAACATTTATTGTAATTCTTCAAAGAAAATCTTACCATTAACATGTTTTTCAAAGCAAATTTTTCTCTGTTTTGCTCATACTTTATTCTGAAATAGTTGTTATTTAAAAATTAATACTCCTGTAGTACAATTTTACCCTGTTTATTTTCTCCTTATTTTTCTTGTAATTGTTTATTTGGTGTTATTTTAAAATGAGATTTCACTTCAGTTTCACTCCTGAATAGCAGCCATTCATAGAAAAATGCTCCTAAGAGAGTGGTGATTTTTGAAAACAAAGTTTCTAAAGGGAAGGGAGAAGGTAAGTATTAGTACAGCTCTTATGTCACCAGATTTGCCATCTCTGTTCACCTGAAATGTTCATCAGAAAAAGAAGAAGTTGGCATAATTTCTGACTCTTCAACAACATGGTTTCGTGTCACTCATTTCTGCATTCTGATCACTATTTGTGTAAAGCAATACAATGAGAATTTACTCCATAGGAGTAAATTTTACAGTACTGATGATAGAAAAATTTGGCAGGTGTCTTTCAGCCATCTCCATTGCAATGATAATTTAAATATAGATATCAACTGCCATGGAGTAAGAAGCAACTTGCACCTCACAGAGCTCTACAAATCACAACATATGGACACTCACAATTCACACTCTAGACATAGCAGATAAAAGACATCCCCATCATAAGCACACCACTATAATATTCAGTATAGTGGCAAATTGGAGTGGGAAATGAAGCTGCAGGACAGCCCAGGAGTTGAAATTGCACTGTAATGTGGATTTAGGGAGGCAGAATGCATGGACATAAATACAATGCCAGTTGGGACAAACACATTAGCAAACATGGGAAAGCAATATGAAAAATTGAATGGTTTCAGGAGTACAAGACCTGATTTTTAAATCTCCTTTTGCAAGTGACAGCTTGGTACTATACCTGCAGTTTGGGTCAGTTTATCATGGTCTTGCTGCCTTTTGGATATGAGTCACAGAAAGGAGAGCTGTCTGTCTCACATGACAGGGAAAGTAAGGAACATAGTGGAAAATACACATCAAAACAAAAATGTTTTAATAAAATAAGTGTAGCTCTAAACCCTGTAAAAATCTAGTCCAGAGGAAAATTTTAACAAACATCTGAGATTAAAAAAACATGTGTTCTATATTTAATACTTAGGCACCTATTTTTAATTAAAATTCTTCTTATTAAAGACAAATACCGTTTGTTTGTGTTTTTGTTTTTTTTTTTTAAATTTTCCTATATTGCCCTAAATTCATATTAACACCTCTCTCTCAGCCATTAAACTGCTAACATATGTTGAACTGATACCTACATTTTGGCACAGAACACCACATCCACCACTGGGAAGTATTTCATCTGAAAGGTGCCTTTTGGTTTCAGCTTCATTATTTGAACCTATCCAGCTTCACAGAGCTACACACAGGTAGGCAGTGTTTGACACTGGCCTCGCTTGTTACTTTGTATGTCTGTCCTGCAACTGACTTAGATCAGCAAATCTCTGGGTTGACAACCCAGGCACTGAAACTCCACAAAATGCGATTTACATGGGAAGGCGTCACTGATGAAGGGCTACAGAGGTTGCTCACAGAATAAGCACCAGTGATGTTTCTGTAGGAAATTCTTTCCTGGGTAGCACCCACGGGACACAGATGTCCATGCTGGACTTCTGCAGGGAAGAGATATGTACCTTCCATCCTCCAAGTCCACTTCCCTGGAAGAATTAGAGAATTCCCTGGAAATTAGAGAAATGAGCTTCAAATAGAGGGGGGAAAACCACTAGAGAGAATTCCTGAAATTACTGCTGCATTTGGGTAAATCTTTTCAGATTTGATGCAGTACAAGTAGATAAGAAGACATGACAGGAGATCCAAAATCCTTTAGGTTTTGCAGGTGGGGGTGGGAGTAAGTAATTAAGTATCATTTAGTTAATACCAAGCTTTTTCCCTTTTTACACAGTCGGTGTGTCAATAACATCTAAACTTGAGGAAAAGACTAGGGTGATAAGCAGAACAAGCTTCCCTAATATCCAAGAGTGACTTTCAGCATGGACAGAGCTACAGGGATGCACAGCTCCCTCCCTCCCTCAGTGAGCATAACTGCCAACCTGGACCTGCACAAAGAAATCGTCTTTGTGTCATTTAAATGGCAACAGTGTCTTGATAGGCTGTGTATACACTACCTATTACAGCATTAGGAATGATTGCTGACAACATATGAGCCTTCCCACCACACAAAAAGTACCAACCATACTTAGCCAAAATTCAGGTTCCCTTAATTCAGAAATAAAGGTAATTGAAAATTGCTTTTGAAAAATATGAACCTAAATGTGCTTGATGCATTTCATCCTCTCAGTCAGAAGGACGTTGGCCGGAACGAGAAATATCTGCCTTTTTAAGTGACAGGTAAAAAGGACAGAAAGACTTTCTGTAGAACATCCTTTGGATCTTTCCTGAAAGAAGAGTCAATCTCTGCTTAAAATGTTTATTTCTCCACACACAATTTTCCATACCCTTCCCCTTCTCTTTCCCATAAATATATTTACAATATTCCTAGTATTTACAGTGAGCATCTAGAAAAGCACACCTTTTGTTTGCATAACAATAAAAATTACTATCGTGACACTTAGTCTCTCTCTTTTTTAATGTTTCTTTAAAGCCATTCCAGCACATTGCCCATTCTCTTTAGGGAATGCCTCACCAGTGGTGAGTTTCTCTCTCAAGTTAGGCACTTATGAAGGGGACATGACAAGCATGGCACCAATTTGATTCCATACATTACTCTTTGCTCGAGAATTGGCTGTTAATGGCATTGCACACACTTCATAACATCATCTATCCTCCCTGCTTTTATTCCCAATGCACATTTATACAGTGATATTGCTTCCACCACTCGTGAGCTAGAAGGAGGGATGTAGGAAAAAGATGTGTAATCCTAATCCTGAAATGTTTAAAATTTGGAGGAAAATGACTAGCCGTATTCTGTTTGCATTTGCACCTAATTTAGAAAGGCCATGAAATGCAAGATAATACATACATGCAAAATAATGAACACAATTTGTGCCAGTTTGAAGGTCATAGGATTTGTTTTACTTCAAGAAGACAGATGTATGTAAACCATTGTGAAATGATTGTGATGGTTTAATATCTGACACATCATTTTCTAAATATCAGGAAATTTTTCCTCCTAGTCACTTTAAGCATTATGGAGGTTGGAAGCCTCCTCTGTGGCAGCTCTTCTTGTCTTGACACTCACTGTTTTCAAGGAAGCAATAACAATTTCGAGCAGCCAGGGATCCGCTTGCAGGGTTACAGAAGACAGTCTGCAGAAGCAACACTGCCCAACTGTTGCTACTAGTCCTAGATGCACCAGGCATGTCCTAATAAGCCATGGTTTGCAGGGGCTAATGTGACCTCTGGTGACAGGAGAGGCACTTTCATCATGAAAACTGTATACCATAGCAAAGGATTAATCCAAACTTCAAAAAGGCAACCCCTCTGGAGACTGTCAGATTGTAGCTTCTGCTCCTTTAAATCATGTAGTTGAAAGTCAGCTTTTAAACCTTTGGACTCTCTGAAAATAACCACAGCTTTTGGTTATAAAGGATCCTTATTCAAATATCTCCACTCTTCTTTCTCAGTATATGATTAGTTCTTAATTGAGCTAGATTTGACCTGACTTGACTTACCATAACCCATCAGTTGTTTCAAGAAATCCCAAACTGAATTTGATGACTGTGCTCTGCATCAGAGCTTTGGGAATGCCAGCACTTCCCTCATCAGAATTAGGAAGAGCAGCACACCAAAAGGTTGCAACATAAATTTCTCTTTGCAGGAAGAAAATCTTTCATTTACCATAGCTCCAGATATATTATTGTTCATCCTAGAGATGTCCCAGACAGATGCTGTGGGGAGCAGTCTCTGGAGCCAGTTAGAACAGTCCTACCTGTAAATGGCCTGACAGGCTTAAGAGATTGTTATTTAGCTGTGGGTAGCATAGTCTTCAGCATATTTGAAATATTGTGTTGTTTGGGGGGGTTTTGTTTGTTTCATTTTTGTTCCATTTCCCCAGAAAGGTATCTCTGCAGCATTTAAAAGAGCTATAAACAAACAGCAGGGGTTGGAGGCAAAATAGCTTTTGCATCCAGATCACAGGAAAACTTTCTTTGGTTCTTCCCCAGTCTCCATTTCTGATCTGTTTTACCTTATTATAGATGTATGCATGACAATAAATAGTCTTCTTATCCTGAAACTGTCTCTGGAAGGAAATTGTTCTTAGATGGAAACTATTTCCATCATTAGATAAAAAATCGCTTTGGATGCCAACAGTTGCTGTAACAGTCACTATAGGAACCAAACTCTTTAACTGTTGCAGGCTTCCCAGTCTTTGGCATACAAGACTGATTTTTCTCACACTGTGGGGAAAAAACCCCATCCTTAGCTAAGAATGGTATGCTAGTCTTATTTTAAAGGCCTATTTTGCAGCGTTTTGCAGTTTTTATCAGAGGCAGCCTTAGTAAAAATTAAAGTTAAATTTTAACACCTTCTCCCTTCCCTTTCCCCTCTTCAAAACAGTATTGAGAGATGTTCACTTCTTGCTACTCATCTCCCGGTTGTACCTCAGAAACAGCAGGCAGCAAGATGAGAGAGCTAACTACACAGTAATGATATCTCCTAACTGTAAGCCTTAAAAATGTTATTTCAGAAGGAAAACCTTTAGTAAATCTTAATAATCAATGAATTAATGACCATGACATATCAATTAAATTTTTAAAAACAGCAAACACCTTCAGATGAATACATCCTGTATAATCAATAATAATGCATTGCTGTGTAGAGAGAGGTCACAGACTTCATATATTCCACTGTATTCCCTGAACACCTGTAAAACAGGGAGATAAAATAAAATCTGTCATACTAAGGAAAATGAGGAACAGTGTCAGAGAGCAGACTGAAGGCTCAGGCATCTTGGTGCTGTACTTGAATAAGGATTTTCAGTGGATGGGACAAGGATTTGCAGAAAATACATGAGCAGAATCTGGTGGAATATTTTCCACTGTGCACTGAATTCTCTTCACCTCAGTGCAGTATTATTCAAACCCAGTATTTTCAAATCCTACTTTTCTTCAAAGCAAAAGATCTAGTCATGTCCCCTTCAATGTCAAGGGAAGAATTTTTGATGAAGGTTAGTGGAGCAGTAAATGAGCAATAAATAAATTTAAGAGCGTTAGTAGTGTGAGTGCAGGTGTCAGTAGTGTCACTATGTCAGAGCTGATGTGCACCAGTTGACACACACCTCAACAAGGATCTCAAAGGCACTGCTGAGAAATGCTGCAGAGGCACGGGGCATGGCACTGATAAACGCAAAGCTAATTATTGCAGTACAGTTGACATCTACCCATGAATAAGTCTTTAAAACCTTCACTGCTTCTGTATGTCAAGTGTGAAACAAGTTTCTTCCAATCCTTCACTTCGTGTCTGCCAAAACCCCCCCTTTTTCCTGTTAGCCCGTATCTGCTATAATGTTTCTAAAATCCAAAACCAGGATTAAAAGATAAGTGTACTTTTGGAAAGGAAGAAGAGACATCTTCTTGGAAAGTCATTTTTTCTCATTACATTGCTTTGGACTTGGTGTGAAGCTGACTGTGTGTTACTTCATCTTGCTTGCAGCAGGGAGAACTGAGGTGAGACATCTGTGGCTCCACCTCACAGGTAAAAATCCAGGTGTGTTTCTGAACCTGCTATGAGACCCATGTTAAGGTGCTCGTGGGAACAGACCCGCATTATGGCACATGGCTTCTGCCCCTTCAATTTAACCCCTGGGGCAGGAATAGGATGAAAAAGTTGGAAAAAATGTTAACCATGTCTCAAGAATTCATGGGGAGGTTAGGGATACCAATTTGCTTCATAACAACCACAGCTATTAACCATTCATGTTGAGTTTTCTCCCAGACAATCCCTCCACCCCTTGTCAAATAGACTCAGATTTCTGAGGCAAACTGTAAAACTCAAGAAATCCCATCCTGACTGCACATTTTTGGTGTATTTGCAGGATTTTGCTGGGACTCTAGGGAAGTAAGATCCACCTAATGCCAGGAGACTCCCTCGCAGTCTCCACTGCAGTCCTGTAGAGAGCCATATTGGGATATGAGCTGCTGCAAAGCCATTCCCGAGCTCTGTTAGGGCAGCCCCATGTGGGCAGGTGCCTGCTGGAAAGCCAGGAATGGCTGCTGCCACAAACTGCAGACTGCCCTCTAGCCTGGTGTAAGCTAAAGCATTCTCATGGGATTTGAGAGATGAGGCTTCAAGAGAGTGCCAAACCCCATGTCACTCTTTGCAGAATAGATGCTCCAAATGCTAGACTATTACTAGACAAGTGGGTGGTAACAATCTCACTTCCTACTCTTCCCACTCAGAGAAGAAAAATCATTATTTAAGGCGTCAGGTGCTGATTCCCAGTTTCACAAAGACGCCTGACTACATCCACGCTCTTATGAGGAAAACATCCCTATCTTCAGCATTCCATAGCAACTGGCAGAAGTGTGTCCACACTCAGAGTTGCTCCAAGGAGCCTTTTTACAATCTGTATCCCCAGGCAGTGGCCACGTGTGAGCTGGAGCCTGGTTTTGATAAAGTCCAGCTGCACAACCTGGGCTCAGGCTCCTGAGATGGGGGAGACACTGTGAGTAAGCACACTGGATAGAGATGTGCAAAGTGTGGCAAAGAAAAAGACAGGCAAAGACAAGTTTGTTGAGGCTGGGGTAAATAGAAAACTGAGGTAATTTCACCGGGAAAACTGTGACATGAAACAACATTAAAATAAAAGGAAAAAACAAGGACTTGGAAGAGCCTGTCCCAGTGAGGAACAGGGTTAGAGAGCAGACTGAAGGCTCAGGCATCTTGGTGCTGTACTTGAATAAGGATTTTCAGTGGATGGGACAAGGATTTGCAGAAAATACATGAGCAGAATCTGGTGGAATATTTTCCACTGTGCACTGAATTCTCTTCACCTCAGTGCAGTATTATTCAAACCCAGTATTTTCAAATCCTACTTTTCTTCAAAGCAAAAGATCTAGTCATGTCCCCTTCAATGTCAAGGGAAGAATTTTTGATGAAGGTTAGTGGAGCAGTAAATGAGCAATAAATAAATTTAAGAGCGTTAGTAGTGTGAGTGCAGGTGTCAGTAGTGTCACTATGTCAGAGCTGATGTGCACCAGTTGACACACACCTCAACAAGGATCTCAAAGGCACTGCTGAGAAATGCTGCAGAGGCACGGGGCATGGCACTGATACACACAGATATGAGTCTGCCAAGACACATCCAGTGCCTTGCTGGGGTGGTGGCACATTAGCTCAGCCACTCACCAGTCTTAGCAATTACACAATAGTGATCTGCTTTGCAATTTGTCCTGTGTATGTGCGATATACTGCGTAACTGCTCTTAGTTTCCATCTGCTCATGGCAAAAGCTGCCTGAACAAAGTGAGGGAGTCTGGGCTGCATAGTTAATGAGTCTTTTCTCCCTTTACCACTCCTCAGAGCTCAGGAAAGTTTGGAAACTCTCTCTGTCCCTCTATACTCAACTTTGCAATGCAGTGTAGGCTTTGCAAGACTGAGTTGCTGAGCTTTTTATTTGCATCTGGGCCTAATGAAAGGTACCAAGGGCAACACAGGAGATGCAGGAGTTTGCAGGGAGCAATGGGACACAATGAATATGAGCAGAAGCAGACTGAACCAGATTGGTGCAGTGTAAAAAGATATTTTAAGTACTTTATATTATATGACTCATCAAAATATTGCTTAACATGTAGAAGTTACATGACACATATCCACATGCTTTGAGAAATAACTCAAAACCTTGATCCAAAAGTGCTGCCAATTTCTGGGCTCTAAAATTAGCCTTCAGATGTCAGAAGGGCTGTAAGATGGGATCATTTAACGGGACAAACCAACAAGACCCCTCTGTTGACATCATCTTTTGCATCATTCATTACTTTGAAAAACTCTGCCATATATGAATTCAGAGAAGGTGAACAGCACTCAAGAGAGAGGGAGAAGTTGTGTATGCTCTTATTGAAGCATATGATGCAATTGAGCAGGATCTGCTTTCTATATTGATTATTATCTTTATAACTTTACAACTAAGATGTAATACATTTAGCTTTGGTGCAGTATGAAAATCGTTTTAGAAAAAATTAAAAAGATAAATTTCACAAAAGCTTTCAGTCATAGAGAGTGATAATTAAAGGACCACCTAAATGAGTGTTACGAGTGTCAAACCTACTGTCTGATTCCCAAAAACAAATCAATGTTTAATTAGTGTTGGTCTCTCATAATCTGACATGATCAAGAAAGAGCTCATGGTAGAGGACCAGGTGGAATTGCTTACATTTTTCATAGATTTTAAATTACAGTCATAGAGAACTACAAAGCTCCTTTGAAGGTCTGGGACTTTGAAGCCTGTCCCAGCTGTTATCAAAGTAAACGAAAACTTCTGTTTGTCTTGAATAAGCTTTGGTTTAGGATCTCATACTCTGAGGCAGAGGATGCATCTACCCATGTGTTTTGGCTCTGTGCAATGCAAACCAACTTTAATTATAACATAGGCTTTGGTACTACCCAACCTTAATGTGCAGCTGCCTATGCAAACACGGTGAACAGATTTGCTCTGAAATTTCTCTGCAGCAGTTACTTTTAATTTGCTTTTAATGTGAGTTTCAAGGCACACATTCTTCTAGTGAACCAGTGTCATTAGGCAAAAGTGAAACATGCCTCCTTTTGAAATGGGAAAAGTACAAACCTAATTCCTCTAACTGTATTGCATCCTAGAGAGAACAAAATTAAAGCACAAGGCCAGGGTTTAAGATTGGTGAGGAAATCAAATTATTTTCTAAGCCCTTACAGTGATTGTTAGGGGTAGGTTTCATCTCCCCTTCCTGCAGCCCTCTGAGTAGAAATTAGACTCTATTTATACAAATGGATGGAAGCACACTCCTAAAGAAAATGACAGCTATTGCCTATGGCCCACGTGCCCTGAACTTTAAAGCTACCATTTTAAAATGGTGACTCAAAGTCATCACTGAGAAAAGTCACCAAGAAGATTAAAGTAAAACTCTAGGCAGATAGATGCTGCTGAGTGCTTGAAAGACCAGAGGCTGAAAGAGAAGAAGGTGAAGAGGTTGGGATGCATATCAAATGATGCTATGGTATCAGTCAGCATGGTTCAGGCAGATGGCCACAATGAATATTTAAAGATATGTGGCAGGTAAATTGTAATGGAAGCAGAAGTAAAACATGAAACCACACAAATATTGCACAAGACTACCAGTTTAGAAGTTTAAAATTTTGAAAACATTTTTCTTTGTTCCAGGATCACAACATAGTTTTGATGCCGTGATTTTTACATTCGTGATCCATCGCATATGTTACACCACTGCATTTATAAATTCCAGATGTACATCCCTTGTGGGGTATTCATAGAAGCAGCCCCAATATATCATTGTAATATCTTAATAAATCAGGTCATGCACTTTACGACTATACTGGAACAGCAGACATGGGAGGAGCATACTAGGAACACCCCTTATTAATCCTAAGAGATGCTGCACATCACAAGGAAAGGCAGCTGACTGATAGCTGATACAATTTCAGAAGAGACGAGACAACAAAAGGCAGCAAGCAGATCACCAGTGTTATTTTCCTACACCTACAGAGATCCTTCTAAAGTGCATAATTAACTTCATTAGGAAAATCTTCTTACCAGTCTTTACTAATTCATCTGCCTATGGAGAAACTAAAAAGTTGAATGATCAGAAAGATTACATTAGCTAGCCCAAATTGTGTGAATTTGATCTGAGGTTTACTGAGGGCAATAAGACTCTTTCAACTATCTTGTCAATAATCCTGTGATTTTTTGGATATCATGCAGATGAGGACACAGGGCATGTGCTAATAAGAACTACTGATGTAGTGCATTGTAGCACTGGTCAGCGGGTAACAGAGGAGGGACTGCTGATGACAGGATAAGCTAAAGAAAGCAAGTACACTTCAGAACAAACCATTTGCTCTAAAAAGAGAATGTTAGATACTCCTTAGAGCTAGTAGCTAAAACTGCAGAAGTTGGAAAAATCAATTCAGGGAGGATCTCCAGGTTTCGACATTTGGTTTCAACCTGAATTTTACTGAGCACTGAGAAATATAAAATAAAAAAATAAAAAAACAACTCTGGAAGCAATGATGATGCCTGTATTATGATTTGTTTCCTCACCCATTTCTGCTTTATTTATGAAGCTAAAAAGTGACTAAATGAAAAACTGATTTATGTGCAAATAAAAACATATCATATGAAAGATGTGTCACCAGAATATTTTTACTCCTTTTTTTTTTTTAATCCCCCCCCCCTCCCCCCCGAGATGCTCTCTAAAATATTCAAGTGAAACTGATTTAGTTTACAAGGCAGTGCTATTTCCACCCTCTGGCAGAATACTTACCGGCAGCTTGAGGTGTTAGTATATTGCAGACACAGAGGCAATCTTATAAACAGATTAGCACAACGTTAAGAGGAGGAGCTGTAGCTGGTTGCACACCATCCTTTTGCTTCTTAAAATACATAACTGAGAACAAACAATCAGAATGTATGTTAAATAAGATAATACCATTTTTCTGTTGCTTTTCATAGTTAAATTCTGCATAAATGTTGTATTGAAAAGAAGGATGAATGCTTGAGTATAATTGAAAGTATTGCAGTGATTTAAACTGTTGCCATACTGAGCTCCTGCTTTCATAGTTCTCTCTTTACACAGTTCATCGAAATGAAGTCCAGAATAACAAAAAACTTCAGACATAAAACTGAATACATCTGAGGGATAGCATCTGTAAAAACCAAACTATGTTACCACATATAGTGTAAATCTACCCTTGCCTCTTTTTTCCTAAAAAAACATTACAAATCTACCAAATCAAGTCTGCAAGCAATTCTGGCTGAGTTTTGTTATCCTGTTCTCATAGGTAGAGAATACAACCACAGACTGTCGCTCATCTGTGTTGGTCTTGTGGTTCATGCCGTCCTTGAACATCCCCACTAACAGTGCATCAATTCACACTTCAGAGCAATCACAGTGTGCAAACTGGATTCCTTTTGGATGTAACCAACATAGAAAATGTGCTCCCAGAGTTGATAATATTTTGTTCCATTGCCTGCAGGTGCACAGCCCATAGGACAAAACTAGACTGATTCTAAAGCAAGACAGAAAAAACATCTGTAAGGCGGACACTGAATCCTCAGCACTACTTGCTTTGCTCCACTCACATCATGCTTCTCACAGATGCCAACATAGCTGGAGATAACTGTTTTCAGTTTTTCAGTATTAATAAATCACTTCAGAATATGGATTTCTGCCACCTCACTCTGGTATAGTAGCACCAAGGTCAGAGTGCGAGACAGAGATTTTGCTTTTATCACAGTAATGTTCTGTGTTGTGTATTTTTACCTGTCTTTTTACTCACTGCTTTCTTTTTTTATTATTATTTTTAGCTGTTTCCTGTTTTTATTTTTACAGTTCAATCGCATGATGGAAACACACAAACAAGGTTGCAAGACTTATATTTACTTCTTTGTGAAAACCACATGAAGAAGACTTAAAGGAAGCCTATGCACTGGCTGGACCCTGTGCACATTTTCATGCATTTATTTTAACCCAAACAGCAAGCCACCTCACTCTCATTAATGAGGTCATCTTGACCTTATGTGTGTAACAAGTCATTGTGGTGTCCAGGATTCTCAGAATAGCATCAGCTAGGAATTTTCTCTTTCACCATAAATCTCAAACCTAACTATCTATCATTTAGTGAGGTTTACTGGCCATTTGAAGTGAAGCAGGAGTTGAACTTTTGCCTTCTCAGGATCACAGCTACATTGGGTATGGGCTTCTGTTGTACCACCCAGTAGCCTGAGGAGCTGGAAGTGTTGCAGTGTGACATTCTCAGTGAGAGATTTTGGCTGAATGAAATAATTGATTGTATTTGCTCTCATGCCAATGACTCTTCAGAAAGATTAATAACAGCAGAGGAACAGTGGCTGTCTCAGAAACTGCAATGCTCCTTTCTAGTTTGTCACCTCCACTCTCCATGCCTAAACCCAAACAGCAGGAGCCAGAACCCTGCTACAGTGAAATGCAGTGGGAGGGTAGAAAAGAGACAAACCCAGGGACCGTCCTGGCTTGAGAGAAAGAAGGATCCAAATTTTCTACACTGAGTAAATGAAACAAGGTATCCTGTTTCACTATAATGCTTAGAGTAGGAACACTAAATTGCTTTTACTGGTTTTGTCTCTGGGGAAAGTTTAGCATCTTGGCACAGCCTGTGCCAAATGAAGGAGAACAAATGGCCCAAGGTAGGGGACCTTTTGCACAGCAAAGGCTTGCATATGTCCCTTAAGTGAGCTGCACTGCAGTAAATGGGGCAGCATCTAACATCGGGGGAAGGAAGGGGAGTGTGCTACAGCGAGCTCATGCAGAGTCCGTCAGAGACACGCACAAACACAGGTTTTCTGCTGACATACCAACCTGCCACCAGTCACTGCCACAGATTGTACCCCGTGGACTTCATTCCTGGACACAGACACTCTCCCCCACACCAGAAATCACTGAGGTTCCACAGAGAAGTTATTTCAAATCACCTTTCTGGTTCTTCAAAACATTTTAACTGACTTTAAGTCAGCATCAAAATAGATATGCTACCTTAGAACAGATTTGAATGGGAAAACATTTCCTTTGATTCATTAATCCGAAAACCTCTTTCTCCCATTGCAGGGACCATGGGAAAAGTGACTGTATACCCGATGAATGAACATCAGAATAGGACAGTCATGAACGAAACTTTGCATAGAGCCATTATATTCCCAGCATCATTTATCTTCTGGTTGTGAGGTTTGTCTTCAAGTTAGCTGCAAACTTCTTGTGTGAAGAAGTAGTGGAGATAAACACTAGTGGAAAAAAGAGTCTACAGTTTGAGGAACTAAATGCTGTCGCTATCTCGTGTACACAACAATTTCAGCTGCACAGCTCAAACCTTTCTGGAGCAACCATCTTCGTATCATATGAGAGGCACAAGAAGATAAAACCACAAGATAAAGAAGATAAAAGACATTCACATGCTCATTGTAAGTGTGATCTATTGGATCTTACATCCTACAGGTCCTTCAAGAGACCTGTAGGATGCAGCTTGGAAATACCTGAAAGAAGATTCTAGACCTCTAGTCAACATGCTAGTCCTGTTATCACAGAATCCCAGAACATGCCCAGTTGGAAGGGATCCACAAGGATCATTGAGTCCAACTTCTGGTCCTGTACAGGACCATTCCCAAGAGTCACACCACGTGCCCAAGAGTATTGTTTGAATGCTTCCTGAACTGCATCAGGCTTGGTGCTGTAACCACTTTCCTGGAGAACCTGTTCCAGCACCCAATCACCCTCTGGGTGAAGAATCTTTTTTCTAATACCCAACCTAAACCCCCCCGAAACAACTTTGGGCCATTCCGTAAGGTTCTGTCACTGGTCACCACAGAGAGAACAGATCAGTTCCTGCCCGTCCTCTTTCCCTCATGAGGAAGTTGTAGACTGCAATGAGGTCTCCTCTTTCTCCAGGCTGAACAGACCAAGTGACCTCAGCCGCTCCTCATGTGGCTTCCCCTCAAGGCTCTTCACCATCCTCATTTCCCTCCTTTGGACACTCTCTAACAGCTTCATATCTTTCCTATATTGCAGTGCCCCAAACTACACACAATATTCAAGGTGAGGCCACACCAGTGCAGAGCAGAGTGGGACAATGCCCTCCCTCAACCAGCTGGTGATGCTTTGCCTGATGTCCCCCAGAACACGGCTGGCTCTCCGGGCTGCCAGGGCACTGCTGACCCATATTCAACTGGCCACTGACCAGGACCCCCAGATCCCTTTCTGTGGCACTGCTTTCCAACATCTAATTCCCCAGTCTGTATGAACATGTGTCATTCCAAGTGTTTTTGGAGCTGAAAACCACTGGTTGCTCAGGCCAATAACAGTCTCATCGTAATTCAACTGATGGTGACCACAGGGAACAGAATGGAATGGAATGGGATGGGATAGAATAGAATAGAATAGAATAGAATAGAATAGAATAGAATAGAATAGAATAGAATAGAATAGAATAGAATAGAAT
>JAYRBT010000082.1:50137570-50218097 GCA_036023395.1 Myiotriccus ornatus
CCCAGCCTGTAGCGCTGCAGGGGGTTGTTGTGGCCAAAGTGCAGGACCCGGCACTTGGCCTTGTTGAACTTCATCCCGTTGGAATCAGCCCAACTCTCTAGCCTATCCAGGTCCCTCTGCAGAGCCCTCCTGCCTTCCAGCTGATCGACACTCCCCACCAACTTGGTGTCATCTGCAAATCTGCTAATGGTACACTCAATCTCCTCATCCAGATCATCAGTAAAGATGTTAAACAGAACCAGGCCCAACACTGATCCCTGGGGGACACCACTAGGTGACCAGCGGCCAACTGGATGCAGCTCCGTTCACCACAACTTGTAACTGAAGAGCATAAAACCAACATTTACAGGCACAGCCTAGATTAGCAGATACCACAGAATAACACAGAACAGCATGCTGCATGAAGACTTCCTGTTTACGAGTGCATCCCTAGGAAAACATATAGCAACAATAAAAAATTATCATTTCTGCTTGGGACAGCTGATGGACTGGATAAGCTCAAACGAGGCAGAGAATAACATAAACCTCAAGTTTTCAATTGAAGATGAGCTTTTAAAATTTCGTCATAAAATGTTGTCTAAGGAGCTGGGGTGTGAACAGAGAGGAGGGCAGCAGGTGCAGTCAAGGGAAATCAAGCAAGGAAGCAGAGGCAGACAGCAGCATCAGGAGGTTTGTGATGGCAACAGTGAGAGATGAAACAGGAGCTACTGCTGTAGTTCATGGACAGAGAAACTAGAAATTTTGAGATGTTTAATACAAACAAATACCATAGGACTTTTATTAGGCTGTACTTTTAATAACTCAACTGCCACATTCCAGCTGTCGCCTATTCACAAAGAGCTACAGAATTAACACCTTGGAAAGCAAATCCTGCAGTCTTGTAGGCAGAGACACATTTCATATATTTAGATCCTCTCTGCTTGCCACCTCGGGCAGTGAAAAAAGTGTTTTACATAGATATTTGCAATACACACAACTATAGATTACATGTACATAGGACTATGATGTCTTCTCTTTACACAAACCAAATTTATTGTAGCAAAAGGAGAATTTTTTTTAACAATAAAGAAGAAATGCACATCCAAATAATCATAAACAAGAAATGTAAGCAAAAAAATGTTTATTATTTGAACTATATGCTATATGTGCAACTATATACTATATGTGTGAACTATATACTATATGTGCAAGGTCTCATCTACTCAATAATACTGGATACATCTGGGCACTATACATTGCGGCAAGGAAATCGCAGACCAGTATTATTGTGGCTTGCTTGCTGCTGCAGCTTGTTTCCTACTTATGGTAAATTATCCAATGCATGGACAGAAATTGTCAGAGTATTTACTCTTTTTTCACTTAAATCAGACCTTTGAGTATTTACTGACTGACATTTTATAGCTTACAAAGCAATCTGCCTTTCTTGTCTGGTACTCTTCTACCCAACATAATGCCAAACAGCTGACTATCTGCTTTCTAAAAATGGACTATGCTGCAAACAGCAGCCTGACAATTTAATAATTTGTCAAAGTAGTCCAGTTATTATGAAGTACATATCATAGGGTTCAGAGGTAAAGGTCATCTACTTACTCACCAAGCAAAGTGCATCTGCTGACACTAAAAAGCAGACAATTAAAAAAAAAAATCTGAGACATTCCTTGGCAGACTTGACTTTACCATACAAATTCCACTACCCTAACAGCAGTCGCAGATCGCCAAGAATGCTACTTCTCTTCCCGTTTGTGCATTGTTCGCAGTCACTATCCTTTCTCTATGTAATGTGGTTGCTCCACCTGGAGTGGAAAGGAATTTAGGTTATCTTGTTTTGCATCTCAGGCAGGAATCACCAATGGTCCAGGCCAGAATTCTGACACCGAAATAGTATTTTTAATTTTTTTTACAATGAGAAATTTGCCCCAGGTAACACTAAGTTCTCTCTGCTTTTGTAACAGACAAAGAAAAAAGAGTCTAATGTTTAAGCACAAACATCAGTTATGTTCAAATGTTAATTCTGGAAGGATAAAGGGGACAAACATGATCAGACACATCTGTATTTGTAAACCAGTTCTTATACAGTATCTTCTTCAGCCAAAGAAACACAGACACTATTAAAAATATGTTTTTATATATATTTCCACCATATATATATTAAAAAAACCCCATAAATATATTATGCAGATATAGATACAGACAGATTTAAAAATGAGATTGCTAACAGTCTCAGGGTAAATCTGCAGTTTTATCTTGGTTCTCTATCCCTCAAAATGTTACAGATTAGATATGCAAATCAATACTTATTATACAAAATGCATGTCCTAGGCAAATGAGGAGACCCAATCCTTTAAGATACTGAATATACTACCCCCATAATGGTTTCAGAATTCATTTGCTTAATTGGTGCTGGGTCCCCACTACCATGCTGGGTAGAGAACCCCCAGAAAACCCATTCATTAGTATACATTCAGCAGAGTGACTCAATGACACCAGATGACTCACGTTCCTAGGAATTTTACTACAAAAACCTATTTGTCTCGTTATTGATGTTAATCAGAACATGAAATAGGGAGTCTCACTGATGCCTCTGCTACGAAAGGAACCTCAACTTGTCCTGCTCTACTAAGTTATCTTTACATAAGATGCAGTAGTTGATATGTTGACTTTGGAACTGAAACATTCTTCAGTCTTCTTTCTTTGTTAATTCTGTCTCCTTAACCCTCAGGACATAATGGATACCTGGAGTTTATAATAACGTTCATTTAGTTGATGTATTGGGAAAGACCAGCACTCTAACAGTTAAATCAAGAACACCTTGTTTTCAGCTTTACCACCCTCATTTACTTGGCTTTTACCCTGTTATTTTCTGAGATTAGACCCTTTTTTAAAAGGTAGAAGGTTATGGCCTTCAATAGTACAGTACTTGTCTTTTCCCTTGCTTTGGAGCTCTACTGTCTGCTCTGGACAGACATGCCCTGTTATTTACAATACACGATATTATTATTTCAGGGTTACCATCATCTGCCAAGTCAGCACAATGGTGCTGTGGTTAATTGCAGAGATGGGGAGGAGGGAAGCATCTCTTTTTAGTATGGTACCTATTGCTTCTCACTTCCACAGTGTCAATGTTTCCACAGTACCTGTCTTATTTCTAGGCAGAGAAAACATTCATTCACTTAAAAAGGGGGTAAATAAGCTTTTCCAATCCAAAACAGAAGGCAATGATATTATCTCAAGCTTAACGGAAGTTCTTTACTTTTAAAAACTAGCACTTTAGTAAGCAAACAATTTATATTGGTTAGTTAGTTCACAAAACAATTTAGAGAAAAAACACTGTTAAAGGACTTGAGTACCTGCCTAGTTAAGCAACTGTACAAACATATGCATGGTAGAGTTAAGCTTACAACAATAACTTAAACAGTTACCCTAGAGAATACCGCTCTTAAGTCAGCATTTAGGTCAGGCTGAGCTTCTAAGATGTGGCAAATCTCTGTATTATGCAACAATTCACCCAAATCACCCAAGTTCCAGATATGCACCTGCATTGGGAACTGAGGACCTGCACTGCGCACCCCTGAAGCATGTCACTCAGTTTTTTTTCCCCTCTCTGTCTCTCTTGAATGTTTTGGGGATGGCCTCAAGTGGGTCTTTGAATTGAAAAGAGTATTTTTTACACATTTTATATCATTATGAAGAATGGTATATTTTTCAATAAATTAAAGAGGTAGTAATTTACAGTAGCTCTCCCATAATCATTGCAGGTTCTACTGAGGCAGATGCTAGCTATAAAATTAATAAAATCTAAGCAGATCTAATGTGGTTTTCCGAGATGAGACAAAATAGAGTGTTAAGGTCAGGGGGTCAAGTTCCTGTGCATGTGTGGTTTGGCTTCTTTGTTTCGTTTCACTGTAAGCCAAAATCTGTATGAAATTCAAATAGGAAACCAAGAACACCCTACTCTTATTCGGAGACAACAATGGTCATAATGGAACTAGAGGGGTTTGAGAAATTGATGAAATTTCTTTCTGGATACCTTTATCTGCTCAAATTATCTTAGCAAACAACTAAAAAAACCCCACTCAACTTTTAAAATGCTAATATACATTATGACACCATCTCCCAGAACAACAAAACAAAGAGAGCCTGCAACCCTTATGATGAAGAGTTCACACAACACATATATTTTTTTATGAACCTCAGAGGACTGGATAATCCTGGGAGGGGGAAAAGTACGTACAGACTGGGAAATGAGATACTGGAAAGCACTGTCGCAGAAAGGGACCTCAGGGTCCTGATCAATGGCAAGTTGAATATGAGTCAGCAGTGCCCTGGCAGCCATGAAGGCCAACCATGTTCTGGGGGGCATCAGGCAAAGCATCGCCAGCCGGTCGAGGGAAGGGATTGTCCCAGTCTGCTCTGCACTGGGGTGGCCTCACCTTGAATACTGTGTGTAGTTTTGGTTGCCACAATGTAGGAAAGATATGAAGCTGCTAGAGAGCATCCAAAGGAGGGCAATGCAGATGGTGAAAGGCCTTGAGGGGAAGCCATAGGAGAAGCAGCTGAGGTCACTTGGTCTGTTCAGCCAGAAAGAGGAGTCTGAGGGGAGACCTCATTGCAGTCTACAACAGGACAGACACTGATCTCTGTGGTGACTAGTGACAGGACCCAAGGGAATGGCCGAAAGTTGTGTCAGGGGAGGTTTAGGTTCTTCACCAAGAGGGTGGTTGGGCACTGGAACAGGTTTTCCAGGGAAGTTCTTGCAAGAAGCATTTGGACAATACTCTCAGGCACATAGTGTGACTCTTCGGGATGGTCTGCACTGGGCTAAGAGCTGGATTCAATGAGTCCAACTGAGCATATTGTGGGATTCTGTGATAGCATGAGAGCTTTAAACAAAGCTTTTTTCTTAAGTTTGATCCAAAATGAGGATACCCTCACTGCTACCCCTGCCTTGGCGTGTGTGGGGAAGACAGGCAGCATGCCTTTCACCACTGCCAGATATCAGGGATGATGTCACTATGTTTCTGCAAAGGCTAAAAGAGCAGAGATGTGAGGAGCCATGGAGGTCCTGTCCCCCTCCCTGAAGGAGCTTACCCAACTGCACAATCTCCAGACACAGGTAGAGAGAGGTGAAGTCCACAGCCTGAGGTTGTATGCTTCAGCCTCATCCTTGTGGACAACTCCCTGTTGCCCCCATACTACTACTCATTGGCTTTACAGTTAAGGAGAAGTGTAAACATTCAGACAAAGCAAATAAAAATAAATCATAGATATATTAGTAGGTGGAATTTAACTTTCCTAATTTTCAAAGAGCATTTTGTTATTTTATAAAGGCATATATTGCTCCTTTTGGATGAAAGGAGAAAAGGGGGAGGTTTCTAACCCAAGGCTAGAGTTTTTATTTGTT
Source organism: Myiotriccus ornatus (assembly GCA_036023395.1). NCBI lineage: Eukaryota > Metazoa > Chordata > Aves > Passeriformes > Tyrannidae > Myiotriccus > Myiotriccus ornatus. The sequence continues at coordinate 50,142,972 of JAYRBT010000082.1, forward strand.
GGTTTTATGAACCAATAAAATCAAATTACAGGTGTCAAGGGACATATATTTCAACGCTAAATACCTTATGTTAAGATGTCAATTAAAGTTTTTCTGATGAAGAAAGTTCCTCAGCAAAAAATGAATGTATTAAGAATGAGTATACCACTCCCCAGAGGACAGAATATAAAACAACCTGTCAAGTAATCAAAGATAACCAAAGAGAATGTGTTAACTCCCTGATGTTTTCTTCTGTTCAGCATCAGGTGAATGCAAGCTCTCTTCCCACCTGACAGAGCCCTGTTCTATTAATTCCTTGCTTCTCTCTTTCAATGACCCTTTTATCAGCACAAAAAAGCTTTGCAAACTGTTGGCTGACACAGACATACACTGACTGTGCATTATTTTAAGGACAACACCAACTTCTACCAGCTAGATAAAGCTGTCAAGCACACATGCCACTTAAATAAAAAAAGCACAGCTATGCTTTGAAACATATTGAACTGTTAATTGAAAATTAAGTTGTATTCAGCACTAGGAGTCTGTATTTCTTACATGCTGGTAAGGGAGAGCCATGGCATTTGGTTTGATGCATCTGCAAGTGAGGCTTGCTCATACTCAATTCATAAGAGAAGGTAACAGAAAATTCCGTGAATTAAGGAACCGTTCTATATAAAACTTTTTATATTTTGACTGAAAATATGCCATGTGATATAAGATACTTGTAAGACCTGGAAGTAACTGTAATCTGAAAGTCAGAACTGTACCCTACACTAAGAAGACACTTAACACACATTTGAAATACCAGCTGATCCAAATGGAAGACCAGCTACACAGATAGAAGTGCTTAGAATGGTGTGAGGTCTACCCTACCAAAATCTCTCCTTGATTCCTTTAAAAACTAACAAACAACAAAACCCACACCATGAATAAGAACTGGGGGATTTTGCCTTAAACACCCCACACAAACAAACCCTCACCCCAAAAAATCACCCACAGGTAAAGCAAAAGAAAAATCCCAAACACCAAGACCAACATGCCTTGTAAAGATAAATATTAAGGCCCAAACTTCTGCTTCCACTTCAAGAAATTAAATAGAGAAAATCTGGAATAGGAAATATAAATTACATTTTTCAAGCTATATAGACAGAAGTATTTCTACTCTGAAGCTCAACTTGTTGCAATATGTTTTTAACATAAAAAGTGCACTTTCCCTTCCCCTGGAATTAAATTTAATTAAATAAATTTAAATAAATTTAAGAAATTAAATAAAATTAATTAAATAAAAATGGTTTGGAATACAATGCATAAATAAAAGCAAAAAGCAGAAGTCTTTGCTCTATATTTTAAAAATCACATACATAGCCTTCTGAACCATTTCAAGAAGCTATTTAAAGGTAGCCGAAGTTAATTACACTAGGACTGCTTACCTTTTTTCCTCCTGTTACAAATTGCTTGAAGTGGGATCTTACAAACTGAGGATGAACAGCAATAATCTGGGGATGAGGAGGAAAGAGAGAATTGTGGATTAAATTAGAGTTTACATGAAGCACCACATCGCTTTTTAATCCAGACAACCCTTTGCCAATCATCAAGTATTACAGGTGAATTCTTTCTCTGAAGTAAAGCCTAGTTGTTTCAACATTTCTGTTTTTCCTAGAAGAGAATAAAATTCTTCTAATAATATGGTATATGACAAGCCTGACACTGAGGACCACATTACACCGAATAACTACTTTTCTGTATAGCAGGCAGCAGAATTAGGACTAAGCAGAACAGGACTGCTGTGTGCAAGGGTCACCCCACTTAAATCTTGTCTAAGACCTGCCTGGAGGGCACACACACCTCAGCACTGCCACAGGACAACACCGTGTAGCAAGAACGCTTCTTAAACAGTTTCTTTGCTTTACACGTCCCATGTCAAGTGCAGGAGATCCAGCTGTAAGAGCCGTAGAGGCTCTAGCAGGCAAGTGAATCACACCTGGCACGTGTGAAAACTTAATGACCTCGTTTTTTTTCCCCCATCCTCAAGAGCAGCTGCAACATGGGAGACACCAAGCAGCAAAACGCAATCATTTGCCCACGCCACCTTTCCTCCTGCAAGAAATGTTTCTTGCTAAAAAACACTAAAAATTTCCTTTTTCAACAGCCAGGCAGACACACATCTCTAAAGCACAGTAAAACTCAAATTTTCTCTTCAGACAGGGTACACCTGCATCCCTGCCCATTGCCTTATCCTGAGGTAGATTATATAGATATGAACTGGTTGCAAAATACTGGCCTCACATTTAACAGAACCCTCAGAATTTGTACCACCAGTCTACAAAGAAAGAATTATGCTGAGACCGGCAACAGCTGAAATAGGACAATTTCACTTTGCCTTTTGTATTTGAAAAACTCAATAATACTCCTTACAAAACCAAGATGGGCTTTCTTCCTACCTAACCAGATCAAAAGCTTTTATATTGAGATAGAAAAGTATTTTCTAGTGACTTGAATAACACTGCAAGGAGGTGGTATTCCTCTCTCTCATTTAGACTGAATGTGATCTTATTAAAAGACAACACCACCACAATTACTAAAGATTAAAACAAGCACTTACTTTAATAGGACAGTCAAATGTTTCATGAAACTCTTCTGCTGAATACAATCCAAACACTTGCACCTGAAAAAGTACATTGAAAAATCAAAAATATTTACCTAATAAACATTTGACATTTAACACTGAATGTAAAAAACTAATAGCTAGAAGGTTCATTTGAATGCTAGCAGTTACATCTTTTTTCCTTATGGAAAACAAGTAAAAAGTAACAATTCAGAGATAACTGATACAGCTTGATCTTCTACTGTGGCATATCTCTAAATATTTGCAGCAATACAAAAGTAATTTTTTGAATCTTTTTCCTCCTTGGTTTTTTTTAATTTTGTTTTGGTTTCGTGGTTTGGTTTTGGGTTTTTGTTTGGGTTTTGTCGTTTTGTTTGTTTTTGGGGTTTTTGTTTATTTTTGTTGTGGGTTTTTGGTGTGTGTGTTTTGGTTTTGGGGTTTTTCTGTTTCATTTTTTTTTACAAATACAGTAAAAACTGCAAGTTCCTTTTCCTTTAGGCTGATCAAATCTGTTTAAAAGACAGTAACCTAAGTATGGTAAGACCAACATAAAAACATTCAGAAGATAAATTAAAAATTCTTTCTCTCTGAGAAAGAATGGTAGGGTTGTTTTTTTTTTCCCCTTCAAGCAATACAAGGTTTACATAAGAAAAGAAATTTGTGACAATAAAGCAAAACCAGACTGAAATCCAAGTACAATATATTTCTTGGCATCCTCTCCTCCTCCTAAGTGCATTCAGTGCTATTGTGTTTTATTCCATGACCAGTGGTAATGTCTTTCTCTGAAGACTCCTTCCTTCTCTTTTATGTTGATGTATCAGTACATTTAACAGTCAGCACCGAAGTTGTAACCATAGGCAATCAGAATATCTATCAGAATGAATTCATCTGAAGAAGCCTCAACATTAAATTAAAAAAAAATTGTTTCTGCTGTCAAGAGAATTAACAGATTTTTTAAATGTTTTCTTGCCTTTAGTTACAAAACAAGTACAGAGGTATCAAGTGTTATGGAATAATATTAGATTTAGATGCTATGACTACAGAATAGGGTTTCTCAGGATTTTTTTAAGTACTCTTTCAGACTCATGTCTCTTCATTCAATATGCAACATTCCCTTCCCCAATTCTCAGATGAGACAGTTGACAATCCAGTTCCTGCAGAACTTAGGAGTAAAACAGGGCTGAAGACTTATGGCCAGGAATCAGTAATTTATTTACTAGTTATGATTTCCACAAAGAATAAAAACCGGTTTGTTTTCCATTATGATTTTAAGAGGTTTCCACCCATTGTCATAAGCTCTTGAAACAAAATCATCCCAGGAGGGATGGACACCACTGGTGGAAGAAGAGAGAAAAGAGAGTATCCGGGGAGTGATCAGCAGGAAAACTGCATCTGACAGCAAATCTACTTTTAGAAGGCTTTCAGACAGGCTCTCCCTATTTTCTGGAAAATATCCTTCTTTTCCGGAAAAGGTAATCTCTTCAGTAACACTGCTCTGCATGTTCAACAGATTGGACTCTAACGTTCTACAAGATCTTCTAACCTTATTTCTTTCTCCCCATCCCCACCATGATTTCTTCAGGCAGAAAAATAAAAAAAAAAAGAAAAAGAAAAAAAAAGTAATGAAAACACATAAATCCCCCTAGACAAAAACCTGCAGAACGAAGTCAGTAAATGCCAGTAATGGGCCTCAAAAAGTGAGGCTTAGTGGCTCTAAAAAGATCAGTTCAGAGGACAAGAACCCCCAAAATTCCTTCACACAGTCAAGGAGACAGAGTAAAAACATTAAACTTCAGTTAAACTACAAGAGGAACTAAGCCATCAGCAAGCAACTAAGCCATCCTCAGACTGGCTCAAAGTTCAGCAGTCTCAGTGAAGTTAAAAACATCTCAAACCACCTCATCTCCCTTTCAAGTTTGTCTCCTGGATACATCTCCTAAGCAGCATTATCAGCTCAGTCCACTACTCATTAGCGAATATACTGCCTCTAACAACATGCTTTAAAAATACTTCTGCATGCACTGTGTAAGGCTGAGCTACTGCTCCAAAGGATTAGAAAAATCAATATTTGGAGACTGTGAGATGTATCACAAAGCTGTGATTATGTAAGCCAACCAAAGGGTTATATTTGAGTTGGGTCTGGCTGTAAGCCTAGAAAAGCTTTGGACCCATGTCTAGAGGATTTTGCTTTCTGGGTTTTTGTTTTCATCAGTTGGCACAGCATATCCAATGCAACAGCCTACACAAAATAAGAAGGAGAGGAAACAGAAAATAAAACTGAGAGAAGAAAGAAAAAAAAAAAGAAAATACATGGTTAAAACAAAACACTGCAAATTCCATGGAAGCAGAATCCTCAGACATAACAAACCAGTCCTCTTAAATTAGAACAAATTAATCAGAATTAGCAGCAATGCCCTCAACATTTTCCTAATACTTCACTGATATTTCTTTAAGAATATGAAAACAAAATGGAGTGACTTAAAAGGAAAAAATAACTCAGCATAAGATACATGTTCTGTTTACTCTAGGGACATCATATAACAGTTTATTACTTCTTCATGTCCTATATTCTTCAGAAAGGAAGTGATTCTTTTGATATTACAAACCTCTATTGTATTTATCTATTTCTACTTTCCATGCCCACTCTGCTCATGATGCTCTTAGGTAGCTGGAAAAACGATTTCGTGGTTCCTCTACACTTTGCTAGTCCTGTCCAATTTTAAATATCCAGAACCCACCATTCCAGTGCATCCAGACTTAGCTGTTTCTTTGCTTCCACACGTGGAAGAAGTAACCAATCTTCAGTGATCAAAAGGCAGGCAAACATAAACATTTTATCTACAAGTCGCATTTCTTGAAAAATGATCAATGCAATACCTCATGGATACTCAGTGTTGTTACATGCATTAAAGACGACACTAAAACATGCAAACACGTGGGTTTTCAATAGAATTTACATTTCTTCATGTAAAAAAAGTTACCAGCCAGAGTAAGGGTGAAAATTACACTGCTCTTATGTAACAACATGAGACCTGTGGCAAAACTGGGAGTCAGACCAGGTTTTTCAAGACAATGTACAACTAACTACATACAAAACTAACACACAAAAAACTAACCTAAAAAATCTCCACAGTTCTGAAGTTGCAAGCCTGATTCCCTTTCAATTTATTCGATCACCAAAATTCTCTTATACCGTAACATTTTAACACCCAGCAGCTAGACTAGAGGGCTGGTGTTGGTTTTGATTTCTCTTTGTTTCCATGCCAGTGGTGACCAGTTGCAGTTGAGTCCATTAGACGGGAAGATTTTTCAAAGAACCAAATGTGCAATACAGAAAATCTCCAAGTAGCTCCCAAAATACCTATTGGACATGTATGACATAGAGGTGCCAGGTTTTGACATTAGGTCTGGATGCTGAGTGACAAGAGAGTAAGAGAACTGTACAGTGCTGCTGCACTCTCCTCCCAGTCAACACAGCTAGATCAAATCGAGTTTGAGAGTCCAAAAAAACCCCAAAAAAGTAGTAAAATAAAATATATCAGACAGCAGAACAGATATGAGGAGGAGAATCTCATCCTAAAGCCTTCCCTCAAGAACACAAATGGTTTCCATCACTATCAGACTGGATATGCACTCTGCCTGTTGCAAAAGAGGACATATCTTTATTAATTGGTAGAAAATACTTGCATCAATTCAGCTGGCTCAGCATTCACAGGCCTTTGTATTATAGTCCTTTTTTGGTTTAAAATTGATTTAAGAAAACCAAGCTGTTTCACTTTTTTTTTTTAAAAAAAAAAAAAAAAAGGATTTCACGAAGTTGATAAAGACTTTGCAACTCGTATGAGGTTTTTAATTTCTTACAATACCAACACTCCCACTGTAGTAAGGAGTGCTACACTATTTAGCCAGTAATCTGTCATTTTCTTACAGAGTATCACAACACACAAGTATGCATTTAATCCAATTTTAGGGGTGGATTCTTTCACAGAAACAATCCTTTCTGGGAAAGGTTTGTGACATGGAAAGTCTAACTTCTAAATCACCCAGGTCTTTCAAATCTCCAGATGAGTTTTTCAGTGTAGAATACAGTGAAGCATCAATGTCTCTGGACTCCATGAATACAAATATGTTGCGTATTGTACTTGTGATACTCCAGCCTTGTGTCAAAAACGTCACCAGAATTAGCCCTGGCATCAGGACCATAGCTGAGACTGCCTTGCATAGCATGTAATGCCATACACTGGATCCTCAATAGCTGTTTCACTAAATGAAGACAGAGTCACCATTTAAGGTATTGAAGTCTTTTCAGATACAGCCACAATGAAGTAGAGATTATGGACTTTTTAGTATTTCTCAAATCAAATACATATAGTTAACATTCACTTAATATATGAAAAATGTGCATGGCTCACTGCAGCATAGGTATTTTGAGTCAGTAATCCACAGTCACATCTGAGGAGCCCTTACATCAACAGCAAGTTCTTCCTTCCCAACACCACAGGAAACACCTAAACCAGCAATGCTAGCTCAACATTTTTATTACCTTCCACAATTACTGACCCTTGCCTTATCTTGTGCAGACAATTAGGAAACTCTTGTGCTGTTTCTCACAGGCTGTAAAATTCTACAACCCACTCTGATGGGCACTAGTATCCCAATTACTGTGTCAAGACACCGACATCAAGATATCTCTCAGAAACAAAAGGCTTGGATACACAAACTGGTTGCCTCCCTGTTGAGGAAAAAACCTACATATTTGCAATGAAAAACCCAAATGCATACAGTCTAAAGGGGCTGTTTTCCCATTTTGCCTACAGCAAAATCTGATTTTATTTTTAATTTAAAGAACTTCTACTCAATGGGATGCAACCACTAGGATTACCAAATTCCTGCTCTCGCAAGTCTACTGTGTAAAAAATGTTCTCCTCAGTAAGTCAGATGGATACTGTAAAGTTATTTAAATGCTTTTTAATGCACTGTATTTGTACATGAGCATTATATTAAAAAAGAAGCTTAAATACACTCTGTGCATTACAATTTTACCATTGCAAACCAACATTAGAAAAGACTGCCATCGACTGAAAAAACAAAAAAGACATTCTTATAAGTGGAAAATCAATCACCAAAACCACTAAATGTCACAGCTCAACATTCCAGAGAAGCACTGATAATTGTTAGTTATACACTGCACAAATGATATATGTCCCCAGTCAAGGAAGTAGGTGCCAGTTTTTTAGGAAACTGTACATATATTGATTTTACATTTATTTAATGTGGCTGTTGTAAGACACTTTATTCTTCTGATAAACTATGATTGCTTATCAAAAGATTCTATAATTCAAGAGAAACATTCATAAAGTGTGTGAAAATGAAAACCACCAGCCCACAGAAATCATGCCCACAAAATCCAATTTTGTGGATTTATAGCAGAAAGGCATTAAACTACTGTCTTGCAGGAACAGCAGAGTAGTCACTGAAGTGTAACTGGCACAGCAGTAATGATTAAGGTGACATGTCCTCCTGCCACAGCTGTTAATCAGCTTAATACCAGTTACATTATTGACATTCTTGTAATTACTTTTCCTACGGAACATTTGTGCAAAATATATTTGACTTTAACTTTGAGTATTCAAAGGTGAGCTCAGTTCTCAAAATGTATGGCCAAAGTAGTCATGCTAAATGCAGGAATTAACTCCACAGGTATCACAATTATCTGAAGCATAACACTGAGGACTCTCTGCTACCTCAGTAAATATATATACAGATCTGTTGTACCTTGCCATCTTCTGAGCAAACACCCATGTGTTCTCCACTTTCATCCAGGCTGATCTGATTTATCTTCACTGGGCTCTAGAGAAAGAAAATAAAGAAAAACTACTTTTAAGCTTACATCACCAATGGCATGCTTTAACATTCCTCACACTTCATGAGATTTACGTGTTAATGGTTGAGTATGTTTACTTGTATGAATCAAAAAACCCACACACAATAGGTATTTCTATGACAAAGCCAAAAGACAGCCTTCTTTCCAGCCTTTTGCCTAATCCAAAAATTTTTACTTTCTTTTGGCAGTTCCCAGCCTAAGGGCTCTGGAGCTCTCATGACGTGCCAGGCTCCCAGGCCTTAAGCATCTGTGCCTGTGTACCACAGCTATTGATTCTCGCTATCAAACTTACGATAAAATACAGTGACCTCACTGGCATCAGTGCAACTGAAAATGTTTCTGTTTTGGTCTGCTGGCTATACTGGCAATTATTTTTTTCTTCAAATCCCTTCTCTTGCTTTTATTTTTGGCTCTAATACTGTTCTCCGAAGTGAGTATTAGAAGCTATTGAAGTGCAACATAGGTGTACTCATCCTTAGACAAATACTGAGAAACTGGGGGGGCCTGAAAACTGCCCCAACTTAGTAAATTTTCCTTTGACTATCCCGATATACTTTTGGTTCTAACCTACAGAGAGCATGTTACTGTTTACTTACCTTAAACAGATATTCTTAAGTGCTGAGAACTAACTTAAAACATAATTTGGGAAACCTGATGCATGGTGTTTTACCTCTTGCATGGTGAAACCCCAATCCAATTATATTCAAGTACCAAGAACCTTCTTATGTATCATGATGCTGGTTTCACCCTCTGTAACAAATAGCTCATCATTTCAAGCATCACTGAAGGATCTTCACACGAGTAAGTCTCTCTTACACTTTTAAGAACAACTTTTAAGAAATCCATCACATGTTTGTGTAAAAATAAAGCGGCACTGGAAGAGCACTGGAGTTGTACGGTCACACTGGATGTTACACAACTGTGTATGAAATATCACAGGTCCTTATATATGCTACGGCAGTTGGAATTACATTAAAAGTACATAATAAAAAGATATATAAAAACACCCTGTCCAGATGGACTATCAACAGGAGATAAACTGAGGTGTTCTCACTCCCTTTGAAAAGTTTTTCCCCGTAATCTTTCACACATAAAAAAAATCCCAAGTCAGAGAAAGTATGCTTTCCTCTCTTCCACTTTGAAAATAATATAGACCCAATCACATTTCATTTTCTAGAAGCTTTTTTCTAATCAAGGTTGAACAACTGTGCCTTGCACTGCAACGACTGCCTGATGAGTTGGGAAAATGATGCTACCCTTTTGCTTTCCTGCTTCCTTAAGTGCAGAAGACACTACACTTGGTCTCACTTTGTGTCACCACAAAATGGTACCTGGAAATATCATCATTACTGCCCATCACAAAGTGGTCTTTCCACTGTGTGTTGTTTGCCAAGCAGTTCACTGCCAAGGGGGAAGTCACAGGAATTTTTCTTGACTTACGCGCTCCAGAAGTATTTTCATTTGCCACGGTGTGGTTGAGTTGCTACATTTCAAGGTCGGATGCAAGACCATGACTGGCAGCACAGGCAGCTGGGGAACTTGCACCCCCACAATGTTCTCCTGACACATTTAGGGGGGTGTCAGCAGAGGAGTACAGCTCAAGCCCATCAACCTGATGGTGTGGTCAACATCCTTGTAAAAGCTCTACTCTCAAATGTTACACACAGAGTTGGCTAATTCCAGGACTGGAGGATGCTGAGTAAGGCAAGATACATCAGCAGTCAGTCTGACCTTCCAGAAGCTTCATAACCAGCATGCACTTTTATTCCTGCCTTGCCTTGAAAAATGCCTTTCTAAACATCTATTTTGCTCATCAAAGTGCAAGGGAAGATTTTGCCTCTGTCTAGAGGTGGTGGTGGTGAAAAAGCCAGTATGTCTACACCACTCCTTCTGCAAGCAGAAACAACTCTGGTCATCTGAAAGCACAGAAAGTTCAACAGAATTAATCATGGAAGTGACATGTTTTTTTTTGTTCCAGGCTGCGTCTATGTAGCCATTGCCACAACTTTCTCACAAAGTTTCTTCCCTTCTTTTATTACTTTGAAATTGCAATGATGAAAAGTCCATCTTGAATATGAATAGCCCCATCTTGGTACAGGGTCATACAACAAAGTACCGTGTTCAATTGGTCGTGTTCTTCTCATCACTCCAGCACCTGTATGTGCCATCAGGCTGATATTACAGCAACAGCAGATCTAGCAGCATTCCTGTGTGATGGGCCTTCTTGGAGACACTACTGCAATAAAGCCCAAAACAAAAAGACACAAAACAGGACACACCAGAAGAGCTGAACAGCTCAATCCTACAGTCCACACTGTTCCTATTTTTCAGTCAAATGGCTTTGATAAAGTTTGACTCTGAAAAAATGAAGTGAAGAAAGTCGACAAAGTGGACTATGAAAGTTATCTTCCCAAAAAGTGAAGCAGGATGATGGAATTTATCTGTTGTGCTGTGTTTTGAAGGCCATGTGGCAGTAACTTTGGAGATTAAAGGTGTGAGTGCACTCAGATACCTTACAGTGCCTAGCAAGGCAAAACCTCTCATTATATACATGCAAGATATTAAGTATAACAGGAAGGGCTTCTATAGATATACTGCAAGCAAGAGAAGAACTAGGGATAATGTGGGCCCTCTCCAGAAGGAAATGGAAGACCTGGCTACCCTAGATATGGAAAAGAGTGAGACCCTCAGTGACTTCTATGCCTCAGTCTTCATGGCAAGTGCTCCAGCCATGCTGCCCAAGTTGGGAAAGGCAGATGCAGGGACTGGGGAATGAAGCCCCTGAGCCCACTGTAGGACAGGATCAGGTTCAAGACCATCTAAGGAACCTGAATGTGCACAAGTCCATGGGACCAGATGAAGTTCATCTGTGAGTCCTGAGGGAGTTGGCAGATCAAGTTGCTTAGCCATTATCCTTAATTTTTGAAAAATCATGGCAGTCAGGTAAAGTCCCTGATGACCGGAAAAAGGGAAATATAACCCCTATTTTTATAAAGGGGAAAGCAGAAGACCCGGTAAACTACAGGTCAGCCAGTCTTACCTCTGTACCAGGCAAAATGATGGAGTAGATTCTCCTGGCACATGGAAAACGAAGAGGGTATATAACTAGTAATCTGTTACAAGCCTTCTGCATGCCCAACGCCTCTATCAGTTGCTTTTAACTTTTCCTTTCTCCTAGTATTTATTTTCCGTTTTCTCTGCACCATACACAGATGACAATCAGGGAAAACAACTAATTCAACTAAAAGCAGACCTGTTCACTTACACAAACCTCCGGCTAAGTTCCAACAGGAGATGCTATTCTAGATGATGTACACAAGGCAAAGCAAGCACAGAGTAATTTTTTTCAGCACTCAAGTCAAACTGGCACACTGACCATTAGCCTGTTCGCTGACTTTACAAGTCAGAACTTTCTGCCGAGCTCACAAAGTGATGATAGACCATGAACAGTCCAGGCTGAGTATTATACACATTTTAAAATCAATTTTCAAGGAAGAATTGCTAATGCTAGGATCTTCTTGTTCACAGTCAAGCCTACAATTTCCAGAGCTATGTTCCACTGGAAAGCTGTTTAAGATTTAAGATCGCAAACTATCCAGGAAATCAGGAATAAAAGACCAGAGATACAATACGTACATGGGTTATCTAAACCGAGGTGTTTCTTCTAGAATCAGCTCCAGTTTATTTGTTTAAATATACTTCTGTGCCAGTCAGCATAGCTACTTACCATTTCAAATTTAATTTCATTTATACCTTACTGACACCCTGTGGATAATTTTTATATTTCAGAAAGTAAGAGCACAGAAAATATTGTGGGTTACTCTCCCTCACCCTGTTTTTTTTTTTTGTTTCTTTAATTAAATGTTATCAACTCAGGCATGGAGTTCTAACTGCCTTTCCCTTGTGTTTTTTTTTAAGCTTATTCCAGCTAACTCAATGAAGAGTTTATTTGCCTGGCAAAATAAAATAGGCTTTGGTTTTTAGAGTACAGAGCATAACGCCCGTCCTGCAAGATCCAGCTCTGTGGGTCGACAAAAGATGAAGAATACTCAAGGTTAGAGTGGACACAGGTATTCACTAACTCATCACAATTTGAAGGACTGATCATTTGATACACTGGAACCAGGATATGCACTGGGGTTTGGTCAGCTGACTGTCTTAAAGGTATTTTAAATAGGTGTTGAAAAAACCTGCCAAATGTACAAGAATCTAAAAACCAGGAACATATAATCCATGTAAATATTACTCAATTAAGAGATGATCTAGTCTTAGACTCTACATCATAAAACCACATGCATGTAAAAAGTTGAGGAAATTACTATTAATTATTGATTAGCATGATATTGGGTAATCTTTTTTTTTACCTAATCAGGACCCCTAGCATTAGATCAATCAAGTAAAAACACACAACTTCCTTATGATCAAAATGATTCTTCCCGTATATAAATGATAATAATACACATTGTATTTCTCAAGCAACATAACTGAAATCTGGCAATAAGGAGGAGCCTGTTAGGAATGAAAATACACTTAAATGATAAACCCAGGAACAGCTTCAGAATTTCATACACTATGGAAGTACTGGCAAAGAAGGAAGAAACGCCTTCAGCTGAATTTCCATTAGCTGCAGTTTTCTTTCTGATGGAGACATGTTTGGAATTCTGCACAACATAAGTAAGTTTGACTGTTCAAAATCAATAATGTCAAGCTGACACTATAGAACAAAAAAAATGTTACCTTAATGTACGAAAGAGAAGTTTAGGGAGCAGGAGAGAAAGCTAGCAGGCACCTTGCACATAAAGATCTAAATGCAGGCTTCTGCAAAATCCAAAATTTAAAGGAAAGAAAAATCAAGTATCTAGCAGCAAATGCACCTCATGTGATAATCGTAAAATGCTTGAAATAAATGCTCTTAGTATGGATTATATCAGCTCTTCAATTAGGAGTAAATTCACCACCACTCAGAGAGCTTCTTTTAATTGTGTTCTTTGCGGCAACTCCCTCTCCCCTGACACTCATCATCAACCCACCTTATACAATCAGTCCCCCAATGGTGAACCTGAGAAATCAATCTGCTAATGTATAATTTTTAAAGCTCCCCCGACTAACAAATGGATAATTGATTCTTTCACAAATGCTGCATCCCAATGGATATGAAATGGATGAACACGAAACTGAAGACTGGATTTCACTCCAATTCTGTGAGAAATGCAATATTTACAGGCTAGGAATCTAAACGTTTTAATAATTGCCTGTGACTTCATGCCTTTTAGCCATGGTTAGCAGGCAAGCAACACTCATGTTAGGAGTGCGAAAAGCAAAGCAGCGTTCAATCATACTTACAGCAAAGCTCATTTTACTTCAAGAGCTTTCCATTATTTATGTAACCCCCTTAATCAGCACTTTCATCCATTCTTTAAAAGGCATTTTCAGAAACTTTTCCTAAATTAATTCAAACATTGTTATTTATCTATGTATACACATAGGTACATACCCAAAGAAGAGAAACATCTATAGGTCTTTTCTGCTACATTAATATCAATCTGGATCTGCATAATGATTATGTAGCTGCTCTCCACAGTAAGGCAAACTGTATGTATACAGCTGAATTGTAACAAAAAAATTGTCTCCTACAAATACCTACTTTTCATTTATTCTTATGTTTCCTCTGCATGACATTCACATAAACAAGCATGTAAAGCTCCAACGTACAGAAATACAATCAATCAACCCAGCGTTTTACATATTAGCCTACTGGAGTAAGGATGACCATTTTCATGTTTGTATCACTACCACCATGGTGGAGGTATCTAAGCGCAAAATACTGATTCGTAAACAGAATCTGCCTCAGTTATTGTCATAATTAAGCTAAGTTCCTTGCAAAATACAATCCTAAGCCTTTCTCTAGGTAGGATGAGGAACTTGCTTAGAATACTGCCCCAAATCTTCAGCAACAGCTAGGCACAAGGGTATTACATGTTGTTTGTCACACCTGTTTTGACTTCACTGATACCCACAGTTTTCTGATACTGAAGAACTATCTTCAAAAAGAAACTGAACGCATGCCCTTTTCTTGCCCCAGATGCTGCAGTGTTGCAATGACTTCCACATATTTTGCATATTTTTAGTTTTATTGATACAATAGAGGGAAAAGCAACTCCGAAAACAAATTCTGATGCTGTGTCATGATTTACCTATAAAAAGGTAAAAGTATATCAATGAGAAATACAGCATAGTAACAGAAAAGCTTAAATAGAAAAGGCATTTGTAAATGTTACAGAAAAAGCTATTCACCACTGCCTGCTACAGAAGTAGTACACAATTTACACTTAAACTTCATTTGATGAAAATTTACTAATATCCACACCAAAGAGGTTTAGTTCGACAATACTAGCAGCAAAATTCTGATAAGTGAGGATTCCTGCTCCATTGCATTTCCTATAGCACTATTGAATCTGTCATTCTCCAAATGAAAAATGGGAGATTATATTGGTTAGAAGAAAAGAGAGGGGGGAAAGCTGGGGAGAGTGACAAGGTCTGGGACACAGAACAATAACAACATTAACTTTTATTTTGTCTGCAGGAAGGCAGACCTTACCTACAAAAACAAAGATCTCAAAAGCTTGTCTAAAATATAATGGGATATAAGGACAAGAAATCTCTCATATATAGTCTAAGACAGTGAGAAAGACCAAAAAGCCTACAGTGACTTCACTATTTTCCACATCAGTGAATCTCTTAATCTTGTTTGTCAACTGCAGGGACTAAGAAAAAAAAGGAAAAAACATTAAACGAAAAAAAAATAACAAGGGATCTCCCTAAATCTGTAGTAGTTGCTAAATAATCAGAATGCTTGTCTCGGAATGATGGACCTATTACCGAAAACAAATCTATACTGAAAGCCTACACTGCTTCCTAGCAAAGTTTAAGTGTTAGCTAATTCCTGATGGATCTAAAGTAGAATTTCTGTTCTGCTAAAACACTTGTGTGGTAAGGAGATATCCTCCTGGGAAGGAGGATAGTTTACTTGCCAAAGTAAACAAACTACTCCCATTTCCCTTCTCTGCCCAGGTCCCCTTTACCATCCTCTGTATAACCATAGGGCTTCAACAAAGTTATGTCCTAAGCCTGCCTCTAACTTCTTTGTTGCTATATGTGTATTAAAGCCATCCAAGAATATGAAGCAATATTCCCCACCACACACCCATGGGGAGGGCTGACGAAGGTCTGCAAGTGATACATACACCCCCCTTGGAAGACCCAACAAACCCTCAGGAGAAGACTAGTGGAGGTTCACCTCACCAATTTCTCTAACTGCTTTCTTTTCAGAACAGTTCACCAAGCACAATGAACTTGTGAGAATTCTTCTTTGAACATTAACTTTCCACACAGGCTACTGAATTATAAAATGAGCTTTGAAGAACAATCCCCAAGACATATCTAAACCTCTGAGCATGAAACTTAAGGGGCACTTTCACAGCTTGTTTCTAACAGAACATCACCATTATTGTCATTAATGTGTTTGAGAGGATTTTGTAGAATTCCACTCTCAAAGTGGAAAGTATGAGACTTTACTCCATTTCTTGATAAGCGAAATTTCAAGAGACATGACTGATGAAAAAGACCAACCAGGTCATACAGTGCAAGTTCTTGTCAGGACAGTTTTTCTTTTTAGAGATTATTTTACTGGTGCTTCAACCAAACAACTTTTAAAGAAGCAAAAAGGCTCTTGACTATTCTTCTCAGGGGTCAGGCACTGTTGTGCCAACACCATTTCCAGGAAATTTTTCACAACAGTCATGATGCTCATCCTGCTCTCCGACACAAGACAGGACATCACCACATGGAGCCTAGCAACCTTGCTTCCCCAGGCATTCTATACATAGCCTGTACTTTCTTCAGAGATAAATAGTTTTCTTTTTTCTATAAGCTCCTGAAAAACTTGCAGTAAGTACTTAATGCAGTTATTTTAGCTTGTCAGCCATTCCACTAGAGACAATGATTCAAACACAATGGCTACTGAAATCAGTGAAAATATAATCTCACTGATGGAATCAGACAGATGCAGAAATATTATAAGGGAATGAATTCCCTTTCCTGGCTGAGAACGATGTAAAGTAGTCATATTCCTGGCATAGATAAATATTACACTGGTTGATCAATGTTGAAATTCAGCCAATAGCTACAGCTAAAGTATCATTTTCCATGTAATCATTGAGTTATCAACACTGGTATAGATTGGCATAAGTCAGAGCTACATGCAATAATAAACACATTTTCTGATTACTGAACGCATTGTATTCTCTTTGGACACCAACTCTGGAACGTCCTTTATTTGCAATTATAAAATCTGTCTCATAAGTCCACCAGAGATACTCAACAACAGTCAGTGTTAGGTGTCTGATTCTTGACAGAATCCTAAAAACATATGCAAACCAAAATGGAGGCAGAGGGAAGCACTCACACAAGCAGAAACTACATATCATGAAATGCTCTGTAACTTACTGTAAGCAGCATATTGTATGCCATATCCTCACTGTGACAGTAAGACAGAAAAAGGTAAATGTGAAGATGAATTGATTCTGTGCAAGTTCCTCAGTGCATTTACATACAGAGAGGTTCTATTTCAATACTAGTGAAGTGTAGACTTCATTGCACATCACAAACTTTATTTAAAGTAGATCAAAAAAGCAAACAGATTAATTCCCTCCTCCATCTTTACATTGGTGACATTTCACAGCTCCTATCCATAAAAGTGCCAAGACCTCCAGTAACTAGACTTCAATGAGCAGCCAGTTTAGGGTTACAGTGGTGAATCTTCCAACACCAAAATACCAATTTCTGGCATTTCTTCTACTTTTATTTCTCTGTGTCATAGGGCACTGATGTGAAACTAACTTCCTCAGCAGCACCACAGTGGAGATGACCAGGTTGACATTAGCTATTTTTCTCAGCAGCCGTTTTGACGGCATTAACACCTGAGATGATCAAATCTGGATCATTACGTTTACCATTCCATCAGGAGTGCAATAAACTAACTGCTACACACACTGTCATGTCCTTTAAAACAAATAAGTCTCATCCTTCAGAAAGGAATCTTTACTAGATTTATTTAGTTCATTATCAATAATATCTTCTTCCATAGGAGAAAATACTTAGTTTTGCCTTCATGTTTTGTTCATCATATTATGCCCCTGTTATGTCATTATGTATTTTTAATAGTGCTCTATTTTTATTGTAAATGGAAACAAAGGACTGTAGCTCTATCATTAATGTCAACTTGTATAAAAACCATTGTCCTCCAGAACTCAGTCTTTCTAACTAAGAAAACATTTTCTAATGCAAATAATATTTTATTAATGCCAGAACTCTTAATGATTCTGACAGGCAAACTGCTATTAAGCTATATATGCACATAAGTGCCTGTGTTCCCTATAGACAAAAATGCTATCCAGGTATAATATCCCATTTGAAAGGAAAACAGCCCTAGGAAACAGCAATATACTAGCTTCTTAGGAACCAAACCTTTCCAAATCCTCCCTGCGCTTTTAAAGGTAGTCAGGGTTTAGAAAACACAGCTCTGAGTTATCAGTCTTCCACGAAAATATTTAATCAGTGCTACCTGAAACTAGCTGTTTCATTGCTCCCAATAAAACTTTAGAACAACTTGGCACAGTAGTCCAGCTATGTATGAGGAAAGAGCATTTAGGGCTGGTTGAGACAGATATGACACTAGGTTTCTGAGATGACTGAAAAAAGGACGCAGTGAATCACTGAACACATGTCTCATGTCAATCCATATCACCTGGTCAAACCAGAAAGTTCTCAGTAGGACAGATACCCCTAATGATGAAAATCTGTGGTTCTTCAAATACCAAAAAGCAATAAAAGATGGAACAACCCAGTAGCAGCATCTAGTCTTTCTTGTCAGCGATTAAGCCTCTGGAAGGCACAGAAAAGTATGTTCTTTATTTCACAGTTGTTTGAAATTTGTTGGTAATCTTTTGAAACTATAGGAGCCAATCACAATATAGAAAGATTTTAATTAAATCACAGATGAAAAAAACATCATTGTGTATGGTTGTTTAATATGTCTTTGAAATAAGAAACTATGTTTCTGTGTTCTTTTTAAAAGTAAATGAACTTTGTTGCCTAGTATCATTGTCAAATTATGCAGCTGCATAGAGCAATTTTTTAGAGAAATGGTCAATAATCATTGTAAACACAAATTACATTTTCTAAATAATCACAAGATGTGGTATACATTCAAACAGCAAATGTTACTAAACTTGGATTGTGAAAGAGTTAGAAGGAAAAAAAACACGTTTTGTGGATTTTCATGTATCTTAATAATGTCACAACTAGTTCTGTTCAAAAATGTTTGAAAGTGACACATGTAAATTCACTTAGCAGGACTAAAGTTAAGAACCTCTTGATCTTTCACAAAAATAAGAGTCAGTGAAGTCTGGAAAAAAAAGCCACTTTGGAAACTGCCCTTTATTGACCAACAATGCTACAGTATATTTAGCATTCTCCCCTTATGAAATATTTTCCCCCTAGAATATTCAATACTTTAGTTTTTTTGAAAAAACACATGGAATATGATAGCACCCTACCAAGTCAAGAGAAAGTGAACTATTTTCTATGTCTAGATTCTTGTGGCAAAACAGTATTCAGTCACTTTACCTCAGTAATGGTGACATGAACAGATTCTTACTGAAATCAGTGACACTGAAGAGGGCTGCTAAGGTATCTGCTAAGGTACATTTACAGTTGGTCATGAAATGCAACCGACATAGAACAGGACACCCATCCTGTAGAAAAGTGATTGATACCGGAGAACGTAACAGGAAACTTCTTCCTATGCTTCTATTTCCTTTCTTCTCTCAAAAAAGAGGAAAACAATATGCATTTTAAACGTAATGAAGTTGTAGAAGGATCATTCTGCCTAAGGATGAGGCTGACATTCTTTTCAAAAGAAGGTACGTGGGCAACATAGTTGCTAGTGACCAGTTCAAAAGAGATGGCAGAAACAATTGCCATTCCAGATGCAGCTGATAAAATATGCAGGCTTTATACTTTAATGGAAATATATTAGATCTACAGCATCCGTGTTACTGTTTGCTACTTCACAAGCATGAATTTGACTCGTATGACCTAACAGCATTCAAGAAATAAATGACTGGACCACACCATACCTTCTGTAGCAGAACCCATACTTCCAACTAAACTTTTTACATTTTTCTGCACTAAGCTACAGAGTTATTGAAGCTACAAGCTTGAAAGAATAATTGAACAAAACAGTCACACTTGCCTCAGTTTTGAGCTTATAAAAATTAATCATACATGATCCTAAAATTGTTTAAAACTTCCACATTTCATCCATACTCCAAGCAACATTTCTAGTAATAACCAATGCCTTCCACATCCATCTGATCTCTTTGGTTACCTAAAAATTTAAGCAACACTCCCTTCAAAGGCAAGTCAGATACAGTGGTACAAAGATGATGTGCAAAACATGTATGAAAGGTTGTTTCTTCTTGTTTCAGTTTTGTCAGACAAGAAACTTTTCTTAGATCTATGGAATAACGGCCATGACACCACAACTTTTGCTGGTCTAGGCAAACTACCACAGGTACACCACGATTCCCGTCAAAGAAGTATCCTAATCTTCAATAGTTCCACAGTTCCCATTGGAAACACTCCAGGTCACAACCAACCTAATAAGTGCAGTACCAGAACAAACATCATAAGACATACTTTCCAAGCCTTTATAACATCCAAAAAGCCCAGACTCAAAAGGCCATCTGAGTTATTCCCACAACTACTGTAAAAACCTTTGGATTTCCAAATCATCTGCAGTTAAAATGAAAAGACAGGTAGACAGAAGCAGAAGTGCCATTAAATTGTGTGTTGACATTAAAGTCTTAAGAGCAAAATCCCAAAAGATGACACTTTTATCTGTTTTTTCCATTTGAAAGAGCTAGGGGTTAGCTTGAAACATGTAAGAATGCACCACCCATTTGGGTGGGAGGTCCCATGGAGGGGAAGGAAACCTGTCCCTTCCGTAGACACTTGCTCCTATCACTTGCTTCTACCTATTTTTGTTTATTTGAACCTACATTTAGAGTAGTCCGCTTTGTTTTGTACAAAAGACAGGGTTTCAGCTTCAAATTTAACAGGCACAGTGGCACCCTGCAAATACTAACACACAGCTACCCAGATCTTTAAGTTGTGTTGCTTCACTTCATTTCCCAAATAAGTTTTCTTTCATAGGCTGACAGTGACAACAAAACGATGTAGTTAAAAGTAATAAACAGAGAATTTTAAGCAGCCTGTCAAAGTAAGTGACATTTATATCATCTCAAACTCTCATGCAAAGTTTCATCCAGTAGCAACTTCTTCATTATACAATCAAATGCTAAAAGTAACCTTCCCCATTGAAAGATGCTGCATTATCTCTCGCAGCAGTTAGTAGGTTCTGCATAATTTCTAGCATTTAGTGCTTAACACATCCATTTCTTTGTTAGAAGTACTTTTTTCTTTTTAACGAAATCTTGCCAAGGGACATCAAGTCAACTGAAACCTCTGACATTTTGTTTGCAGCCTGCTGATTTATCAGCAAAATCCACAGGCCACAGACTGACCTTCAAGCAAGGTCTTGCTCCAGAGGTTGGAGACTGCCATAACTTTAATACACTTGAGGGCAACAATACCACCACAAAAGAAACTCCCTTTCAATTTTTCAAGGTAGCAGAGATGACCTAGTGATTTTGGATTTCTACCACTCCGATTAAAAAACTATAAATAAATAGTTAGTTCTACACAACGTTGAGATAATCAGGAAAAAAAGGTGGGGTCAGGAAAGAAATACATGGTATAAAGGAATGCTGTCAGAAGACTTTGTTCTTTCTGAAATTCCAGCAGTCTTACATAGCTCACAAATAATAATAATAATAATAATGGCCCGCCTTCGCGAACGAAGAGCCGGGGAAGGTCTTTACACCTTCCAGCCTGCGCATTGGATTTTTTAGGTGAGTCACAAATACTGCATGCTAAAAGGACTTCAATTTCTTTGCACTAACAGAAGCTTGAAAACACTATTTACATTGTTTTCTGGAATCATGCATCACCTCTAAAACACCTGCAATGCATTAAATATTTAAATCCCCCCTACTTATAAAATAGGCAATCTTTCCCCTTCTCACAGACTATCACTGGCACCAGCCAAGAGTTCCTACCATTTTTCCTTTAAGCTTGATGTTTATTAGAAGACCAGAATGGGAACAAGTTTTCCTGCCCTTTGAAAGGTTTTGATTTGTTACTTAACTAAACATGTTTGCACAGCTTTGTTCGTATCTACAAGTCCTTAATCCAAAAGATGTCAGTTGAGGCAATAATTATATTAATAAATTGTAGACAGTCTAAGAAGAAAAGAAAGATGGAGAGACATGTGGAATTAACGTGCTGTGAATCAGTCCTGCATCATCCTTTGTCACTGGCATTAGAAGGCTTTTTTTCTCCTCTTCTTGTTGCCTTTTAGTAATAATTTTCAGTGCATTTGACACATTTCATCTCACTCAATGCACTGAACCCTAATACAAGAGAACACCAGTTTGTCAAACATACGTTATTTGAGGATGCATACCAGTTAATCTCAGGCGGCTGACATCGTCAAAGACAGCCACACTGGCAAGAGCTAAATACACACCAGGCAAGGAGGTGAGAGGGATTGCAAGAGCACAAGCACAGCTGTTGAGATATCAGCACCACCCAAGGCCACAGGCCCCAAATTCCTGTCTCAATTCTTCCCAAACCACATCTCTCACAACAATTTCAAAGCATGAATTTCCACTGCTGCTGACAAGAGGAGTTGCAAACCAGAAAAACCAGTTGTCCACTTGACACAGGATTCAGCATCAGATACTGGAAGAGCTGGATGAGAGCAAGACTTTATTCTGAAAATACTTTTTAGTTGTTTAGTTTCACAAAAGCCTGTGTGAATATTTATGGGTCAAAGTCAAGCAGACAATTAAGTCTTTGCAGCACCAGGGCCAGTATTTGTAATCCAGGATACGCACAACGATTTGCTGCTATGGACATTATGGAGTAAAGTTGTAAAAGGTTTTTTAAACAGTAAGTGCGTTACAAGAGCAGAACTTCTAGGGATGCCAAGCTTTACATTTGTTTCTTACAACTTGAAACTTGAGCTCGACTTAAAATGCCAGATGCATTCAGTCTTTAACAGGAGTGCCATCATTCAAAACTTAGCCATTTTAGAGCTTATGCAACATACTGATAAGTTTTCTTCCTCATTTTGCTGCAAATCCTGAGATCAGTATCTATTTATGTTTTACAATTTGGCTCAAATGCAGATGTGAATCAATACAGAAAATAAAGGGTTTATTACAAAGGAAAAATTCTTATTTCTTCGATTTCCAAGCCCATTTATATTTTTGAACATAGTTACCTGGAATTAGGAAAGAAAAACAGAAATCAAGAAGACTATGAGAGCAGTAATGGTATTTTCTAATATGTTTCCCATGTACAGCTTGATTTTGCTAATTAACAGATGTATAGAAAAGTAATTAATTTTTTTATTCCCTAACTTTGCTTTAAAAAACCACCCAAAACAAACCCCTGCCCTCCTGAAAAGTAAAGACCCAAACGTGGAACAATTCCTTGAATTACATAACTGATTTCTTCTGGACAAAGGGCTTCACATTGTTACCCTAACTATTAATTTCTGCCGTATCATAAAACAAAACACCTGTTAAAAAGATGCTTTCAAAAAGAAAAATGTGTAAAAGACACTCCTCAGGTACACTGCTTACTGCAAACAATGAAAATATTTCAGTGGTAATACTGCTATTTTTTTTACTCAGAACAACTTTTATAGACTACTAATTTCATAATCAGTAACAACTGATACTGTCCCTACAAATAACTTCAGGGTAAAATCATATCTGCCATTCCACCAATGAAAAAGGTTCTCAGAAGGAATTTGTTCATTTTGGACCAGGGAAAACAACCAGCAGAAATACCACTAGAGAAAACACTCTTTGCCCTGGCACATTTACAAGGAATGCTTTGTCCTTACATGACTTCAGGAACTAACTCACTTTCTTCTCTAGAAAGGGTTAGGTTTTATTTGGGATTTACTACATGGCAATACTCTAATGCAAATTCACTAGGAGGAAACACAATAAACAGGCATTTGTAGAAGAGAAAAGAAGGAAGACCCCACTGAATGCTTTAATAAGGATGCTTCTAGTCTGCAGTCACACATCTTGAAAAGTTCAGGTTAGAAGGAAGGTATTCTGACAAACAGCAGCCAGTTCAGAATAAACTGTCTACAAGTTCAACAGTCAACAACATTAATTCAGTAAACTTCTCAGTTTAAGCAGCCAGGTATGTCACAGAGCTGCCTGCTTTTCACCTAGGCAGCCTGTTGTGTTCTACAACACTTAATAGTTCTTCAAAAAACTTTTCTTTTAAAGACAAGTGGTCCCAGAGAAAAATCTTTTTTTTTTCTAATTTGAAGAAGAACAAGAAAAAAAAAGAAGCACCGTTTCCACTTCATCCATGATGTAATCTGTTGCACTGGAGACATGTACATTACAAAAAGAGACATAAACATTACTAATAGAATCCAAGAAGCATTTGTTTTTCCTATTCTCCAGCTCAAAAAGTAGTTTCTACTCAAACAATAGTTTCGAAAAGAAATCATTGCCATCTCTACAAGGAGACACAGCACAAAAATCTTCATCCTGAAGCAGGTTAAGTTTGGAAAACTAAACACCTTAGAGCAGAAAGTAGATTATATAGCCCAAACTTAACTTCATCCTAAGAAACCAACCTTCCAGCAGGCACTTTTAATTAAGGACTTTCAATAAAAGAAAAGCAAAGAAAAGAATAGCAGATTTGGGAGGACAGGTATAAAGAGGATGCAGGAATTTTGTTTTATAGTCTTTGGCAGACAACAGGTCCTCTTGTTCCTTGCTCTACACCTAGGCAGAGCCCTAAGCCTTCACAAAAAGAGGATTTAATCTCTTGGAACCAGTGGGAGAGAAGAAGGCATTGGTGGTTGACATAAGAAGAAAAAAAAGGTAGTTCTACTAATGAATTTTCTAAACACCTTACACAGACTGGAAGAAATACAAGTCTAAGACATTTAGTGCCAGACTCAACAGAAAATCTACACTTCATTTGAGTGAGTCTCTGAGTCAGTCTTCTACTGCAGCAATGGAAGGGAAGAATTCAGGCTCACTTTAATCTGACCTGTCCCAAATAGAGACTTTCCCTTACTTTGCAGAGAAACTCTATCAAGTAGCATGCATGAAAGGTAATCAGCACTGCAAGCAAGATACCAAAAGCTTTTCCTCTTTTGAAATGCAGTCAGCATCTTATTTGCAGGACTGACGAACATACAAAATTAAAAGAAACAGAAGAACATAATTAGCTGGACCTTAATTAATACCCAGGAAGGTCATTGCAAATCTGACCAATATTAAACCTAAACTCTTCTCCAAAAGCTGTGCCTAGGAGTCTACGCTCCCCCTACTCCCTTATTCATAATTAAATTTTTCAAAAATATAAATCAAAAACCTTTCTCCCCTCCTATGCAGCTAACTGTGTCAGTTTTGTCTCTTTGCAAACACGTCCACATCTGACAACTGCTTTGATTGCTACGAAAAACCAAGGCTTGGCTACTAGATTTTGTGATGTCAGGAGGGAAAAAATTGCTAATTCTATTCCACCCAATTTCCAATTAAGACAGGGAATTTGCAAATAATCAACAAATATCCACAATTAAAAGGAACACTTAATACTCTAGAACAGAGTTTAAATTTAGCATTTCATTCATCTTCTACTACCAGGAACCACAATAAGGAAAAAGTCTGCTTCTTTTCCTTCAGTAAATACAAACCTGGAAGAATTTAAACTTCAAAACATTTACATAAAATATTAGTGTTATATATTTGCAACAGGTAAACTGAACCAGCAAGGTAATCAATCAGTTTTGAATTACTTGTGGCAACTAGCTAAAATGATAGTGCACACACTAATAACTGACAATAGCTACCTAATGAACAGGTTCATGCCTTATGGAAGTCACAAGCTTCTGGGTTACATTTTTAATAACAGCCTCTTACAATCATAAATATGTATTTCCTCTTCTGTTTCATGAAAAAGTTTATTATATGTAAATTGAGATGTGTTCATCACTAAACCATCCAGCATAACTTCTTTTTGCAAGGACCATACACTGCTTCTTATGTTACGGAATGCATTAGTATAATTTGAGATATAACAAGAGTGTTAACGTACTCATTTCTTAGTACATTGCAGCATTTTTACATCCCAGTAAATGGGTTCTAAATAATGTCATACTTACGACATCAAACTTCTGTGTGATGTTCCCCTGGACATCAAGTAAATAAACTTTCCCATAATGTGTTCCCAGTGCCAAAAACTGTAAAAGAAAGAGACTGATTACATAAAGAAAAAGACACCACAACCAATACTACAGCAATGCTAAATGAACTCCAGGATGTTTAGCAGATTAATGATTAGCAACACTGTGGAAAAGAGAAAAGCCCACACTTTCTACAGAGAAAGGTTATTTTAACTATACCTAAAGAATAAAACAGGGCTTCAAGACCATATTACTTTGATAGTGCAAGTTAGCTGTCAGAATGAGTCATGAGGACTCTCATCCACTGACAACTAATGGTGTGTCTGCAGTCTGTACACACTGGCTGATGGACTGTGGCAGCAAATTAAAAATGCAGTGTGAAAGCAAGGACCAACAGAGATCTGAAGTAGTTCCTAGAAATAGTTTCTGCAGCTTTGTTTTAACCATAATAATTTCTTTGAGCTTTATTTTTAATTGTTCTTCATTATTAACACGAAAACAAAGCATTCAAACACAACAAAAGGGCACCAGGAAGCCACTGGTAAAAATAACAGCTGAATTATGGAAGGGCTCTGACAGTGCATTTAGGCACACAGATAACCGCTGGATTTGCTCTCCTTCACATAGAAACACTCCTAAATTGAATACTCTCAAGATAAATACACTTTTCCACAGGAGTTTCATTCTAAAAAATAACATCAAAATAAAGAAATGTCCACACAAATGCATGCTATCACAAAACTTATTTTGATACAAAAAAGAAGGGAATTGATTCTGAGAGATATGCTGTTAATTGAACCATGTGAACTACACCTAAACTGAAAAGGAAGAACTTTGGTACTACTTGATTTATGACAGAGGTTTCTTTTATTTGTCCCCTCCCTACCCCACTTTCAGCATTACTCAAATAGTCTAGGCTACTCAATTCTCTGTATTTCACTGCATGTGAGCATGCTTCATTGCAACCTATAATGAAATGCTCAAATTTACAGGCACTGCTAAGCGTGTCAGTCAGGCAGCACAATCTTTAAAAAATAACCTTACAGAAAGTCAAGGTTTAAAAGGATTTATCAAAATGCAATTGCTTAAAATGAAATTTCAGTTCAGGCACTTAAAATATGAAGCTACATTAAAAGGAGTCAAGAAAGGGAAAGAAGGGGTTCATTAGAAATTCATTCCCTGCAATGCCTTTCACTCCTGCAAGGTTGCCTTTTTTCAGGAAGAAAAAAGTCCCCTGGGTAAAAAAATCAATACTGGTTAATAAAACATCAGGTGTGCAGACATAACTAGGTATGACTATTCCACTGCACAGGCCTGCTTGAATGCACCAGGTGCCATGACGATTAGTCATCCAGTGCAGACAGCAAGCCTGGTGAAAATATGATGCTTTACCAGCAAAAAGAAAAAAAAATAATCCTGGGAGGAAATTAGTCTGAACACAGAAGCAAGCTTTCAGGATTCTCAGCAAAGTTAAACTGCTTTAATCAGAGACATATTATACATATTATGGTATAATTTTGCTAATGATGACACTTTATCAAGGCTTTTTCTGCTCTTGCAAGGCAGAAAAACCCCTAAAAACCCAACGAAAATGAAACAGAAACACGCTCACAAAATCTATAACCCAGCTTCATTTTTAAGCTCTCTGTTGTAAGAGACCTATTCCTAAAAGACTGCAGTACCTGGCTTCTAACAATATTGATCCTTCTCATAAATAGTGTATCCAGTTTGCTGGAAAACTGAAAGAGCTGGGATACTCATACAGTTTTCCTGTATTGTCATGTTTTGTGACACTATAGTAATTTGTGCACATCCTTATAGAAAAATCCTGTTCAACTCTCAGCTTTCAGAAATTACCTGAGACTTGTGAATAAAAGGTAACAGAAAAAGGCCACAGACAAGGAGGAATGGCTTGACAATTTTCCAAATATCTGTGTAATTCTAAGTTGTCAAAAACATTTTAAAAAGACTTATTGTTTTCATTCACACAGTTAAAATACAAGCTTCATCTTAAGAGCCTCTTGAGCCATGGCAACAGTCCTCTGAGGAAAAGAAACATAGCACAAGTCAATCTAAAAATATAGCCAAATAATAAAGATAGATCCCTCAACAATAACTGTTAAGGAGATATTACTGGGTATGAAAGAATATACATTCAGAAAACAGCTATTATGTTTTACATACTAATAGTTAACAAATCCTTAACTCATACTTTCAGATCTCTTCAGCATGCCTCAATATTTTAAAATGTTTTCCAATATTTATAAAAGAGAAGAAAATTCCTAAAATACAAAGCAATTGTTTAAAACACTAAAGAAGCATATGAAGTTTCTTAAAGAATAAATGAATAATTCTTCATAAAATTTCTTTACTATGCATTGTCCAACACTTTCTCCCTATCATTCTCTTGTATGTCACAAACCTTAGCACGTGCGAAGTTTCCTCTCCTTGTTTTTAACACAGGGAAGGGGAACAGGGAGGCGTTAGTGTGATACCTCTCAAAAAAAACACAAAACAAAACAAAACAAGCCCCAACAAAACAGAAAATATTGTAATTACTTCCTTCTACACTGTATTAACATAAACTCACCTATCTTCCACAGATGAACATATGCTAAGTTTCTGGCTTGATCAAGTCTGTCTTCAGTGATTCGCTGTATAAATAAGCACAGTATATACCAATTTCCTTTCAGAGGAAAGGAAATTTAGGACTGTATTCCAGTTCTAGAGAGATCTACTGTTAACTGAACCATGTGAACTACTCATTTTATCACTAAGAAAATGTGGATTGTTCAATACAGGCTTATGGTGAATTTTATTTATGTTAGCGTTGTCTTGCACTGCAAGTCTAGATTTGGCATCACTTGTACACAGAAATATACTGATGCATTATAAGCACAGCTAAATATATAAAACCAAGCAGAAGTTTTATGTCAGCCACAAAGTCACATAATACCTTTTCATGCACTGTCATGCAGCTGGCTGCATCCTTCTGGAGAATTTCAGTCACTCCATTAGAAAGCCGTTCATACTTCAGCTTAGGTTCTTCTTCACTCTCATCTTCCTAAATTTTTAAGAGTGCAAGGAAAAGGGAGCAAGAGAGAAAAATCAACAAAAACATTTAGATGTTTATTTTAGATACAAACAAATTAAAAGATATCCCAAAACCATCACACAGCAACAGGCGAAGATGGATCACTGCTATCTCTTCATAACAGCCATTACAACCAAAAGCCAAACTTTCACATTTTTATCATCTGAGGGGGGTTGGGTTGGGCTTTTTTGTTATTGGTTTCTCTTTTTACTCCAAAGTTCTGGGTGCAAACAAAGACCGTATAGCAGCATATCAATTCAGCTGTAAAAGGCACTTAGTTGATATCTAAAAAGCAGGTAAAAATGTACATGTGTACTTTATTACATAAAGTTAGTCATTTGTAATTCAGAAGTAAAATACAAAAAGGATGGATATGAAAATGAAGGATGATAAAATAAAGTGTGCCACTGTAGCCACAATGAACTGAAAGCTGAAACATGCAGGTTACAAGAAACTTCACGACCTTTACAAGATGCTGCACCTCTGTAGGTAGGATAGAGGCAAAATGCTGTGAACAAAAATAAAAAAGAATCCACTAGGAATAAGTTAATTGTATAAAACCCACCAATGGGTTTATATTAAAAAATAAATAGTATAAACATGTTGTCTGGGAAAAGGATCTGGACACAGCATGTTCCTATGAATCACCTTTATCATGTCCATGTTAGGATCTTTTTGTAGTAAATACTGAGGCTTTCCTCTCTTTTCCTTTTCAAGCATGTTAGGTATTATCCCCCAATCACTACTTAGATGCAAAGAAAGATGATGGTTCAAGGGGCTGGTTCGGTGAAAAGAAACCAAACCAAAAAAACCAAAAACAAGCAGCAAATTTCTTCATCAAGGAACACCTCACATGTTTATCTCTTAGGAAAAGAAAATCCAAGGTGCAAAATAGCTCTCTGGTCATAGGCATCTATCTGTAACAGATGGTCTACTGAAGTACAGTGCCAAAGAGACATTCCATAGGCTTCAATAAGTCTCAGTTAATGCTATACGTGCATATATACACAAACCCATATATATGAGTGAGACCCCCTGGTCCTCACTGGGAAACAGTACACCTGCAATAATATTCTCCCATGCTCACTACTGGCTCTAATGAACAGGTCAATATTGAGTATGTTTTCCACATAAAACGCATTTCTCATTTCTAGGCAACCAGAATATAACAATGCAGGGCTCTAATTGAAGGAATGCCTTTACTTCCCACCAACCACTGCCTTCCAATCCCTAAAAATGCACAAGGTCAGCCTATGGCAGAAGAACTGCATTTGTACAACATTTTCTTATAGCTAATGATGTGAAAAATAAATTTGGAAGATGGACATGTTAACTGGTTAATAAAACATATTTTGTTTAAACTGCCTTTGGAGTACTAAAGTCAGTCTTTCCCAAGTAAAATATTATGGCAATTTACCATGTGCGATACCATCATATATAGTAATACATACACAACCTCATAAAAAACACAAAAACCGTACCTATGGAAACACTCAGTATTTAGCCCCATGCTTATATAAATACACTGCAAAGAGAGTCTGTTTTAAAATGTTGTTTGAGAGTTTTATGACAGAATACAAATGAGATTAATAAAGGGATGTCAGCAGCGCATGACGTAGGAGTCTGAAGTGAGGTGTCAAAATGTCCACCAAGAAACAATTTTATTCAGTAAATCTAACACTGAACAAAGTTGTTACTAGACAGAATGACAATGTCAAATTACAGGGCTGTATATAAATCAGTCAAATTCCCTGTGCCTACAGATCCTTAATAAATGGCTACAATGCAGAGGGAGGTGGTAAAGTCAAAGAAAAAAGCATACATGCGATGGAAGGAGGGCATAAGGAAGTATGTGTCCATTTTACACAATTAAAGCATTACTTCATTTTATACACTGCTTACAAAGATTACACTTGAAATGCATGGGTAATCATTGAATAAATTCGTAAAAGTAAAAATTGAACTCTAGTCATCTAGTTTTTATAAGATCCCACATGTTGCTGGGGTCTGGATATTCAATGTGCAACCAACATGAAATTCTAGTCTCTTGAGTAGTTTGCATAAAATCATTCATCCATGGACCATTAGAAAAAGTTAACTGCAAATAAGTTTTGCCTGTCCTATTTATGAGTGAAAACTACGTAATTTTTCCTGCACATGCATATACAAAAAAAAAAAAATATTTTCAAAAGTCAGTGCACTGAAGCATTCTGTCAGTCTTCAAAATAAGTAAATAAAATGAAGACTTCCAAATATTAGGCATGATGATGTACCCATTTCATGCTTTCTTGACAGAAAGTAAAAAAAAGGTGAATTGCAATGGGGTTGGGGCACTTTACTGTAAACAAAATGAAATGAAAAAAGGTGATTTGTGAAAATTCAAGATTTCTCTACTGCTTCAGACTGATATATTAAATGCATTTGATGATCTCTTACTTAGAGTATCAGAGTTTAATAATTTTAAATCTATTTTTCTATCAAGAAAAGCTTTTATGCAGTATGAACTTCTTAAGTAAACAAAGCCCATTGTTAATAAAAGCAAATCAATATTTTTTTAAAATTTTAATAATCCTGAAAACCCACAAATAAAACCATCAGCAGCCTGAGTTGAGATGTCAGTTAGCTGCGTTTCTATGACAACCTAGAGGAACAGTACGAGTCCTGACTTGCAGCAAAGCTAAGACATAAACAGAGTGACATTTACCCCATACAAGAGAACTCACAGCTTTCCTTTTTTAAGGGAAAAATAGTGAAAAAAAAAAATCAATTGCTGAACTCACATGGATTTTTACTAAGTGTATGACACTTTTATTTAAAGTCTTTTAAACCATCCTAGAGAATTCTAAACATTTGAAAATAAATTTTATAGCACTGCTTTTTGTACCACCACTTAACACTTCTCCCATATTTTCTGCCTAAAAATACTTCAAACAGCACCGAATTTTGAGATTCTTGACAACTATATTAAGAGAAAAAGAAATATATACTGCACAAAACGTGTAAAGCACTCCACACATGGCAGCCTTAAATTCTGAAAGGGAAGAAGACCCATGGAGCTGACAAGATGAAGCTACCTTTGTGACGTTGTAAAATAAATAATGATTATTTTTCAACCATGTGAATGCTAAACTAAAACCCATATTCCATTTAATTTTCTACTTGTCTTTTAATGCTAAACCTAGCAGTCAAATAGCTAAAAATACGTTGTAAAGAACCTGTAAAGAACAGATATCCATAAACATTTCCCATTGAAAGCACATTTCCAATGGAATGAAATATTATAACTAACCTTCAACGCTACTACAAACAAATCCCTTCCTACTAAGAGCTCTTCCATTTGTCACTGCTGAACACTCCTGAACTGAAAACAAAAGTCCTATTCCTACACTCAGCACCTATTCACTACCAACTCTTCTTCTGGAGCAGATTTACAAAACTGAGGAGAGCTGCAAATGTGCAGTAACCTCCCACGAGGCCACTGCCACTGTGAGGGATGCTCATCTGCCTTTCTAAACACAGATTCACAACCTTCTTAAGATATTCTGCCCTGTCTTTCCTAGCTTTGCCTACAGGAACTACTGCAGTGGAATCATGAATAGAAAAAAATATCTGAAATCAGTCCTGGAAAATTTCCAGAAGGAACCTGTGGGCAGTTCCCAGAGTTATTCCATTAGCCCACATTTGCTCCTGCAGCAGAGGATCTGCCCACAGGACAGTCTGTCACATGAACTACATGGTCTACTGATTGCAGATACTCTAATTATGTGACGGGCACTGACAGCAAAGTGTCACCCTTCCCACACGATTTGTCCTCGAAGTTTTTCAAAGCCTTTATGGAAATAAACGGTGCATACATTATAAGGCAACTGTCCTTCCCCTTTCCTGCACATCTTCTGTCCAGTCTCAGCTAGAATTGCAGTTACTATAGGTGGCCATTCCAGTCTTGTTTATTCCTGCAACTTTTGACCCTGCAAAGCATTTAAACTCCAATACTAAGATACCTGAGGTCCTAGGTAAAAAAGGTCATGACTTGGGGGGGGGAATCTATAACACAACAAAACCCCCTACATTTAATTTCATTTTTTTTTTATGCTTTCTTCCAAGTTCTCCTTGAGTTCAGAGATTACAAGACAAATGGTAAATTAGCTCATTTCCTCCTGTCCTTGTTCAGGCCAGGACAGGGTTAATTTTTGCAGTAGCCAGGAGGCATGGCCAGGACCTGGAGGTCATTCTAAACGCAGGGGTAGGGAGATGGAAGGTCTCTTCCAAGAAGTCTCTTCTGAGCAAGCATGGTGGAAGAAGCAGTGGGATAGTGACCAGGCGGAACATATCTTGGAGAGTCACAGCGGGAGCACCAAATTCTGGAATACCATTCTTAAACCATGACACCTCCTATCTTACAGGCCATTCAAAGGTGCCTCTGTGTATCTGAATACTAAGTGGTTAGAAAACATCATAAAATCTCAGTTAAAAAACCAAACCAAACAAACAAAAAACAAACAAACAAAGAAACACCAAAAACCAAAAAACCCCATTCTGCTGCAAAAGTGCAAACCCAACCTAACTGCTAAAAGGTGAGAAGAGAATACTTGGCGATTTGTGAGAGTAACTTTCCTTGATATTTAACACAGGTCAGACCCTTGGAAACCCATGTTGAACCAAGTATGAAATCAGCATTTTTATTTATTTCAACAGTCATCACTATCACACAGAAGAAAAAATTAAACTAATTAGTTAGAGCTCCAGAATTATTAGTTAACAGACTACATAAGAACCTCCAGTAGAACCAAAGAAAGCAACTCAAATTATTTTTGAGTTAAAATGAAGGTTCATAGAACATCCTCAGTTATGCAAAAATTAATAAATGCATCCTTAGCGTTCTGCTGGAGGCAGCTTCACTTCTTACAGAAATTCAGTGACAAATAAAAAAAAAAAAAAAAAAACCAAAAAAACCATAAAAAGACCTCAAGCCCCAGAATGAAGTCTCCAGGGATAATTACATACTTCTATACATGAAGCACAAAGTGAAGCAAAATACCCAAGAACTCAGTCGCCAAGATACTTTACTACGTTTTCTGATCTTGACTAAATCCAAAGCATAACCATATTCGACTGCTGATTCTTTTGCAAGAATTATGTCTTAATCAGGAGGTTGATTGGTTGTCTCAGTTCTAGTTTTGAGGGCCTCCGGATATGTGGGCTGGAAAGGATCTTTCTACTATAAAAATCCCCTGACAGGAACAAAGGAGTACTTACCTGAGTGGCTGGTTTCCTGCTGAGAAGCGGAACAGGTGACTTCTAACCAGACCGCAATGAAAGGTACATCACCAGTGGGGTTTTACACCACCATCCAACCCTCCAGCAAACCCTTCCTGTCACCAGTGTCGTGTGAGAGAGCAGGACTGCACCATGCGGCTGTGCAAACTCCAGTTTGGACAAGGGGGCCTAGCAAGTACCTTACAAATTTAAGGATAACTGTCACAAAATTTCCAAAGAAGACAAGTACTACCCAACAAAAGATACAGGTAAAACCTTTTATTTAATCTTCACCACATTACTACACCTGGGAATTGTACCACATGGGTCGTAATGCCTCCTTTGGCCCGATAAAGAAATTATGACTATTTCCAGACTTTATCATTTCCAGTTCAGCTCTCAAACCTCTGTTAGGACCCAACTATCTCCATTCATTAAAGGTTAAGAGATACTGAATAACTGATTTATAAATGAACCTGACTTTAGA
The DNA here is from genome assembly GCA_036023395.1 of Myiotriccus ornatus. Classification (NCBI taxonomy): domain Eukaryota; kingdom Metazoa; phylum Chordata; class Aves; order Passeriformes; family Tyrannidae; genus Myiotriccus; species Myiotriccus ornatus. The sequence goes on from JAYRBT010000082.1 coordinate 50,177,696, forward strand.
TTTGCTAAACTGAATAAAAAAATCCAGCAAAAAAAGCCATCTATTGCAAGTGAAAATATCACATACAACACATGACATAACACATGCAGAAGGATACTTTAATACTCTTAGCTTTAGAAAATATTAAAAATATTCAGAAAATATTAAAAGGAAAGCTGTAACAAATTCTTAATGTCTGCTGATGAATTTAAGGAGGTAACACCATAATGTCACAACACAGTTTAGAGATCCCTTTGACTTCCACCCTAGATCAGGTCAAATCTCAGTTTTGAAAAATAATTTAAATAATCACTATTTCTGATAAAATAGCTGGAAATTCACAACAAAGATTTGCCAAAATTTATATTTGCATTGTTGCAAAACCAGTAGCATATTGTTACTTTTTACAATCAAGAAACACAAAGTATGATTTAAAAGCTCATGGGGTGCTTTAAGAGATAGCACCTCAAAGTCGTGTACTAAAGTTCTCCAGGAAGATCTGCCCATCTCTGTTTTTTAAAAAGACTGCTGTATTCTCAAGTGATGCAACACCTCACCTTCCTTGCTGGCCATTTCTAGGTCTTACCCTGTCTTCTTTCAAAAGAAAAAAACAAATTCAGAGGCAAGCAGAAGAAAGCACTCCATCCTCCACAGTTTTGGAAGATACATACACTGGTGCTGAAGAATCAAAAGCTGCAGAGCAAACAAAGAGAATTACTGTAGGAGGATGTGTAACTATGACAAAGCTCAGCTTCACTGTTACTGTTTCTCCATCCCAAGGATATGCTTTCTGGACTTGTGTTCCTGTCTCAGTAATAAAGCGAGTACCTACACTATTTTCAGGATTAGGATCCTGACTCAATTTCTCTCAATCAAATCTCTTAACACTCCAGGAATGCCAAGAAAAACTTAGACTACGGCCTTTAACCTTCAAAAGCCCAGTCTGCTAAACACTACCAAAACTGGAATACAATTTTACTGCAAACTGTTGTTTTATTTACTGTGCTGAATTTAAATATTAAGGACTTTACCAGTTGCTTCAGAAGCTCACTGAGAGAACGTAAACTTCTTTTCCTCCATTACTTTCATATCAAAAAGTCTGTTCAGGAAGCAGACTTTAACAAAGCAGAAAAGAATAAACTGGTTTAAATAAAAATATTTCCCCCTAATTCTATGGTGAAAATACAGTAATGTTACCTCAGTGAAAAATGTGCAATGAGTAACCTCCCATCTAGTTCCTTTACAGTTGTTCATAAGGCAGATCAAGAATGCTTTCCCAGTACACTTAGCCGTAAAAATCAGCAAATGTGGATTAGGATGGTAAAATTTCACACAGCCGTTTTCTGTTCTCCCCATGCATTTTCCACAGGGATTTATTTAACACCCTGGGAAAATGCAGATATACACCAGGAGCAAGGAATTAAGATGATATGGCTGTGAATAGGTATCAAAATGAGCTGTATTTACAGTATGAAATGACACACAGATGAAAGCCAAAGCAGAGAGCGTTTTATTTCCTCACAAAACTGTTGTGGCCTACACAACGTTACACTATATTTGCACAACACCAATCGAAGATTCAGTCTTACAGGTTTGAAGGAGCTGAGCACCAGCCAAGTTATGAAGCATAACTAACACACAGATGACATACTGCACGTGAGCAATCATAAATGGCATGCTAAAAAAAAAAAAAAAAAGAAAAAGTAATAAAAAGTCCATATAGTACAATTTGTTTTCATTTCAATTTCCATCCATTTATTTTACTGGTAGTTTTGTGCATGACAAAGAACACACGAAAACTTTAAAACCCACTTTAGTGTTCAAAAACACAGAATCAGTCCATCCACACCATATAGAGTGCATCATATAGAGGCAGCACAGGATATGCCGTTTTATCTTTCATGTCCAAATCCAATGCCCATTCCAGCTCAGAAAAATCCAAACACAGTTCAAATCTCAATGAAGCTATGCATTTCTACTTGCACTTTGCTTTTGCTGAGTAAGGAACTTGGGCAAACATTTGTTTCCCCTGTGGACACTACTCAAGCAGTCCAGTTGCCACCCTGTGATCTGCCACCCCTGCATATGAAAACACGACAATGCAGTTTTAGGAACAGCACTTTTTTAAAGTTCACCCACCCACCACAGGCGAAGAGCTGAATTTCCCTCCTACTTTCTTTTTTGCAGCCTAGACTGTTATTCCACCCAGATAAATGCATTTAGTGTTTTGGAAAAGCCATGTCTCCATACTCTGCTAACAGTAGTTTTGCAATTGCATTTAATTTATGTAGCAGTCACAGCAGCATTTTTATTTTTTAGGAATTCAACAACACACAGATAGAACAGGCAGTTCTGGTTAATATTAATAGCTCATTAAATGAAGTATCTAATTTTCACTCCAAACCACAACATCTTAAAAGAATATAGCAATAATCCGTTTTTTCCTGTAAGTCAATCCTCTAATGATGTACATTATAACGTCAGTTACTAGTCACTGCAAACCTGTTTTTCAAATTAATGTATGAAAATATTCAATTTAAACTTCAATAAATAATTTACTACGCTCATCCTACTGACTCAAATTGATAAATTATTTGCATGATACATTTTCTCATAAATAGGAAGAACTTTCTATTTGGAATTTATGTAACTTTTCCTTCCATTCTCCCCATTTAAAAGGACAATTTCATTTAAAGCTACGCTAAAGCTGCTTATGAATGTGAAACAGAATACGTTTTTTGAGAATTTTTCTCTCATTTTACATTTTTAAAATAACCTAGTGTAGAACCATTCAATAATAAGGAAAAAAGGTGTGATGAAAAGAAGAACTCTGGAAAATGTCAGACAGGAGACAAAAGGGCAACTTGGACTGAGGTACATTAGCCAAAGCTACTTTTCAACCACCCATTTTTCTTGCTATGGTGATGCCCCTTCAGAAGCAACTGTCCACAGAAGAGCTTACCTCTTCCAGCCCAATGCTCTGCACTTTGTATTAAGAAAACATTTTGATGGAAATACAGGATGACAAGGAGCTTTTTTACCAGATGCTTTATTTACTTGAAATGATTTAATTGCTTTGACCTAATCCAGACCCAACGTACAAGACTAAAATCTGAAGTGCAATGAAAAGCAAAAGAAAATACCAAGGCTTTTTAGTTGTCTCTTTTTAAGGTTTACATGTTTCTTAATTGTGTTTCTGCTCTGATCAGTTTTCTAAACCTTAAAGAACAAAAACACTACCAATTCCCGTGGTAAAGTGTATTAAAGATGGATATTTCTAAAGCATCATAAATTGTTCGAGTGATGGATTAACCAAAAATTTCTACAATACTTTTCTCTCTACAAACTCTTGTAGAACGTTTTACTCTAGTGTCTAAATAACTGAAGCATAAACTAAATGAACAAACATGGTCCTTTCACAGGGTAACAATGATTAAAGAAGAAAAAGTTAAGAAGAGGCCATATAGAAATGGAAGTGCTAGAACAGAATGTATAATAGTCATCAATACTGATGACTGATACATTCATGTTATCTAGCAAAAAAGCAAGAATGCAGATACTAATGCAAATTTTTTTTAAAAAATACTATTTTAATAACTCTTTGCAGAACATTAACATCTACACCCACATGGCTTTCTCTGGTGGTTTACTCAAATAGGCAAACAATTGCAAAACAAAAAATTTCCCCTAAAAAAAAAATACTGGTAAAACTCCTTATATTATCAAGGATCATTTATTGGAATACAGCACTCATTTTATAATTCCAGGGACATTTGTTCTTGAAAGCTGCTTCCTGTAAAAAAGTCACATACTCCACCAGGGCAATCTGCTCATAGGCCCAGTGGTAAAAAGGAGCAGAAAATCTCTAAGCCAATTCCAGGATGATAATTTAGCTTTGATTCCCTCCTGAAATAAAAAGGTTTTGATACACAATTATGTTAATTTTATCAGTACCTCACACTTCTAAATGAAGGGGGCTTTGAAACCCTCTCTTCTCACTTTAGTGGAGGGTGAGGGGCAGACTGGCAAGAAAGGAGCAGAGCATAGTTAACATGTACACGAGGTCTGAGGTAGAGACAGAAGCTGTAAATCCCATAAGCATGAGGAATGGTTCCAAACATTTTTCTGCCACATGAAAAAACTGAAATAACTGTTACTAATTTAAGCAGACTAGCAGTTTTCCAGGGTGTAATATATGCCTTTAAGGCTGCAATTTAAGTCTTAATGAGAATGTTTTTTACACTATATATACAGTGAAAACAAAAATAACATTTACCTGATCTCATAAGATTTCATAGAGTAACATAGTGAATGTTGACTCAGTTTGGCTCTTTAATAAGCTTTCTTTTGAACTGATACGAAACCAGTTCCTCTCTTCATTTAATGCAAGTGATTCATGGGTGCACTTCACAATACATGCTGTTACGTGCACTACTGTACTCTAATTATTCCTTGTTTTAAATTAAAATAAAAATTTGTTTAAATCACTCCACAACAGTCCATTCTGTAATATAATAGGGTTCTCTGATTAAAAGCAAAACTTTCAAAGACAAAATTACAAGCTGAGCAACAGCATCAACTTAAATGCAAGAAAAATACCATTGCACATCCCATATTAGCACCACATTGCATTGATACTGAAGAAAGCTTGACTATTTACTTATACAATTATTAGTATCGTCTTTTGCTAATTAGCTGGAAAAATACAAGTATTTGTGTGACAAAAAGCAGTGCAATTGAGAAAAGTAAAATTTTACAGAAACAGACACATTGCAAGGAAGAAGAATAATCTGAAAATAGATTCAGGCTGTACATAATTTATGAAGATTTTTCTTTTCCTCTGCAGTTTACAAATAGCCAAAAGTCAGATTACTTTGCTGTCTATTTTTAAGATCTCATCAAATGTGACAGTCCAAACATGTAGCTTAAGGTGCTGTAAAATAAAATTAAATAAGCCCATGAAACCATATTTTACTAGGACTTTTCAGCCAAACAAACCTGTTCAGATTCAGCCTCAAATCTAGTGTATCTGATGATTAGACAAGGTTGGGAGAAATAAAGCACAATTCAAAAAACCCAACAAACAAACAAAAAACCTCCAAAACCACCAAAACCAAATGTCTAAAGCCAGAAGAAACAAAAAGAAAAAAAAAGGCCAGTAGAATTACTTAGCAAAACAAGTAGGTTTTCTCCTAAGAATCAGAAGACTGTTAGATATAGAACTTCCTCACCATATCATGGAATATATAGCAGTCTGCCTGTAAGAAAAAGCTTGTAATACCCCATATCATATATAAGAATATGAAAGAAAAGTGTCCATTATACTAGAGTTACCAGGAAAGACCTACTTCAATTCTAAAGTGTTACAAGTCTTATAAATAGCTACAACTATTCTACACTGAAAGATCTGCTTAACATCTGCACAAATGCTAATTAATACCTTTGCATTTTACACATTCTAACTTAAACAGCTGAAAAGTATTAAATACTTACACAGCCTTAGAAACTCAATTTCCTGGGGAGCAAGAGCTGGAACCAAACTTACAATGACAAGCTTTTAGATGACATACGTTCAAGACAGTTTTTGCAGACTCCCACATTTGAGGCCTACTATTAAGCTCTACCACCAAGGTTGTGCAAATAAGCATCTTGGCATTTACTAAAGAGCCTGTCATTCAAAACAAATCAAGCAGGTAGAAAAATAGAATTAGCATCTTATTTGCTAGAAGCTACTAAAGGAATATTAATTAGAGAGTTGCTGCATGAAACAGAATCAATATACAATTCTTTACTAAGATAACAGCACAGCAGTGTAAAAAATCAGGGGGAAAAAAAAATCCATATTTTGTTTACACATCCAGTTTGGATAGGGACATCATTTAGTCAAAATCAGGAATTTTAATACTGCATTCCTCTGTAATAGAAAATACTTCTATAATGTAAGTTGGATATGTGTCATGTGCCCTCTGAAATCACTAGGAACAATAATCAATTTTACAGGAAGAATTTAAATTAAATTAAGTGCAAGAGCAATTGTATATGTAAAAATCTTATTACTATGGTAAGATGCCTACAAAGTCCATACCATAAATACAGCATTTTCTAATCAGTAAAACTAGACAAAAGGCTACAGGAATTAAGAGTCTCTGATTCCAGTACCACCACAATAAAATCCATCCCTGGTTATTCAAACTGTGGGCCACGCCAAAAAAGGAATTAAAATTTTCTGATCACAAGAGCTAAGAGTGAAGCCATCATTTTGATCTTATCTCTGACCATACATCATATAACATAAGCAAGGACTGAGAACATTTATACATTGTGCTTTTACCACTATTTTTGGTTTTATCTGACTGATCATTATAAATAGTCTAACAAGTTTCATTTCATCAACTACCTACTGATGATCAAGACACTACAGACTAGAATACTCAAAGACAACTAATGAAAAGCACTTTCACAGACATCAGAATGACAATTGTTCTTTAGATCCAACATCTACATTGACAATATATAAATTTCCTTTTCACTTCTCTCTGCATGTGAAATTAACATTAAAAATAGACATCAACTTTAACAAAGGTCTAGCTGAAATTTTAGGACTGTCAAATATGTGAAAGTTGTATGATGCCTATTTTTACTTAAGCTAAATCTAGTAAAACCCCACCAACATTTATGATTAATTCTGCTCTAAATACTTATTTACTACCAGTTGCAATGTTGAAAGGCCATTAAAAATGCCACTAAAACAAGTTTTCACTTGCAATCTTCTTTAAAGAAAAAAACAAGTAGGTTTCTGTGTTCACTATCCTGTAAATGGCAAGCCTTGAAAATATTACCATTCTACTAAATACTGAGTTGTTGCCCAGTGATTGTCTATGTGCACTTCACAACACAAAGCATTTCACACTGGGCAAAAGGTCTGGTCCAGGCAGCTGTTCCGCACAGCTATCATATCGGGCCAAAGAAATCCCTGCTTCTCACCAGTAACGCCCTAGAGTGCCCTGACACTCGTGAACGGCAGAGAGAAAAAAATTATCCCACAAGAAAAAAAGTCACCATCCTCTGCAAAAAGATTTTTTCAGAATCCACCACTACAGTCTCTGCAGTATTCACTGGCATGGAAATTAAGATTTCTGCCTGCTTAGTGCTTAAACCCAGATCTCAAGCATGAAGATTTGTCCCTAAGTAAAGAACAGAAAATCTTCAAGGTCACTGAAGTTTTCTAAGTCTGTGAGTCACTTTGACTTAGATATATAATGGGTGAAAATACTGTCAAGGTAATAGCTACTTCTCTGTGTCATCTGGCCTTGGTGGTGGCCACAACTGAAGCTGCTCAGCCACCCTTCTTCTTTCTTGTAGCCATCCTAGACCACCTGATTTCAATTACCTCTTTCTAGGTATTTTATGGTTCCTTCAATGATGGCAGGTTTGGAGTTAGTACATTACTGTTCAGGGACAAATTCTTGAATCCTCTGTAGCTCCCTTCCTCTCTTCACCCCCAGCCCCCCTTTTCCATCACCATCTGCAGGGTAGGCAGACTTCTCTAGAACATGAGGCAATTTTTGACAGTATATCATCTCAAGAACAGAGTCTACAGGACATGATTAAGTCTAGACTGTGAAGCTATTAAAATAACACTGTAACTACCTCAATGTAATATTACTGCATATATAATTATACTGACAAATTTTCATTTCATCAAAACAGAAGTGCATACACTTGAATTTGTCTCTCAGCATAACTTATGTTACTATAATGGGGCAATTGTGGGGGGGGTTTAAAGATAAAGAAGCTTCCAATAGCAAATCACAGCTTTGTTTTACTAATTTAAGCCCAGACTAACATTCCTTGCTACATAATACTGGCCAAACTTCTAAAAACAAATAATGAGGTAGTATTTTTCCCTCCATACTGACAAAAAAATATCATTGACACAGACTCAAGTATGAAGCATTTTAAGCAGGGTTACCTCAGATTCATCTGCTTGGGGAAGGTGTAAAAGACCTTCCCCGGTTCTTCGTTCGCGAAGACTGGCCATTACTTACTTACCTCAGATTCATCTGTTGATTCCTCATTAGACCTGATTTCCTGAAAAGGACACAAAGGACAAAGGAGTAATTAGCTAAGTACACACATAACTGAGCAGTATTTCCCTTTTAAAAGTACTTTTAATCCTTTATTAAAACACAAAAGACAAAGCAGAAGCAACTCAAAGTTCAGTCTCCATCCTTTCCATTCGTACCCGGTTTTGTTCTTGCACTTGCATTCCCGTGCCACACTGATACTCAGGGGCAGCAGTTGACTGTGACACTGCTGTCAGTTACCCTAAAAGAGACTGGATCATCTGAGAATCCGTCTCTGTAATAGCTTCCCCCCTTCCAGAAGTGGTAGTAAGTTTTGCAAAGAAACTGCCCATATCTTCACCTTCAAGGCATTCTTAAGTTATCCATAAACTAGCTTTGCTATTCAACTATTCAGCTTTTAATAGGCTTATTTTAAACTTCAATAATTTCAAACCATTTTCTACAGAAAGCCAGCATTTAATGACTTTCTCCTTTTCATCCCATGTCAGTGCAAGACATGTGGCTTTGTTCTGCCTTTGAAACAACGGTACCTTTAAAACATCTCTCTCTGGCAAGACAATGATTCTTACTACCCTACAAAGAAAATTTTTTAAGTCAACTCCTTCTCATCTCTCATCTGTCCACTGAGAAAATCTGCTGATGCAATGCCTCCTCAAAGAGGTCAGCAAAATGAAGATTTACTTAACGTATTTATCTTTACCAATAGCAATAAACGATTACAACTAATACACCGGCAGTGAATGTAAGCATTTTAACAATAAAATATGATATAAACAAAGAACAAGCAAGAGAGAAGGCAGCATTTCAAATCTCATGATGTGGTCTTTGGACAGTAAGATTAACAGGTACAGAATTTTACCAGAGAAGACAAAAAAAAAATGACACCATTACCAACAGCTTAGAGAAAAATGGAAAGGGAAAAAAATTGAATGCACCGACAACCAGTATAATTTTTTGTCGTATTTATTTATTTATTTATAAAATGCCCTGATTGTGACCTCTAGGCAAAATGTCTCCTTCGCATTAGTGGGGGCTCATCTTGGTGCCCATAGTACATCACAGCAGAGGGGACAGAAGAAAAGCAGCACCTCTACTTGCCATTGGAAGCTTAGTGCACGGTGTTACCATCATTACTGACATCTGTTTCCTCCATTTTACTCACTACAGCCAGGCCCACCTCTAAAACACATATCCCATAGAAAAGTTATCTGTGTAGTCTATTCTGGAGACATGGGTTGGCAAACAGCAAGTATGAAGAACATGGGACTCAAGGGAAGATGATAATCTTGAAAGTAAAATCCTGGCATCCTTTCAAGTTTAGGTTTGACTTTGCAGGTACAACTATTTGTCTGTCAGTCTCCCAGTCTCTAATCACAAGCTGCAGTCACCTTTCAGGAAATTAGAAGTTTATTACATAGAATCTTTGTGCATCTTAAATTCCACTTAACAATAACCAAATCAGGACAGAACTAAGCATCGTGGTGTAATATTGCCAGCCTATTAGATAGGCCAGAGTAACACAAGAAGTCCAATGCAAATTACCACCAGATTCCTAATAAAAAACCTGACTTTCTCTCTTGAATACCAGGAGTTGTCTCCTCAACTCCTTAATAAATCAAAACTATAACCACTACTGTTTTGATACACTGATATAATTAATATAGTTTGTAATAACATACTTTTTTTTAAAAGTAACTTAAATCAGCTTTCCCAAACAAATAAACCATTACAGCAAGTGACACTTTTGCTAGTACACGAGACTTTCTACTGCAGCCACACCACCTACCTCCACCACTCGTAGTTCCAATTGCTTTGGCTATTCAGGAGAACAGAAATGCATGTAAAGCCACTGGCAAATTTTCAGGATGAGCTCACAATCTAACACCAGGCAGACAGACCGACACATGTGCAGGGTAGAGTTAACAGCCCACCTGCTGAGACAGCAGCTGATACTTACACCCACCTGACTCACTTAACTGAGCACTAAGTAGTTGAGAGCAAAGGCATCACTAGAAAACACTGGCCTACAAATCAGGGCACACCAGAAGTTGATTCCAATAATCAAACCATGTAAACTAAGAAAATATCAATCTATTTTTATTTAGGGTATCTACTATGGTATCCCTTCTGTATTCACAAGGCACTGCAACACCAGATACTAAATTTCATAAAAGGCACACAAATAAAGGTAAATGCTGCATGGCCTTTATGTTTAACTGCAGAAACATGATAAAAAATTCAGAGGGAGCCTTGGCTTAGGAAAGAAATGCAGAAACCATATTTGTTCCCTGACAAGAACTTAGCTGAAGATGCTTAGAATTGATACTTACCTACTAACCTACTTTGCTAGCAACTTACTATGAAAAGCTTCTTCCCCATGTTCTCCCACTTACTTAGGCAAACTGGAACAGTAAACTGTAGTTATGATCGCCCTGGAGTTTTGTTAGGTTCCTTTCTCTTCCCTCGAAATACATGAACTGAAAAGATTATCCCCCACTTCTACTTTTTAATAGCCTTGTAACTGTGAAAAGAAAATCCCTTAACAGGGATGTGTAGACAGCCAGAATCCTAAATCATGTAGGAATAGCTGTCACTGGTAGGCCTCAGACTCTAGGGGAAAATCAGCAGTGCACTTCAACCAGCTGGCAAATGCTGTTTTTCAAATAGCCTAAGACTGGGGAAAGGGAACACAGATGAGGGAAACACAGAAATGCAAAGTAATCTCCCACCATTATAATATTTCATTTACACAGATCCAACATAACTTCTCCATAAATTCTTAAGTGGGCTTTCCAATACAGTGGATATAAGGTTTTCCCTTCTCTGCCTTTACAAACATCAAATGCCATCTATATATATATTTAGGCCCGTAACTTAAAATGGAAGAAGGGGAAAGCCACAAAACACATCCCTTTCAACAGAGATGTACATGCTCCCCAGAGGAAATAAACAAATATGGTAAGTTTCCTACCATAGTCCAAAGAAAGCAAAACACAAGCTAGTATAATCTCTTACATTATTAGAAAAAAACTTGTCAAGAGCTGGTCTTATCCTGAGAACTCTTCCAAACACTGCCACACTTAAAAACTTGCCAGTCCTGGGAAAGAGGCCTCCCCTAAGGAATCCAACCCCTCCCAAGAAAACCCTGGCAGCAGGGAATGTGGAAACCACCTGTCAATCTCTAATTTAGGCCAATTCCCTTGGAGTAATTCTAAAACTTTCCCTCATTTAGGTCTTCAAGACAAGACAAACATCCCACAGCTTAGCTGTCTGCCCACGTTCTGGCTCAGCAAAGAAACACTGAGAACATTTGCGAAAGGGCCGGCAACTGCACTTCTTGCTTTACTTTTTTGTTTGTTTGTTTGTTTTCTGTGGGAATGATCGATCTAGGCACAGGGAGCTCTAGGAGAACACCTCCTTTAGGGAACCACAGGTCGCCAGCACCGAACTCCTCAAGTTTTGTCTCAGGAGAAAATTCCCCAGCTGAGATCAACTTGGTCATGTCACGCATGTCCCTTGGTAGACAAACCCTCCAGCTCTTTGCCTTGGCTGCAAAGCGGCGCCAGCTACACTCGTAAACCTTCCCTCCCGGCCAGACCCAGGTTCCGCCACCTCCATCTTCTCTCCTGCGCCCCCGGTGCAGCGAGCGTCGCCCGAAGGATCGCCCCGCCGCCGGCCCCCCACCCACGGGGCGGGCTGACGGCCACGGCCTCTGCTCGCTCTCACACGCGCTGTCCCTCCGCTCCCACGAGCCGCCCCGGCCCCCCGCTCCGGCCGCCCCGCTCCGCCCGCTGCGGCCACGGGCCACCCACGGGCTCTACCTTCTCCTCGGCTTCCGCCATGGCGCAGCCCGGCCGCTGTCATGTGAGGGGCAGGAGCCCGGCGGGGCGGAGGCACTCTGGGAAATGTAGTTTCGGAGGGTAGGGATGTTTTGTTGTGGGGTTTTTGTGTTTGTTTTTGTTGAGGTTTTTGTTTGTTTGCTTTGGGGTTTTTGTTTGCTTGGGTTTTTTTGTTTGGGGTTTTTTTTTCCCCTTCCTTTTTTCCTTCCTCAGCCCAGCCGAGTTATGGTGGCAATGCCTCACAACCTAAACCGAGGGCAGAAGCAAGGCTGGGCCCCACGGGCAGCACAGCCTTATTGCCTTTCTGCTCTCCTTAGCTGTAAGACGCTTTTTTAAAGCTGAATTCCATTGATTCTGTCCGGTCTCCCAGCTTCATGGCTCGCCCAGCCGTGGTGAGACGGAAGGCGGCCCCTGGTTAGCGAGGGTCTGGGTGTAGCTGAAGCCGAGAGCCGCTGGCAGCGTCCTGGGCCTGCTGCCCCTGCTGTGCTCGCACTGCCACTGCTCCCGGGCCAGGCCCATTTACTGTCGCCCAGCCGAGCAACACTTGGTCGAGCACAGCTCCCGTTTCCATTAGATCCTCTGGTGAGACGCGTGGCAGCTCCTCTCCTCTTCATACTTTCTACTTAATTTGTCGATTTTGAAACGGCACACACGCTTCAGTGTCGGGAGAAGAATTTCAGAAAGCCTAAATATCTTCTAAAATTCTAGAAGCTGCTGCATTTTGTTTTTTAAAAGCATAAAACAAGACTAGAACGCCTTGCTTGCACCTAAATTACATTCATTATGTGTTAAAAGTCTAACCAAAGCTAAAAAGCAACAGGCAGAACTTTTTTCTCACTTGGGTTTTGCTACTGGAGGTGTTTAAAATCTCAGGTGGAGCTACGGTGTTAATGTGCCCTTGGGATCAAAACCAAGAATTTAAAAATATGCAGTTCACTTTTGGCAATAAAAGAGAAATCTTATAATACCACAGTACAAGACCATAAGGACAAACAATTAATTGCGGAGCATTATCACCTTCGATATGAAAATCATGTATGTCATTGCTATACCTTTAGAAACTAATTGCCAGAATTTTGACTGAGAAATACTAGAACTGTCCTATAAAATCACACTGAAAGCTTTACACTGGGGTGAGAGACAGCTATCAAAGTTAACAGTTTCAGTGCAAGAACATACGGAAATCACTATCCTGAATACATTTAATTTGCAAACAACATTAGAAAGTATCTTTATGGACTATCAAGGTACCATGGTGAAGAAGTGTTTAAATGTCATCTTGGCCTTATAAGCCAAAGGATATCTACAGAGAAGGAGATGTTTGGCTGCCATTGTACAAAATATTGAGACCACACCTGGGTGTAATCGTAAATTTCAAGTCACATGGGTTACAAAGAAGATAAATTGAAACTGGAAGAGGCCAAAGAACCACTAAAAGGATCACAGAAATTTAGGGTCTATTCTGTTGGAGAAGACTGATAGAAAGAAGGACTTGGCTTCTCTAGTCTAGAATTAAAATCAGCTGAAATGAGAGCTATTAAAGTAAAAGGAGTGAGATCAAATAGGTATCAGCTATTTTCAGTGCATTTAGGCTGGAAATGAGAAGTAGATTCCCATGTGTCAGAAATGTGTGGTCCTCAGAAGAACCTTTTTAGCAAGAAATTTAACTGATTTCAAGATGACACTTGATGAACTTTAATAAGAGACTGTAAGAGGTGTTTGCTGACAGCTGTGTGGTTTACCCAGAATGCTTACTCATTCCAGTCCCATTTGAGCCTTCTTGAATCTCTGTACTATTCAAATCAATGAAAAAATGTATCCTTGCTGATAATGGAGCCAGGATTTGTCCTGTAATATGTATTGCACAATGTATATTATCTGGTACTTGAAACTGTGTATATCTCATGAAAGGAAATTTCGCCAGATACATATACATTTTTTTCCTACTTTCAGGGTAAAATAAAACCTCAATAGGGCTTTTGGGTTTCAGGGTTCATTTTCTTTTTATTTTCCTTTCTTTTTTCCTTTTCCTTTTTTTTTTTTTTTTTTTTTGACATCAATAGAGGTATTTTGTGGCACTTTTGAAACTGGAATTAACATTAATAACGGACTTTTTAAGTGCCAAGAAAAAAAATGTAAAGAAAAGGATGGCAGGTCTTGTAAACTTTGCTCTTATAACAGCTAACAGTGCACATTTGTTCAGTTTTTACAAACAGAGCAGTCAAGGAACAGCTGTGCTTGTTTTCACGGCACACAGAATAAGTGGTATAAACGATGTGATTTACTTACAGGGTGCTGCTTATTTCTGGCAGAATAGTGCAAAACTAATTCTTTTCTTGTTTACACTTAAGGTGCGAATTCAATCTGCCATGATTATGGGTTTTTATTGTGTCAGGAAAATTTAATATGTCAGCATCTGATTCTGCCACCCCTCCCACACCCATCCTCCAGAAGTGCTGAAAGCCATCAAGAAGAAATGACATCACTAGGTTTTAAAGTCTTTCTGCAGCTCTCACTAAGTACTCCGTATCTTACAGATTTGGGCTGAGAACATCCCAGCTAAAGTGTAGTTTAGCATAAGTGGAAAATACAGCACTGCCAAAGGGAAGTAAATGTTCTGTCCTAACCTTAAAACCTAGTCTCTCTGTGTCTGCCAGCACACAGAACTGAAGTTTGGGTTAAGTCAGTTCTACTAGAGGTATAGGTTTGGGATTCCTGGCAAGATTTTTAGGTAGAGCATTTTGATCCATCTTGCCTGATGGGCTGGCTCTACTTTATCATTTAGTTTTAACTTGGTTCACCAAAAATAACACTCTTTACAAGTCTTTAAATAAATGTTTTAGCCATACCATGATGCCTTTAATGTTCTTAGTACCTATTTTAATGCAGAGCTTCCAGCTTATAGGAATTCTGCAGGACACTTCTAACAGGATGCTGATAACTCTATCCAGTTTGAATTTTAGAAATTGAAGTCTGTCAGGAATTTCTGATTTATTTTTCACCACAGAAATCAGAATTAGCATTGAAAGTTGGATCTTGACCAACATTCAGATTTCAAACAGTGTTAGATTTTTTATCTCTTGCTTTAACACACTTTCTCCCTGACCACTGTGAAACATAAGAAGTAGCAGTATCCATGCCAATTGGTATATTACTGTATTTCAGACTCCAAGAGCTCTCAGTTGCTTTCAAGTAGGATTGATTCATCCAACAAAATGTTCAGGTGGATTATCTCTCTCGCCACTCTCACCACCACTTCTTCAGTAAAAAAAAAAAAAGGCAGTGTTGTCTCTAAGTTAATAGCATTTAAAAACACTATGCTGGATAAAACATAGCTAATGCTGACAATACAGTAGAAGTTCAAAGATCTTCCTCTTTCTGATTGTTTGTAGAAATAAATTTGCAAAGGCTTTTCTTCTTTTTCCCCCTTTATGATCAAAGAATTATTTCTGTGAAGATACTTTTAATTTGTACCATACCTTACATAATTATAATCTTGAATATGTTCAGGAACAATCCTTTAAAACCAGTCCTATTTCAATTGCTGGCATAATATTGTTTTGCAGTTGTTTACTTTTTTCTTCTGAATCCCTCTCTAAATTTATTTACAATATTTCTTCCTGAAATAAGTATAGGAACAATGACTATAAAAAAATTTCAATTATAAATGTAAAACCTAGAGTACCGTATGGGCATCATAGTAAATGCCTACTTCAATTGGCACTAAAGATGACTTCTGTGTAATTTGCAATATCACTAAAAAGACAAGGTAAGAAATAGAAGTATGCTTTACCACTATGTCCCACCACTGCAGTATATTTAAATTAAATTTAAATGATCAGCTATTTTTATAAAAATGAGAAGTATCAGAAAGGTTATTATAAGTTCTTTAAAATAGTTGACTATTCCCTGAGATGTAAAGACTTTTTCAAAATATAGTGAATTATTTTCAAATCCTTCAAGAATAATGTTTCCCTTAGTCTTTTCCTTCTTCCTCTCACCCTCCCTCCCTGTCTGGTTTTCTTCTGCTTCCTTTCTTTGTCTTCACTCTCAGGCAACCTTTATTGAAAGATACCTTCTTGTGCTGAGTAGAACACAAAAAGAAGGTGAAAAAATTTGAAGAACAGTAAACAACATAAAGCCAGTACAATTATCCATTTAGTAAAGATAAACAAGGGCTATACATAAAGGGAGAGGTAGTAAGGGACTGTCTTAAAAACTTTATAGTTAAATGTATAAAGGGATTTGTAGAGAAGGAGTAAGTCTGAAATGGAAAAAATATTATACTACAAGAAAATTCCATAGATTTGTAGATTATGAAGCTAGACGGGAATAGCTCTGTTATTTAATCTGAACTCCTTCCTAACATGGGCCACGAGATTTACCTAAATTAATTCTTCTTTGTACCGTTTTTTAAAAAAAACCCCATACCTTGACATAACATTTCCAATTACACAGAACTCCCTGCATTTCTGGCAAGTTATTTCAAGAGCAGTTTTACTCGCTGCTAGAAAAATACAGAACACAAAAGAAGCAGTCAGAACTGTGGTCCATATAATTTAGTCTTCAATGGTGGTGATAAGAGAGCACGTACTGAGCTCCACTTCCTTGTCTTACCCCAGCATCTACTGGAATAGAATTAGGGATGATAGAAGGCACAGTCCTTCTGCCATCTGTTAGTGAACCTGCTATTGATGAATTTTTCTCATTTGGACCTGCTGGTCCTGCTTGCCTCCAAAATCTCTTAGGACAATGAAACCAAAAAGCTGCCTAACTGCCACTTAAAGAAGTTCTTTCTTTTTTTCCTGTTTTAAGCTGTTCTGCTACAGCTCTCCTACCAGGTTTGATAAGCATACTTAGGTCTAATAATGCAGGACTTGGTACATAATGGGGTTTTCTTGTCCCTGTGGCAAATTTAAATTCGTCTTACCTCAGCTTTGAGCCACTCCATTAAGTCCACCATGGCGTCATCTGTCAGCAACTTTTGAAAGTTCTGTATTAAAAGATTTCTGTTCCCTATGTGAGTACTTGTATCCTAACATTAAATCAGTTCTTAGTTATTTGTTAAGTCAGATAGAAAGATGCCCCTGATTGCTTCACATAAGATCTTTTACATCCTACTTGCTATACTTCAAATCTGTTACAATCTCTCTTAATTTGTGCTTGGTGGGACATGGCTCTATTAATTGAAACTAATGAAATATACTCACCTCTTTTATATTTATTTTATTATTGTAAATAACTACCATTTACAGCTGTGATTCCATTTATAGGATTCCTTCTCTTTCCTACTAAAATTAAAACACTTCTTGTCTTTAATTCTTCTAACGTTGTCTTCTTTTTTTGTGCTCCCTCTATTTTGTTATGATTCCTAGGTTTTAATTTACAAATTTACAAATTTAGGTTACTGCCACTGATTTTTTTCTCTTTGAAACAAAACATAAAGATCAAAGTCCATATATATATAAAAACTTAAAATGAATGCTTTCATGTCTTCCTCAAGGATATTTTATGTTTTCCTGTCTTGTTATAGAGTCCTCATTATTCTTTTAAGAGTTTCCACTTTGCATTTATATGTTCCTCCTAGCTGGTTATTCATTAGTTTCATCTTTTTAAGGCAGCATGAATGTTTGTTTTTAGTAAGAGTCACATTCCATTGTCAAACATAAATGTAGTTTGAGAAATTAGCATTTTCATTAAAGAAAGGACTCAGATTTTATCTAATTTAAAATTAACATGTAAGGGTTAATGAAGTCTTAAGATATTGCTTGGTACAAGAGTCTCAAGAACAAATTTAATCTCCGTGTTCATATTAAGTTTTGTGAGTTTTTAGCAATTGTACTTCCTTCCCATGCATTGCAAAGTGTTGTCTCTAAGTGAGACCAGTTCTTAAAAGAAAATAAGTATTTAGGTAGGATCTTGACTCTAGGATTTTATAGTTTTATTAACATTTCTGGAATTTGAAATTGAAAATCTGTTATTCTAAGTTCTAAAACTTCAGTCTAGGTTAAGATAATTTTTATAAATTATCTGTCTTACAATGTGACTTTATTAGAACTCTTTTTCATGTTCACTATGATCAACTGGCATAATGGAGTCCTTCTCATTACTGAATTATCAAGACATTTCTATCTATATTCTTGCTATAGGTTGCCCCAGCAAGAGAATCCTGGTTCCCAAGGCGACTGCTGCAGGCTGTCTTGAGGCATTGCTTTCTTCTGAGTTTCCAATTTTAAGTACCTGAGAGGATATGAAAATAGTTCTGTCGGTCAAGTGAGTGTCTTGCATTATGCTGAGATTTTTCCTTTCTAGGAAGGAGACACAAAGAAACATGCAAAGGCTCAAAGCCTTCTGGGGTAGCACTGGAGGACTGTCTAAATATGAAAGACCCACACTTGATAGGGTCTGCTGTTGACAGCAGACCTTGGGACAAATTGTCACAAAGGACACTAATTTCCTCACTACAGAGAAGAACCTGGATGGGATCAACCACATGCACAGTATTGGTGATCAGGGCAGTGAAGCACTAGAGAAAAAAAATTAGCCAAGCTGGCAGTATGAACTCATACATAGAAAAATTTTGTGCTCCTATTGTCTTTCTATATCTGTGATATTACCCAGGTATTTTGGTATTATATTCCTTAGGCTGTTACAATTGCATGAATCTCAATAATATACCTCTGCTTTCTGTTATACCACAGCTGCTTCCAGATATTGATCATGGGTAACCAGAAGATGACGCAGTAGTAAGTTTCCCAGCTCTCTGTGGTGTGTTTCCTTTTCAAGAAGCATCATCCGAAATGGTTTATTTAAACTGACATGTCTCAAAAATCTCTCTTGTCCAAATCTTAGTGACGTTCTTCTATATAAACTGTATTACAGTGATACACAGTCATACTGTCATGGTTTTGGAGTAGTATTACCCAGTTTAGTACTTGCACTAGAAAAAAACCCTGTGAACAACTCCCCTCCCTCCTCTGATGGAAGATGAAGAAGGCAGAGATCACAGTTTGCAATAAGATCAATTTACTGAAAACAGCAATGAGATAAGAAAACGAACAGTAAGAGCAACAATATTAATAACAAAAGTATATGAAATGGAGAGTAATTCGAGCCCAGGCGTCAATGAACAATGGCAGATGGCTTCCCCTCTCGTGCCATGCTTGTTGACCTGAAGCTACGCCCTTCTTCTCAGAAGCCGGAGTCTCTTCCAGCCCTGGCCATGATGTGAAGTGGTACCAAATAACATTAGGGTCTGGCCATGCTCCCCTCACAGCTACTTTAAAAAAATTAACCCTGTCCTAGCCAAATCTAAGACATATAAGTTGTATATAATTGGTCTACTTCTATTTTGATTTAAAGAAAAAATAAGTTTCAGGGTACAATAGAACAAAATTAAGAGAACACAAGCCATTCGTATTTTAATCTCAAAATTCATGCCTGATGAATGTTTTTCCATTATTATTTAAGAGGCTTTCATTAGAAGTGTCAATGCAACATTTGTCTCAAACACCTTAGAGAAAAATTTTGCAAAAACTGTGAAGGAACACATTGCTGCATAGTGACATTTTCATAAAATACAATCCTGAAGAAAATGTAATATGATATATTTATGTATCTATGGATACATGGGTTGTCACTTGAATATAAAGCTTCTTCATATTTGGCTTGGGCTGCCTCACTTGCTGTGTTGTAAAGACACAGTAAATAAGTTTGTTTATGCCATATCTTCTCACTGTTAAAGATTTGGAGTTCTTTTGGAAACAAAAGTGCTATTCTTTTTTAACTTGTTATATTTTGCATAATTTCATGACGAAAAAACTATAGATGAGATGCATTTTCAAAATAACCCTCTCCCTCCATGCACCAAAAAATAAGCCCCCTGAAAATAATACTTCCAGAAGCAGCTGCTTATCCTTGCTGCCAGTGAAGTTGTTAGGAATTTTATTATTGATTTCAGTAGGAAAATATTTAGGCCAACATTTAAAGCTTTTGAAAATATCAACCATCTTTCTTCAAATAATTAATATATAAGAAATAAATATTTAAATAGTGGCATATTGATAAAGAAAAATCCATTTTCTTTACAGCTGTGTTGTATCTTGCCTTTGACTCTCAGGAGTCAAATCACCAAAGCCTAGTATATCTCTCTTCTATTCCTTTTCTTTACAAGTGTTATTCCTGATAATTATTTTCCCTGACTTCTTCTGATCTGTTCTGTTACTGAAGCTTTTTTATGGAGACAATGTTAAATAGATAATTGGAAAATCTATTGTGTATTTATAGTGAAAAACACTTTTCTTCTTCTTCTTGACATACACTTAACCTCAAGAAAAAAATACTTAGCTTTCTACTCACCTAAATAGTGCACATAATATACAGGAAATGATTGATCAGGTTATCCGAGTTCCTGTCTCAGGAATACTATATGCTTTCCATGCATAATACCCGGTTATAACCATAGAGTATATAATGCTAGCATTCTGAAGTGCATTTTTAACTTTGCCATCTTTGTATATATGTTTTGTAATACTGCTTAGCGGAGATCCAGAGAGTGGAAGAAGAAAATAACTAGAAACATGAAAAGGGTGGAGGAAGCAGCAAAATAAATTAAGCCATGATTAGATTCCTGCCAAGGAGATAGCTATTGATACTACCATTTGACAGTTGTGACATAAAATTCTTGTTCCACTAAATTGAATAAAGGTTTTGCTGTTCATCAAAAGGGGTTAATACTTCACCCAAATATTCCATATTCCCTGTTAAACCAAGAACTGAATCATTCAATAGGTATGAACACATGAAATTAGAGGCACATAGCTGGTTACAACAGAAAAAAGTCTCTGTATTTTCTGGTGATGCTTTCATTCCCAGTTATTGCAGTGTAATTGGATGATCTTGAGTATAGATCTTGCAGACCAAAACATTAGGTTAAATGTGTCACAAGCCTGTACAGCCCCTCCTACTGCTCCTACCAACCTACCAAGATCATGCTCTGCTTTAGCAGAGGTGCATAACAGATCCTGGACAGCAGAATAAACCTCTGATTGTCTCAGTGTACTCCCTTTCTTTCCAGTTGTGTATGATGTTCACACAGATAATGATTTATATTTCAGACCCTTTTTATTCTCACAAGGAACTTAAAAAAAAAAAAAAAGCCCTCAGTGTAACTGAGGATCAAGCCATCAGTTTATTGCCAGCTGGGATTGGACTTGATGATCCTTGTGGGCCCCTTCCAACTCAGCATATTCTTAGCCTTTTAATATCAAATTCTTGTACCTATGAGACAGCCTCTCCATTTACTTAAAACACAGTTCTCACTGTGTTCTGTTTTATGAAGCAATATCAGAGTTAAAATCCAGGTTCCTGGGGTGCAGGGTAGTGCTTGTAAGTGGTAATATACAGATTACTTAGCTATCTCCTCTTACCTCCCTCCACCTTGGAACGGAATAGTTGTAGTCAAATACATTCTTAGTGAGTTTTATTTTGGTGTGGGAAGCATACTTAGCTCTGGTAATTTATTAGCAGATTACAGCAAATTCAAATATCAGGTTGTTGGAGTTATGTTATTCGAAGGCTGTGGATTTAAAAGATTTAAAAAAAAAAATTAAAAATATTGTACCAACCTCTGGCACAAAAACAAAACTAATGAAACTTTAACAGTCCTGCTGAAGTCAGTGGTCCCTACTAAGGAAGTGATTCACCTCTAGAGGTTTTAAAAGGTATGAGTGTTTCATAGAAAGTAGGCCACACAGCTTTTAAAAAAATGTTCCTACACAGCATTCCTATAGCATATGGTTATAGTA
The DNA here is from genome assembly GCA_036023395.1 of Myiotriccus ornatus. Classification (NCBI taxonomy): domain Eukaryota; kingdom Metazoa; phylum Chordata; class Aves; order Passeriformes; family Tyrannidae; genus Myiotriccus; species Myiotriccus ornatus. The sequence goes on from JAYRBT010000082.1 coordinate 50,199,407, forward strand.
TAAAAATGTTAACAAGATGATCAGTCTCAACAGTGGATGTGGATAAATGCAGCTGCCACATGGCAATAATAGGACTATATACTCACAAAAAGGCATTTTTTGAATTTGAAACAAATTTTTTCCATTCTTCTCATTCTTTAGCCCCCAAGAAGGTATTTTGTGGATAATGACACTTTTATGAGCTGTTGGGTTGGATATCAAATGGCTTTGCCCATCGCACACTAAGTGTGCATAGCAGCAGCAGAATGCCATTCCTCACCTTCCCACTTCATTTAAGTAGATTTTTAGTACAGTGCTAAGAAGCAGCCTCAATTTTATCTGTGTCTGGATTGCTGTCAGCAGTGATAGTAAGAGGTCACCAGCAAAACTTCTCCACAGTATTCACTGAAAAAACAGGAAATACCCATAGTGCTTGAAAACTGTTTTTTGTTTTTCTTCATGCAGAATGCATGAGAAGCAACTTCCCAGTTTGCAGGTGAAGAAAGTGAGGCAACTTAAGCAATTTAAGAAGAAAATATCTGTCTCCAGATTCCCAGCCTTATGTTTTTGCTAGAGGACAGCCCTTCACCTTTGATGGCCTGCCTCAAGTATAGACTTTTTCATTAAACAAATACTGATTTTGTTGTCCTGCTTGAAAGCAGACTACAAATTAAGATGACTGGTTTTGGTTACTTCATTGTTTGTGAGTCACTTGGGAATAATATTTATTAATTAACTGCTGTTGCTCTTCCGGTGGGCACTCACAAGGTTTTTTCCCATGGCGTGTGTTAAGCAGTAGCTGTTAAGAATGCTCCTCAGTGACAGAATGTCAGGCTTTCCCTTTAACTATTTAATACCATGCAGACAATCCAGTCCCATTTAAACCAGATTATATGATTTAGAAGAAACAGGACAGGGGCACTTGAAAATCTTGTTATTTACTTTATAAGCATCCTTCTCCTTATTAAAATTAGTAATTTATATTATGATGGTGACAACAGCATACTACTCATTTTTGAACATAGATGAGAAGATACAATTCTGTCGGAAAAAAACCAGACTTCTAAATCAACACAGGATCTCATTTGAATTGTCTAACCCTTGAAGTAGCTGAGATTAATAAGAGATAGGGACGATCAAAGCATTATAGAAAAGGATGCAAGTGAACTGCCATGATGAGAGTTGCTGGTGGCAGGTACAACACACTGGGATTTTGGAGGTTTACTAATACATCTAGCATTAGTTCTGAAGGATCAGTATACAGATCTCCTCTGTCAAGTGGTACATCACATGTTAATTCAGAGTTTAATCATAAAGGGAACAAAATTACTGGAGTTACAAGCTAAACTATTATTTCCTAAGGCACCCTCTGTTAGAAAATTTTATTGAGATGGCAGAAAGGGAAAGTCATGGAAACTGACTGCTATCCTCTCACTAGTGACTATTTTACATATATATATATATATATAGTGACTACTACAGTGACTGCCACAGAGTCACTAAATGATAGGAAGAGAATTGTTTTACTGTTTATACCTTATTTTTCCCATCAGTGAAACAGAAATAATGAAAAGTGCTGCTTGTTGTGAAGTATTTTGATATCTAGTGATGAAAAGTCCTAAAAACTTGAGTCTCAATCCAAAGCCCTTTGAAGTCCTCAAAAAGCCCTTGATTCAGCTATCTTAATTTGCATTTGCCTTTGCCTGCAAGTCACCCACTAGTCTCCCAAAATCTGGAAATGTACCATCCAATGCATTTCTCAAAGATGGAAGAATATATTCTCAATTTGTCGTGATCATTATCTTTGAATATTCAGTTTGAATTTAGAAAACAGGAGTGTAATATATGCATTTGGATTATTTGTAATATTTTACAAGATCAAGGTGAAAACTTAGAAGACGGAGAAGTAAAAACCCCAGCATGTTTTCCTGACACCAAAGAACGAACTCTGACAGAAACAAGCTCTTTTTTTTTTTTTTAATCTTTCTTTTCTGAAGGTAGATAAAAAAGATCAGGAGATGCTATGTCTCATTAGAAGTAAATACAGTCTGTGGGAATTCATACTAAATTTACTGGGTTGTATCTTCTAAGAAGGTACCAAAGGGCAGATAGTTACATTAAAAAAAAAAAAAAAAAGACAAAAGTATTTAAAGGTTGGTGTTTAATTTTTTTCAATGCAATAAATGAAATGGCACAGGCTTTCCAAAAAAATTTTATATCTTTCAGTGTGATAGGTAAGGTGAGAGAAGGTTGTCGGACGAATGGGAGTTTTGCTCATTATTCAACAAAGCTCACAACAAATGAAATGTGTGCTGTAAGAACACACTTTTTTTCTTTTTTTCTTTTTTTTTTTTGAGATTAAGCAGCTTCTTTTTTCTAAAAGAGAGATATTATCTCTATGAAGAAAACATTTTTTCTAATCAATATTTTTTCAACCTCTGGGTTATTGCTTCCACAAATACAGGTTTTTTTCTTCATGATTGGTCTATGTACTTTAATGAAAAATCTGCAGAACAGACACATTCTATTGTTCACATTAAAGCTTTCAAAGGTTATTAGCTGTGATAGGGCATTACTTGTCTTCAGTACATTTTTCTGTGATGTATCACGGTCTTAGGATGTATGTGTGTGTATATATATAACTGGGAGTGGAAAGAATTAGCTTTTGGCAAAGCAGAAATATCCAAACTCTGGTTAAAGTCAAAGATCCAGAAAATGCACATTCTCTTCTTGCTATGCCATATATTCCCTGCATCTTGTATATGCGACTTGGCTTCTTTATGCTTCAGCTCAGGTACCTGTTAAATGGTATTACTATCATAGGGACATTTATATATCTTTCTTGACCACTTCAGAAACCTGGTGATTACTGGAAACTTTTAAATTTATTTTTTTAAACTTCATGTGATGTAAAAATAATTTAAGTCTTCCATTTTCTCCCCCGCCCCCCCATTTTTAGAATAGATAATATGCAAATAATTTAAAAAGTGATTTATATAAACCCTTATCCCAGCTAGTCATTCTCCAGAAACCTTTTCTCTTCTGCCATATGGTTAAATTCTCGGGAGTTCAAAACTTTGTTTTTGCTTCCATCAGGACTTTGACTGTTAGAAAACTGTTGGAATTAGTTGAATGCTATTTCTTTTGGAGCCCAGATCTAATACTAGTCAATGGGTCTGAATGTATACCTTCTAACCAGATGTAGACCGTACATCAAAATGGAGCCTTAGATCTTTTATTATTTCTTGAGCTTTGGCCAGAACAGGATGATGAACATTGTGTTTGAAACTGCTGATGCTATTGAAAAAGTGTACAATAAAATCTCTCTTGATTACCAAGCTGAAAGCAAGATTTTATAATAAATGGCAAATCATGATCACTTTCTTTTCGATGTCTGTCACTGATCTTATCTGGAGAAACTGGACAACTGTTGTCTGAATATTGGGCTCAATTCCAGTATGCTTGTAAAATTTCAGTGTTCCCTCATCCTGCTCCCACGTTATCAGTTGTCTGTGAACTTTGCCTCTCAATCCTCTGACAAGGTGTACTCTATCCCACATGAGTTTGGGTGCGCAGTTTTAATTGAGCCTGTAACACTCATCTAAAAGCAGATAGAAAACCAGTCCCCTTCTCACTGATAAACACTTTTAAATAAGAGTCATGTCTTTAACTGCACTGAACCCATTTATAATTACTAATCAAGGTGAATCCAGAAAACTGATTGTAGTACAATGAGGAAGAATAAATGAGTGGGAATACATGATATAATAGCATTATATATCATGAGACTGGACTTGATCCTAGATGCCTTTTTCTAATATATCTGTTATTTTTCTCCTGTTCAATTTTTTTTTTAAATTTATTTTATTGATCTGGGGACTTTCCCAAAGTGAATAATCTTGCTTTAAAATATTCACATAAATGATATAAGGATACTTTTTTGTGAAGTCTGAGTTGACAAGGGGAAGTGGCTGACACAACAGTGAAGAATGTGACATTCCAACTTTATATCTAAATTCTTGTACAAGTTGAGGCTGTTCAGACTACGAGCTAACCCTCTCCACTTCAAATTCTTGTTTCAGAATTATTTGTATTTAAGATTTTGGGACTTTTTCTTATGTTTAAGAACATGATCCAATGCTGTTAAAAGTCCTACAAACATTCCCATCAATTTCAACCAGTGTTGAATCAGAACAAAAAAGAACAAAATGCTCAGTGGATTAATTTTTCACTCTACAGATCCTTAAGGTTACTTAATTTTTTAGAGCTTGAATAAATCATCAGGGAGGAAGAAAGTATCTCTAGTGTTAATGTCAGGGGCAGAATAACTTCATTAGCTAAATGTACAGTATCATTCTTCATGGTGTGTTGAACAATTCATGGGATTCAGCAAAGAAAAACTGGTAATAGCAGATCTTGTTTTATAAATATATAATTAAATCTGTAGTAGAACACACTCTTCCAGGCTAGTAAATGGATGACAAAGCATTTCATATAGGTATCAACAGCTATCTTAGTGAACCTTATCCTTCTAAACTTTACAAAACCAGTAATAATTCTAGAACTCTTCTTATCATGCCTTTCATGTCACATGCCAGATTTGCTTCTCTGCAATCCAGACTATACATATTACATACATCATGGTTAGTGGCTCAAAAATTAGGTTTCTGATCTGGTAACAAACATGGTTCAGGAAATGGAAATGGAAGGCTCTTAACATTAGGAAGATAAAAGCTCTGAGGGCACTGTGCAGCACTACCCTAGCAAGCCCTGGGTTTTAATTATATGGTACACATCCTTCCACTTTTACTGCATCTGCTGAACACACATGGTTATGTTAGGCAGGTGGGCATATAGTCATGATGACTAACAGATAAAGATTACTTTTTTCACGTTTTTCTGCTGCATCCTTCTTGCTGCTATTTCTACTATCAAACTGATCACAACAATGCATCATAAACACCTTTATGATCCTTTCAAAGTTTTATTCGAAAGCACAAAATCGTGTCTGCCAATGAACCAATACCAAAGCAACAAGATTACTGAGATTAGCATGTTTTCTTCTAAGACCTTTCTTCCAAGCAAACAATGCACAGTGTCTTCAAGGCCAAGTTCAATAGCAGGAAATCTCTAGACAGAGGTGTATAGGATAACTGATACAGGCACATGCTAGAGAATGAGAATCTGCAATGAGTGAACATCCACCTGCAGCTTTTCCCTTTGAAGCGTCAATACAGGACCGCAGGAAGATTCTGTTGTTTCAGTTTCTCAGGAGTTATAGGCTGTTTCTGTGTCTTGGTGGTACATTAAACAGAGACTGAGTAGTGCAGATGCATATGAAGAATCTCTTTCCAACATGCTGAGCTTTTAAGGGACATTGCCACCTCACTGAGTTGGGCCTCATAGGGAGACATCCTTGTGTCTTTTCTAAACTTAGATATTTTATGAAATAGATGTTATGGAGTAGCTATTCCAAAAAGCTCTATATCAATATCCTTTTTTCCCCAGAAGAAAATTGTATATCAAAGGCATATATATGATATAGAAATATATTGCAAGGACTGGAATCTCTGCCCTATTTCTATATCATATTCAGGAGAGGGGATGGGGGAGCTCACTAGCCCAAGAAAAATCTTTGTGCTATAGCCAATTATTTTTTAGTAATTATGTTCTGGTTTAAACATCCACAGAACATGTAGGCAAATCCACAGTTTAATGGAGCTTCCAAAAGTGTTTATCTGCCTTGCTCAGAGATGAAGTCAGAAAACTCCTCCATCTCCTGGCTGTCTGGAGCACTCAGTCTGTCTCCTTCTCAAGCTTCTGATACTTCAGACCCCTTCCCTCCACCCGCTTCTAAGTAAGGTCTGATAAGTGCAGGATAGACTATGCTCCAGAGTAACATACACCAGATGTGTATCCTGGAACACAGAGAAGGTCAGATGCAAAAGTCTGGGAAGGTTTATGGTTTGCAGATCAAGGACTGGAATCTCTGCCCTATTTCTGTATCATGTTGTGGTACTATTTTTTCTACTCGTTACTCAAGTAAGACTGGCAAGATGGGTCTTTTCTTTGGGTCTGATCTGAAGTTCATTGAAGTCAACAGAAGTAATTCCTATGAAGTTTCACTCTGACTAATGTTTTACCTCATTAGATTTTTAACTTAAGTAAAACAACCCTGAAAACAATTAAATTATAATTCATTTTCTACCTTTGTGTCACTCCCTTCTGCTCTTCTCCCACTCAAAAAATTCCAATGCAATGGGATGAAGTAGACTTTGAGAATTAAATTTTAGAATTGCATTCTTTACTCCACCATTGCAAAATGCAATTTAAGCTTCCATGCATAGAAGTGCTACAGAAACACACTTTTAAAATGTTTGCCTCATTTGTTAATTTATATTAAAAACTTTTCTAGTGCCATATTGCTTTGTTCTTTTCATATTCTAGATCAGAAAGAAGGAACAGCTCTGCAGCAATACTGACTAGCACAGAGTCTCAGTAGAGTAACATAGCAATGCAGGTGAATTATGAAAACAGATGGTGGCTAATGGCAATTGAACTAAAATAACACTGTTATTAATCTAGACGCATTTCTACAGAAGCCTATCCATAGATCTCAGCAATTTATAGATAGATTTTTAAACTGAGGACTCTGTTTTGCTGTTCAGTCACAACAAAACCAGAGCATAGTCCTGGCAACTGTAGACAGCAGTCTGCGCTCCATCTGTTGTGCCCTACATCAAGCCAGCTCTGCTGCTTTTATCAGCAGGTGAGATGATGGCATTATATGCTGAATAAAGTACGCTTTGTTGGAACACAAGCCCTTAACACTCTGCTCAGGAAGCAGAAGAACTGTGGGGACATACTGTTCCTGTAAGCCAGAGAAATGCTTTATCTTCTTTTCAAATGAGCAGGAGATCCATATTCTTTGCCTGATAATTTCTCAGCAAGCTTCATGAAACATAGGGGTAAGGAGACCACATATGAGTGAAAAGATTACACTGGTGAGTTGGGTGGCTAGCTGGGCCCATTGATCTGAACTACTATGGGATGTTGAATTTCTACTGACTTCGGCTTTAGGCTATATCTGTCTAGATGGTGATATACTCAAAATCCATGGAAAAAATGCTGAAAATGCTTTAGTAGCCTAAAGCCAGGTACAAGATTCGAGCATTGGAACAGACTACTCCCCACCTCTGGAGTTATTTAAAAAACATGGAACTTTGGCACTTAGAGACATGTCTCTGTGGTGGACTTGTCAGTGAGAGGTTAACAGTTGGACTTGATGATCTTGAAGGCCTTTTCCAACCTAAATTGTTCTATGATGCTACAATCTCTGGACTTGCATTGCTCTGAGAATTTAAGGCCATATTTGAAACAAGGGAAGGTCTTAAGCCTCTGTATCTGTAAACACAGCTTTATTGCAGGAATGTCAATTATAACACTGTAGTTTGTACAAGCTAAACAAGCACAGGAGCAGAAACAGAAGAGTAAAAATTCTGATTCTTAAATGAAAAGCAATTAAATTAAATTCACTATTATGTTATGGAAGCAATCTTAGTAGTCACTAATACTAAGACATTTGGACTTAAAGCATGGATATTGTTTACAGGACAGAAAAGATTGTGATTCATTTTCTGAACTGGCAATAGAAACCTTTTTAACCACTTGCAATTTGACTTCAGACATCAATTCTATAATCCTTTTTTCCCCTTGGAATGTTCAGTACTAAATGCAGAACAAGAGCAGTGCTGATAATAGTGGTTTTTTGCATCGTCTAACCAGATTCTAGAATGTGTAAAAAACTAAAATAAATCTGAATCTTGCTGCTAAGTTGCTACAGAGATAAGAAGCAATTATATGAGACTGTTGTTCTGCCTGTAGAAAGAGGCTATTTAAATTTTTCTTCTGCAATTTACCTCTTTACTTGATAAAAATAATTACTTTATCTTACAAGTATAGAAACTTATCACTTATAGATTGAAAAAAAATAATCACTTAAACCTAAAAAAATGTACAACAAACAAATGCATTAAAATAGATTCTACACTCAGTAAGATAAAATCTTGCAATTGAAAATTAATATATTTCACTAATGCTGGTAAAGAATTAAAAAAACCCAAAGTTCTGATGTTTTCACTCTAAGGCTTTTGTAATTTTACTTTCCTTACTGCTTCTGGGTTTTGAATTGTTACTTTATCTGACTTTTTTCTAATGCTTAAATACTGTAGACAAGGCAGCAATATAAACTCAAGAAACGTATTGTTTTACTGTCCTTGTTCTGTTGTGCTTTTGTATTAGCAAAATCTTTGACTAGCAACTGGCAAGATTAGACTTTTAACTGGTTCAACACTGACTGTGATCACAAATCCCACCTTTCAGTTCAGGTGTCTTGGACAGTAACCACACTGCATAGCTGTGATTTCCTTTAACCCTTCACTGCTGACAGTACTGGAACAGAAACGTTAGACAAGATCATCCATGCAGTCTCCTTCTTTATTTACTACAATATTAAATGTTGGGACACTTTATTTTAAATGACCTGTAAAATAGTTAGAAGGTGGGCCACAGCTTGTTGTTGCTTAAGTGATGCCAGTGCTGTCTTCTGTGCCTTCCAAAGCAGTAAATTACACAAACAAAAAAAAGCACAGTTCACCCCCTTTGGCATTTTTCTGAAACAGAGAAGTTCATTTCTACTTCAGGGGACTTACAAAGCTAAAGTGTTTGAAAATCAGTTATTAGCAGCCCATCTTTCAGATGACTAATATTAGCAGTACTGTCAACACACATTACAGATCTTGTTAGAGAAACAAGGACTGAGTTCCTTTCCCCGCCCCTCAGCCAGCCTTTGAGTCCACCACATGTTCTAAATGAACATTTCTGTGCTGCTGTTCAAATCCTGAATATCTATGTGTTTCTTGGCCTGTTATGAGATTGTTGGTATTGAAGGTACACAGTAATAGAGAGGATGGTTATACATGAGGCTCTTCCTGAACGGATCCTAGAGCAGACTTTCATAAAAGTTGCAAGCACTCAGTGAATTTGACAGCACTTGAAGACCTGAAAGATGCAATGCAATATTTTATATAATCAGTTGTTAGAAATATGTTTTATATTTTTTTTCCTGATGATATTCTGCCTAACAGAATATATTTACTGTACTGGTAAGTGTGAAGCACAAACAAAACTGCAAGTCCCCAAAGTGCTTTAAAATCATGAGCCAGGACTATAAGACTGGCTTAAAGAAATGAAATGTACATATGATTATTTTGTCTAATTTTTTTCAGGCCATATAGAACAGTAAGGTCATATATTCAAGTTTTCTCTTCACTTACCAGTATTAGAAGTTTAAGTTTTTAGATGAAATCTGTCATTTCCCATCCAATAAAGAATCCTGGGAACTGGAATTTTGAAGTGAAAGCAATGATTGCAAGACTTCACAATTAAATTTTTCTGTGGGCCATTCAGCCTTCCTGAAGAATATACTTCGCATCAGAGGTGTTTTCAGCAGTGGTTGCTCTTTGTTGTTTAGCAAAGCAAAATAAGAAACGGTAAATGTAAAATGATCCCCCTAACTTCCTACAGTGAAGAACTTGTTTAGGCTTTGCAACCATACCACTGTGTTCTATACCCCTTATCTTCTATCTCTGGCTTCTATAAAATCCTGTGGTAGCAATTTCCATAATTTAATTACATGCTTTTTTTAAAAGTAGCACTTAGTGTTTGTACTAATTACTTGATCATACCACTTGCTTTTGAACTCTTGTCTTGTAATGAACAATGACCCACTACTCTTTGTTCACGTTGTTACGATTATGCATGGTTTTGGTCTTGGCTTCTCAGTTTTGACAGGCCTAACTCCTGCTTTAGCTCATACGTCTGGAATTGGGTCCTTAAGAGTCCCTTACTTCACAAAAGCATTAATGTTTATTAGTACTCAGTTGTATCCAGCATAATTCCTCAAAAATCAATCATCCCAAAGGCATTGCAACTTCAATCCCTTGTAAAGAATGTGATCAGTTGTAAAGGTATGCCAGCCAGGAAACTGTATTTGTGCACCACAGTATTTTTTTGGGACTGGAAAGTGGCTGCAATTTCTTGCAGATAGATTCTGAAGTGACCCTATTCTGTTATTTTTATACTCCCTCTTTTCCTCATCCTCCAAAAATAGTTGGAAATAGTGTCAGCTACCAAGATAGTAGAAAACATCAATAACTACTCGTCTCAGTGACTTGTGACAGAGGACTTGGGAGCCACTTAGTCAATATCCTAATGGAGATGCCTGTTAAAAATACACTGTTATCTGGCTGGTAGATAAAGAAGATAAAAGAGGAATGTACAATGGAAATTGTTACAGAAATCAAAATGCCTGAAAGAATACACAGGAACTGAGGCAACAGGGAAGAAACTGAAAATTTTCAGCAAGCCCCAAGCAGCTAAGGACTTGAACGTTTGGCTATAGTGCTGGTGCCACAGTCCTTGCAAATTTTTTCTGTTTTCACTCAGTGTACAAGTGAACTTATGATGGTGTTCTTCCTCTCATTTCCCTCTTTTTTTAGACTTTAAATATTCATATAAAAAATAGGGGAAAAAAGCAGTTCATTTTGCTGGGTTTAAACATGCCATTTTTATGGAGATCTACATTATGGAGGCAGAGGTAGCCAGGAGGTGATGTTACTGTTATACTAGTTGGGGTCACTAAAGTATAAACTCATCAAACCTCAAAAGCTTGGAATATTATTTGGAGGAAATAATATAAGGGAAATTAGCTCAATTTCTGTCCCAAATATCTACCATCAAGTTTCCAAGAGTCAGGTCTTTTCATTCCTTGCTGGTCCTCTTGTCCTAACTAGATCTACACAGATGTAAGACCTAGCAGACTTGTTACTCTCTACACAGAAACTCAGAAAGAAACCAAGAAATCTTTTTGAGATAGTAGTCTATTAGCTCTGAAACTTGGACATTCTCTCTCAGCCTCCAGTCTTTCATATTATATTGCCAATGCCTGCTGTTGCCCCCTTTCTTCCTGTCCAACTCCCATTCCTTCAATTGTTCAGCTGTCCATCTCCTATTTCTTTGCCTTCCTGTTTTTTACATACCATTTTGCCAAAAGTTTCTATTTATTTTTTTCTTCTCCCTCCCCTCAGTTTCCTATTCCCTACTTGCCTTCCAAAATTCTTTCATTTAAAGATCCTTTAAAGAAAGTTTAAATGAGATATGTTGTAAACTAAATAAAATTTCTGGAGGTAGATCCAACAAATTCTCACAGCTGCCTCAGTTTAATTTGGGTGCATGTCTTTCCTTTTTTCCACTGTCTAAATAATGAGCAATCTGGATCTGAAGTTCTGTCTCAGAAGTTGAGTCTCATAATGAAGTATGTGATATAATGAGGCCAAAGTTCAAAATGGCATACAGTCCTGATAAAAATGATGCTAAAATTTGAGATCCTTGTTTTCAATGACTGACAGCAGACATAGATTCTGTATGGGTTTATTGTGTCTGTGTACTAAGTACTATGCTTCTGCAGTTCTGCATGAGGCTTCCACCATTGCCAGGGGTCTGGCTGGATCCAGTATAATGTCAGCTACCATTACATTTCGGTACCTCATTTTTATTAGATGTGGTTGAAAAAGGGAACCTTTTGTCAAGTTATTTATCTCATTTTTTTACTATTTCTTTTTTAGATGTTAAAGTTCTAAAAGTAGGAATCTGAGAGAAAATAAGAGAAAGTTGAGCAGTTCTTTGAGAATTTGAGTGAAGGATTAAAGCACAGTTTTTCAGATTTTGCCACATGAGAAAGGTTCAAGGTCTTGCCTGGTTTTAGAGTAGCTGCAGTAGTGGCCAGTAACTAAAAGCAAACAAGAAATTAAGGAAAAATCCATTCAAGTGTACAGTCTGGTTCATGCATGGTGCAATAATATTAGCATAACATTTAAAAATTTTTTTTATTTGTATCTTGTTTTTTTTTTTCTGATTGTGGTCAATTTTTAGTAAATAAGCAAATGAAGCTGCACACAAAAATTCTCCTTGTTCTAATTTTGCTGCTATGATGCACATTTTACAGCTATAGTTCTTGACTACAGCAAAACTGATACATGTTATTGTAGGAGTCTCTATTTGATTACCAAATCCCAGTCAGGCAGAGTCAGGTCACAAACCTCCAATGGACAGATATGTGTGAGCTTTTCATTCAAATCTGACAGAAATTAATTTGAGGCTAACATTTCCCTTTGAGATGCCTTCTATGTGTGCTTGTGCACACAATACAAGCTTTTTCCTGCTGGAAACTCTTAAAAAGCACCTTGATTTTATGGGAATAGCTTTTCTCTTGCTGAATAGTAATAGGATTTCATATTATATAGGACAAGATCTTTGAAACCTTGATTATCCCACTAGAGAAAATACTTCCATGTAAACAGGTTAAAACCGTAACATTCTTTTTTTTTTCTGACTCTGAAGACATTTATCTTGTGACTTTATTCTGTTTCAGATATTCAATTTTATTTCTGTAGCATCAAATGCTAACATTATTCAGTTGCTATTGTTTCTTTTGATGTCTCGATAACAGGTATTTATTGGATTGGGGCAAAACAGAAATAATGGCACATGCAGGTGGGTGGGTGAGGCTTTGGGAACAGACAGAAGATTACAAAGTGCCAGGGAAATATCTAGATTCAGAGTATAGGCTAGATCAAACAGACATGCTGTACACTTGCTTTGGCATCCAGGCCTCTTTCTGTGCTGACCACCAGAACTGTGGACTATGCTATCTCTGTCCCCTCTCAAGAGCAGGGATGATCCTCACAGAAAGGTTTTTCCATTGGGCAAGATGAAAGGAGAGGACCATGACCCTCTTCTTCTTGCTGCTACCCGCATCTTTTCCAATATGTTAAAAAATAAGACCCCAACTTGGAGCATAGCAGAATTGCTATGTATGTGACAGCAAAGAAGATTTGTGAGTTCCAGAAAAAAAGTAGTTTTAAGGAGTAGAGAGGTCATTTATCTTACAAAAATAAAGAGAGACAGTTTCCTTCACAAAGTGGAATACCTTGGGAAGGTAGTTGAAAGAGTGACTGCACTGGGTAAAAGGATCTGTACCCTTAAACAGATGGGGCCTTTAATGTCACCCTGTCATGCATCACCTTCATGAAGTGCTGTCTCAAATGGAAAAGTTCTTATCCTCTGACAAGGTGAGCTTGGCTGGAGGCAGGAGACTGTGAGGGAAAACGGAGGTCTCCCATCACGGTCTCCCATCACGGTCTCCCATCACAGTCTCCCGATTTCCATCCAACTGTTACCCATCACAGTCCCCCAACTTCCATCAACCTGTTAGCCATCACAAAATTTAGTGTTTCTATGTTTTCTTATTGATTATTGTGAAACAGGCTAATGACACTGATCACTGATAGTTTGATGCGGCTAGATGCAGAGAAGTGCAGTAGCCCAAAGGCTAGCATACTGATGATGATTGGTAGTGATGAACCCTAATGGATTCTGAATTTCTAGATTCTTTCCAGGTGCTTCTCACTTCTTCTACAATGCATCAAACAGAGAATAGGAATTTTCAAGCAGATCAATAAAAGAGCAGTGCTTTTAATGATGGGACTGGATTTTTCCAGATGTTATTCTAAACACACTGACCATCATTTGCTGTGATCCATGCAGGAAGCAGAAAGATACCAAGGTAAATCCCTCCTTTTTTTTTAAATTTTACTCAATCAGTCTTTGTGTTGCTTGGGCTGTAGGAGCTGAAGAGGGAGGAGCTGAGGGAGGGCAGGTGTTGCTGAAGGGCAGGGCTCTGACTTCTTAGCATATGGTACTGCTAAGGGAATAGCCCTGCAAATAAGTGAGATGGCAGCATCAGTATGCAGAAGTGTGGCACAGGAGATGGCTCTGTGAAGCCTGAGAGCAGAGGTCTTTAATCCATCTACAGAGATTCCTGGAAGCTTGTGGCCTCTCTTTTCAGCTCTCCAATGAATTCAACCAAAACCTAGGGAAGTTGTTATGCTGGCTATTTTTATTGTGAGGAGTGGAAAGAGAATGGGGAAAAGACATCCAAGAAATAATCTGCAAGGAAATTCAATAAATAATTCTGTAAAATTTTAACTGCAAGGTTATAAAATCTAGTCTTTAAAGGCTTATGATGCTTTTACCATTGCATCTCTAACAATCAGGAAGGTCTTCCTGAAATAAACACAGAAGGGTCATAATGCTAGTTCAGAGAATCTATGCTCTTAAAGTGATCTGCTATCCTTGATCTGCGAGGAAACTTGTACTGATATTAAGTAGTATTAAGGGCCATTGGAAAAATTGCAATCCTTAAAGGGACTACTGAGAGGTAGTTTAGGTTCTAAATGTTTGGAAAGAGAATGAATGTGTGATATTCTTATATCACATATATTTTATATTCTTATAAAACCTAATGATTATGTGTAATGGTAATTCTATGGTGTGAATTCTTATCATTCTCCTTTCAGTGTTTTCATGTCAAGTACTGAAGCACTGTGCATTAAAATTGGCACCAGGAACTGACTGAAAATAAGAGTAGTGTATTTTTTGCCCAATCTGAAAAATCATAGTCTATAAACTCAAAGGAAAATAAAAATGAGAACTACTATGAATTTTAGGATTCTTTCGAGTTTGTTATTGATGTGGCTAGCAGTATCAACTGCTTATACTTTTTTGTCTCCACCCAAATGCATCTATTGAGATCTTAGAACTACATTTCTAGGAAATTGCTCTATTTTTTGTATAAAGTAGCTTAAGGGAATAAGTTTACAGAGCAAGGTCACAAAGGTCTTCCAGGAGTAAGAACATGTTAAGATAGAACTCATTAAAATCACAGCATGATATGACTTCTATCAGTCACACAAAGAAATAATCTAGAAATGTATGGACTTTATGCATGCTTTACTTTACCTTGAAAACTAATGTACTTTACGCATCCAGGGACACCATAGGCATTTGCTCCACTAAAGATGCTGAAAGCACTAAGCAAGGACTAGTCTGCACAAAACCATTTACATTTGATATGCTGATATAGCCTGTGGCATACAATATTAATAGCAGTTCATTTTTACACTCTGTCCAACTTAATCCAGATCATTTGAAACTAAAAATGTTGATCCAAAATGCTTTGCAAGTGAATATGGGACTTAGTCTCTTTCTTTGGAGTCTGAGGAGAAGTAAGTCAACATAGCTTTATATACTTTAAGAATGCTTTTCTGATTTACCCTAGTTCAGGATTCTATTGAATATTATTTCCATTCACTCAGTACTCACTTTTAAATGCTTTCTATAGCTTCACAGAACATGTGTTGATACAATGCACTTTAATCCTGCTCCATTTTCTTCAGGCGTGGCTGGTTTTTGTCATCACTCCCCTCTTCTTAAATGCTTTTACCCGTTCACTGTCTAAATCCATCCATCCTTGAAAAAGAACGGTGTTCTGCCCTAGCCAGGAGACTACACTCTCCACCTCTCTATTACTGGACTGCATTGTGCCGTTATCTCAGCTTGTTCACTTCATGGCTGCTGGCACCTAATTTATTTGATGCGGTGAATCTCTCATTATAGGCTTATTAGCAACCATGTCAAGACAATGTGTAAAGTCCTCTTCTTTCAAGACTGATGAATACAAACAAGTAGAGAACAGAAACCATGAACAATCTTTATCATTTCACTGCCACATTAGTACCTCTAACTCTAATTGACAGGGTAATTAAACCCCAAAGATATCCCAAGAAAGCAGCCTAACTAGCTGTGATCCTGCCATGTAAGTGACAGAGAACACATTGTGTGAAACAGGATCAAAATGATTTCTCTGCGTTTGTGTCACCAAAGCAGCTGTCCTGATGATTCACATCCCATTAAGTGTGCTTTGAGCATGTCATAATCAATTAAAAATAGTTGTCATTTTAGATAACTATTTTGGAATTTTGAAACTGGCAATAGCTTCCTTGGGACAAAGACTCCTAAGGGCCCTCCTCCATAAGACCCCTGTCATTCACTCACCTCTCACTTCTAAGATTTGTGACAGTTCAGGGTCAGGGCTCCATGGGAGATCTCTACAGCAGAAACACAATTTTATTGCTCTACTCTTTCCCGAGTCTCCTTCCACATGTTTTTCCCAGAATTGGCACCTGTCTCTGCAGTTTCTCTGCAGTTGCTACCACATTGTTCCCACTTTGCATCCTCTCTCTAGCTCCTATTTTTTTAATAACCATTTCTTATATCACTTGGGTTGTCTGCTCTTCTGAGTTCCAACTGCAGGATCAGTGATTTTCCATTTCTGGACAGTGCAATCATAAGGGGACGGTGTATCAGCTGAATGCTTATACTAGACTAGACTAGTTCAGCTGGAATGGATCTATGACTGTCTAGTCCAGCTGCCTGCTCTGTTCAGGGATGACCAAAAATTAAAGCATGGTATCAAGGGCATTGTCCAAATGCCTCTTCAGCACTGACTGGCATGAGGGGACCTCTCCAGGAAGACTGTTTCCAGGGTTTGATCACTCTCTTGGTAAAAAAATGTTTCCTAATGTCAAGTCCACTGGGCTCGATGGGATTCATCTCAGAATAGAGAAGGAACTAGCCAATGTCACAGGTGGACCCCTCTCAATCATCTACAAAGGGTCTTGGGAGTGTGGGGAGGTCCTCACTGACTGGTAGCTCGCCAACACTATTGTAGTTTACAATAAGAGCTTGAAGGAAGACCCAAAAACTACAGACCTGTTATAAAAAATTTCAGAGAAGATCATGTTGTCTGCTCATAAAAGGCATTTAAAGAACAATGAAATCATCAGGCACAGTCAATGTGGATTCACAAAGGGAAAGTCCTGTTTAAATGATTTAGCATTCTTTGGCAATAAGGTCACCTCTATGGTGGATGAAGGGAAGGTGGAGGGTGTAGTTTTTCAAGATTTTATTAAGATTTCTGATACTGTCCCACAGTATCCATCTGGACAAGTTGTCCAGCTATAGGATGAGCTGGTACACAGTGCCCTGTGTGAAGAACTGGCTGAAAGGCAGGGCTCAAAGAGTTGCAGTGAACAGGGCAATATCTATCAGGTGGCCGGTTACCAGTGGTGTTCCTCAGGGCTCAATTCTAGGGACAGTTCTGTTCAATCTTTTTATCAATAATCTGGAGGATGCAGTTGAATGCATGCTTAGTAAGTTTGGTGATGATACTGAACTGGGAGGTGCTACTGACTCTCCTAGGGGACCAGAGGCCTTGCAGAGGATAAACTGGATCACTGGAGAATCACCAATGGCATGAAAATGAACAATAACAAATGCCAAGTTCTCCACCTGGGATGAAGTAATGTCAGTGTCTTGGTTCAGCATTACAATCTTTCACACTTGTGGATACTTTCTTCTCCTAGGATAATAGTACCACACTTATCTCAAGTTCCAGTCACAGTCCAAATTAGCAGGTATATTTCGGGAAAAGAGAAGAGAAAAGGTGAATACCAGAATTTTTGTGTAACCCAGGACAGCCAGATATGAGTCTAAACTCTGAAAGAAGTGGCTGGAGACCAGCCCTGCAGAAAGGTGTAATAGTTGGTGGGTGGCTCAACAGAAGCCAGCAGTGTGTGCCCTGACAGCCAACAGGGCAAACCACATCCTGGGGTGCATCAAACACAGCATCACCAGCCAGCCAAGAGAGGTGGTTTTCTGGCTGTACTTAGTGCTGGTGCAGTCTCACTTTGAGTACTGTGTGCATTTCTGGGCCCCATCATTTAAAAAGGGTGTGAAGGTGCTTGAATGTGTCCTGAGAAGGGCACCAAAGCTGGGGAAGGGGCTGGCAGGAATGGGCTCTGAGGAGGGGCTGAGGGTTTGGGGTTTGTCTGGTTTGGAGAGGAGGAGGCTGAGGGGCGACCTCACTGCTCCCTAACAGCTTCCTGAGAAGGGGAACTGGAGAGCTGCTGAGCTCTTCTCCCTGGTACCCAGTGCCAGGACACATGGGAATGGCTCAAAGCTAGAAGCGCACGACTTGGACAGGTGCACTCTGAGCTGGGTTAAGAACTGGCTGGAGGGCTGGGCACAGAGAGTGGTGGTGAATGGGACTGCATCCAGTTGGTGGCCAGTCACTAGTGCTGTCCCCCAGAGATCAGTGTAGGGCCCAGTTCTCTTTACTATCTTTACTGTTGATCTGGATGAGGAGATTGAGCGTACCATTAGCAAATTTGCAGATGACAACAAGTTGGAGGGGCGTGTTGATCTGCTGGAAGGCAGGAGGGCTCAGCAGAGGGACCTGGACAAGCTGGAGAGATGGTCTGATTGCAATGGGATGAGGTTCAACAAGGCCAGTGCCCTTAAAGCCATGCTTTAACTTTTGGTCAGCCCTGAAGTGGTCAGGCAGTGGGACTAGATGATCGCTGTAGGTCTCTTCCAGCTGAACTATTCTACTCCACTCTACTGTACTCTAATCTATTCTATTCTTCTTCCTGCCTACTCCTTTTCCTACCAGGACATGCTAAGGAAATTTCTGTTGACTTTTCTTCCCAGCCCTGCACTTGCAGAAGGCACTGAATACCCACAACCATCTCCCAGTCTAGGCACTGGCTCTGTCACCTTGTGGCAAGGAGGCACGAACCTTCTGAGGGGGTGTGAGAGCTGTGGATCATTGTGGAGGAGCCCAGCTGGCTCTGGGCTCTCTGTAAGCTAGGATACTGAAGACGGAACTTTACACCTGGCAGAGGGTTAACCA
>JAYRBT010000082.1:50229310-50253915 GCA_036023395.1 Myiotriccus ornatus
AAAAATCCAATGCGCAGGCTGGAAGGTGTAAAGACCTTCCCCGGCTCTTCGTTCGCGAAGGCGGGCCATTATTATATATATGTATACATATATATAATATATGTATATATTATATATATAGTATGCATACATACATACACATACCTATGCACTCTGTCACATTCCAAACACTCCTGGATGTTGGATCTTAAAATTATATTGTCGGAAATATTTGACTGGCAAGTGCTGTGCCTACTACTGGAATATTGTTGATATTCTCATATTTCTTTGACTATACATCTAAGATCAATATTTTCAATACCTTTAAAAATGAGATAATAACTTCAAAATATTGCCAGAAATTTACTTGAAATTGAAAGGGTGTGTTAGGTTTAAGCTTAGAGACTAAACTGCTTTTAATTCTGCATTTTTGCTTCTGACAGTCTTTGGAAAGCATGTTGTTTGCACTAGTAACTGAAATGCCATTCTAGGAGGACAGAAAGATACACTAAGACTTGCATGAAGGTGTAATACAACAAAAAGTATATGGGCTGTTATTCTACTATATTTCCAGAGGACTGTATTGATCTTCAAAGGGTTAAAGTGCTACCAGGTTACATTAATGTCACCCTTCAGAAATCACTGGCCAATAACATATCAGCAATCAATGCTGCAGTGTGTTGTTCAGGACACTCAGTTTTTGGAGACAAGTGGCTGATATATTTTGACAAGAAGAAAAAATAGTCTCGGAAATTCTTGCAAATCTTAACTCAGAGGGGAAGATACATGAAACAAACTGCTTCCATTAGAAAAAATGGTAATGTTTGCCTTCATAAGTAACTACATTTTATGTCAGTTCAGTGGAGCAGTGAATGAACCAAAACTCTGCTAACCTTCAAAATGCAAAGGATTCTGTAAGTAGGATTTACATAGTCTGAATATTTTATATTTTGAGTGCTCATCACAGCGCACATAAACTAATACTTTGATATATATTTCCAGTAAAGAAAACATTTGACTTCTGGTGGAGTAAAGCAGTGAGACATGTTTTGGCTTGTGACTACAGACGCAGGTTCCTCAGCCCCTGCTCCTTTTTCTCCTGTTAGCAATTTTCTTCTGTCTAGATATTATAATTTGTGCACATCCAAAGAAGGCAACATAATCCACTTCACTTTGACACAAAAGAAACTTAAAGAAAAAAAATCAAGAACTCAAACAGCCATAAAGTAGAAGTATAAATGAGGGAGTAAAAATAGAGGCTGCAAGAGAACACGAGGGGTTAAAGTTCTGACCACTGTCTGCATATATAAAATCATATCACCTTATCTGAAAAGTTTAGGCTCAAAAGAAAACCCTTGGCTTAAAATACCTTTTAGGTATATTAAATCTTTAGGCTGAAGATTACAGCAAGTGTTTTCTCTTTGGTGAGTAGCTGTTTGTCTCACTTTATTTACTTGGTATCGGGTATTTGTCAATGTCATTTCATATCTGCAGAAAATTCATACGTTCCATGGAAGTATGTATGTGTGTGAGTGTGCTGAAGGTCACATGACTGTTTCATCCTATTTGGTGGAGCAGCTTGACTTTTTTTCTCTTGCTTTTGGTGATGGTTGTGAGTGCAGAAGTTGATTGACAGATGCATGCCAGAAACCCCCATTCTCCTTTTCAAAGACTACATATGATGGATTGCGATCTTTCAGCTCAGCAGGACACAGGGACCATGCAAGCTGTAATTGGTCAGGTATGGAGTCAGCCATTTCTCAACTCCCCTTTTATTTTTTTTTTTTACAAGGGTCTAACCATATGATTCACATAATTCATATTTACAGTACCATCTTTCTATCTGTATCTTCAGCTACCAGTGAGTGTAGTACTGAAAGTGAGAAAGGCAAAAGAACCACAATAATCTGGCCAGGGAATCACTAGATAAACCTAAATTACCAAGCTTTTCTTCTAATAAACCCCATTTATAATTTAGTCTGAGCTTTGCCAAATCAATGTATTTATTTATTTGCTGTTTTATTTTGTTTAAATGTGCTGAAGTAGAAGAACTGAGGAGTGAAAGTGTTATGTTTGCTGGGGAGTTGGTTTCTATTTCTAATGCTATTTATTATTTCTATATTGACTGTATTCCTGTACTACAGGCTGTGGCTTCTTAAAAATTATCATTATATTTTATTTTTTCTTCTTTTACTCCTAATCCAGATAATGTGTGATTGAGCTTGGTAAATGTAGTAGTCTTTGCTGCTGCAGAGGGGCAGCCTGCAAATTAAACACTGCCACAATCTGAAAGGTCCAGGTGGTCTGCTCGTGCTTCCTAATGCAATCCAGCACAACAGCTTTAATAAACAGCTCTATTTAGTTCTCCCTCCCTGTATCCAGGGAAGTGAACTGGTCTGGGGCTGCTGTGATGAAATGCCAGAAGAATATCTCTCAAAGGCCTCACAAGCTGATTTTTAGAGCTTTTCCGTTTTGTCGTCTTTGTCTTCCAAATGGGTCAGTGAGTCCTTCTCTTTCTGTTTTGTGATTTCTGATAAGTCTGTAGTTTTTATATGTGTGTTTTAACCGTGCTGTTTTGAGCTTTAGCCAGAAGAGAGAAGAATCATTGTCTTTTCATTTGCTTCAAATAATAACCTGAAGTGGGGAAAGAAATTAAATTATTTTGTTCTGATGAACAGGGAGGGCTGTTTTCCTATGAATGCAGTCGGAGTCAGATGAGGGTGCCTGTTTTTCTTTTTCCAACAAAATTTAAAGTGCTCAACACTTTGTCATTAATCACTGGTTTGTAAATCAGTCTCTGGTAAAGGGAATTTTTTGAACTCTCAAAAGTTTGTGGTTTTTTGCATGTGTTTCCAGTATAGTGAACGCATGCTGCTGAGGTGATGACATAGTATTTGTTTTCTATATACTGATACTATGGGGGGAAAATATGCATTCTACACACTGTTTTCAGCTAAATTATGGCAAAGCACAGAAGTCCCTCAAAGCACATGGTTTATTAATACCATCATACACAGTAATGCATTTCTGGGTGGAAAATGTCAAATATGTAATACCATGTTTACCACAGACTTTTATTGCTTTAAATATTTTAAAAATAGGAGATACATTTTTTATTAAAAATCCTCCAAACATTAACAGCTTTCTATTAGGCTGGCTTATATCTAAAAAGTGGGGCATGTTTGCTAGTACTACGTTGTGTGAAAATATGTATTTTAGAGTGTGTTAATTACCTTTTTGTTTTATTTGGTCAGTCTTAAAGATATATGTTTAATGATACAAAGTCAGATACAATGGTAAGGTTTTGAGCAAATACACTTGACAGAAAATGTACGCCGAAACACTGATAAATTGCAAGATTAGTAATATCTCTTTAATGTAACTTTTTTTTGGCATATCAGAGAGTGTAAGTTAGCTATTTTATATTGAAAGCTTACCAGCACTCAGAAAGTGGTTTTGAGGCCGGAAAAAATAGAAGGATGTTTTTTTCTGTGTGTAACATTCCCTATTTCATCAATTAAAAAAAGTTCAGAGAACGTCTGCAAAAATGTTTATATCATCTGTTAGTGTATTTCATTTCCTAAAATCAGTAACACGGGCATGGACTTCAAAGAAAAATACATTTAGCTATTTTAGGTGACTAACTTCTTTGGAGGTTTTACATCAGAATTTTTAGTTATTATTATTCTGAAATTTACTGTCTTAGGTGTTGCAAACATTTTTTTTTAGATCTCTGTGTGTGCATATTTACATATCATATGTGTAAGTGTGCACATCCAAATGTGTTCATAAGTCCACAAAATTTTCAAGTATGTTTTTGTTTTGAATTAATTGTCCAGTGTTCCGTTGTTATTAGGTATGTGTTAAGATAGTACAAAAAGCTTAATTTTTTTTTGATAAAAAATTATGTATTTTCTAGTTGTATAACAAAAGAGCTAGTTAAAACTTCAAAACCTCAGAGCAATCAGTATAATTACGATACACTGCTGAAAAAAGAAAGAGATTTTCTCTATGAAATTTCAGAGGAAATAACTATCAAAAGGCAAAACCTATGCCAGAAAATCTTTCCACACTGTACGTCTATATTTAGTATTGATAAATAATAAAGATTTGCATATTTGGTTGTAACATATTTTTAGAAGAGACCTTTATTTTCTGATACTACTAGAAAAAGTTCTTAAAAGTCTTTGTTAACTTTCAAACCTCCAAAAGCAAAAACTTAAATAAATGTTTATAATTTTGCTTTTTTATTTCAGAATTGTGTTTTTCTTCAGCCATGGGAAGGATTTTTTTTTTTTTTTATTAATCTTGGAGATGTAGCTTGAAATTCAGTCTTGTTTACCGCTAATGGAGTGTGAACTTGCCTAATTAAAAATCCAAACTATACATGTATAACCCTGATGCAGTGGAGATCTGAAACACTAGCAGTTATTTGTAGTTCAAACACTAGTCTGTGTATGACATGAATGTAATAGCAGGAGCATACTGATTTAAAGGTATTTTCAACACCAAGTACTTGTTCATCATTAAATGCATTTTCCAACTTTTTTTAAAAAATATGGATTTCAGCTGTCTCTAAGCACGAGTGTCTACAATGGCTCCCACTGGTGATGTCAGTGGTGGGCAGAGTGCTACAATCCTGACCATTACCTAGCACCTGGGTGTACTGGGCACAGGGTGCAGAATTGCTTGTGAGCCTTCCCTCTGGATTTTTCCTCCCCCAAGCAAGCAATAAAACAGCCAACTACTCTGAAGAACAACCTCCTTGCCTAGTGTGTCAAGATCTAGAAGCTCATTGCTCATTGTGATTTTGATTCATAACTGGAGTGTTTGGCATGAAACCCTGATCCCTGCCAGCAATAGTCTGTAGTATCCTTCCTTGCACGCTGAACCCATTATTTCTTCAATTGTGTTTTGATCTTATAGAAACTATTAGCTGGATTTTTATGCCATATTCCTTATATATCCTGAGCCTATCTGAATGAGCAGGTAATTAAATGTGTCATCTAATTATTCCAATTATGCTGTAATTTCTTTACCTTGTATGGTTTCTAAAACCTGTACTATACATTTCTCTTCTTTTTTTTTTCCTCTCCATCTTTTTTTCCTTTTCTTTTTCCTTCATATTTTCTTTTTCCTTTCTTTCTTTTTTTTTTTTTTTTTTCCAGACCTGAGCTTGTGAGTGACAGGTTAGTTCATCAGCATTACAGCCCTCCTGTTTTTGTCTCATCTCATGCAGACAGGTCACTGTGTCCAATCACCCTTCTGGCTCTGCTATCCCTGGGGGAGCCTAGGCCAGCCTGCCATCTTGATCCACCGGCCTGAGGGCCCAGGCTGGCTGCACATTTCTGTGTTCACTGGTTCTTGCAAATATAGTAAAACAGGGAAGGGGAGGGGGGCAGCTTAAATTAGATCTCTGTGTATTGAGAGGAAGCAAATTAGGTAACATTTTTCTTCAAATAAGCATGTGTTTGCAGTTATTACTGCTATGTTTGAGTTCTCTTTATAAAAGTTGTGTGTTTATTTTCTGTATTTCAGTGGTATCCTCCATCTGATCTCACCAGTAGTAAATGCTATTTATTCAAAAGTAAACGTGCTCTTTTCCCATAGAGAGTTCTGGTCTGAAGCTCAGTTTATGAAACTGATAGATTGCTGCAACCAATGGGGATCTTTCTGTTCTGTTTCAGTTTGTTGCCTTTTTTAAAAATTTTGTTTTGTGTTCTTCCCAGTGATTAACAACAATAGAGCAGGGGATAGTGTTTCAAAGAAGCCCTTCCTTTCTGTAACTCATGGGTCACTTTTGAGAAGTTTGTTCTGTTGTCAGTATTATTTTATAAAGCAGATTAATACGTATATAGGAGTTTAATTTTTACCAAATGAAGATCACATCTATAATTTTAGTTTGTCTTGAGCAATCTCTAAGTGATTTTTCTTGTAGTAGTAGAGGACTTTTTCTCTTGGAATACTTGTTTCAATCTATAATCTAATATGAAGAATTACCTGTTAAATATACAAACAAAAGAACCGTCTTACATGTAAATTTAAGACCCGCTTTTATAAGACACCAGGGAATTGTGTCCTTTTGTCTGCAGTTTGGGAGAAATCCTGTTCTTTCTAGCAAGAATTAGACCCATCGCTATAAGCATGACTACTTGCATACGTAAGGTCAGACTACTTGTCCCCTTGTCTGCTTAGTGTATGTCCAGCACAGACATCGTTGTCCTTTACAGTCACCAGCAGTGGTTTTCGGCAGTTCAAGACTGTGTGAGGGAGACTCCGGGACAGGTACACACTGGCTGCTGTTTTCAGTAGTAGGGAGACAATGTAAACAATAAGAATTATGTTTGGAAAACTTCAAAAATGTACTTTTTAATATTTATGAACAAGCTGGTACTCTGATAATGAAGCATTCCATCTTTGCAGAAACCTGCTGTTGTATACACTCTCTAGAATACTGTATCCCTAAGAATTATTATTGTAAGGATATGCAGGAATGTGGCTGTAATATTTTACAGTATAAACATTTGTTGTAGAGAAGTTTGGATCTCGTTAATTTAATATATGTAAATTCTTTGGTCCTAGGCCTGGATTCCTGCAAAAGAATGCATTTTTCTGTTGACTTCTGTTTTTACAACAGAAAAAATGGATTTTTTTCATTCTGATTCATGCTTAAAAAGATTTTTCTTCTTTTCACACCAAAATCAGGGTTTAATTGAAATCAACCTTCTAAAAACATCTTTAATATTTTTTCTTATTGAATTTCTTTAATCTTTTCTGTTCCATACTACTCTGCTGTTTCAGCTGCTAGTTTGTGAACCAGGCCAATTTAGAGGTCTAATTTTAAAAAAAGCTGTGATTTACACTCCGTGTATATTCACTATATTTTAATTGTAAGAGAAAAATAAAGTATGTCAGATGACCTTTAAATTGCTGGACAAGTGACACTCCTCCAGTGTTGTAGATTGTTATCTTTTGGCAATGCATTTACATTCGAGTACCTCTGTTATGCTTCCTAGATTCTAGACTGATAAACTAAGTATCAATCTGGGCCGTTTTTGTATGTACAGTACATAGAAGTGACTGTGCTGAGGAGCCTCTTATCTTGCACCGACCTGTAGCTGTAACAAGACTTTTATTTTTCTTCTCTGATCTGAACTGCAACGCAAATGGAAGAAAATAAAAGGACAATCGAAGAGAAATTGTATACAGCACTTTCAACATTAGATGAGGACATGGCAAAATATTCTTTTTTCCTGTGATTTACATCATTCAGCAGCATTTGTTTGTGATGCAGTTTTTTACTCTGAAATTGTAAAAATGGCAGGAAGAACCTCAGATCACACAGTTTAGAATATGTGTGTGTTTATCTCTCACTAAACTTAACTAGACTTAAGTGTGTACTTCAAAGGTGGTCAGCAAATTACTTAAGCCCATAAAAGAAGTCTGTATTTGCCCAGTACGATACTGAATTCAACGGAATTCCTTGTGTATATAATTCTTTGCAGGATCTGGTCCAACTTGCCTATTGAGTTACTGCTACTGCTGATAAATATAACAAAGTCTGGCTGAAATGCTAGCTAAATAATTGTTATGCAATCTGATTTACAATTAGAACTGACTATTAGCATTAAAGATAGTAACTCAAGGGTCATGAACACTTTTACTTTTTGAGAATATCAGAGCTACAGGTAAATGAACTATAGCTTCGGGGGTTTTGTTTTAATATTGGCTTTGAAACAGCTGTGATGTGTAGTATTTTCTCTTCAAAAGAGAAATATTAGTTGTTGATATTTGCTGCTGATTCTCTGTTCTCTGGTAGTGCTGTTCCATGTGGCAGATCAGGTACGAGTTTAAAGCCAAGAATAGATTAGAAGAAAATTTTGAAGATCAAGGACTATTCTAAATTTCTAGCCATTCCTAAAAACAGTAGAGGGAGAAAGTTTAATAAAAAAAGGGTGAGTAGAGAGACAGGGGATGCAAAAATCTTTATTCCAAACAATCTTTACATGGTGAATTATATGAATTAAACTTTCTTATTTTTATAATTTCTATGTTATAGAAAATTTCTATATAATTTATATATATTATAAATATATAAATGTCTATAATTTCTATATTATAGAAAAACTAGGTTCAACAAACTTTCATCTATAATCTTCCTTTTACTCCCATGAGTAATAGCAATTGATGTTGTTAATACTGGTGCATATGCTTAAAGTTGAAGAAATCTCTATCAGAGATGAGATCCTCATAAATAGATCTGCTCTCTGCTATAGGTGCACAGCTGTCTCATGCCCCTTGCACATGTGAATGCGGATGTACAGAGTAGGACTCTTATAGTTGTTCTTGTCAAAACACGTAGGTCTTGTCTTGGTGGGCTTTCCTGTGCCACCTTACTGTGAAAGAAATTCCATAATTTGATAAGTAGTGGCTGCAAAATCACACTTGAGAGAGCTCTGAACTCACAAATGGGGAAAGGCATTGTAAAGGAAAATAGGACTTGAAGCAAAAGGACAAAACCCCAAAACTGTTTAAGAGGAACTGGATTCTATTTAAGTCACTGATTCCATAAAGTAATTTTTATTTTACAAGTTTCTAGCATTCTCAGATTCATGTCTGTTTAGAAGACACAATCCAGCTGTGTAATGGCACTTCCAAAAAGGAAATATTATAGGGGCAACAGTAGAAGACAAAAGTGTTTTTTTAGCCACCCCCTGCTATGGAAATAAGTTTCAAGAAATAGAAAATAATAGAGCATGAGGTTTTTGCAAACATTGTAGTGAAAGTCATTTTAATAGTATTACACAACAGCTGCTGTTGGACATAAGTGATACTTATGTATCAGAATGTTGTACTTTTCACTAAACATCTCTAACTGCTTTTCCACTTGCTGAGCCAACTTGTGGAGCTCTAACTCAGTTTTTACTTGAGCTTTCGTCATGTTTCAAGTGCAATGAAGTTTTACCAGAACAAAAAGCTGACAGCTTTAGCCTGTTTCTGGAAGTTATCTTATTTTGGAGAAAATTAATGACTAAATATAAGTTTGCAGCATAGACTAAAACTGAAGCAACAATATTAAAAACTAAAATGTTTCATATCTTTGTTTCATATCTTTGCTTCATTGTCTCCCATCAATGACAAACTAGCATCAGCTTTCATTTTTCACAGTATATCACAAAAAAGGCTGTGATTGTTTTGGGGTTTTTTAATTATAACAATGAGGAACTGTGCCTGATTGTTACCAAATCCACCTTTAAAAAGAATAATAACAAAAAGGATTACAGATGTAAATAATTCTGACAGTGGTTAAGTCTGGTATTTCTGAGATACTGTCATGATGACTATAACTGTTGGTACTAGAACCAAATGCTGCCAACTGCTGAATGCTTCCAGAATCCTAAACTTCCCCCTAGCTTTGTTAGACAGAACTCTGCTGCAGTGAAATAAAATAATCTGGAATACAGAAGAATTGTGCTGCTCTAGGAAAAAAACAGCTATCACAGGATTCCAGGACATTGTCTTACCTTCCCTTCCCTTCCCTTCCCTGTGCCCATCCCTTTCTGTGTACAAAATGTTCTTCACGTTCTTCAAATGGATTGTACAAAGCAAAATAATATCTGCAAACGAGAAGATCCTAGTATTTTGGAGCAAAAGTTGAAAGTTGTGGCAAATGTAAAAGTGGCTTCTAATGTGGAAGAGTAAAGCAGAAAGCATCAAACTCATTTAGCTTAGTGTCAGTCATGATGATTTATCATTATAGTCTGGGCAAACTGTGATCTTCGAGCAGAAACAATTTTGTCCATTAAGGGGGAAAAAAACAACCCCAAAACCCAGAATGTTCCAGCTTGGTTCTTATGGCCCCAGGGTTGCAATATTGAATTCAGAATTGGGGGAAGCTTAATCTTGCAGCCAGATTTGACAAGATGCTGGTTGAGTAGTAGGCAGAAGTGATGGCTTGCGTGTTGTAACACCCATGGTGGGAAATAAAAAAAGATTAAGATTTATCCATCAGTCTGGGTGCAGTATTCACCTCCTGCTCCAGCTGCTTTCCAAAGTAGGCAAGAAAACCTTGGGTGTGCCACTTGGTGAGCAAAGCTTACGATTTTGAAGCCTCACAGAAGACAAGCTGGACTACTCTAAAACAGCATGTGAAGGGCTTGCAATAGCTCTGAACACAATTATCTGTTGTTTGGTTTAGTGATATTGCTTATTTAGAGGGTGATCATGGAACCATTTGAGCACATCCACAAGTATCCCCACAACTTACTGGGAAAGCTCATATGAACACCATATTATGCATTAGACAATGTAATGCTAAAGGCTTTTATCTCCCCTGGTTTCAATGGGATATAGACATGTACAGCTGGAAAAAAAAAAAAAAAGCCAGTTCTCTACCTCCACTCAGCTAATCCTGGAGAGTAGAAGTCTCTCTGTGTGTGTGTGTGTGTGTGTTTGCAGGTGTGTAGCCAAAAACCTGAAAGCTGCACCTGAAATTGGCAGGTTTTTGGAAAATAAGACCTGGATTTTGAATAATCAAACAACAAAAAATGGGCTGAAGATTGGAGTTTCTTCCCCTAAATACGCTGGGATTTATTTATTTTTTAAGTTCATGTTGGATTTTAGCAAGAAGAGAAATTTAGGGTTGCCCCCTAACTGGGGATTTAGAGTGACTCTGTAATGAATTTTAACCCAAGAAGCACTGTGGATATTCAGCAAACCTTTGTTCTATTCTGCTCATGTCCTTATGCTAGACCCATCATTGTAGTTATTAGATCTCAAAGATTACATTCTTTGATCTAGTGCTTTCTAAATCCTTAAACCATGGTTTATTTATTTAAAAGGTTATATCCAGCATTGGATTGGATTGTAAAATACCCTTTGACTCTCATGAAGGACACAGAAGAAACAGATGCTGCTGAGGGCATATTTCCTTCTGACCATGAAGTACCACAGCATTTTATTGAATTAAGAACTGTACAAATATCTGTGCTTTTAATCTGGCCAGTGTGTTGAGTATTTTTTGCCTCACTGGTATTGTGATGTCATTCATTTCTCATACAACAAACATTAGGGGATGTAGGTGAATGTCAGTTACATTTTGAATTAAAAAAGAAAAGCAACAAAGTAGCCTCATATTTCCCTAAGAATATAAAAGTACACTAAACTTCAAACAGATGTTTAACATGTTCAGGATGTGTTCTTGGGGATTCTTTTCAATCTGATGGTTACCAGGATTCATCAGAAGTAACTCTTTGGAGCTAAACAGAGTTATATTTGCACAAACGTGATCACCAGCAGCCTTAAGCTTGTTCCATCAGATTCAAAAGCCCTTACATGAGCAAATTTACTAGGGTAGTTTACAATGTTTGATTAATTAGTGATTCCTAAGCTAACCAGAAAGAAGGCACAGAAAGCAAAAAAGAACACTAAAATTAAACCCATTGTGCTGCATCCTGACTGATGTTAATTATATTCTATCTTATCTGATCTTCCCCCCCCCCCCATCAGTCAGTCCTGCAAGGCAAACTGTAAAAATTGTCATGTTACTTCCCTTAATTCTGGAAAAATAAGACTGAAATTGCCACCTGAAAAGAAAAAATAATTAAAAATAGCTGTTAATTTTTAAATTTTTTTAGTGTTTATGTTTGGTTATTTTCCTTTTTGAGAATCTCAGCCCCTAGAGATAGTTTTGATGCTACTTTATACCGAGATCTCTTTATACCATCTGGAAGTACAAACCAGCTGTAAAATACATGTAAGAGTAATTTATTTTTGTGTACTTCGAAGTTCTTTTCTATTTCCATGACTGGTAAAAACCCACCATGATGTAAATAGGGATAGGTTCCAGATAGATGGACTGGAATTTCTGGTTTTTTTTCAGATGCAAATGAAAAAGGGATAGGCAGAAATCAGACTGGGGAAGAGAGGAAGGGGTTAGCCTTATTTAGCTACAAATAGATATCCATTAACAGACAAGGTGAAAGGTCCAAATCCTCCATCTATACCTTTGCTGGCAGTAATGAAAACATGAAAGGAAGGTAAGTGAGCACCACTCAAACCAGAGTAGTCAGAGATGTTTTCTCAATTTGGTTTTAAAATGAGTATGCTTAAAACAATAGGCTTAATCTATTCCCCTTTTTTTTTCTCCTTTTTTTACCCCATGTGCTGCAGTGTTGCTCACTGTGACATTTTTCAAAGATCTGTGTTTGCAGAGCATTATTCAGTTAGTATACCTGGATTAGTGAAAAAGAAAACAAATTAAATTCATAGGAATTAATGTCAATTAAATTCTCTCTTTTTATACTTTATATTGCCAATTGAATTCTTCAGCTCCAAGTCAAAGGGTGAATAAAAACAGCAAACAAAGAGAGAAAAGCAAAACAAAGAATGACTGTTATGCTAATAGGGAATATCTTAAAAATTTAGTCAGATATGGGAAAAAATATTCAAATAGCAATTTGGGGGTTTACCCAAGTGTTTTCTTTGAAATTTTGGGAAGCTTCCTACTCCATTTTATTTCATAATCCCTCTTAAATGGGAATGTAGGAGGCTTAAGGGATTCTGTAAAGTTGTGAGATATTTCTTTCTTTGCTTCTCCATTTTGTGAGAGCCTAAGGGAAAATTATTGGCAGGGCTTGTAGAACCTTCTATAATTGAAGTAGCCCAATATTTCCTATTTTAAGACCTTTGTTGCTACTGCTGTTAGTGTTTCCACCTGGTTGGCTAACTCTTCCTGAATACTTTTGAAGGCAATTTGAGCTAAAATACTTCAGTGGTTCCCAAGGAAGTTAGGAAAATATGGAGTAGTTTTGCCCATTTTAAAAATACATCATAATTAGGGCAAAACTCTGAATCTGATGATGAGTAAGAGGATTGGCCTTGAGATGTCTCTTTGTGTATCCTGTGACAAGCCACCCATCCTTGATTATATTCCAAGCCTTTGAGAAGTGTAGTTGGCACATGTTTACTTGGCAACTCTAAACAGCTACTTGTCCTAAAGATTCATAGAAAATAAAAGTGTGAAAGGAACCTCAGAAAGTCATCTGCACATAGACAGAATCAGCTTATCTGAGTCACATCTAACAGGTATTTGTCTAAGTGCTTCCTGAAAAACTCCAGCAGCGCCAATTCTACAGTATCTTTGTGCTATTCACTGTGGTAGTGGTGCAGAAAGAACTGAGACAAGCTGAAAACCAGGGCTCAGTCCTGTCACCTTCCTGTTCTGTATCAGTTCTTTGCAAAACTTTTAGCTGTTCCACCATTAATGTTAATCCTCTTAATTCTATTTTTATTCCTTAACTGCAAGAGATTGGCCGCATCATCTGATGGCAAATTGGGGCCCACAATGTTTCAGATAAAGGTTACAAACCAAGAACAAATCTATGAAGCTGTCTCTAAAAGTGACTTACATTCAGAGCTGTTCTGTTAGCAGAGGTGTTGCTCGCTGTGGGGTCAATCCCTCCCTCAGTGTGATTTAATGACTTCTTTTGAAATTGCTTTTCTAAAAGACAGTTTGTTTCTTGGTCAGTACCTTTCTGCTTTGGATCAGCTTCAGCTTGGTAAGCGCCACCTTGGACACTCACTGCATCTGCAGCTGTCTCCAACATAAGCATAGGAGAATAAAGCATGGGAGGATAAAGTAGATATTTTAACCTCCCTTTTAACGTTTTCATTTCTCCCCTTCAAGTTGGAGAAAGAAAAGAAGTATTTTTAAGTTTTACTAAAATAATACTTTTTTTTCCCCCCTCACAAATGATGTCATAAGAATGGATTTCGTGAGAAAGCTCACATTAATATCTGCGTATGTATGTGTATCACTGAGTCACTTTATGCTGTAGTCCCACGTCAGAAAATATTTGGGTAACCAAGGTTAAAAACCATGATTTCTTTCTGAGTCGCTTCCTCAATCAGAGTTACAAAACATAGATCAGAGATCCATGGAAAAGATATAACCTCTACTCCAGCTTGTAAGAGTGTGGAGAGTGTGGCCAGCAGTTTGAGGGAGGTGATCAACCCCCTCTACTCAGCCTTAGGGAGGCCACATCTGGAGTACTGTGTCCAGTTCTGAGCTTCTCAGTTCAAGAAAGAGGGAGCCACTGGAGAGGGTCCAGTGAAGTGCCACAAAGATGATTAGGGGTCTGGAGCATCTCTCTTATGAGGAGAGACTGAGGGAGCTGGGTCTGATGCAGCTAAATATCTCAAGAGGATGGAACCAGACTCTTTTGCATTGTGCCCAGTGACAGGACAAGGAGTAACGGCCATAAACTAAAACACAGGAAGTTCCACTTCAACAAGAGGAAAAATTTCTTTACATTAAAGCTGTCAGAGCACTGGAACACACTGCCCTGGGAGGTCATGGAGTCTCCCTTTCTGGAGGCATTGAAAACCCACCTGGATACATTCCTGTGTAAACTGCCTTGGTAGGCAGTTGGACTAGATCTTCTCCAGAGGTCCCTTAGAACCCTAATGATTCTGTGGTTCTGCATGTAGTTCAAATTTGGAAAAAGTCTGCTGTCCATTTTTCTCAGTTTTGGTAGTGCCTGACTTTTCCATGGATTGTTGTTTAAAGGCTGAAGAAACTCCCCAACAAACCAACCATTTTTTGATAGGTGGAAAACTTTTCTTCAGAGAGGAAAGATACATGAAAGATGAAAAAATAGGACATTAATAGAGAGCTTTGAAAGCTGTTTTTAAAAGGAGGAACAAAGAAATAATTATTCTGCCAGTGCATACAAGGGTATGGGTTTAATCTTTTTCATATTGGGTTCTTTTTCCAACAGCCTGATGAAGATTTTGACATTTAAGTTGCAAAGATGAGAAAGCTAGTTTCATCCTTAAACTTCAGCTTTCATACTACCACTTGCAAAATCCTGTTAGGCTAAAGAGAATCAAAGTCAGGCAAAAACAGAATGATTTTGAGAATTTGTCTTTTGCTGTGCTACATCAAGTATTGTATTACAGTATTGCTAACGAGCTTTCTTCTCAACAGAAAATGTGTTGGGTTTACTACAATTACTATTCACTACCACTGCTTTTTTTGCTCTCCACTTGTAGAGGACTTCTACATCAAAGTGCTTTATGCTTGAATAATATTATGTCAGTGTGTCAGCACTGGTGTGGCCTCACCTTGAATAGTGTGTGCAGTTTTGGGCCTCACAAAATAAAAAAGACACTAAGCTATTAGAAAACATCCAAAGAAGGGCCATGAGGATGGTGAAGGGTCAGGAGGGGAAGCCATATTAGGAGTGGCTGAGGTCACTTGGTCTTTTCAGCTTGGAGGCTGAAGGACAGACCTCATTGCAGTCTTCAACGTCCTCACAAGGGGAAGTGGAGGGACAGGCACTGATCTCTTCACTTTCATGACCAGAGACAGGGCTCAATGGAACAACATGAAGCTGTGTTAGGGAAGGTTTAGGTTAGATATCCAGAAAAAGTTCTTCATCCAGAAGATGGTTGAGCACTGGAACAGGCTCCCCAGGGAAGTGGTCACAGCACCAAGCCTGCTGGAGTTTAAGAAGCATTTGGACAATGCTCTCAGGCACATGGTGTGATTTTTGAGGTGTCTGTGCAGGGCCAGGAGTTGGGCTTGATGATCCTGTTGGGTCCTTCCAACTCAGCATATTCTATGATTCTATGAATCTCTTTTTAATGTAATTATATATTCTGAAGTGTTTTATAATGCAGCTGCCTTCTGCTTCTGAGCTCTTCACTTACCTTTAAGATTAAATGGAAAAATACATATTTGAGCCTAGCAATTTTACAAGGCAGGGTGTATACAGAAGTAAAGAATGTGTTGCCAGTGGAGTCTAAAGGATCACACCAATTCCAATGGGAAGCTTGGGAAGGATATCAGCAGTGCTTTGTGTAAGATTTCCATTGTCCTCTGATAGGCCAAAAGGTGAAAAAACATAGCTCTGTAGATGCACATGTACAGGCTGCTTTTTCATTGTGTTTCTCATTTAGAGAATAGATCAAAGATGTTAATGTGTGCTTAGAAACATGGGGTAGTGTTCAGCTTCTGAAACCCTTATCCTCTTCCTTACTCCTGTGTTTCTACCAGGTGCTCTTTCCAATCTATGGGATTGTTCTCTTCCAAGTGTTTTCCCAGTATGGAAACTCCACTTTGGGTGGGTAACAGCATCAGTAGATGGAGTTCAGGGGTACTGGGCTCACTTCATAGTTCATAATAAGCATTCATTCTGTATTTGCTCTTTTCTAGCACAACCTGATAAAATAGTCCACTTCAGTCTGGTACTGAAGGAGACAGACCTAGAATATAAAATGCCATAGTCCCATTGAACAGAACCTTCTGATTCTGTTGCTAAACATGCCATTATCAATATTGCTAAACAAACCTGTGTCACGAGACAGTGATCCCAGTCAGACCAAGCATAAATACTAATTAGGGCCTAATCCAAAAATCTATTGAAGTTTGTTGCAAGATTCAGTGTGCTTTGAACATGTCCTAAGGTAAAGAAATAATCACTATTTTAGCAGGGTCCTGCCTCTGAAGTTGAGAAAATTTCTTTGCTAATGAGGGACTGTTTTTGTTTACCTGAGTCCTCCCACATTCTAAAGCGCTCTTATTTTTAGCTTGGTAGAAATAACATGTAAGCTCTTAACAAGTATGAATTGACTGCGGAAAATTAGAAGCAGAAAACCCTATCTTGCTGCATAAGGAATGCCATAATGGAAGTGTACTTGTTTAAATAAAACACAGGGCAATTATCCAACTTTACTGTATTGTCAGGCTCAAAATCTATTACATTTGTTTTCCAGTTGTCTGTGGAAAAAGGATGAAAATCCTGTCTCTATTGAAGTCAACAGGGATTTTTTCGTTAACTGATATTACTTGGAGATTTTATGGTAGTTACACAGGGATAGAAAGTCTTTGCTGAAGAGAGAACAATTCCAAATCTGCTCAGAATGATCTCGATGAACAAAGATTAAGAAAAAAATTCTAAATTCCCAAAGCTAGGTATTGACTAATACCCCAGGTACCTGTGAAGGAAGTTAAAAAACCCCAACTGCTCCAAAATCTAAATGCTTATTCTCAGTGGTTTAAAGAACCCTGTCTTCCAAGGGTGAATCTTTATTAATTGCTACCTACATTTTACTGTAACCATGCACTGCTTCAGGAGTGACAAGAACTTTCAACACAAGATACTTGTTTATTAAATATCTAATTTACGGCAATATTCAATACAACATTTTTATGTTTTATGTAGTATATTAGTATTACTACACACATTTTCTTGGAATCTGTACATTAGGACCCTCTGATATTTAA
This sequence comes from Myiotriccus ornatus, assembly GCA_036023395.1. NCBI lineage: Eukaryota > Metazoa > Chordata > Aves > Passeriformes > Tyrannidae > Myiotriccus > Myiotriccus ornatus. The sequence continues at coordinate 50,246,580 of JAYRBT010000082.1, forward strand.
AAAGTATTATGGCAGCACTCGTCAAATTATATACGATCAGGCTCAAATGAATAAGCTTCAATAATGTTCTAGTCACGATATTTTTGAACCCTTCTTGTAAAGGGAAAAGCCCTGCTGAAGTCAGTTATACCTTTAAAGTTCAGAGTGTGCTGCACTCCCTTGCTGGAGTATGGCCTAACCTCTGAATGGGTAAATGAGGTCAGTGTAGGAATCTTCCACAGTAGTCTTCTCTTCCTACTCCCTGGGCTGTAGGTAGGCAATCCTTATCAACCTGAATATACCTTAGCAGTTAATGCTGACTTGTCAAAATGTCATCTATTAGCTTATACTGAACTATTGTATAGGAATATGCAAAGTGATGTATTCATTTCTATTGAACATCCAAGAGATTTACTTCTGTTTATCCATTTCTGTTATGCAACTTACACAATCTAAAAGATATCACAGAATCACACTATTACTGAATATGCTGGAGTTGGAAGGGACCCACAAGTCCAACCCTTTAGCCCTGCACAGGACCATCCCCAAGAGTCACACCATATGCCTGATCCAAACCCTTCTTGAACTCTGTCAGACTTGGTGCTGTGACCACTTCTCTGGGGAGCCTGTTCCAATGCCCAACCACCCCCTGGGTGAAGAACCTTCTGGTATTCTACCTAAACCTTCCATGACACAACTTCAGGCCATTCCCTCAATGTGCATTCATGTAAGATGCTGGCTGTATATGTCTCCAGACAGACACACAGACCTCAGGATGCTTACAAGCCTTACTTAAGAATAACATAATTGGACCTTATATGTTGATTCAGTTCCTCTGAAGAGAAAAATACTTCTTTTCAAGATCAGATTTAACACATTTTTGTGTTTTTAATTTCTCCTCAGACATTAGTAATTTTGATCTGATAAATAGGTTGTTGCTGTATGAATGGGTATTAACACACCCCAATTTTTAGGAATGAATATAGAGTTAATGTTACCTGAAAGGATTTTAAATTGCTACAATCATTTCCTTAATTTAAGTAATTACAAGTATCTCATAAATGAGATACTTAATTTTTTAATTCTTAGATTTGGAGACCAACATAAAACTGCAGAATGTTTCAATACCTGAAAGGATGTTGTATTGTAATTTTGTGCCTAACAGACTCTGTCTACATAATTTAGGGAAACTTCTAAAGAATGTTCAGTTTTCCAGATGTACTTGCATGTTTTATGAATCCTGTAATTGTCAGTCTGTAGATTTGTTCCTTCTGGTTAGACTTTTAAATGGGTGCCTGCATGTCTCCTGATGCTTAATTTCTCATATGGCATATAACTGCTCTGACATAGTAATTTTAAAAATTATATGCCAAAACCTGAGGCAGTCACTCTAAAGCCTGTTTCCTCTCTAAGTACAATAAAAGAAGGCAAATACTGTGAGCTACACCGTAAAGTCTTACTGAGCCCTTGTAAATAACTCTCAAGTTAGGAGATTTGAACTATGCCTTTCATTATATAAAAATTAAAACCAAATAATTTCTTAAAAAGCTTTTTAAAATTCTAGCTGGAGGTTAACTCTTGCAAAGTAATTGTAAGTTGCAAATGAAAAAGTCTAAAATTTTGACTTGCTAAAAAGAGCAATGTGCCAAACTTGAGGAATCGCTCCAACTGTCCTCCATCAGAGGAGGAGGAGGAGATGTCTCTTGGCACAACTCATTTATATAAAATAGTCAAAAGAGACTTTTTCCTCATATGAAGTATTATTTTGATTTTTTTTCCTGAATCATCTGGTATGTGAGGATATCTGCTTCCCTCAAAAAAAGTTTTTAAAATTACCATTAAATTAGAATTTTTCACAGAACAAGTACTGATGGTCATGTAATTCTTTCAGAAGGGAAAAGAATCATGCAAAACAAGTTCCACTTTTACAGAGTTTTTTCCTCTCAAATATTACTTTATAATAACATATAATCACTTCATAATGATTGCTGCTAGACAGTGCAAGGAAATTATCAGTAAGTGGAGGTTTCTGGTCATGTCATCTGAACCTTCTTTTCACCATCAGTTTCAGAAATTGCTAAGTGTTTCATGTCCAAAAATCATGTCCCTCTGTAGACCCAGGAACTCATGACTGTCTGTCTCCTTGGGATGTAATGGGTGTTTTCAACAAACGACAAAAAATGCAGCTGTTACTGATTTGCTATTTTGTCATGTTGTTTCTAATGGTGTAGCTACAAGCAAAAGTTAGGGTCCAGATGGCATCTGCTAGGAAGCAGCTGTATTGTAGCTGAAAATTGGTGGGTTTCATTTTTGAGGTTGAAATTAATTGCTGTGACAAAGAGTCTTCTCATTGATTAAATACCTTTGTGTGTCACTTTGGCAGGTTAAGTGGAAGACCCAGTCCATGTAGACTTTGTAGATATCCTTCACATGAGATTGAGTTAAATTCCATGGCTTTTAGAGAGATATGTGTTTTGAGTCTGGTAGTTAGCAGGATAAACTTGAAGTAGATGCACACTTTTTTAATTGTCAACTGTTAGTGATTACAATTTCTCAGTGATTTTTACAGTATCCCTTGTATATTGGTTCCCAAAGGTCTTCAAACCCTGGCAAAAATACATCTAACCAAGAGGTTCAATTCAAGTCTATCACCTACAAGTTACATTATACGTTTAAAAGATAGTTGCTGCAAAGATGAGCACAAAATGCAAGACAGAGCCTTCTACCCCAAGCCCAAGTAAACCAGTGCAGTGAAAGAAACTTCTGTCTTTCACTGAAGTGAGATTAATTGAAACCTTGGATATTGGTATGACACAAATACTGAACATATTGCCTGATTATGAACAATACTGTCAAGTGACAGACTCATCTGTAGGGAGCTCCCTTGCCAAAAGAAAAGCCGTCAACTTCATGGTCTAAATAAATAAATTTTTTTTGTCTCCTGGTGGGAACCTCTTGAAGTGCAGACAGTCTCTTTCAGCCAGATGTTGCTTTTTGTCTCATATTTAGAAAAAATAAAGCAAACTTTCTATTTTCCTGTAACTAATTTTGTGAACTGGCAGCCTTCATAGCACCATGTAGCAGGGTCCTCAGGGGAAACCCTAGCTGAAGCTTTCCTCTGTGGGAACATATGTGTGTCCAGGTTTGGGAAGGGGTCACTTGAGTGCATTTTATTACACAAAACCATTGGGAAGTGGATCCAAGAGGTACTGTTGGGGCAGGTGAAATGCTGTTTGGTGGGTTATTGCAGAAGAAAAGGAGGGATAAGGGTCAGTGCTACAAGGTAGATAGGTCTGCCAGCCCTAGCAATAATGTGGCTGCTGCAGGAGGCCCTGTGTTTTCCTGTGTAGTGCGAGGCTGACACATGCTCACTCTTGGTGCTTGGCCCAGCCATCTCTAGTGCCAGCAGGGTGCTTGCTGTGCTCACACTGGGGCTGTGCCTCACCATGCTGGAAGGTTCCTTGATGCAGCCCCTTAGAGCATCTCTCCTACCATCACTTTATTAAAAGGTTTTAAACAACAACAACAACAAAATAATAAAATAATAAAATCCGTCTTCAACCATTCTGTTGTTTGTCTCCACTATGCTGCTCTCTAGGAGGACAAAGCATCCAATTTTTGTAGCTCCTGCCAATATCATCTTTGAGATGATGGAATTAGGCTAAACCGTGAGGATGGATATTGGAGGGCTGATCTGGTTGCTTGTGTTTTCCTCTGCATGTGAACTGGGAGAGTTTTCTGTTTGGGTATGAAGAATTATAGGAAGTTGTACTTGTAGTCCCAGCAAAAATAATAATGCTGTAAACCTTTGTAAACAAAAGGTCTGCAGTGGGGTTAATTACATGGTTGCTATGGAGTGGTGCATACATAAGCCCATGCTGTGGGTGGGTCTAGGGAGCCCTATCCTTACTAGAGTGTTCCACTGTATTAGAGCTGGTGTAACCTACAGTTAATAGTTTGCTTGTGCTGTAAAACGCTTAACTCTATAAAATTTATGTCCATTTCCTATCTTTTTATCATATTAAAATATGAATGTGGATTGATGGATCCCAACAATATACTGTCTGCTGCATGCTATTAATGTCCAAATATGCTTTTCTCCTGGGATTCTTCTGTGCATAACTGAAAAAAACAGACACTGGCATAAACTGGGTCTTCTCTGATTCCCTTTGAACTGTTTCTTTTCTTCTCACACTACTGCAGTAAATTCAAGCTAAGTATCTTCATAAACTGGTGGTGGGATAAAGTACAAGAACAGCATGGTATCTACAGTAATGGACTAAACATCACATTTTCCATCATAATAACTCTAACAAGAGCTGCACTGTATTAAAATTGTTAGGGTTACTATAAAAATTCTTTAATAATGTGGTACCTGAAAAACTGAAAGCCATTAAGGTCTTTATAGCATGGCAGCAAAAGTGTCCTGTGCAGTGGCATATTAAGAAGGACTGGTGTCTGAAGTGCTCTCCATAATGCACCAGTTCAAAGGGATCGGGGCTTGGTTGAAAGATCATGGTTACTATCAGAAGTGCTGGAGCAGAGACACCTGCAGATAGCACAGACAGGGTTGAGGTGAAATAATTAAAGGAGAATGCTCAAATTTTATTTCACCATGAACTTTTTTTGCAATACATGCTAATTATACTGATTAATGAGCGGAAAGTTTTCTTTAGTGGGATCTCCATCCCACTTAGACCAAGAAAAAGACATCTGCTGGCAAGATCTTCTTTCTTGTCTATGTGTTGAGCAGAATGTTCCTAAGTGCACTGTGTGCTGTCTGCACTCATACCATGTGGTGTCCCCACCATCTCTGTCCCTGTTCGGTGCAAGAATTGGGATGGTTCTCCATCTTTGTTTGCAGCAGAAGAGACTCAAGGTGAGAGAGAGAGAGCAAATCCTGTAAGGCAATTCTGTCACTCACTTCATCTTCATAATCTTTCCTTAGCTTTCCCTGCCTTCTAACCCTGCTATTGATTGTGTCATAGGCTACAGTAGACCAAGGCAGGGGGCTGAAAACCTTTCCGAACAGCAGTTGCCAGTCTGCCTGTTGCAGCTTGAAGAAGAGAAACATGCTGTGAAAACAATCAGTGCATTTGCTTTAGATCTAAGTGATTCCAACTAGGTCGATGCTTCATGCTGATGTGTTGAAAACATTTAAAAAATTTCTCAGAGTTTGATTTCAACTGAAACATTTCAGCGTGTGTCTGACTCTCTGAAGTTGTTATTTCTCACTAATGTAGCAGGCAACAGTTTTTTTCCACTCTAGCACAAAGCAGTAGGGGCACTGGGCCTTTTGTCCACGTAGGTTTGCTTTGAATGATCTTATTGGAGGGGGAGGTTTGCTGGTTTTTTTATAAGCCATGGCTCTTGCAAATTGACTTTAGATGAGTACTAGCTTATTTCATGAAGGGTAAAAGAGGTAATCATGGTTTTACAAAGTGGGAATGAGAGTATAGCTTTACTTTAACTGCTTTTGTTCTATGTAATTGAATTTTCCTTCAAAGGTGGGATAGTTAATTCATAAATATATGAAGAATATTTTATTTTATTTAAAGTACATGATGCTTCTTTGTAATGTGTTTGCACCCAGCATAACTGGCCTGATTCTCTCTCAGCTTGGGATCACAGAGCAAATGAAACGTTGCAAAATAAAGCTATCCTCATCCAAATTAGTGTTTATTCAGTTTCCAGGAGTGGCAGAAACCCAGGACAACATTTTTCTGTGGCAGATGGTGGCACAATTGGTTTCTGAACTTCTTGGAAAAGACCACAGAGAAACAGAATTTGCTATAGTTTCTCTTATTGTTTGGTTTGGTGTGCACATGCTCTGCAGCCACTAGAGTCTATAAGAAGTTAAACTGATGAAAAAACCCCACAGGACTGCTGTCCCAGTTTGGAGCTCGCTGTTCAGTGGCTTTCGTGGAAGCCTAGCAGTAGGACCTCACCTCTCATTTTGCTCCACTCCACTTCTAAGCATACTCTTCTTGTTTTATGGGTTCTTTTTAATAATAAGTACTTATCAGTGCCTATTGGTCTCTTTGGGATACCTTTTTAATTATATAGCATATATATTAGATATATGTTGGAATGTCTCTTCTCCCAAGAAAGTGAAGTCACCCCTGTGTTGTTGTCATTTTTGCTGCTTGTTTCAAATAACACAAAGAACACTTTTTCTGAACTTTCCTGTTCCAACAGGAAATAGCGAGCAAGTACTTGCCTTGGGGTATTTCACTGAGTTTCAGAATACCAGCAGATAGAGATGTTCCAAAAGACCAGATCTTTTGTTGGAAGAAAATAATAATAATAATAATAATAATAATAATAATAATAATAAAACCCTTTAAAAGCTGCATTTATCTGTGGTGAGAAAGTTTCATTCTCCCTGAACTAAGGCTTTGCAAATGCAGTGTATAGTATATATGGCACTAATGGATTTCATACTTCAGCATTTATTTCACCAAATATCATGCAGGGAACAATAGTTGTCATTTCAGCAGCTGTAGTTTGCAACTGTGGAAGTCCTAGACATTAGCACTAGATAAGTCAGTGTAGAGGTGTGTGAGAGAAATTCTGTACTCTTAGTGGCATTATTTCATTCATTCATTTTTAAAATTAACTCCGTGGGGATGCTGCAAAAGTGCAAGATATAATTTAAATGAACTATTAAGAGTCCTGTTTATAAAGGATGTATATACTTAATTTATATTTTCAGGATGATGGTTTACTTAGATACTTGATTATTTTTCCCCAGAGCAGTAGGTAGAGTCGAGAGCAGGATAAACTTCCATGCTGTTTAAGAAGCTTATACCTGGTAGAAATGTAGATAGATCAGACTCTTCTGCCATGATGCACTATGATTTGCTGCCCGGGCTTGCCCAGGCTTGGCTCCTCCTCGAAACCGATTCGGGTGAGTGAAGGGTGAGTCAGGCTCGTTAGCAAGTGCTAGTGGAGGCTATATAAGAGCTTCCAGAAGAGCTGCTTGACCATTTGCTGCCCAGGCTTGCCCAGGCTTGGCTCCTCCTCGGAACAGATTCAGGTGAGTGACGGGTGGGTCAGGCTCGTTAGCAAGTGCTGGGGAGGATATATAAGAGCCTCCAGGAGCATGAGCAAAGGTCACTCATGCACCCCCACAGGAGCAGACAAACAGGGGTGTGGCACAGCAATTTGCAAGGCCTTTCAAGCAGGCAGAGTACAACCAGCTCCTACTTCTTGTAGGTGAGTGTGCTTTTTAAAGCTAGCAATGGTTTCCAGAAAAACAAAAGCCGTTGCTGCTGTTTACACTAGGAGTGTGTCTGCTCAGACACTCCCCTCGAAGAAGGATGCAGCCACCCAGGTCTCTGGGTGTGCTGAGTGT
>JAYRBT010000082.1:50254015-50346307 GCA_036023395.1 Myiotriccus ornatus
AGTTGGATCAGGGGTTGGACTCGATGATCTTGGAGGTCTTTTCCAACCCAATCTATTCTATGATTCTATGATTCTACAATGAAAAGTTTCTCCTCTTGGGATATTGTCCCATCAGACTATATATGTGAAAGCAGGGAAGGGAGGAGGGTTGTTTTAGTAAGGAGTCCTCAGTGGTCCAAACAAGTTGCCCTTTACTAGTGTTGTTTTATATTTAAGTTGCAGTAGTTCACATAACATTAGAACTGGTTTGGAATTCGTTAGTGTCAGTTTGTATGTATAAAGCCTGTTCAAACAGAGGCTATTGATGCTGAAGTGCTCAATTCCTCCATGGAATTCAGAGAATGTGAATTATCTTGTGATTGGGTCAGTCTTTTTGGTGGATTACTGAGGAAGTAGTTAAGGGTGACTTTAAAATTATTTTATATATTCTACTCTGCCTCTTACTAAGGCTTCTTCAAACCACTTTCAGTGTAAGCTTTCCACCTTCCCCAAATACTAAAAAAAATAGCATTCAGAACCTCTACTCCAAAAGGAATTCAAACTAAATTCACAGTGCTTCCCACATGCATTCTTACCTTCACCCTACTTTTCTTGATGTAGCTTTTTAAGCCTGGGGTTTGCACAGCATTACCCATAACTGGAATTGACACCGGAAAACTACACAAGGCAATTCACTTAATCTGAGTTTGTTGTGAAACTGAAAACAGGGTTCTGCCTGAATTCTCTGTAGATTTCCTGGCAGGAAGCATTCTGTCATTTTCAGATGAAATTTGTTCACAAGAACCTAAAAAAAAGGGTCTTGCTTTGATCTGTCTCTTACAGAAGTCAATGGAAGAGACTCCATTGATTACAATGACCATTGGGAAACTGCCCCATCCAGAGTTACATATACACTTCTGCTTCTGGACAATTGCTTTTCCTCAGTAGCAATACAAGGAGAGATTGATGTAAGTACACAGGGAAGACAGACAGTGGTGAGTAAGGGGGAGCTCATCCCAAAGAGCAACTGAACAAAGAGGGAGTAGAACATGACAACTGCTGTGCTTTGTTGCTGGTCATGTGCTGAACTGATGGGTTCAAATAAGTCAGCCCTATACTGAATGAGAAGAAAGAGGAAAAGGGAGAACAGACTTGTTAAATACACTTAGCTGTAGGGCTAATCTTTCTGTAATATTTTTAACTTTGTCTTCAAATGCTGTTCATGCTCAGATGCTTTTACTGCTATAAATAGTAGTGTCATTTTATCCAGGGTAGAGAGAAAGCTTGCATAACACTATCCAGCAACTACCTGTACCTCTACACTGTTGCTTTCTTCAAACTGTCTGCTTTGTATGATGATAATACAGTTTAAATTGCCTCAAAACTTTTATGTACCAGGGTCAAACTACTAATGCCAGGTGTCCTGTAACTCTTACATGATTTCAGCAAGCCTGTCTAGCTAAATTGTCATTCAGACCACGTACCTGTGTCAGTTTCTCCATTCCAGAAATCCCACAGTGCATCCCTGAGTAATAATTAAACCAGATGGATGCCAAATATGCCAATGAGAAGGGGACCTAATATTTCAGATTTGGCTCTGCCAAAGTACATAAGTTGCTTGCAAAAATCATGAAGCGTAATACCACAGAGCCAAGGGCTCTTCAACCAAAATGATAGCCACCAGGCCAACAAAAACTCAGGCTAAGAAGTTTGTGGGGATTCTGTGATCTCTAAACAAACAAAATAATTATAAATGTGACAGGGACCAGTGATCAAGAGACTGTTCCTATTGGAATGTGTGGGCAGTAGGGCAATGAAAGGACAGGCATTAGTAGAGTTGTTTTATGCTTGCCACCCTTGCAGACACCAATTGATAAGCTCTGACTTGGGTGTCTGACAGCAAAATACTCTCTTGGGCACAAATCCACTCTTCCCATGAACTTAAGATATATGCTGAGACCTTTAACTCTGGTGACTCCAGGCTATCAAGCAAACTAGTTAGTGCATGGTCAAAAAGTTTGTATGGCCCCAATACACTGGAGTCAATACTGTAAAACTGCCTTAGCAGGATTAGCAGCTACACTCTACTTCTCACTCTCCCCAACCCCCAACTTGTCTCTGCTTTTCTTTTTCCACCCAGCCTGCCAAGGTCTGGGTTCTTTCTCTGAAACCTATATTTCTTTGGAAAAGTTGATATAAAGGGCAAAAATAATTTTCTTTATCCTTTAATCCTTTATTCTCTTAGCTTTTAAAAGTTTATTTACTTCCTACAGTTGACCATCTTGAGCTTCTACTTCTCTGCTGTGTCAAGACTTGCTTAAGCTTGAAGGTTTTTTAGGCTTGACCAAGCACTGACAGCACTATCAGAGGAGCTAATGCTAGAGTCTACCAGTTTGATGGATTAAGTAAACTTATTGAAATCTTTTTTCTTTAATACTGAAAGATGCCAAGGGTTTTTTCTGTTCTTGTGCTTTGTGTGAAACACCCACTGACATTAATGGGAGTCCCATGTCTGGAATTGGAGTAGAACACATCCCTTAATATTTAAAAGACTTGTCAACGTTGTGCATGAAGCAATCTGGAGGTGTGTTGTGATGCTGCTTGTCTCTGAAAATTCCATTTTGCTTATGAATCTTATATATCTTATGCATCTTATACACTTATGCAAGTGCCTTTTCAAGACACTTGCATGAACTGCATCATTCATTGTGAAGTATTGTGGAAGTCCTGACAGTATTATTAAAATAAGAATGTTACTTCTTGTGAAAAATCCTGAGAATGCTGCCTAAATCTGCATACAGGGTACAGTAGACTTGCTTCTACTGATGTCAGTGACCTGGATCGTGACCTAGATGTTCACCTACATTAATCAGTCCTCAATAGCTTTAAGCACGTTCATACAGAAGTCTACTGAAGTTAATATGAGTAGCTTATGTGCTTTACAGTGCTGTGGCCTGATTTGCAAAAATGTGCTACAATCAGTTGTTCCAGGGAATTTTTAAAGGTGTTTCATGAGAGGACCTGCCTGCTGTGCTATTTCTTAAATTTTTAAATTTCTTAATTTTTTTTTTAAAACCAGATCACCTGTGTAAGCAACTGAGAGAAGGGTCAAGTGCATCCACTTAAAAATGACCTAGATATAAGGTTCTGAAAACATATATGGACTTCAGTATTAGTACATTTTCTTGGTATATTTACTGGTTTAGCATGTTAATGGTTAGTTAACCAATCGGGAGGATGACTCCAGAAGACGGAAATAAACAAGTAACAGTAGGAGTTAACAGTGCAGAATTGCCAGAAAGGGGTGGAAATCTTTAAGTCTCCTTCTCAGTCTCTTCCTCTTAAACTTGTTCTTCAGATTTACAGAAATTACTGCAGTGTTTCAGGATGACAGTAACACTGCTTGAACTCAACCCCTTTGGTAATTTTAAATTTTTTTCTTTATTATGAATGAAAGAATGGAAGGCTTATTAGGCCATTCAAGGCAGTCCTGCGGATTTCAAGATGTCTATTTGCAAAATACATAGTGGAAGAACATGGAAATTACATTTGTCCATTCTTAATCTGCTTCATTGTGCTCATAGCTGAAATGAGTTCACTTCAACACGGGATGTAATTCCAGGTCTTCTATTTTCCTCTGCTCTTCCCTCTGTGCCCTCCCAAACACAGCTTAGCTATGTGAGGCTTATTTTCCTCATCTGTTTCCCTTTTTGGTTCCCCAAGCAGCATTTTTAGTTCCCTCTTATGTTAGATAAGACATAGGAAAACTTGAAGCCCAACAAAACAAAATTTTCTTTACTAGTCTATATATAGTTAAAGGTGGATCTTTTTACTGTTCTTTCCTTCCCTTCTTTCAATGGGGAAGAAAAATGTTAAAAATTCACAAAAGCAGAGGGGCTGAGGTTGGAAGGGACCTCTGGAGGTCTTCTAGTCCATACCTCCTGCTCAAGTAGGACCATCTAAACCTGGTTGCCTAGGACCATGTCCAGGTGGCTTTTGAATACCTCCAAGGACAGAGGCTGCACAGCCTCTTTGGGCAACGTGTGCCAGTGCTTGGTCATTGAAAAATATTTCCTGATGTTCAGAGGGAACCTCCTCTGTTTCAGTGTGTGCTTCTCGTCCAGCCACTGGGCACCACAAAAGCCTGGCTCTGCTTTTGTATTCTCCCTTCAGATACTTATATATGTTGGTAAGATTCCTTCTCTTCTGCAGACTGGACAATCTCAACCCTCTTAACTCTCGGTCGTACATGAGATTCTCCAGTTCCTTATCTGTCTTAGTGATCCTTTGTTGGACTCTTTCCAGTATGCCCATCTCTCTCTTGTACTGGGGAGCCTAAACCTGGAGATGGTACTCCAGGTGTAGCTTCAATAGGGCTAAACAGAACAGAGGGACCACCTGTCTCGACCTGCTGGCAATGCTTTGTCTAATGCAGCCGAGGATACCATTTGCTTTCTTTGTTGCAAGGGTACATTGCTTGCTTACATTCAACCTGGTGTCCACCAGAACCCCAAGTCCTTTTCTGCCAAGTTAGTGTCCAGCTGACTGGCCACCAGCATATAGAGAGGTACAGGGTTGTTTTTTCCCAGGTGCAGGACTTTGCATTTCTTATTGAAGTTCATGAGGTTTCTGTCAGTCCATTTCTCCATCCTGTTGTGTTTTCTCTGGATAGTTGCTCTTCTACAGGGCAGAAAAAACATGTTAGAACAGGTTTGTTTTCAAAACCCTTTTAATCACCCATATTTTTTTTAAAATTTCCCAGAAAAAGTGTTATTCTGTGATGAGCTGCGTTTCTTTGAGAAATTGGGTGAAATTTTTTGGTATTAGGGGAGTAAGTTTCAGTCTTTGCTATAGGGTTGGTCCATAATTTAATTTGAAAATTCACATTGTCTAGTTTTATTAGCATGAGAGTAGCGTGCCTTTGAATACAAATGCAATTTTTACCTTGTGACACAGAAGATTTTCTTTCTGAAACTTTCTTGGAGTATGTTACAGAGTTATATTCTGAAATTTTATACATTTTGCACATATTCACACAAGAGTTCAGAAAGTATGATTCAGTGAGTGAGTCTCTTAAACATAATTTGTTTGGGACAATGGGTCAAAAATACTGCTTTAAAATGTAGTTGGAAGAAACTCTTCAGTATTCTGAAAAACACATATTAAGGGTAATTTTGTTGTGTTGCATCACTGGTGTAATTTGTTCTGAGCATGTGAGCACCTGGCCCTCAGGTGTAATGTTTCTAAGGGCCTCTTCTTGATGAACACCACATGGATTTTCTGGATGGAGTTTCCCCTCTTTGAAAGCACTGGGAATTTTATATTTTGGTGGGTGCAGGATTTGGTCCTTTGAACAAACTACAAACATTGGTTATTGAAGGTGCATCTGTCCTTTGGTATTTAGGCATTTTAGCCATTATGTCTAAACAGCAGTCCATACTATTTAGCGTCTGTTCTTCTTAGTGCAGGTCAGGAACAAATAGGTGGGTGAATATAGACACCCATAATTTGTCTTGGCTGTAGTCATGCAAACATGCAAACAAATTGTGGGCAATGTCCTACAATTGGGATTGGTCTCTTTTGCGTATTATTCCAGGAGCAGACACAGGGATTTTGATTCATGTCTGAATATGAGAAACAAATCAGATCAACCAACAAAACAACAAAAAATTTGTTCATCCCTTTCCTGACCCGAAGAGCTCTTGTCTTGGATAGGCAGAAAGTGGTCTGTAAGTGTTGATTCCCCTGTAAGGAAACTATGACCAAATTTCAGATATAGTATTTAATCTTAGATTCACTATTCTCTTAATCTGTGATATTAGAAAACAAGAAGAAAGAATAAAAAGTTGGAGGGTTGTTTGGATTATTTGAGGGGTCGTGTTTGTTGGTTGGTTGGGGGTGTGTGTGTGAGGAGGCAAGGGGATGTTTGGGTGTGTTTTCTAAGCTAATGATATTACCTGCACTGCAGGAAAATCACTTCACTGAACAAACCAAAAGAAAGCAACCTTTATGTGAATAACAGGGGAAGCCAAAGACCCAGAAGTGCTGCATGTGCAGGTTAGAGAAGGGTCTGAATAAATGCTTACAGACTAAACCAAATGATTTGTGCTACTCTGGGTCAGTTGGTTTCTAGAAATGGGTCTGAACTATGACTTCAGGAGGGGTCTAGCCTCAGAAGTGTAGTGCAAGATACATACTGATGTAAGACAGAATGGGATTTATTCAGTATCATATAAAACCTGGTGTGGTGGATCATGAACTCTGAGCTTAGCAAGACGTTTTTCTTTAGCATATGGGGCACCAGCATGCTTCTTTGCAAGTAGTATTAGGCCATTCGCAATTTTTGTTTCTTACTTTTGATTCTGCAGGGAGATTGAATCTTCCATGGTTTTGTTTCAATTAAGATATCGTTTTCCAAAACCTGTGGTAAGAGAAGACAATTTCATAATTCTCTGAGATACCCAAAAATGGTTTGGGGTATCCATGATGAATGAGAGAATATTGTTTGTGTATATTATTATTATATTATTGTATCAGTATGGGCCAGAGCTCCCCTTTGGTGGGTACTGGCCATGGACTGCCACTGGCTAGCTATGTCTTTCTGACTTTCTGACTTTGAAGTATGTTTCCATGAGTTGAGCCTAAGAGGGAAGGACTAGTCTGAGATTGGTTTCCTGGATGGTTTTCATCTAGGTCAAATGTTCAGATGCAGATAAGGCACCCAGCTTTAAAATATTGACACTCCCTCCCTGTGATACCCCTGTGCGTGTGTGCATGTACATGCACATGTATAGACCTTATTTCTTTTCTTTGACATACAACAAGGAGGTGTTGTGGAGCTTCATCATCTGAAACACACAAAGCACTTTGAGAAGCTCCATCCAAACAGTTCAAAAGACAGGTTTGAGGAGAAGTTGCAGTGAGCTTCTGAGGATACTTTACCATGGTGTTTTTGAGTAAAAATGAGATTTGTCAGTCCAAGAGTACTTAGGTTTATCCCTTTGTTCCTCATAGCAATGACCTGACTTTATTGGGAATTGATATACTGAATTTGTTCCTCTTCTTTGTATATTTTTGTCCACTGTAAGTCTGCTTACTCCAGCCTCATTTGTTCTGGTGGACATGGACATGGCAGAGATAATAGGGGGGAAAAGAGGTAACTTTTCACTATGTGTTTCCTCAAGCATGAAACAGTGCAGAGGTTGAGCCTCTTCAAGTACACCCCGATACTTTTTGCTCAGCGAGGACCTAGGGCAGCATCTGTTCTCAAGCACTCTTGTTAATATTGCTCTGTTTATAAAAACAAAACAACGAAACACCCCCCCCCCCCCTCCAAAAAAAGAAAACAACAACAAAAGACAAGCTAAAGGGGTTTAGGAAATTGTGAAAGCAGGTTTTTTGAACTCTGGAAGTATACAAAGCACTGGATCTTCTGAGTATAAAAATGATGGCTTCCACCATCATTCCACCATCTGGAAATGCTAGAGAAACTTATTCAGATGCACAGTTTGGTTTTCAGAGTGTCACTAGCTCCATTACAGTTCTGCATCTTAAAATATTCAAAACTGCACATAGGGTTCAAATCCCCTCTGTTTTGGGGGTGCTCTATCAAACATGAGGCAGCCTTAGAGTGATGAAGTCAAAATTTTTCTTGCCTGTGCCTTCCTGTCATATTTGGTTTCTCATGTTATTCTGTTTTTTCAGTCTTGATTTTCTGTGTGCCAAAACTTACTTGCAAGAGATAGCCTTATCTCCAGACTGTAGATTTCTCTGGGCAGTAGAGGCTGCTTCTTCTGCTTTCTGATTTCTCAGCATTAGGGAGAGGGATACAGCCCTTTTTTTCCTTTCCTCAGCGTGCAGCCCCTCAAAGATTACCACCCAGAATACTTGTGTGCTGGGAGCGCCAGGAATAGAAATGCAGCCCAGCACGTTAAGTTTCATAGTGGCACTGGCATTTAGAATTGGAATGGACATTTAAGTGCCCACACTGTGCATATTACCACTGCTGCAGAAACAACACTACAGACACTTCTGGCAGGATACTCTTACTCTCTGAAGCAGCAAAAAGAGATTGTGTAAAAAGGGCAAATGAATTCCTCTGCTTGTGCGCATAGCCCACTTCTGACTTGGCAATATATTTTGACTGCTTGCTGTAAGCCCTATTATCGTGCTGTCTTCAGGCAAATGTTACTTTTGCTTCTATGTAAAAATCACATGTTTAAGTACAATGTGACTATATGATTTGATAGCATAAATGCCAGATGGCATGTGCTGCTCCAATAACTGGATGAGCACCTCTCAGGTCTGTGAAGTACCTGGTAGAGTTACAGTTGCTATATGTGTCATAATTAACGCTCAGTGCCTGAAAATGTACCTATATAGGCACACATACAAAAAAATCATATAGATACACACAATCTAGTAAATATTAGTGCGTGTGTATAGATATATAGAGAGAGAGTACAGAATATTTGTGTGGGTACAGAGCGAGTGATATAGTAACCAACATATATGTGTGCAGGGGTGTAACGACAGTTCCTCGTATCACATCTATCAGGTTACAAGCAGCTAATAATTTTCTTCTTCTAGTCACAGCTGAGCATTATAATGGCATATACTCATAAATCAACATCAACATGGAACATTGCGTAGCAAATATAAATGTATGTGCATTGCAGAATGATTGGAGATTACAAAAATATATCAGAAGTCAAAAGTAGCTGCTGGAGAAATGCTATGTCTTTAGTTTATTGAGATTGTTTGGAGGATCCTAATGTACTGTCACTGAAAGAATAATTTTTCCTTTACAATCTACTTAGCAAAGATTTATTGATCCTTTTCCCCTTCATAGAGAATTACTGATCCATTTTAGAAAATCAGATTTTCACACCTTTCATGAGAATGTGCACAGCGCAGTTCTCTAGGGATTGCCAAGGAAGTTGACTTTGACATGAAATCCCTAGGTACCGGCAAACAACAGCCTATAGTCTCATCACTGATTTGTTGCACAGGGTGGTAAAATACTTTTATACATTTATAGAGAAATGATTGCACTGCAAGGACTTATTTTTCCATGCTAGTGGATGTATTCAATGTCCTATTATTTGTGTAAACAGCACTTTTTTGGGGGGGGGTGGTTCTTCTCAGCCGTGATGTTATGAACAGTAAGGTAAGATAAAAGTTGTTGAAATTCATGTTGCAAAGCAGTACAGTACTGTAGAATTTTTCAGTGTGTGTAAATAACTTTCTTCAAGATATTTCTACTCTCTGTCCTCATTATTGTAGTATCCCAGGTAGCTAAGCATTAGGCATGTTATATTGAAGTATGCATCATAATGAAGGTGATTTATTATAATTAAAACAGCATGGAGAGCAGCTTTTATTAGACATATTGTTTCACAGGAGAGCTTAATAAAGAGCATTATTATTAGCTATAGATCTGTGTGAAGGATGTTGTTTACTGAATGTTATGTGAGTATTAGTCAAAGTCTGAAGTTGCTCATTTGAGCTGTCCACTGGAGGGGGGAGAAGAACCCAAATATTCAGCACAGCAAAGAGAAGAATTTTAAGATTGGAGGAGAGAGACAGAGACAGAGACAGAGAAAAGGAAATGCCGAGTGCATGAAGTGTTCTCTGCAGGAGCAGTTCTAGAATACTTTATTACATATCTACGGAGACAATGGCATGGACCGTAAGTAGCTCCTGTCTCTCAATATAATAATGCACATAAAGTCGGGGTCAGATTGGGTTCGCTCTGGGCTTTGATGCTGTAGAAGGTCACCAAGGGAATCGATGGACAAAAATGAGACCCGAGTTTCATGCAATCAATGAGATTTTTCTATTTAAAGTGGACACTGCTGGGTGTGAGTCTCGGAGCTTCAAATGTGCTTTTGCTCAGCTTGAGAGAAAGGTGTACTATAAATGTGTTGTTTGTTTTCATAACTGCTGACACAAGGACTGTATATCTAAACAGTTTATTCTGATAAACTTTATTATGAAGTTACATGAGTTGTGAATAAATAGGCAAATTAGCAGCTGCTTTGAATGTTAGTTACACTGAGGTTTTATTCTTTTTCTGTAGAGTTGTAATTGCCTGGCATTTAGATAAGCCTTAAAATATGATTAGATAATTAACCAACCTCAATCATTTGGTCAAAAATCACGTCAAATTTATCTGTTCTATGAAATATACTTTCTGCTATTAATTTCTTAGTCCTCTCTACTCATTATAGACAATTCCTTAATTTCTTTGGAAATTATTCACATTTCCACGGATTAAAACAGTTTCTTCCCTGCTTTTGGTTAAGAAGGTTCATTCTTTTGAGTAGCAAATGGATACTTGGGTCAGAATTGCTTTCATAATTTTCTCCTTAAAGTTTCCAGGCAGGTGAAAGATCATCTGTTGTTTTGCCTTTATTGTGTACAGTTATCTCTGTAGGATGAGAGAAGCAATCAGGAAGAATGTGATCAGTAAGTCTGACATAGCTGTAACACTGGTGACAGCAAATAATTGACTGATATGGAGGAAGTTTTTCTGTCTTGAAATGGTTAAGAAATTAAAGCATATTATAGGCCAGTTTCTAATCACTAATATATACAATTTTAACTGCTTTGCAGTGAATGGAGTTGTTCCAAATTTACACTACCCTAACAGACATAGGTCCTGACACCATTTTCAATTTCAGCGCAAATCAGTTATTGGACTGTATTTGTGACTGAGAAAGCCACTTAAATCCGATATTTGAATTATCTGATTGTTTAGTTTTAAAAGGTAAAAAAAAAATAGCTAAATCCTCCCCCCTCCCCAACCCCTCACAACCATCCTCCTTCAGTAGATTGCATCCTGTGTTTTCTGAGCTTCCATTTCACAAATTGAAGCAGTCATATATTGAAGGACTGTTTATCCCACATCACTGCATAAGTAAATGTCCACCAGTGCCTTTGAGGGAGGAAAGGGGGAAGCAGAAAACCCAGCCCTAGCCCACTGTATGCTTCAATCTATTATGAAAAATGTCCTTTTGATGACAGTTATTAAATCAAATTATTCCATCAGCTCCATCCCCAAACAATCCCTAAACAAAGAAGAAAACCAAGGCCTCGACAGACTTTTTCATTTAAACATTGTAAACAGAGAGTAACTCAAGTTTTGTGAGAAAGGCATTAGAAATCATAGATTTTCTACAGTTCAGGTCTAAATTTGTTTGCCAGAATCTGAAAAATGCCCCAAAGAAGAGTAGGTGTACAGAAGAGAACTTAAGCTTCTGTCTTCATCTAGTTTCTGCTAGAAGGGTCATTTGCAATTTAAGCAGAATTTATGTTCACCTGAAATGATTTATTTGTATTTTCATTTATGCCCTGGGTAAGAACACTTCAATTTATATTATTCTCATTAAAAAGTGAAAAAAAACATCCTCCACCTCAACTTCCTCTCTTAATGGTACTTAGTGTTGCATTCTAGGATGTCTTAAACATTTTCCAGCTAAGTTTTTTTGATAAAACATAGAAGTTAATGTATTAGTTTAATTGTATTTTATGACAATATTGTCATAAAAGCCCGTTGTAATAAACACATTCCATTTTAAAACAAGTCTCTGGCAATTAATGAAAAGAGTAAGCAATTACAGGTAGGTAATATAAAACAAACAATAGCACAATGAGCCACCAGATTGTCTATGTAACCTAAAATAAATTGGAAGGCTATATGGAAAAAGGTTGCAGGGAGAGAAAGAAAATACCACAACATCTATAATACTTTTCTCTGGACACAGCTGAGTCCAGTATTTCTCTTTCTTTGTGCTGGATGCAAGTATATGAAGGTAAGAAGATAAGTCACGGCATGTAAAAATTCAATTGATAATTTGTAGAACAACTACCTTGTTTTAGCCAATATTGAGGTGTCTGTCTTTTTTGGACACAGACCTGGCATGATTCTCACTGAAGAGCAACTGAGAGTTAATTTATGTGTTTTGCAGTGGACACAATGACTGCTGACCTTTAGGGTACTTCCTCTGAGTTAAGCATATGCAGCCTCTTTTGACCTCCTCAAAGAGATCAGCTGGTTATTACAGCCACCCCCAACAGAGTCAAGTTCCCAAGTGTCCACTCTTGAAAATATTTTTGAGGCTTATGGTGAAATTCCTGCTTGCAGAATACAGAGCAGAGGGAAATAAATAGGTTTCTATTCGAAGATTTTTGCAGAATTAGGTGGTGAATTAGTGCATGTTTCCCTGAGCAGATCTTGCATATGAGGCTAATAAAAAGGTGGTTTCCTGATTCTCTGGGTTAAAAGTACTGTATTTTTCATTTTATTTTATGTTTCTGAATGATTTAGAAAAAGGTTGAAGATGAACTGTGCATACAACAGCAGGAGTATATGGGCCACAGGGAAAGAAATACAAATGATCCAAAACTGAGGAAACTGATGAGTTCAAATGAAAAATTTTGCACACTGGGAAAATATTGAAGGTTGTTTATAAGGACTTCACCTGAATATTCACATTTAATATACTTTCCTTTTTATACTAATTATTAACCATCCTGAAAAGCAATTTTTTACCCTGTCCTCTCCTACCTATTTTAAAATATTGCAAAACAGACATGTAAATTAAAGCTTCCCATGGACAAGTTTAACTTCTGCAGCCAGCTCTTATTCAACATATCATCCTAGGTCTCGCTGATCTTTGCAGCATTACAAGGTTCATATTTTCACACAGATGAACGATTCATGGCAATTTATCCAATAGATTTGACACAAACATTCTTTTTTTTGATATTGAGGATATAAGCTTTCTATTTTTGACCTATTTTTTCTCCTGAATGACATATTTATTGAGGCTATTGCAAGGAAAATCCCACTCTCCATTAATATTTCACTTCTCTGTTTCTTCCTTTTGCCGAATTTCAGGCCAATAGAGTGGGAAGAGGGTCTTGGTCAATATCAGCTTATGTACGGTCATGCATTAATAAAAGCAATGAGTTTTATTTAGAATTAATAAGTAAATGCATAAGGTTTAAATAAACACATACACATGTGCAGTGGTTAATATGTATCTATGTATCATTTGGAGTGAGTAGCTGTCTTCAGGATTCTACTGTTGTAGATCTATAGGTAGCAATTATTGATCTCTTATAAGAGCAGATCTAGTTCCAGAGAAGATTTTGATTGCTTGTCCTCATCCAGAGTTGGTTCTTTCTCCATCTCTCCAAAGTCTCCAATGGCATTTGTGCGGACGGCATGCAGACAAAGGATTTCTTTCTGAGGAAAGGATGTAATTTTATATGTGTATTATGGTGTTTGAATTCCAAATAATTAATCAATACCCTTTGCTCTATCTATCTGAGTAACTTAATACACCACTTACGCTGAGAGTCTATAAACTATTGGTACTAGTATAGATATCTTATTTCAAGCTTCCATTCTACAGAATAAGATGATTGCAACTAATGCACTTCATGGAGTAGGAATGTCTTTTATGCCTTGTGTTTGTTTCATCAGACAAAACTCCATCTCCTATTACCTTTTCAATTAAATATGTCAATTTTAAGAACTCCAAGTATGCAAATCTATATTAAGAAGGCGAGAAAATACTACTATAACTTCGCATTTTTGATCTTTAATATAAAACAGTAAGATACCTTACTGCATATTTCAACACTAAATGTTTATTGCAATGACACAGTATTCTCAGTTTAGGTCAGGAGGTAAGAATGCAGTTATATTCGTCTAGGTAAATAAGCTACATAGCCAGTCCTCACTTACCAGTGCCAGATGTAAACACAGAATGTATTGTACAGGTCATGTTTTTGGACCACAGGCAACAACTGGACAGCAGCTCACTTTCTTTATGCTGTTTTATTTCTACTGTCTCCTATGGTCTAAATGGTCTCTTACATTTTATCTCTGAATTTCTTCTACTTGTTGAATGTTCAACCTATTGAATGTTGAATGAATATCAAAAAGAGAGGGATATAGTCCTCCACCTTTTCTCTTCCCTTTATAAACTGAAATGTTCACCACAGAAGCCTGGAAAGGAAATGTATGAATGCCAGTACTATTCCTGGGAAGTTCTCTATTAATCAGATCTCTTGGTTAGACTCAGTAAGAAATCCTTGTCTCTCCATGTTACTGTCCATAAAAAATTCAGACTGTCTTGAACATTTCTGAAAAAGCCATCCTCCCTTATTACCATGCTATTGGTTGGTTTGGGTTTTTTAGACCAACAGTACTTTTCCCCCACAAATCTTTGTGTGCATGCCATGAACTGTCCTGCAAAATGAGACTGCTGGTACAGAGTTAACCCACTCTTCTGAAAAACTAAACTAGAAAAACCTGTTTGAAGGTTTTTTCTGCCCCAAATCCTTGTTTGGAACAGTGGATAAACCTCAGGCTCTTGCAGAATTGAACCAGAGCATCACTGGTATGGCTCCCTGAGAACCACAGTCTGCAATGTGAGCTAAAGAGAGGTCTTTGCTTCATGCCAGTTCAAGAAGACTTCACTTAGTTTTGAGCTGCAGCCTACCTCTGGATGGCAGTACGGTCACTGTGAACAGGTCAGAGCTCCTCCAGCTTTCTCTCAGGAAGTATGTATCTGGTAAGTTTGTCTAGTCTTCAATCACAGTGTTGGTGTGGTTTGCCTTTACCTTGACCTTTCAAAGTTTGACATGAGAACTGAAGCATCAGGGCTAGAGTCTCCATGCACTGATGAAGACGTACAGAAAATTTCCTTTTCATCTGCATTTTTTTTCCAGGTTTTCTGTCCTTTTTTACAAGTGAGTTATCAGTTACAGCTGTTCAGCATTTTGAGGGGCTTCTTTTTCTTTCCCATTGAGTGTCATTACAGTTATCATTACACCCTGATATGAATGCTCTCCAAAAGTTGAGAAAGTAAAGTAGGTACTTCTCTCACACAGACTAGTTATACTCAGTTGTAAGTAATTTACTCACAGTTTATTTCTTTTGGTAGAGTTAAGTGCTATGATTTTAAATATTTTCACATTATATAAAGATACTCAGTGTTTGTAATATGTTTTCTAGAGCTACAGAGATAATGGAGGCATAGTAGTCATAAGTGAAAAATTTCAGAGTACATACTTTTTCCGCTTGCCCTTGTGAGTTGTAAGTGCGAATTGTCTGACAAATTTTCCCCAAGTTTTTCTCGTTGGTATTTAAAATGTATCTGGTTGGTTTGGGTTTTTAACTTGCAAATAAATGTTACAAGCCAAAGCAATGGGATTAGAAGCAGTATAGGATCACAAGAAATAGGACTTTGTTGTGAAATTGTGTAATTGTTGGGCTCCATGTTGAAATTGTTTTCTAGATAATATCTGTGCACATTGTAGTTCTTTGTTAAAAGTATTATATCAGGGTAAACATTATATGATTCCAGTGCAGAGCAGGAATACTAAACAAAGACAGATTTTACTACTGTTATATCTATGACACCAACTATGGTACTAAAAGGGACTCTGCAGTGCATTGTCATCAACAATGTTATAAACTGTGCTCCAATTTCTAGACTGCCTTTGCAGTCTCATTGCCTTAAATGAAATGCTGAATTACTCTTGAAGAACCCTAGTGAAGGCAAAAGGATTAGAATATGTGTTACCAAAATCATAACTTATTAATGGTGTTAATATATGAGGCAGGAGGGAATCCCCTTTGATAGTGAGATCCTAGGCTGAGTCTGTGAAGACAAGATTTATAGGGAAACCCAGCAAATTTGTGAATTACTTTTGGAGAGGAAAATAAACACGAAACCGTATGTTGTGTAACTTTTACATTCTTTGTCAGTGCAGTGTTTTAAAAATTTTCACTGGGTAATAGTGCAAAAGTATTTCTTTGACTCAGGGCAAGACTGAAGTGAAAGACTTTTGGTGATATAACTTATAAAATATCACAATTGTGCGCTCTTGTGTTCCATATTTCTCTGCCCAATAGATCTTCCAACGTCACAAACAGAAATGCTTCTTCTACTTGTCTGTTCAGAATAAGACTGTAATGTAAGCACTTGCTTTCCTGTTTTTTTCCCCCCACTCACAATGCCCATTATATGCATCTCAATGTCATTTTAATCCTTTTCCTCCTGCATAACTCTGTGGTTACTTTTGAGCAATTTGCCTGCACTGTTGTGTTCCAGCCTCACAAAAGCTGATCATATAAGTGGTCCCACTGATTTCAGTATGTTTACTTAGTCCAGGGTTACATGCTCAAAGGACCTTCAGATATAGATAAATGACTACCATATCTTAAAGCCATAATTTAACCACAGCACAAATATGGCTTTGTTTTCATCACAGCAGTTCCTCTTACACTCCTCTTACACATTACTCTGTCACAATAAATTTTACATATCTGGTTGGGCTTCTGTTAGTGCTTTTCAGTATTTTGTCACCCTTTCTTTAAAGACCCTTAAGGTTGTGTACAGACACTAGGTCATTAGGAGAAAGAAGTCCTATATATGGAGTAACATGAGTCACATGGAGTGACCCTTAAAAATTGGGGTTTGAAGCCCAGTGTAAGTGTTCATTTGTGTTGTCCCTTCTCTGTGTCATACATCTTCTTCATTTGTTGTCTTCGAGATCACTTTAATATCAAAGGAAATGTGTGTCTTTTGAAAGACTTACCTTTACCTATGATAGTTGTTGTGAAGGAAAGGTGGAAACTAATGCATTTTTATTTA
Source organism: Myiotriccus ornatus (assembly GCA_036023395.1). Classification (NCBI taxonomy): domain Eukaryota; kingdom Metazoa; phylum Chordata; class Aves; order Passeriformes; family Tyrannidae; genus Myiotriccus; species Myiotriccus ornatus. The sequence continues at coordinate 50,270,674 of JAYRBT010000082.1, forward strand.
ACAATGTCTCTTCATAAGTGCACATTTATTCACTCTTTTTTTTTTCTTTTCTGATGCTTGTAAAAACAGAATAAAAAATAGTGTAAGTCTGCAGCTAGAACTTTTATTCAGAAAACAAGCCCAGTAATTTGTTCAACTGTTTGTGCTGTTAGATTGTCTGTCCACCTCCTATTATTACTCAGTCACTCTGCAGGAATCAGGCTGGTTGAGGAGTGATGTAGAATTTGGAACAGTTCTCTGTGTAAAGGTGTGTGCATATGGCTACATGAGACTTCTAAAATCATAAATGCTTTAAATTACTAGATAAGGCAGATTTTGATGTGATAAAGTCTGGGGAATTGCTATTTAAGCATGCAGTTCATGTTAATGAACCCCATCCCTGGTGAGTTGCTGATCAATCTAAGTGGGTTATAGCACGGCCTCTCAATAGCTTTCCTTAACTGGTGTATGGAACAGAATGCCATGTTTCTTCACACTGAATATATGACCGTAGAAAACCGAAAAGGAGTCCATATTTTTTTCTGATTACTGTAGCTTTAGATTTTTCCTCATTTTATTAACTACTATATGAAACTTGGCCTTAGAATATAATGAATTTGATATTCTGTGCTTAATACTTATGGTCTTCCAAAACTGGGATTATTTCCTTTCCCCTTCCTTTTTTTTTCCCCCCTTCAGACTTCCAGGCTTATGAATTTCTAGACTTCCCACATGAAGAGGTTGTTTTGAGCCTAACAGAAATTGCATTGTGAGTGTTAGGATTTGAAGCTGAAAGACTATCAGAGGAGGGAAGTTTGAAACTGCTGGTAGAACTGTACAAATTGTATTACTTGTGTAGAGGTTACAGTTTCTCTTTTCTGCTAGACTTTGGCAAGGTACATAGGGAATACCTGTGTGCATATCTTGGTGCTACAAAATTGATCTCATATTCTAGCTAAGTATCTAGTCTCAGAATATTTAGTGCTTTTTGCTATTTGGACTGTACAGATGAATCGACTTTTTGTAGAAGAGTTTTGATTCTGTGTAGCAGCTGCTGGTCATCTTTTACTAATAATTCTGTATGTAGTCCTGTGGGTGTATTACTTTACATTCTCTTGGAAACAAGCAAATACATTGTGGTAGTCACTTCAGTGGCATTATTTGTTCCTTATGAAGATGCCCTATTTGTGAGTGCAAAATTGGTATCACATTCTTATGGGGGAAAAAAAGCCTTTTCCGGAACCACTGCTGCTGCTATTGCAGTAATGGGATATCAAACAGGCAAAATTGTATGTGTTGTCAATGTCTGCAATATAATTTCATTGACTTACAGTGTTTAAAGTGAAGGTATGATGGTAAGCTTATATAACGTGTCACGTTGAAGTAATCACCCAACAACTTGATTTTATGGCCAATGAGAACATTTTAATATTCATATAAATTCTGAGGACACTCTAGTTTGCATGAAAACACAGATATCAAAGTATGTGATTAAGCATCTAGATACTGTAGTATTGAGAAATACTTAAATAACCCAACAAATAAATGGACTAAGTAAATGTGGATAAAAGTAAATGAGAAAGCTAATTTTAATCTATGAATAAGAGTTTGGTCTAAAATGCAACAGAGAAGAAAAAAAAAAGACTGAAAAAGAGGATGGTTTAAGTCACTGGTTTTACTTATCTTACCTGTGGTCAGTGTTATTTATTTGGTGTTTGCCTAAGTCTCTTTGCTCATGCTTTTATTTTGCCAAGATTTCTGTTCAGCACTCTTCAGGGTAATGTGTTAGGTTGGAGTCAGATGATGAAAAGGAGCCAGTGTTTGAATCCAGAAGAAGCACATGAGCTGGGACCATCAGGCCTGTGAGCTGAGCAGAGTTGCCTGCCTGCACAAAAAGGGAGCTCAAGGAATGTCACAGATGTGTGGGTGCTCCACTCATTTTCTAAAGTTGTAGACCTGAATTACTGTACTGGTGCTAGCCGGCTGGAGATAACTTGCTTCATAACAGTATGTATGGTGCTGTGTTTTGGATTTGTGACTGAAACTGTACTGATGACACCCCAGTGTTTTGGCTATCACAGAACAGGGACTGCACAATGTCTGTGCTAGAGGTGGGCAAGAATTTGGGAGAGGACCCTCTCTCTGTAAAATCTCTCTGGAGACACTTACAAGAGTATGTACTGATAGAACAGTACATACAAACTGAAAGAGAGTAGGTTTAGATTAGATAATATGAAAAAATTCTTTACTGTGAGGGTGGTGATGCACTGGAACAGGTTGCCCAGAGAAGCTGTGGATGCCCCATCCCTGTAAATGTTTAAGGCCAGGTTGGATGGAGCTTTGAACAACCTAGATGATCTTTAACCGCCCTTCAAACCCAAATCATTCTATGATTCTATGACACTGTTGGGATATCTGCCCACAACTGACTGAAGGGATATTCCATAGATGTGATGTAGTGCTCAGTATTAAAAGCTGGGAGAAAGAAGGAGGAAGGGGGATGTTTGTAGTTATGGTGTTAGTCTTCTCACTTAGCTGTTATACTGAGGCCCCACTGCCTTGGAACTGGCTGAATATCTGCTTGTCAATGGGAAATAATGCTACAAAGTCCTTGTTTTGTTTTGCTTGCACATGCATCTTATGCTTCCCTTATCAAACTGTCTTTATATTGATCCACAAGTCATTTCTCCCTCTGTTTTCTCCCCATCCTGTGGGAAAAGGGAGGGAGTGAGCAGTTGTGTGGGTGCTTGGCTGCTAGCCGTGGTCAACTCACCAAAACAGTGCAAATCTTCAAGAGGGAGCAACTGCTGTAACCACAAGCAGCAATAAATGTGTTGGAGGAAAATCTCAGTAGGTTAAAAGAACCTCCAGCCAGCCAGCCCTAAGAACCTAAGAACTATCTACTGGGACTTTAAGGACAGTTGTTTTGAATGTCCATTGATAACTGCTTGGAAAGGGAATGTTATTGAGGAAACAGGAGTGGTAGGAAAAAAAAATAACACGGCTGTTAGCAGACATGAGCTCTGCTCCATTCCTGTTTTACAGTGTTTTACTTTCCTGCCTTACCTCTCTGTAATGATCTGCTTTCCTAATTCTTCTTGAGATCCTCAGGCTGGGAGGATGGAGGGCACACTCTGTGCCAGTGTGAGTAGCAACAGAGCAAGGGGAAAGCATCTTTTGCTCCTAGAAGACCCTTTGAAGTTGTCCCAGTGTTGGGTTTGCCAGGTGCAATCAAGACCTGCAGCAGCTCTGTGAAATGCATCAGAAGTGCTGCCAGGTTAAGAAATGAGAGACAGATTTTTCTTGATGTAAGGAATAAATTGGTTAAGTATGCATAGCTTGATTATTTGCTCAACATATGAGAAAATGAATATCTGTGGATATGGAAAGCAGGTAAATCATTAAAGGAGTAGGTTGACAAAAGGAATAAAGGGAAGTAATTGGATAAAATTATTACTGGGCAACTTAAATACAGTGGAAATTGTCCTAGCAGTAAATATAATTAAATTTTGTGAATATTACCTGAGGAAAGTTAGTTTTTAAGAAACTTTAAGTTAAATATTATTAAACCTTAGAAAAGCATAGATCAAGAAAGAGTTCAGTAGAGGCTCTGTGGGGATAGGGTAGATTACTTTGCACATTTTCACAGGGAGGCTTAGAAGTCAAAATAGACACCTTTGCCCTGTTCCCTCTGCAAATTGGTTAAACAGTCTAAACAGACTTGGCCAGCAATGCATAGAAGTTCAGTGGCAAAACTGAGCTTCCAAGGTACCAGCCCTGCTATTATAACCACCTGGTGGCAAACATCCACTCCCACATGGGAAAGGCTATTTTTTGTTAAAAGAGGACTAAAAGGAAGAGTGAAGGTAGTTTGAAAACTGTATGATCCCACAGCTGTACTAGTATACTGAGGCTTGCTGCAGGAAACCTAAGTGGCTCTTTGGCTTTTCATATGCAAAACGTAAATACGTGTAGTTTATAGGTTCAGAAAACTAATGATAAATATAGACATAGGAATTAACTTATCCTTAAATTAAAAAACGAAGATGCTTTCTGCAAATATATATGCAAAACACACAATTTCCATTTGGACTGGCACATGAAAATAATGTATAAAGAAGAAATTATGTGAAATTATGATCAAAACTCATATTCTGCATTTTATTGCTTTATTTTTATATTTTCAATCACTCTGCAGTTATTAATTTTTTAATATTAATTTTTGGGGTGCTAATATTACCAAACACAGATTTTGTAATGGTATGTATATTTGTGCATGTGTTGTGCATACAAAAAAAATCTTATATTTATGCCATGTCTCTAAATAATAATAATAATTTGAAAGAAACTTTTGAAATCAAAAACTACATTTATTAGTTTTTTCCTAAAACATAACATAAAGTTTGTAATAGATTAAAAAGTAATTTGAGCCCAATAATATGATAAGATAGTTTATGCTGAACTACGTTTTTTTTGAAACAACTAAACTACATTTAGGGTTACCAAATAACTTCACTGGGAAGGAATCAGGGCTGCAAAAAGCTTTTTAATGTATGTAATATATACATACATATACATACATACATTAGATATGTATGTGATAAACAATAGCAGGATCTTTGGAAATATTTTTCTGCTGTTGAAGCAGAAGAGAATCAACAGCACTTGTGGTTGTGCTCTCCGAGCAGAGCAGTGATAGTTACTCTTTAAGGGTGAAACGGAGCAGCTCAGTGATACTGGCCAGTTTGCAAAAAGCAGGCATAAACAACAAAGTGCTGCCCTAGTTCCATGTTTTGTGTTACTCTCTGGTCTGATTTTTCTTCCTTAAAATATTGTCTGTTTTGAAGGATTTTCCTTAAGAAATGATAGGGAGCCAGCGTCAAATCGAAGAATCACTTAATATGCAGAGTTGGAAGGGATCCACAAGAATTGAGTCCAACTCTTAAGCAAATGGCCTGTATGGGAATCAAACCCACAACCTTGATGTTACCAGCACCATGCTCTGACCAACTGAGCTAACGGCAAATTTTTCTGTTAAAAAAAATGAACAATCCCTCCCCCCTCCAAATCCCCCAGCCAAACAGTATCTAATAAAGAACAGAATTGTTCATGTAGGAAAATCCTAGCAGATTTGAGAAATGCTTCATTTATTGTTTATTGATAATCCAGTTACAGTAATTGTTACTGAAATGATTGGTAAATGTTCTGCTGTTTTCCTATTGTAAGGCATTAAACAGAAAAGATGCTTTATATTGAAGTGATCCTCCTAGATGTACAACCCATAATACTATTACTGTGTGTAGTGTGTGAATGAAACACTGGGTGTTTGTAAGCATAACTGCAACTTCCAGCAGATTAAGACCATTGACAGAAAGCTGAAGTATCCTTTGGGCTTCAAGCTTTTGAAGAAAACCAGGTCCTTATACAAATTGCATTAGAAACATGAAGCTGTGTGACAATTAAAGGCATGTTGAATTTGGAATACATTTAATTAGAAATTACTACGTTGTGATCTACAACATGAAAAGAAAGATGTGGTACTCAGGTGTTGATGAAGACCTGATGTGAAGAAAAGTAACCCCAAAGATCCTTTGTAATGATTAAAAAAACAATTGCACTCATTCATCAATGAGAAAGGCTTGGGAAATATAAAAAACATTGCATTATTGATCTGCAGTTTTTGTGGCATTATTAAGTATGTTTAGCAGTTATAGCAGCAGATTTTGCTGTCAGATGATCTCCACATATGAGAATGATAGAAAAACTATTTGGGATTCTTAGTCCTAACTTGAAAGGTGCATATTTTATGGCAGCGCATCTTCTAGTTTCTGGAAAAAGAAAAGAACATTTTAGCCTCAGAGGCTCAGATCAGGTGAAGCTTTCAGGTTCTTCAATAGATAGGCATTATTGCTTTTTTATTCTATGTATAGAGTAGATAAAAAGAAATCTGAGGCTCCACCCCTATAAAGTATGATATTAGTAGAAATGCCAGGCGATAAGTAATTTCCCATACTTGTCACTAAAATTCAGGTATGCTGTATTAAGGGAAGGACCGTGAAAAGCTGACTAATTTGTTAACCACGTAATATATAAAATCAAGGTTGAGCTGTCCCTAAGTTTGGATTCAGATTTGGGAAGCCTTCAGCCTTGTTTAGGAAGAACTCAAGGCAGACTCTCTCAGTTGCTTCAAGCTGAAAACCAGCAGTTTTGTACTGAAGATTCCTCAGCAATTTTTGATTGTGATATTCTGGTGAAATCTTGACTTGCCTTGTGGATTTGTTTGTTATTTGTTTATTATTTATAAAGGATTTTAAAAGATTCACAAAAAATAGATACTGAATTTCCAAACTGGTCTAGGTTGTGACTCTGCATTGTATTATAGATTATAATTGTTTTTAAACAATTCAAAACATCCCAGAGTTGGATGAAGCTGGATTAGTATTGCTTTAAAAATCTTCGGAAAAAGAGAAGTTTTCACTAGTAAATATTGCTTCATTGTGCTATAAAGATTTTGTCCTTGTTGCAACAAATTTTCTTTTGAAAGTGCTACATGGTGTGTCTTTGATGAAATTTCTGGTGAGAGCTAGATCCATCCTGAAAGAGAAAGTGACTTTCCTGATATGGCTGAGTCCATGGCTAGCTACAGATGGATCTTGATTTGTGTTTTCCTAGACCAAATGCAGTATTGAATTAACTGCTGAGGTAGGTTACTGTTTAACCCATGCTCTAATTTTCAAAAATTCAAGTTAATGGTTTCTCTGTTTTACATCATGGAAGTCCTGACATGTTATGTAAAATCAAGTTTTTGTTTAACTAGGAGGAGAGCTTATTTCAATTGCTCTGAGTCCCTTCTATGCAGCCTGGTCAAGTTTCTCTCTCACACCTGATCAAAATTCAAAATTTATTGTAAGTTTGGTTTTAGTGTGGTTCTGACTGGTTTGTAAAAGAAAGCAACTCTAGCTGAATTCTGGCTTTGATATTTTTTCACTTAAAGTAATTTCTAGTGTGTGCATGATTGATAAAGTCTGACAAATGAAAATACAGAGAAACTTCATATAACAATGTATTTAAATTCTAATTATTTTATCTAATTATTTTTATCTAAAATGTTATAATTTGAATGCTTTGTGGTGGAAATCCTGATAAACTTTCACCTAGGAAAGACTAACTCAGAGAATCCCATGGAGTATTTTATTGTATTTGTTAGATGCAAAGAGGCTGTTTATGGTCTCTTCTTAACTTGGAGAGCAGAAGGATTATGCCGATAAGGGGATACTGTAGGTTCTAGAAGGATCTTTTTACATATGTAGCAAAATCATCTGGAAAGGGAGGCCTTGTGTTTAAGGCCCCTTCAAAATAGAAATTGAGCAAATATTAAACAAGAAAAAAGACAAGTTATGAAACTGGCAGGCTTGTGAAAGAGCACTTGTGATGACACTGCAGTGATTTGGCAAACATGGTGTCTCCTTTAGGTGGCTTGTGTGGAGCCAACATGAACCACTCCAAACAACCCCATGTGAAATACTTTTCAGGGTGAACAAGAAGGGGTTTTTGGTTCTTTTTAATAGCAAGGATCCTTTAGACAGCTAATGTATTACATTAGGGTAGAATGGTATTTTCTTCTATAGAGTTTTCCTCGTCATAATGGAAGACAATGCTTTCCTCTTCATAATGGAATTTTTTTCAAGTCTTCTGGTAAGTTGGCCCCCCAGTGCAAAAATTTTAGTTATTCTTACAGACTTAAAATTTTCAGAATGTCTTCTTATGTTTGACATGGCTCCTTGCAGAATAGAACTGCCAATGCATTGGGAATCATCTATTACTCTGTGAAGAAAATGTGTCAAAGTCTTGCTCCTTCTTTCATGAAAACAGATAGCAGAAGATCATCTTTGATTTGATGATCTTAAAGGTCTTTTCCAAGCTAAATGATTCTATGAAATGAGTAGGAAAGTCTACTGAAGGCTTATTCAGCCATGTTGGCCCCAGTCAAAAATGCCTGTTCTGCCTTTGTCCTGTCCTGATCTGTAAGACCTGATTTTCTGCTTTCTCAAAAATTGGTCAGGTTTTGTGTGACTCCAAGAATGTTTAACTAGGAGAAGGCTGCTTTCCCTCACCACTCTCTAGACTTCTTATTTCTACTAGGTAGAAATAGGAGGAGTGTGGTAGCTTCCCAGAATAGTAGCTTCTCTGGCTCTAGACCTGTGTATCCGTACAAGCTTCTGCTACACATTCACAGATAAAAAAAAGCTCCTTTCCAGTAAGGCAGTACGTAATTTAAATGGGGAATTATTATAATTGGGCCCAGACCAATATTCTTGTTATCTAATTAATAAAGTTTTGAATAGCGTCACCCTGTACGTGGTACAAAACTCCAAGGATGAAATTATTTGCAATAAGAAGAGCAACATGAATCTTAAATCAGATTAATAACTATCAGGAGCATTAAAGTCAACTCTAGGAGTTATGAGCAACATTTAGAGTAAAGCTTCTCTGCTGTAGGTACTCTGGCATTAGTGTCATGTGGCTCAGGAAAAACACAAAATATGGGGGTATTTCTTTCCCAGCAGGATCCAGAAACGGCTTTTCTGGGCCAGAGATGGAGCAGTCTCCTACAATGAATTACTATTCCACACTTTTTCTATGGGGAAACCAGCATCATTTGCCTTTCTTTCCTGTTTGAGGATTGCAGCATGACTGCTGGGGTACCTTTAGAGCAATAAACCCACACTGATTATAAAATAAATGGTGACCTAGCTATTTACTAACATGGAGCTGCTGGGTGTCTATTCCCATCCTGCAGCCTCTAGCTAGACTGACTAGCAAATTGACTAGAACTTCTCTTGAGAACCTTTCAGCTTGCTCTTAATAGGTGTAAGAAATAGGTGCAACAATTTCATTAGGGAAAAAAATTAAATAGGGTGAAAAATAGGTTTAGTGAGGGATGTTTTTGTATGATTTGAAAACACATTGTAGTAGCTCACTCTCAAGACACAGCAATTCAAGGGACATTGGCCACTTAAAATTTAGTTTAAAAAAGAAGTAAAATTAATTCAATTTTATGATTCCTAAAGGAACAATTAAAAGCTCCATGAGTTTCTGAAAACTCTTTTCTGTCAGAATCTATGTTATACTACCGCTAACCATTTCAATTTTCAGGGAACTTAAAATTAAGTAAATAAATGAAGGAGAGCATCCTAACATTACTGAGAAGAATATTTGAGTGAAAGAAAAAACCATGAACAATGATATTTTCTCTAACTTTCCACATTAAATTGTTAATTATAGTTCAGTACTATTAATAAAATGAGTATAATTAAGCATTGGTTAGTTAATGAGCTACATTATTTTTAACTAGAAATTGTTCTTTTATAACTGCAACTTGGACAATACATGTAAAGATGAGTATCACTGGAAAAATAAAATGCCCCAAATCACACTATTGTTGAGCAAAGGGAGAAAAAAAGAACTTTCTTTTTCTCCTGCAGAGATTTTAATAAGGAGAATAAATACTCTTCTAGCTGAAGAAAAGTGGAGACTCCTTTTGGTAATAATATTCATATTGAGTGAGATGAGTTGGGGATATATCAACTTTTTGCTGTAAGATGGCGAGGCAGATAATAGTAAGTTAAATATGAGTAATATGAGTAAGAGAAGCAAATATGTAATGCAGTAAATAGAAGTTCAAGATCAAAGAAGTGAAGGAAGATCAGTGATAGTTTATCATCAGTTTTGTTTGTTTTGCTTATAAACATCCATCTAAAGATGTGGCTGTGAAGAAAACGATCAGATTTTCTCTGTAACTTTTATAAGCAAGGGACAGCCAGCAGGTAGCAATGGTCAGAGGCTAGCAGGGAATGAAAGGTTGCTTTAAAGTAATTTGCATAAACCAGACTGTGGATAGATTGGAATGGAAATATCAGCACATTAGTGAGAGCAGATAAAACAATGTTTAAAGAAGAAAGGATCAAAGAAGATTGTCTGTGAGAAATATTTAAGGGAAAAAAAATTAATACCTCTAGAAGGAATAAAATGAAGTAAGAAGGACTATTTCATAAGAGGACCAAGAGGGAAGGTAATCCTAAATTGTGCTGGCATTTGAAAAAAAAAAAAAAATCCTATCCTTTCCCACTAGAGTGTTTTTAATGCATTCCTCACTCAAAAATAAAGCTAAGTTACATTTTAGAATGACTTTATATAAGTTTATGATTGTGCTCTATCTTGATTAAAAAACTTAAAAAGGTACAATTTGAAAAATTTTTTACTGTAGTCGTTACAATAATAAGTCATTAGAACAATGTAAATTTTATGTTTATTAGAATTTTTGTGTTTGCTCTTAAACAAATTCATTGTGTATGTCCCAAACAGAAGTCTGCATAAGATTGGGATTGGGGTGTGGGAGAGGAGGGAGGGACATGGGAGGAAGGGAGGAAATGGGATTTATTTCATATTTTGAACAAAATCAGAAAATTGATTTCAAGTACTTCTAAACTAGGAAAAAAAAGGTCCATGCAAAGTGACTTCAAACTAAGGGCAAAATAAAAAGTGAACCAGAGGATTTTACTTTTTCTCTGAACTAAAATTTAAAAAGTAATTACATTCAGAGCAGCAATGTTTATGGTGAAGTAAGTAAAAAATTTAGACCAGTGGCTAAATCAGTATATTGTAAAGCTCTATTATCACCCAAGTCCTTCATTAAGGAAAAAAGTAATTAATTCTCTTATTTTTAGGCTTCTGCCTAGGGCATGTTTGACACAAAACCCATACAGTTTCCTTTAAAAACTCTTTGATTACTAAATAGTTTGGCTTAGAAGCTGCACCTTTACCCTTCAAATGCAAAGGCAAAGCTTTTAACATGGTGATAAATGTTCTCCTGAACTTCTTACAGTGCTGCAGATAAGAAAAAAGTAAAAGTTTTGGCTTTTAAAAGAGGGTGTGTTACTAGAATTGTAATTTGCATTTGCAAATCTACATGATTTTTAGTATTAAATTAAGACCAACAGCCAGTTTAAGTCATCAGGGAGTGGCAAAGCTGAGCAGTGGTGTAGCAGATACTGCAACTGAATTACAGAAGGTATAAGCCACCCTTAAGGGAGACACACAGCAGGGAGGACCACTTGCAGCACAAAGCTGTCAGGGAAATCTCATAGAAAACAGGCAAGTCTGGAAATACCAGTGGTAGTTGGACAAGAAATAGATGACAAGTTATATGAGTATCTGCAAGAGATGTGTGCAAAATTTGTCAGTACGTGTCTGGTATATACAGGTATATTTGAATAAAGGAATTGTAATTCCTTAGTTCTCTCATAACTAGAACTTTGAAATTCTGAAGCATTATATCCCTGTTATGTTCCCATCCCTCTTACTTAAAGCATATTAACCCTTTTTACAAAGTTCATCTTGCTGGTTTTATGCATTCTTAGACTTTTCAATTTTGCATATGAAAAGCTTAAACTTTTGTGTGTCAGTCAATGGAGGGGCCTGTGTTACAGTGCAAAGTGTAATCTGACCTATAACACCTTCCAAAAAGCACATGCTTGAGCATCAAGCCCACAGACATCCAGTGCAGCAGAACAGATCCTGGCAGTATTAGCCGCAAAAGATATGTACTCAAGTCCTTGCCTCAATGTATCCACTCCAGTGTCGTGGGTCCTCTCTGGAATGGGCCTGTAGGAGGGCAGAAGAGGAGGAGAAGACTGCTGTGCCTGCAGCTGTCATAGTAATTACTCCAGGATTTTTTTCTGGGGAGGCCATTGGGAAATATAGGAACAATCCCTCCATTCACCGAGGGATTTTGCAGACTAGGCCACTTGCTGTTCACTGGAATTAGGATTTATTATATGTTTTATAAAAGCAATAGTTTTTAATCATGCATAATTCACTGCAGAACAGACACATTCTTAGGCACAGAAAGTAACTGAAGGTCAAGTGATAACCTGAAGTTTAAAAATGTCCATTTAAAAATAAGTTTTTCAAGGAAACAAACCTTCCCTTAACCCATCGTTTAAGTGATTTATTTAGTCTTCATGTAGACTAGAAATTTGGGCAGTATCTAATCCGTCTGCTTATAGAGAAAGTTGTTGTTCATTTACCACCTGACAGAGAGAGCTACCCTGGGGGTTAACTACAGGTTCTGGTACTGTCTGAGGGAGGTGGCAGCAGTTTGTGTTATTTCAGTTTTTATAGTCCTTGCCTCTGTGTTTGCAAAGCTATTTTAAATTCACTGCTAAGAGTCTGCCCAGCCATGCGACTGACTATGTTGATGTTTAGTGCGGTACGGGTCTCAGTGATACCTTGCAGCAGTGAGTTCCACAGGTTTTCCACCACTTACTGTTTAGAAAAGTATCATTTATTATTATTAGATTTATGACTTTTTCCCATTTCAGTGGAGACACCTTTTCTCCTCAGATGAGGTAAGGTGAACAGTTCCTGATCTACATTTTCTCCCTGCCATTTGTTATCTTTTATCCTTTGATCATGCTCGTTCTTAGTCACACTTTTCTGTAAACACTCACAATCTTTTCCATCAGTTTATCAATCTTACTGCACCTTTTTCTGATGTATCTTTCTTGGATGGGCTAACCAGAAATGAACAAAGTAATCCAGATGAGGCCAAATTATTGGTATATATAACAAGTAAAATCTTAGCCCCACTGAAGGTGCTGTATATCTAAGGGCTGAGATTTCTCCCACTGCTGTTACATTTCCCACATTTTTCTTCCTCCCATTTTTTGTGTATTCAACTTCAGAATTTGGCAACTTAGACTTAATCTAGAATCCCACTGATTCAGCATCCACTATTATATTGCTGTTAGTCCCCAGATTAGGAGTATAGCTATGCGGACAGGATTAATTCCCTCCTCAAACCACTTTGATGAAAAGGGTCAATTTTTGTCTTGATTCACAACTGTTATCAAATCCTGATGTTAGTTCTGAATAGCTGAAACTGAGAGCAGCAGTACAGACTTCGAAACAGTGCTGTTTGTGTTCACAATGACCTTTAGCTGCAAAATCTGCTAAAATACATTATTTAGTATATGAAAGTAAACAAACAAATGTTTCCACCTCAGTAAATGACTGTCCACAGTGCAGTATGAATATGAGGTAAAACAAGTCAGAGTTTTTTTACGGTGTCTGCAGAAGAAATCTGTTGACTTCTGTTTCCTCTCCAGAAACATCTAGGAAATGTTCAGATTGTTGCTGCCTAATAAACACAGTAAATGAAATGTTAATAAATCACCAGCAATTTAAAGTGACAATAACATGGATTGACCATATTGATTAAATTGATTATGTTTCATATATTTACAATATGTAGACACAAGCCTAATTTATTTTCTGAAGAGTTCAAGGTAGGTATCACTGTTTTTTTTTAAAAAAAGGCAAACCAAAACAATGGAGTAATGTTTGTGGTTGCTATCTGCAATAATCTAATGCTGACAGAGAGCAGTATTTTATTTAGTAATTAACAGTGTAAAGGGGAGAGAAGCTGTCATGTTGGTTCTTAAGCTGGGGAATGTGATGAAAGATGATATCTGCGATCTCATCCTTTCCACTTGTTTAGGATTGTCAGAATGAGAAATGTCAGCATTATGAAAGCTCAGCTCTGCTCTTGATATGATAAAACCCTTCAAAAGCCAGTCTTTCTCTCCCTCTCCCCCTCCTTTCTCCCTCTCCTGCTCGCACTTGCTTTTTTTATTTATCCTGTTTTGTTAGATGGCAGAAATATAATTCTTTTCTTTCTTCCCATTATAAGCCACCATTTTTGTTTTATTATATGTTTCACAACCTCTAATGCCCCACTGAAAATTACCTTGTTAAATGACAGTGTTTCAAAGCCATGAATCCTTTCCACCATTCCCTCAGAGGTTTGAAACAGTCAACAGACTGTAAAGAATAAATAATAAAAAAGTATTGATTATTTTGATGACTGTGAGATTCAATTAAGTATTAATTTTGCCCTCCAGTGGACCTATCAAGGTATTCAAAAGGGAGGATTCAGCTCAACTAAATGCGTGCTGAGTGCTTCAGCCTTAAATAGGGAGAAAATGTGTTTACCTACAGTATTTGAAGAGGAGTGCATTGATGCACAGAGTCCAATATTTAAGTGCTGTGCAAATTAAGCCCTGGTGACAGTGACATTGTTTTCGGCAATATGAGTATTGACTAAAGAAGTGCATTTGATGACAGCTTAAACTATTTGTATTGATTAACATTTTCATAGATTATCATGTGTCATATCAAATTCACTTTTCAGACATGAATACATTAAAAAACCCATAGGCAAACATCGACCAATGTGAGGACGGGACAGAGGGAACATGCTAGCCAACCTACTTGCTCGCTGGTCACCTGTTCTCTGCATAAAAACCATTTAGGCATGAACTTTGCAATAAATAGCTGCCAGAGAGAGCAACAAGGTCACTTGTTCTTTTTCTTTTTTTTTCAGTTTTTTTTTTACTCTGCTTTCCATGCTGTCATGATATTATGCTTATTAGTTTACAAATGGAATAATTGAGTGTGCTTGGAAATAATGCCTGACCCCTAAATGTCCTCAATGAGCAGAAGATAAAACAGATTCAAATCATCAAGAAAAAATTTAAATGTATATATGTATGTGTAATGTTTTATGGGGGATATGATGTCGCAAACACAAGAATAATTGCAAACTGTATGTGTAAGTATCTTCCCTAATTTTATCTTTTAGAAAATGTTTTGTGTGGTTTTTATTTTCAAAAGAAAAATGTGTGTTTGTGTGTTTATGGACTTTTGGATCATAGTGTCCCAGAGACAGGAATAGTTAGAAATCTGTCACTCTGTTGAATGTATGTAATGAAATGGCTATTTTATGCTGTGTATTTTCATATATATGATGGAATACTAAAAGCTGTGTATTTGATTTTTTAATGTTGTACAGCTGAGGATGCTTCTTTAAATCATTATACACTCATAGGGTGCTCCTCTTCCATAGCATTGGAGCATATAGGAATTTCTTTTCTTACTGTGTTAAGGACATGGTGAGGTGTAAAAACATACACACACAAAAAGCACATTCCACAATTAAAGCTGTGTTGGTTATGTTGCTTTCATAGAAGTTTTTCTCCAAAGCATCCTGAATCTCTCACATGCTAGTTGAGCTTTAATAGGGTGGGGAGTAATGGAAAACTCATTGGATCTGTAATAGCTCTTCACTTGACTGCAGCCAGCAATAACAGCAGGAGCAGCCAGAGATAAGAGAGAGAGAGAGAGAGAAAGAGAGAGAGAGAGAGTGTATGTGTGTGTGTGTGTAAGAGAGGGAGTGGAAGAGACAGTATACGCACACCAAAGCTGCCACTTTTTTTTCCCCCTCACTCTTTTTTCCCCCATCCTAGGATCCAATGATAGCTGGACAAGTCAGTAAGCCCTTGCTGTCACTGCGGAGTGAAATGAATGCAGAGTTGAGAGGTGAGGACAAGGCAGCTACTTCAGACAACGAGCTGAATGAGCCCTTGCTTGCGCCTGTGGAATCAAATGACAGCGAGGACACTCCCAGCAAGCTCTTCGGTAAGTCTGTCTAGGTATTTCATTTCACTGCTACCATGTTGTCCGGAAGAGCAATCTCCCCCTCTGCTTTTTTTTTTTTTTTTTTCCCCTGTTCGCTCAATTTTCTTGTAAGTAGGAAGGAGTAGCTTGGAGCATGCAAGCGTACAGCCCTCTGCTCCCGTTGCAACTGGTTACCAGAATGACAGCATCAGTCCTGAAAACTTTTGTTAACAACTAACATATTTTAGGCGAGTTGCAGATGTTTTGTCTTTTTTTCAGATCCATGGACTCTAATATAAAATAATAGAGAGGGGGATCATTTTCAAGTACTTAATTAACATTTATTGCATTAGATGCTGGTGTGTCTCACATGCTACCAGCTCTTTGGAGGATGGATTAAACTGAAAAGTTATAATTTTAAATGGTAAAAATAAAACTGGCTAAAGAGAACCAAAACATTCTCATAGAAAACACTTTGTACTGAATAAACAAGGACTAGCAATGGTGCTGCATGTGGATCTAAGGTTTTTGGAATTAAAATTAGGAATTAAATATTTCTTTTCAACCCAGTGGAAAGAGAAATTACCTTTTCAATTTTATTTATTTTTGAATATTCTAAATAGTACCAGATAAGTGTAACCTTTCACAATCAAAACAAAAGCAGCAAGAGTGGCACTCCAACACAGACATCTGTCATTCAAACAGATGACACCCTGTAAGCCAACTCAAGCAACTCTGATCTCTAATCAGAAAAGGGAGCAGAGCTGTTGAGGTGCGTGCTTGAGTGATAGATGTTGATAGATGTCTGAGCTGGAGCAGCACTGTATGGTACATAGTGACATTTTAGGTTTAGAGGAACTGCACTCCTGAAAGAGTCCTTTATAGTTATTTCCATTTGTGACCTGAGACAAACCTTAATAGAAATGGAGCTTTTCCTTATTTTTCATTATGCTATAGGTGGAAGTTGAAGGGAAAAGGACTTTGTTTAAAGAGAATACAGCTTTAAGGGAGTGAGAGCCCATTTTCTAAGGTTCAAGTTTTGATTTCATAATCTGTAAGGAAATCTGCAGCAGTATTCAGATTTCAGTATTCCAGCTACAGTAACAGCTGCAAGATTTTTTTTAAAACAAAGGAATATATGCAATTTTATATTAAAATGTTCTTTACCCATTGCTGAAAGATACAGCACAAAATGTTTGACTAAATAACTTCAGTACAGATATAGGAAAATCATAATAACTAAAAATCCTAAAATTTAATTTCTCAATTGCAGTAATGACCATTACTGAATATCACATCCATTTTAAACACCTTCTTAGTAATCATTGTTTCCATGGAAAACATAATTTCCATTAGCAGTTTGAATGTTCAAAAAGCATATAATAATTGTTTTAGCCTATTTCATCCAGGAAAGAATTATAATGTGTAAAATTCAGAGGGCTATTAGTTGTGTAGAGTAGTGTAAATATCTTCAGCCGTGTTTATATTTTATTTGCTCAAATGTTTAGGATGCATCTATTAAGTATAGCAAGGCATATACAGGGCAAAAAATGGGCTCTTAATTTGAGAATAGTGAAAATGTCTGCTGTTTTTAGATCAGGAAAGTCTTCTAATAAAGGTAGGATACTTTTTTAGCCATTGTCATTTGGATGTTCTACAGTGGTAGTGAAATATACACAGATACTTTCATTAGAGTTGCTGTGTGTGATACAGAAATGATGTGCAAGCATATCTTGTCGCTTTCTGGACTGAAAATATAATTTATGTCCTTAAAAGCATTATTGAAAAAGCTACAAATTAATATATTGTGCTGTTCATATTGGCGAGTGTAAGATGTTTGCTAGCCTGATTCTTATTCTGCTAAAAAGATGTTCCCAAGGAAAAAAGTAGGAGAAATAGTTCAACTGCCTCAGCATGAACTTATGAACATTTATGAACCATTTATTGAGGTTTTTTACAATTATGACAGATGCTACAGATCTATTAGCAGCAACTCTTGTCAATTAATTTTAGCAACTGTGAGAACATAAAAATAAATAACAGTGGGCCTATTTTGATAAATTTGAGCATCAAACTGAGCAAATGTAAAGTAAAGATGATTAGCCATTATGTCACGGATGCATCCCTTAAGACAGATTTGCAGTAAAGACTAAAAATAAATAAGTGTAGTTTTGTTTGAAGCTCTGATACATAAATATAGACCATCACTCTATAGTTGTTTCTCTTTGTTTAATGTTATGAATAACATGTTAGGAATGCATACTCTGGACTTTTCTTTGCAGTCTCTGAAATTATTGTGAACTTATTGACAGATGGTGGCATAGGCAATGACAATTTTCTCCTCCAACTTTCTTTCATGTAGTCTGAGATAAAAATTTTCTCATTACAATATAACATTTAATGCATGCTGTGTGAAAAATTTCCCCAAATTTGTTAAGCAGGAGAGGGAGGAGCATTTTAGAAAGTTGAGGAGAGGAGACAGGTCCATAGCAAACAAAGTTTTTCTACATTGATGCTTTCATGATTTTTGAAAAATTTGTGAAAATCGTGTACTGATTTAGTTGGAATGAATGATCAACATTTGAGTGTCTTCTTGATGTTAGCGATATTTCATGAGTCTTGTTTTCACACAGATGAACAGAGTTGAATGATGAGATGTGAAGAGCTTTCTTCTCTTTTACTGAGCACATTCTGCTTAGCTTTTTTTGATGGATGAGTTTACTTCTGCAAACACCTGTGTTGCTTGCCTGTACCTTTTCCTAAAATCCACCTCCTTATTCTCATACTTCCTTGTTTTGGTATTTCACTGCATGTCAGAGAAACAGTGGATGTTTATTTTTTATTCTGGTAGCAAATAGCGCATTGTAAAAATGGCACCTCTTTGGTACCTGATGCCAGTGAGGAAAGCGCAGGAGTACAATTAATTGTACTTAATTTTGAAAAGATGCGGTAAACTTTTGTTTCTCTTCTGGGTGCTTTGCTATCAGTGACAAAACAAATGAATTCTGCAGCATTTTGAGTGTCAGAAATACCAGCATAAGTAGTTTCTGATGATCTGAAATAGCTCCCACCAGAAACTGGTGTACAGGTGTCTGGGAAGATGCACTTTGTCACTGTGGTGCAGTTGTTACCAATGAGTAATGACAGGAGCAGCTGTGAATAAAGGGGCTGTGCTTGCTTGTTGTTTGCCGGCTTTCTTTCTCCTGCCGGTGGTGATTTGGTTTGTTTTTTCGTTTTGTTTGGTTTTGTTGTTTTTTCAATTTACTTCTTTTTGAAAGAGAATTCTGTCCTGTAGACTGGGGGTCTGTAATCCTCCACTTCTGCTTTTATACCTGTGGACTTTTTGGAATCTGCAAATCTGCATACAAAAGACTTCTGATACTGAAGTTATATGAAACAAGAAAATAGTAGAAAAAATGGTCAGTAATACTTTCTGAAGTGCAAAATATTTGTAAAGGACTTTATCCTGAAACACACTAGCTTAGAAGTACAGTTTTGAAATGTGTAGTTAACACAGCTACAGTGCTTTGGTTGCAGAAATCGCTGTTTTGTTGTACAGTATGAGGCAAAGTTGTTTTGCAGGAGATCTTACGGTATATTATTTAATCTTTAAAATATTTGTGAAGTAATATCTCCTATTTTAACCCTAGGATGTAATTAAGAAACAAAAAAACTGAGTCTGGCCCTTGACATTCCAGGTGGTGTCATTTTTGAATCAACTTGTCTTACTCTGCAATATGCTTCAAAATAGTAACCCAGGCCAAATGCCACGGCACTACCTAGAGAAAGCTTTTGTTAGTGTTAAGTAGTATTTTCTCTTGATTAAGAACACTGGGATTGATCCTAAGTTAATTAATCCTAGTTGCCATTTTATACTATATTTTCAAACAAGTTTAGTATACGTTACGAAGTATTGCTCTGAAAAACCCTTAGAAGAAGAACTCCTTTCATGTTTATCTGTGTAATAAACTGCTGAGATTGAAAAGTTGGTATAGACACCTGGGGCATGTCATATATAAAATTCTCTGTACAGTAAAAATCCCAAGAGTGAAGTGGCTAGTCCAAGCATCAAAAGCCCCTGTGGACTCAGTCTGACTTTCCTGGAGATAGATCCAGTCCTTAATTAATCCTTTATTGATGGTAATTTGCAGCATAATTAGATGATGCTAAAAAAATGCTGGAAGTGCCCTTGCATGTTAAGGTAATTTTACTGTATTGTAAAAAGTTACTCTTTGAGATTGAGTCTGTAGTTCTTTGCATCAAACTTATCAAAATAAATAAAGCTGTAAGTATATAGTGAGGCAATACCAAGCCTATAATTGTGGAGCACAAGTGTTTCCTATTTAATTATTGCTGGACAGCAAAAAAAAATTGACTGCTAACCTTTTTTTTTTTTTTTTTTTTTTTTTTTTTTTTTTTTTATTTTATTTTGCTGGCAAGGTTTTGTTCCACTGAAATTAAATCTTAGGTTTCCTGGGCTGGATCTGAAGACTGTGGTTTTCTTTGGTTCATTAGCAGGCTTTTGATCTTTTCCTAATGCTGTGTATGCTTGAAATATGGAGTGGGGTTATCGGAGTTAAATGAATCTGCAGACATTTACATAAACAACGGTTTGTTTTCAAACCCCTATGCTGGCTTTGGGATTTTATTTTCCTTTCCCATTTTGTTACCCATGTTTCAGAACTGTGTGCATCTTTCTGTATAGCCATACATGCTGCAGAGAAACAGGGTAGAAGTTGTTTCTAGCTGATTATGTTTTGTTAGTAGATCCCTTGTATTACTCTGTAAAGAAATAGATATTTTTCTTTTTTGTTGTTGTTTGTTTTTAAACTGGAGTTGCCTTGATTAGAATTTATGGCACTAGAATAATTTCAGTTACAAAGGATAAAGGACTAAATTGTCTTTCACCTCTTGAAACATTGGTCTCTACAGGTCAAAGCAGAGGTCATTGCCAGGTTGCTGTGAGGAAGCTCACATTATCATTCTTAACAGTGTATCTAGCCTGTGGGGGCCTTCAGACTATGAGCTTTTCTTTCATCAGTATATTTAAGAATGGTTCTCAGTGGTTTGGTTATATGCTCAAATTTTAAAGGCCTATAAGAGATCTCTGTCCATCAGGAACACTTTGATAAGGTTCGGTAATTTCAGTGGAAGAAAGCAATGTGCGTTTGTTGCTCTTCGTGCATTTTAAAGCTCACTGTACTGACAGTGAAGTTCATGGCCCATGCGGTTTCTGTATTAAAATCAGAGCCTTTTTTTAGATGTAGCAAACTTCTGAAATATGTTCAATTTGCATATAATGATTCTTGTCTCTTCACATAATTTTATTCAGTAATTTCCACATTGTAGATGCTTTGTTGTGGGACACTCTAAGTTATCCATGTCATAGGACTGATTCTGCTAGTGCTTGAACGTGTGATATTTTATTAAAGCAAGTAATGGATTAGGAACACTATTTCATTACAAAGACTGTGCCAGTGAGAAATATTAATGGGTAGCATGTTTACAGAACTGGGTCATCACACAGGCTTTTAAACCCATTTTCTAAAATGTAATAATGTCTTGACCAAATAATGAATAAGTTCTCAAAGAACTTGGAGATCTGGCTATGTGACTGATTGTTATTTCTGAAGGATATATTTGATATGAACATTTTTAAATATGTATTTGCAAACAGGGACTTGAATAACTACTCTGAATAATGTTATTGTCTGGTTTCTTGGCAGAGTTCTTACTCTGTCAGTGGGACATGCACTTGTGAATGGGGAGTAAATGCCCATTTAAGCCTAAAAAAATATTATGACTACTTAAACACAAAGCACGATGCAATGGTAAGACAGAAAATCCATCCTCAGCTCAGCATTCCTGCTGTGCTTAGGTACTGCAGGTATCTCGGGCAGTGGTGGTGCTAGCACATACATTTTGACTCTGAGGAGACTGCAGTCTTAGCTCCTTAACATTTGATGAAAGCAATATTGTGCTGATGAAGGACAAATGTTGCAACCCCACTTTTAAAATCCCTTGCATGTATGGAAATAAAGAAGTCTCTTGTTGCTGTCCCTGAATTGTAACAAAGACAGCCTATTTTAAAAGAAATCAAACAAACAACAAAAGGTATTTTGAGTAGAGAGAAAGCTAATTGTATTTCCTTTTTTTTTTTTTTAAATTCTGTTTGTTCTCCTGAATTTCAAATTGCTTCTTTGCTAAATGTTTTTGAGCAAAGTATATGTTATGTGTTTCTTAAATGGCTTGAAGTCTGATTTTCTGTCTTTGTACACAGAATAACATTAGAGAATGAGGGGAAAAAAGAATTAAATCCCAGTATGTAGTTGGTATGACTGAATGACAAATGGTTCATTTTTAATTAGTTAATCTTTCTTCTCCCTGTCTTTGAAGTTATAAAAACAACAACAAACTTGTTTAAAAGCAACATAAATGGCTAGCTGTTTCAAAGGAGACTTGCTGGCTACTAGACAGTAAACAGGTAATTTGTGAAAGAACTGTTACATTCTTTGATTGAGATCCTTGCCGGTTTGTGTTTTGAGATTAATAATAGATCAGAAGCTTGCACATTAAAAAGAAAGCAAACATAGAAAAGAGCAGGAAGGAGAAAAGGATGTTTCTATCGGACTTCAAATGATTAGGCAAGTTCTCCATGGAAATTTGCAGGTGAGGTAGATAGGGCCGAAGTTACATTTGACCAAATGTGCACATGGCACCACTTAACACCTCTCTTGATTTCCTTATGCTAAACAAAGAGGTAGCAAGTGCTCATACCAAACTGGCCCCGTCAGGGGGCAATCTGTATAAAAATTCCTGCTGTCAGGTTAATAAATTTTTTAAAAATATCCAAAGGCAGAGGTAGCTGTAGGAAGCTCATAGTAACAGTTACCATTCTCCTGTGGATCATTTTTCTCTTTAAGATCCTATGTAGTACTTGGTTTTCCTTGTTGTGTTGTCTTCCTAGGTTTTGCTCCTTCTGTTGTTTGTAGGTTCTTCTTTTATTTAATTCTTTTTCCTTGTGAAACTGTTTCTTCTGTTGCATCCATTACCTATGGTCCCTATTTTTAGGTAGAGGTGGTCAAAGAATGGGAAAATCAGCTTTATATTTTTTTACACTTTGATTTAATAGCATGTTCAGTATATTAATGTTTGTTCCACTAATGGTTTATTTTCTGACTTTTTATATGACTACCACTAGTACTACCATTAGTACTATCAAAATAACATTATCTAGTTACAAAATAAATTCTAACGAGCTCAGAGGTAGAAGTTACATTCAAATGATGAAATGAGAAAACTCATGCTAAACAGGGGCAAAACCAGAATAAAATGAAATGTGTCATACTTTGCATGTTTCAACAGGAATATTATTTTTTCATCTAAATGGTTTGATATTTTTTAACATAAAGTCTTCCTTTTCTCATTTTCCACCCTTTTTTTCCTCTTCTTTATAAAAATAACAATCAATATCAGTATGAAACAAAGGAAGATTTGTATTGTGATGTCCTGCTTTATGTTGTGATACTGCTTTGATGCTCTCAGAAGCAGGACTAAGCCCTTTTATTTTGAAAGCAGAGGTCATCTAGAGAAGAATAGTACCTCATCCTGTCTGGCTAAGTAGAGCCTGCTGTTTCCAGAGAGACTGAAATTGGGTTTGTTCTCTAGAATTCAGGGATATCTGTATCTACCAAATCAATAGACAATGCACACCCCTGTCACTCTGAAACATGTTTTTTAACATTAAACTGCTGCTTGTCTATGCTTAAAAGTTGTTTGGATTTCTGTTTTTATTTTAGAATATACAAGAAGAGTTCTTGGGAGAGTGGGAATTTTGTTTTTCTTCTCAGATGTCCTATATTTTTTTTCAGAAAGGTAAACCATCATTTTAATTTCTGAACAGTTTGAAGTTGTCTTAAGGAAAATGTTACGTTTCACAATACAGAGTAATCACACTACTTGAAAGTGATTACAAAAGTTATATGTATATATATGTTTTATATATATAAATTGCCATCCAGTGTGACTGAAATATGACATACATTATTTTAATGCAATAAAAAAATTCAGAGTCCTAAAACAATTCTGTGTTACACCGAATATTCAAATGTTACACAACTAAAAAGTAAAGACTATTTTTGTATTAAGAACAGCATTTGCTACGGCAGTCTATAACTAGATTAGTCCTTTGAAAACTATCATGGAGTTTATAGAACTGAACCAATACTAGCTTTTATAATACTAGCTTTTAAAAACATCTTTGTGCGTTTCAGTTCAGATGGTGGTTGTATGGTTTGATGACTATTGGAGATTCTATTAAGTCATTTTCATTTTATAGCTCAGTCTCCTATGATGTAGTCCCAGATTTTAAAATCTTGGGTTTAAGTTGTTGAATAAAGAATTACTAGCACTCAGTTGCCTTCCAGCAGAAGATAAAGGAAGTCTTCTCTCAGAGCGCACTGGACATACCACCTAGCCTGTTATTCTTACCACAAACACCAAGGCTTGTAAAGTAGGTCAGTAAAAATGAAAGTGCCACCTTTTCTGCCTGCCCTTCTCCTTCCTTACAGCCCGGTTTGGAGCTGTTCCCTTCTCTTCTGCCCCTCGGTGTGTGCACACAGCTGGAAACGCATAGAGCTGTGCATGGGCAGTTGTTGTACAGGTCTACTTTAAATGCATTTTACTCTGTCAAGGTCTTCTTTAGGTTTCCATGCTTTGTTTGAAGCTTAGTGTTTGGGGAAGTTTGTTCCTTGAAGAGGATCTAAACCCTCTGTTTAATCAAGAAGCCAGAATTGTTTTTCATTTAATATACCTTAAGGCATACTTTAATATATTGTACTATTAAGTATGTGTAATTATTTCTTGAGATAACACAGTATTAACTCAAAAGGAAGAAAAATCATTTGAGTTCAGTCTAATCTCTTGAGCAAATACTATATGGGGCAGTTTTTGCATTTGCTTTTGCATACAATTAGGATTTATTCACACACTGCAGAGATGTCATGCTTGCTCAGTGCTTTGAATAAACATGAGGCCAGATTCTGACAGGTCTCAGCTGACTGTCCATCACATATGCAGGAAGACTATAGGTTTCAATAGGGCATTCATCCTATCAGTACTTGCAAGCCAGTTCGTGGCCTCCACCTCTCTCACATAGTCACTGCTCTACAGCTTCTCGTGTTCTGGAGCTAAAATCAGCCAAGCGAACATACTGACAGGAAGGAGCAACCACTCTGTAATTATGCTGCCTTTATATTTAACAAACAATGAATTATTGAACCAGTCCTGAGGTTCCTGTGGGTTTCTGTTATGCCATGAAGGTTTGCATGTGTATTGCAAAGGCTCCACCTCCTGTGTTGAAACGTAAGTAAAGGTTCCATAAAGGCAGAGAAGTTTTTAGGTAGAGTGGATTAAAATAATTGAAAAAAATAATTAGGGAACATGAATGGTAGTTATTACTAAAATAAAAACATAACTAGGGAAATCAACGGTGATTGAAGGGAGGGGAAGGAAATTAGATAGATATTTATGAGATTAATGGTGATGGTAAATGTACAGGGTTGATATTTCTCCTCCTTTCTTATGCTTCCTTGCCTGAAATCATAAATATTTGGGACTGCAAGTCACAAATCTGTCTGAAGGAAAAATGGAATTTACAGCTGAAAGAAAACAGAAAATGAAAATAATCTTAAAATATTTTTTCTACTAATTGAATATACTTTACTTTCCTAAGCACAGTAAATTTAGTGATAATATCCAGCAAGAAAAGCATCTGCAGAAGATGTTGGAGTTGATGGTATTTTTTTTTTTTCCCCTGCTATGAAGAGTGTGTAGGAGACTCTTGTGTGGCTCTGTTGCTGGGATTTGATGCATTGCCTTCGGAGTCTCCTCATTTTAACTGTGTGGATACAGCACAGTGAACCTTCTCATAACGTTTACTGACAAGAAAAAAAATCTTTCAATCAGCTGGTCCTGCTCACTCCCCCTTCCCCAGCCCCCACACCTCCTTGCTTTTATGAGGCAATGACTAAAAGAGGGACCAGATGATGCAAAGGTTTACTCAAATGAGATGTACTAGTCAATGAGCAACTTTGGATTTGTGGGACTCCAGCTTGTGACCATGGACCTCAAAGAGATTGAGTTTGAGGGTTAAGCCTTTCTCCCACTGTCATTCTCTCATTTGTGTAAAATTATGCTGGTGTATTTTGAATAGCACTTTACAAATTTCAAGCTCACACATGATGGCAGACCCCTGACTGTTGTAAAGACTGGTGTGCTTTTGGTGTGTTGAATACAGGGTGCATTCTCCCAGTAGTGGCAGTGAGTGGGGCTGTCTGGGGCTCTACTGGAAAGGTGATGGAGGGGTGCAGGGAGAGCTTTCTTTTATACTCTGAAAACTCAAGTGGGAAATGTTCATCATAAGGACCAAAATCAGGCCCTTTTTTGCAACAATTTAAAAAAAAAAATCTCTAGCCTCTGATCAGGTTTTTGGTTATTTATTTTTAATAACACATTCTTCTGGTTTTGTATTCTTTTTTCTGTGGATTCATATAACTGCTGTATTTCAAACATCTTAAAACAGTTTTAAAAAAATAAAAATGGGTTCCCTAAAAGACAGCTTACTGCTGACTGTTTTATTTTGTTTATATCTGATATTTCTTATGGTATTCAGATGGTTGTAATAGACTAGCACAAGAGCTGCATGTCTTGTCATCTGTACTATATCAATACGTTTTTATAATGATACAATAACCTGAACCCTGTAACAGTTTATGATCCATTTGAGAATTCTTATGGATTCTCAGAGTGACGGAGGCCTGAAAAAAGAACTTGACTGCTTTCGCAAAACTGGTGCTGTGACAGGAAAAACTAGTGTGCCTGTGATTTAGTTGCTAAGGAATCATATTGATCTGGTTCGTCATTAAACTTTTAAGTTTAAAAAAAAGGGAAGAAAAAAGTCGAGCTGCTTTAAGGTGGAAAAAACAGTGATGTGATTGTGAGGGTTTGCAGTACAGGTAAACTGTGTCATACTACTACTGATATTGATTTGTTATGATTAATAAATATGATTTTATGCATTACCTATGTACTGTATCTATAATAGTGCTTTTTTTTAGAGCAGAGGAAAATTGCTTCTTGCTCTTTATTTTTCATTGACTATTTTTAGTCAATGATAAATAAAGAACTTTAACAGCAGTCTGTACACAGGAAAGACAGGACTTTAAAACATAAACGTAGTAGTAATGAATAACCACACAGTGAACTACACATACACAGCCATCTTAACATTCGTAATGGTGCTAATTTCCTAGTGCTTTTTAAAATATGCTTCCACATGAGCTCTCAGAAGCCATAAAAGCTTGGCATGTGAAGTAAATTGTTTGTCACTTGCTGACGACCTGCCATATTTATTGTCAGGAGAAATGGACATTAGTTGGAAAAGCAGTTGTTAAAGGCCAAACAATTTTTAAAGATGGCAAAGATGTGCAAGGGCTTTCCTTTTTCTAACAATGAGCCACCCCTTCAGACATCAAAAGACAAGATAATAAGACACTTCAAGCACAATTCAAGATTATATTCAACATCTAAAGGCTCATCTCCTGTCAGTTTGCATTTACTCTCCCAGGGATGTGATGCTTCTATCATCATTCTGTCAAGAGGAGTCTGGCAGAAACGATGAGGGCCCCTCATTTCACACACTTAGTGTTTTTTATCAAATAGCCCATGCTCATTCTGATTCAGCCAAAATGGAGGGATAATTTGAAGAAGGTCATGCAGAAGTACAAAAATCTTGTGCTGATTTGTGTGATTAGAAGGCATTAAAATTGCATGTTTGTGTTAGTTCCGAGATGTTTTGTCAGTTTATTTAGTAATACAGCGTTGAAGTATTAAAAATATTTTTTAAAGCAAAAAGGAAGTTTACTTAAAACAACACACATTCTGTTATGTAGCAAATATTTTGAACAGTGAGGTATTTTAAATGGCATTGTTTTAGTATAACCTTAAAAAGCATTTCCCTCCCCTTTCCTCTTTGAGAGTGGAATATTCAAGAGCTTCAGGGTAAAACCTTGGCCCCCTCAGATGTGTAAGGGTTTCACTCACTGGTCATTTCATTCTTGGAAGTTTTATTTGGGTAAAGATTAGGATGCTGAATTCAGCATATCAGTATAAAGGGAGTAATTTTAACACCTGAATCTTGCCACCTCGTGTGGCATAATACACTTCTTTTTGTTAACAAGGAATGGGAGTATCTAACAGAGTAAAGGAAAGATGGAGTAAAACTGTTTTCCTCATTTTGGAATTCTTTGATTTAACCAATAAAAATAAAAAAAGAAATATATAGTGCTGTCATGTATCCTGTACATGAAACTGGTTCCAATTTAAAAACCATACATGGGCCATGTAACATGGAAGAGCCAGACATCTCCATCTCCCATTGAAACCAGTGGGATGTGAGGCTATTTAACACCTCTTAAAAAGGACCCACTGCTGAGGGACTCAGCTGGAGCTGCTCTGAATTTTGAATCAGGAATTTATCAGCTGTGATAGGAAGGAATTGTGAAGAAATGTGCATTTGGCCTTGTGGAAAAAAACCCTGGCTCTATGGCTTGCCTTTGCACAACACAGGGAAAAAAAAGGTAACCTGCAATCATGGTGCATTCCAAGGGATTTCACTGGACAAGAAACCGCAAGGGAATTGGGAATCTGTGAACAAATTGTCAAAAAGACAGATGGAATTGCTGACTGACCTACTGGTAAGAAACACTAACAACTTCCACCTCAGTGGTATGGTGTTTATGCTGCAGTGCGGAGTGACTTCTCTAAGGAATTTGCTCTCCTTCACATGTAAATGCATTTGTGTATATATCAGTGTAGTGTGCAGTATTTTTAGGGAAATTATAAGGTGCATTTAAACAGCTGCATATGTTTAAACTGCCTGACTGTTATGCCCAGAACAAACAGTGTTTTATCCTCTCACTGAAAATGCTTTCTTGCTTTATTAATATATATTATATCTATATTCAGAAATTTGTATCCTTTCTCCTGAATTATTCTGGAGGAGAACTTACGACTGTCTCTGCATCAGTGGGATTCTCTGTGCATCCTCTTCTGTTCTGCTACACACTGTCCACTGGAAAACCAGCATTCTCTAAGACTGAGCGGGGAGACAGGGAGATTACTTTGCAGGATGCTCGTTTTCAAAAAATTAAGGAGTGGCTAAGATTGAAGTGCAAATACGACTAAAAGGCAGCATGAAGGTAGTTGTGCAAGATCCATAGTACCACCAGAGAGAGCAAGAAGTCACTCTAAAAGGTTTGTATTCTGAACAGTTTGGTTTCCAATAGGACATGATTTATTTGAGAAGTTTTCACCTCGTCTGTGGGCTGGCTCAGACTTGTTTCATTATCATGTCTTTTCAACGGAAACATATGAGCTTATATCAACACTGGCTGATACTTAATGTGTCTATCACTATCTTAGTGAAGTTGTTCCCTGGTATTTATTTTCATTAAAGATAGATCCTGAAATGCTGTAGTAAACGGGGAAGGGAGAGAAGAGGGACTGCAAAGTTACAGGACCCTTACTATGAATTCAGCTATGCTTGAATCTGTCCTAGCTTGCTTGTTTGTCTTCCTTACTCAGTCCTTTCCTTGATGCTCTAGGAGTTTCCTTTCCTGTGCCTAGGAATGCTCTTCTGGCAACCCTCTTCTCAAGCATGAATGTGCAGAAAACAAACACTAATAACAAATGCTTCAAGGGTCTGTAAATTGTTTTCCATCTGCTCTCAGCTCCCAAACTGCGGAAGGTGTAGGGATACGTGCAGGGAAGCTAATGCAGATCATCAGTGCTAGAGAATAAGCCAAGCATGCCAACTCTGATCAAAAACTCTTCATTTAAAAAGTATTTAAACTGTAGCTATTGTGCAGTCCATTGGAAACATTCACAGTAGGATCCAGGAAATGAAAATGAATTCCCATAAATGAAGATAGAGGAGCCACTATTTTTAAGGCATTATGGATGTGTTTTATCTTTCTACCTATCCTCTTATAAGTAACCGGGATAGCTAGTAGCTTCTGCTAAAGTAATTACATTGATTTGCTCTGTGCTGTGCACCCAACTGCTTTCTGTACCACCATCTCAGCTGTTCTGGCAAGAATTACCTGGTGCTTTAGAGAAAGCATCATTGTGATAGAAAGTTCGCATGTAAAGTTGTGGGAAGGAAGACTGCAATTGGTGTGCGTAAGTACAGTGTTTCTAAAGCATAATTATTACAAACTGAAGTCTTGTGAAATAAAAAATCAAACTGAAAAATCTGGAGTGGAAAATTTGACATTAAGTTGTGCATTTTCAATGTACAACATTTTCTTTTCCCCAAAGCCTGCACTAATATGCAAAGAGACTGAGAGGAGCATGCACTTATGTAAAGCAAGTGCCTATTTAAGCTCTTGCACAATGACACTCTGAGTAATTCTGTATGCTTCGGGGTTAGTGCTTACATGAGTTGGCTGTGCATTGTTTTCATGGGTAAGTGAAAGTGAATAAGCATGCATAAATGTGTTTCTGAAGATACAGTTCAACCTTTTTGTGTTACCATTCATCTGTTTTTCTTTTTAAACTGTGTCTTTGACTGTGGCATTTTCTCTTAGAAAATTCCTGCCCAACAAACAGCTCATTAAATCATTGATAAGATTCTGTTAAACAAACACTGGATAACACAAGATATCAGTCCCTGACGAGCACATGCACAAAATGTTGCACTTACCCAGTTTTCTGAATGCTTTTGTGGATTTTCTTTTGAAGTGGAGCTGTTGTTCAGGGCTAGAAGAATTATAAGAATTATAGAATTATTGAATGAGCTACTAAATGAATAATGAAACCTGTAGCTATGAAATAAAATTTTTGCATTTTTAAAAATCATTACTATATTTTTAAGTATATTTCACTTTCTCCCTGAAAAATATTTTCTCAAGCCCTTCCCTCAGAGGCAGGAGCACACAGAAGCAAGCTAAAAAACAAATGGGAGCTATTTTTGCAAATCCTTCTTTCATTGCATCCTTTGGTTGCTAAAAGTCCGGCTCTGACACCAGAATTCAAGCTATAAAGCCCTGAAAAACACAGGTACTGAACTGTTTAGTTTCACTGACAAAGCTTAACAGCTCCATGTGCTGATACTGGTCAGGTTCAATAACAGGTGTCAGATTTTGTTCTCTCACTTGTACTTTGCAAATTGTGGAATTACGTAGTAATATTGCATTTCTACTATACTCTTTTGTGTGTAGGAAGATGTCATAATTTCTGGAAGGTGGGAAAGGTGCTTTTTTGGTGGTGGCCATCCATGTTGAATATGTTCAATGTGATAGAGCCCGTGGGTTTGAAGTGTGTAATCCAATACGGAAGTGACTTCAGAGAGCATCCCTTAAATGTTTCAAAATATGTTAAAATAAAGCCAGTTAAAATTAAGTAAAAACAATGACACAGTGTAGAGCTTTAAAAAATCAGTCTATAAGAAGTAAAGTCTGAAGAAGTAGCTAGAATTGGTCAGCCAAAACAAATTTCTTTAACATGGTTACAACTATTTCTCTGACTGTTTTTGAATAGAGAGTCTTTTTGGTTCCAATGTGAATTAGAGCGAGACATGTGAAAACCTAGAGACTGGCCATCTCTCACCTGCAGTGAAGCTCAGGTGCTGGTATAAAATATTGGGATAATGGAATTTCGGGCATTTGGAATGTAGGTATTTCTCAAGTCAGCTGTAGGGAGGAGGGGGTTTTAGTAGTTGTCTGTTTTATTCCTTTAATTGCAAAATAAATTGTGTATAATGGCAGAATCAGCAAAGACTGGCTATTTGACAGTTTTCCAGAAAGACAAATTGGTTAAACTACTAAACACATAGAATATTTAGGAAGATCTGTTGCAAAACTGGAAACGTGTTCAGTAGTCCTTCTTATTCACTTGCTGTGATATTGGTTCTGTAATAACTTTGCCATCTTTCCAGTCAAACTTGCGTTTTCTTAGAGAATTGTCATGTAAGTTCAGATAAGAGCCAAATATATTTGTGTAATGAGAGGTGACAAATGACTGTGGATTCAGACAGAACATATGTGTCTTCCTGATGGAAAATATAACTTATAAATGTGGTGCTTCTAAAACAATCAATAGTCATTTAGAAATGATTTTTGTAGTTAATTTTGCTGGAATGCTACTGTCCAAAGAGGGGATTTCTGTGAAGCACATCAGCTGCTGCCAGTGTGGCATATTTTGACCACAAGAAGTGTAGTGGTTTGCATGAACTGAGCTTGTTTAATATGATTTATTCTTCTATAATGTAATTGTAGTTGAAATAATGTTCATGCATTTTAGAAAAAGGAGAGGCCAAAACTCACTATCAAAATAACTTAATTGTCATACCAATACCATGCTGCATTACTTACAACTTTTAAATAGAATCTTAAGCAATAAAATAAAACCTAAGCAATATGAAATGCTAAAACACTTGCATCTCAATTTGCTTAGTTGCAGTTCATGGAAAATCCTACTCCAGGCTGTGTGATGGGAACACAATGCCTGTAAGTTGATGGAGAGGAGTTTTGCTGTAAGGATGTGATGAACTGTCAAGGGAAATTAAGGGAGGCTTGCCTAGCGCTGTGGCAATATGTAATGACTCCATGAGAAGTGTTGTGATAATCCTTCCAGGCCCTGATCTGGGCACCAAGCAACACCTTCAGATATTCTGGGATGACAGAGCAAGATGCGCAAGGTAGCTGAATGAAACCCACACAAGGATTTGGCATATCTGAAGACTGTGTGTCTAGTTAAGCACAGAGGCTGCACAGCTGAGAAAGTATTTACTACTTTTAAGGCCATGCTGTTCTTTGGGGTGTGATCCTTCTCTCCTTGGGGAGGACTGGGATGGAGAGGATTCCAATGAAAACCTATGGGGTGATATTCCTCTCCACTGTTCACTCATTTACCCATATAGGATAGAATTAGCTCCTCTTGCTAGAAGGAATATTTGTTTGTATTAATTTATTAAAGATCATCTGTATCTGGCCTGTATTCCTATGACACCAGAGCTGATTTCTACCTAACC
The DNA here is from genome assembly GCA_036023395.1 of Myiotriccus ornatus. Lineage (NCBI taxonomy): Eukaryota > Metazoa > Chordata > Aves > Passeriformes > Tyrannidae > Myiotriccus > Myiotriccus ornatus. The sequence continues at coordinate 50,303,264 of JAYRBT010000082.1, forward strand.
TAATTAAGGTAATTTACACCCAAACTCAGTACATGTAAAATGCTATCTTGGCAGAATGGGAATATGTTATGCATACTTAACACAGATCTACCCATGGTGCAATGCAGGAAAGACTTTTCTACTTTGGGATTATGTTTTTATCTCAAATGCAGCAGAGCAATATAAAACCCATAAACCCATTTACTTTTTATAATCATGTATTTCTGTAAGTCACATTTCTGTAAGTTTTAGCTGACAACCCCTACCCTTTATTGACCTGTTTTGTGAGATTTCTGTAAACTAGCTAATAAACCTTTGCTCTTGTTGCTCTTAAGTTTAATACAGTTCATTACATTCACAGCTGAAATAAAAACCATGGCTTAGTTTTAAAAAAACAGTTAATTAGTTAATTAAAAATTGTTCAAAATATCTTAACAATAAACGTGTTGATATTTGTTCACAAATATACTTTCATGTTACATCCTACTCAACACAGAACATTTTCTCTGATTCATCCTCAGAATCGCCTTTTAAAGCATATATTTTTAAGTTTAGATTTAATTTGTATGCTTTAAGAAGTGTCAGTTGCACGTTCCCATAACTAAGAGATAAAAAGCATATGTTGTGACAGTAGCTTGGTCTCTAGGAGCTGTACTGGAGTCTAGGGCAGTGGTGGCTGCTTGGGAAAGTACTGAGTGCAGTTGATGCAGTTATCCTACCTGTTTATTGTCTCTTGAACCTGAGATCGCAATTGAGATGCTGGGTGTTGGACTTGGTGAGCATTATAAGTCTTTTTCTTAGCCCAGACAATGGTGTGACTCTGCTGTTGATGGTCAGTCCACTGCAGGTATCAGTGAAAGGGTCTATTCACCAGTTGTTGGGTATCTGTTGGATGAGAAGAGCCTCTACTCTGAAAGAATGATCTCCTGCTTGGAATAATGGTATGCGATGCCTATGATGGTGGGAAGGTTGGGAAGTGTGCAACAGTGGAGTACAGCTGTTAGTTCAGTATTGAGAGGAGTTTTAGGCTTACTGCTGAAATCTGCTGCTGTGGAGAGGTTAGTAAGCACAATTTGTGAAGATTAGAGATCTGTCTCATGACTATATTCAGTGTCCATCCTCCTTTCCGGAAGCTGTGAGGCTTGCTGTTCCCTAAGAGAAGGTGAGTCAGAAGTGGAAGATGACCCCCACTGATGGGGGGGGTGGTTTACAATGGGGTTTGAAACCAGATCCAAGGTCTACCCAGGGTGCTCAGATGGAAGCACATGGAAATGGGGTCAAAGACAGGACTAGAGACAAACCTACAACATAAGTAATGAGAGTTTGGCTCAGGAGAAAAGCCACCTACAATGTAAATCCAAGGTTCATCCAGGAGTCAGGGCAAGAGACAGGGCTGGAAGCTGGTGTGACTGAAATGTAATTTCAGCAAGGGTTGAATGCTAAGGACTCCCTTTCCCATGGGCAGGGCATGTAGGAGGAGGCTCCACAGCATCAGATTTGGGATCTTGAGATCTGTTGATGCTCTCATGGCCTTAACAGCACCATTTTCCCATTGGCAGCTAGAGCTGAATTTTGAAGTGTCTTTGTAACTCAGCAAAAAGCAACTAAACAGGAGCCCTGTAATGAAGTGTATGTGGTATAGGCAGATAAGACACCAGTGTGGCAGGTTTTATTGCTCTAGTCAGACCAGTGGTGCTCAGCAGTGTGAAGTTTATTCCAGCCAGGGATGATATTATTTTCACAATTTGTGTCACCAAGATTTAAGGGAAGATGCCCTGTGAATTTCTCCATACTGGTTGATTCTATGAAATTTAGTGTGTGGAAGGGATAATTTCTCCACCCAGTCTCAGGCAGTGGGGAAAACCATCTTCTCAGATCTTCCTTTCTCAGCCTTATGAGCCTGTGAAGACTTGATTACACTGTCTGTGCTGGGACCTTATAAAAATTGGGTCTTACAGATGTAAATGAACGCTTCTTAGCTTCTGTAATTAGCAGGTTTTTATCCTAGCAAAACTGTCTAATATTTATTTTCAATTAAATAAGAATGAACTGCGGACAGGGAAAACACCTTCACTCTCAAAATTTAATGATGATCGTCATTCTCTATGAGTTCTCCTTGGAGCTTTCTGGAAGGCCCTTCAAGCTTATCTCAGAAGAAAATTTTCAATATACAGCTTTCAAACACAGGACCAACTCTCCAAGGATCTCTGCTGGTGGTGGCTGTGGAACAACACCACACTGCTACTTTTGATTATTTCCTCTGTGCATTAAACCCAGGTTGTCTTTTATAGCTATTGTCCTTTTAACTAAAGTAGTTAGGAAAACATGTGCCATTTGTAGCATGTATGGGTTGATACTGCTCTGGTGACTAGTGGTGCCTGTCAAAGGAATGAATTTTATGCCTGAGGAATATTAATGTGAGGTGCTCATGCATAAAAAAAGAAGTTAGCTGAAATTTGCATAACACTTGCTGCACCTGCTTGAATGAACTGTTAGATTATTGTACCAGCCTGCCCCAGTTCAAACACTTCAGCTTCTGCCATTCTCAATGGATTAGTAAAAATAATTGTGTGGTTTGACAGAGGAATTTATATTGTGTTTGAGAGTCTTTGAGCAAACACTAGAGAGTGAAAAATACATTATAGACCTGGTGAGCCGTGCTGCGGGAAATGTAAACTAAAGCAGCCATATATCTTTAGGAGTTGTTTTCCTTTTACTACTTGTGAAACACCTCCCATTTTAATCAATTTTGACTGAATAAGATCTGTGGTATAAACTGATGAGTGAAATTTATTAAACTGTAACATACAATATTTACAGAAGAATAAGGGAAATTATTAAATTTTCCAGGGGTGAAGTTAAATTTGATCTCTGAGGACTTGCCCAAAAGCCAGCTTCTGACTCAAACACTTATGTTTTAAAGAAGAGTGTTTTCCTTGTGCACATCTTTACATGCCTCCTCTCACTTTGTGATGAGAGAGAGAAGTTGCCTTTATTTATTAAGATGAAGACAGTAAAATATTCTAATCTTCTCAAGTATTTATCTCCTTGAGCTCCTTCCTCTGGATTAAGAATGCAGTAGGTATTGATGTTGTACATGTTGACTGTTAGGTTCCTACAGCTGCACTAACCGTAATAGGAGTTGAAAGAGAGTTACTATATACACTCAAGGGTCTTAGGGAAGAGAGAACAAAATGAGATGGTAAGGGTAAATACTTAACGTACTCTAGGTTTTTTATATTTAAGAAAAGAAAAAAAAAAGCGTCACAGAGCTTGGAGGTCAAATCCAGGTACTCAGAAGACAACAACAGAGAAAACAGACTTTTCGTTAAAAGTGCAGCCATAAACTTACTAGCTGAGGTTATCACAGAATCACAGAATGGGAAAGGCTGGAAGGAACCATAGTGGGTCATCTGGTCCAACCTTCCTTCTTAAGCAGGGTAGTCCTAGTACAGGATCATCCATTGTACAGGATTTTGTCCATGAATATCTCTAGTGAGGGAAGACTCCACAACCTCTCTGGGCAGTCTTTTGCAGTTATCAGTCACTCTCACGGTAAAGTACTTCAGGTGAAAGTTCTGGTGGAATCTCCTTGTATCAGTCTCTGAACATTGCTTCTTGTCCTGTTGCTTGGCACCATCAAGAAGAGCCTGGCTACAACCGCTTGATGCCCTTCTTTCAGATACTTGTGTACACTGATAAGGTCCCCCCTCAGTCGTCTCTTCTCAAGGCTGAACAGGCCCAGTTCCCTCAGCCTTTCCTCATAAGAAAGGTGCTTCAGTCCCTTGATCATCTTCATTGTCATCTGCTCGACTGACTTCAAGAGCTCCGTGTACTGAGGAGCTTGTAACTGGACACAGCACTCCAGATGCGGCATCGCTAGGGCTGAGAAGAGTGGCAGGATTACCTCCCTTGATCTGCTGGCAAAGCTCTTCCTAAGGCACCTCAGGGCACCATTGGCCTTCTTGGCCACAAGGCCACAGTGCTTGATCATGAGCAGCTTGTTGTCCACCAGGAACTCCAAGTTCTTCTCAGCAGGGCTGCTTTCCAGCAGATCAGCCCCCAGCCTGTACTGGTGCATGGGGTAATTCTTTCCTAGGTGCAGGACCTTGTATTAGCTTTTGTTGAATTTCAGACAGTTCTTCTCTGCCTATCTATCAAACCTGTTGAGGTCCTTTTGAAGGGCTGCACAACACTTCAGGGTATTGGTTAGTCCTCTCAGTTTTGTGTCATCAGCAAACTTGCTGAGGAGGCATTTGTCCTTTCATCCAATTCATTGATGAATCAGTTAAACAGTAATGTGCCAGTACTGAGCCTTGGGGGACACCACTAGTGACAGGCCTCCAACTACACCCTGTTCCACTAATTATGACCTTCTGGGATCTGCCATTCAGCCAGTTGTCAGTCCACCTCACTGTCTTCTCATCCAGTCCACACTTTCTGAGTTTGTCTATGAGAATGTTGTGAGAGACAATGTCAGAAGTCTTGCTGAAGTCAAGGCAGACAGTAATCAGTACTCTCCCCTCATCCATCCAGGTAGTTTTCTCAGGAGGCAATCAGAGTGGTCAAGCATTTAATGAATCCATGCTACCACTCCTGATCACCTTCTTGTCCACCATGTGGGTATACGTGGCCTCCAAAATGAGCAGCTTTCTTGGGACTGAGGTGAGGCTAACTGGCCGATAGTACCCTAGGTCCTCCTTCTTGCCCTTTTTGAAGACTGAGTTGACTCAGTTTCTTCCAGTCCTCAGGCATCTCTCCTGATTTCCACAACCTTTCGAAGATGATCATGAGTGGACTTGCTATGGTGAATCTCTCTTCCATTTAGTAATGGGCCCACACTATCCTTTATTTTCCTTTTGTTATTGATGTATTTAAAGAAGACCTTGTTGTCCTTTACATTCTTGGCCAGATTTAATTCTAGATGGGCTTTGACCTTCCCTGTATCATTTCTACTTACTCTGACAACCTCTCTGTATTCATTCCAAGTAACTTGACCCTGCTTCCACCTCCTGTGTGTTTTCTGCTTGTGCTTGAGTAATGACAGGAGTTCTTTATTCATACACACAGATCTTTTGCCCCCTTTGCCCAGTTTCTTGCTCACTGGGATGCATCATTCTTCAGCCTGGAGGAAGTAATCCTTGAGTATCAACCAGCTCTCCTGGGCTCTTCTTCCTTCAGGACTTGTTCCTATGGGATTCGTCCAAGAAGATCCCTAAAGAGAGTAAAGTTAACTCTCCAGAAGTCTGTGGTTACAATCTTATTAGCTGCCTCAATTCATGCTTGCCTGATACTGAATTCCACGGTGTCATGGTCACTACAGCCAAGGCTACCTCTAATCTTCACTGTCTCCAGCAAGGTCTTGCCTATTTGTCCTTGAAGCAGCACACCATTCCTTGTGGGATCTTCCAAACCTGTGTCAGGAAGCTGTCATCAACTTCCAGTGCAAGAACCAGTGCCTGTAACTTTGAGGCTGCTTCAAGTTGCCTGTAGGCCTCATCCACTTCTTCCTCCTCCCTCTGACTCTCCTTCCTTCCATCTCTTCTGAACATCCTGTAGCTCTGGATAGCTGCACTTCTGTCATGACTGCAGTGATTCTTATGGGTCCCTTCCAACTCAGGATATTCTGTGATTCCAGTCGTGAGTTATCCCACCATGTCTCTGTAACTGCAATGAGATCAAAAACCTGTGACTACACATGGATCTCAAGTTCCTCCTGTTTGATCCCCATTTGTTCATTTTATAGAAGTATTTGATCGAGTCAGTATCCAAGTGGAGGTGGAAAGGAAATCTCCATAGTCCTGTCTTGTGGTTATGTCTTTGGATGCTTGTTCTTCCTGGAGGTATCCCTTCTTAAGCCTCCTTTTGCTACTTGGGTGGTTGCTAAAGTTTTCGCATTCCCACACCCTCTCTATGTCAAGCCTGGCTATGTCCCTATTCTCCTTCAAATCTACATTAAAGCTCTGCTAACTCCTTCTTTTTCGCCTTTGAGACAGATGGACCCTGTTGATTGCCAGCAGGCTCAGGGTCATATAAACTGATCCATAATCAAAACTACCAAAATTCCACTGGTAACACTAACCTTGAAGCTAATCTGCATGATTTTCCTGGTTCTTGCCCAACATTTCCTGTAACTGGCAGGACAAAAGAGAATGCAACTTGTGCTCCAGACCCTTTGATTGGTTGTCCTGAGGCCCAGAGGTCCCTCTTGATTGTCTGCAGCCTTCTTGTTGGGACTTCATTGGTATCCACTTGGAAAAACAGTAGTGGGGTAACAACCAAGGGACAGTACCAGGCTGGGAAGTTTCTTGGTGATGACCCTGACCCAGGCCCCAGGGAGGCAACACACAGGCCCTGCGTTCCTTTTGAAAGGGAGTAGCCAATGACTACTAGTCTTCTCTTTTTCTTACTTGAGAGGCTTGTAATGCAGGCAGTAGGCTATGAAACACGCACATTTACAATTTTAAAACAGTTAATTTTTTATTCTTGAATTTGGTTTGCATTTACTTGGTATGTGCTCATTCCAAGTTACTCTGCACTTGCACCAATATTTTAGATTCTAATGATGGGATCATTTCATAATTGACAGTAAATCCTATTGCTTAATTTTGAAGATTGCTTAAAAAAAAATAAGCTTTAGAACATCACTGCATATCATTTTACTTTATATAGTTAGATAGGCCTTGAAGACCAAGAATATTAGTAAAAAGTTTTCGCCTGTTTCTCGAGTATGTTCAATTATCAGATTGAATTACTCTGATTATCAGTATCATTCTTTACTAATAATTCCCCTAGTATTACATGACGGTGCTCTCTAATTAAACTAGATTTAAACCATTCTGTGTGTTTTTAGGAAATATCACAAGAATCACAGAGGTGCAAGCAGGCAGGACTTGAAAAATTATGTGTCTGGGAGTTGTCTGCTTTGACTCAGGAGATCATCATTACTTATTTCTTTATGTTTATTAACTTGGTGGTTTTGGAATATGTACCAGGAGCAGTCATGGATTTATCAGACAGCCATGGTTTTCGTTCTGGTTCTTGTGTCCACATATGCTCATCAATTAAAGGCAACTCTCTACCATTAACATAGTTGATAATTTTTTGTGTACTGCAGTAGAAACATGATTTGGCCCATTTTCTAATAAGGTACCAGCTTTTGATACTGAGGCTTAAGTATGGTACTTGTATGGTTTAAACCTGTTTTGAAACATTAAACAAACAAACAAACAAAACCACCCCAAAACAAACAAACCCAAACCGACAAACATTGCCTGCACCTCTCTCCAATCCAAACAAGCATTCTTTTTCAGTTTTTCAAGATGGAAAATACCTCACTAGGCAAATGTAGTCCACGATGTCAGGGCAGCCTACTGAAGAAGTGGTACCAGGAGTTAGAAATTCAGGGTTGTTACCCCTGCAAGGTACCTAGGAATAGTGTACTCCGCAGTACCAACCCTACTGAAATGATAGACTTACTAAGTGATGGCTTCTGGAGTGAGAATAGATATTGTTTAGATGTGCTTTGTGTGGGATACTTCCCCCATGTCTGAGGAAGATCCTTTGTACTTAGTGTTCTTGTTGGTCCAGGAAGCATCTGCAGTTCTGAGCCTTGAAGACTGAATGCAGTGTAGGGCCAGACCAGCACAGCTCAAGAGCTGTAACCCACAAGCTCGGTAAATATTCATCAAGTAACTGCACTATTCTGAGCTTCTTACAAGGCAATAGCAATGGTGGGAGGGTGGTGCATTTTTTTCAGGATAGGGTAGCCATGCCGATACACGTTTCTTGGTTCCAGCCAAATTCAGTGGCAGCATCTGACCTTTGTCTAGACCTCAGCTGGCAGAGGGAGCCAAAAGCTAACACTTAATTTTGCCTGGATCTTGTGCCTCTGAGAGGTAGTAGCTTTTGGCTCCCAGGTTCCCACTGAGCATGAATGCGGTAGAACTGGACGTCTGTCCTGGTGGGTTCTGTACCCTACACATTGATAAGCCCTATGCCAAAGTTAAAATGCACTAAGGATAATTCTCTAAGCTCCTTCAGGTTCAAATGAAGTTCCCAGTGTTGTGAGGACTCTCAGTTTGGGGAGTTCAAGTCCCTGGGCTGACTCCTGAGGTCAAAATTCTCACTGGCCTTCTGTGATGCTTACAGGGTGGGTAGCAGAGGGCTCCTGACAGCAGAGATTTCCCCCACCTCACCAAGACAAACACATGATGGAGGAGGTGAGAGGCAGAATGGAGAGTGAGAAAGAGGAGAGGAGAGAACAGGTATTTAGCCGTGTGCTGCTGGGGCCAAGCCCTGATACCATGTGCTACAGAACTGTTGTCACTGGCTGAGCTAAAGAAAATTCAACTGCGTTTAGCCTTCAGTGGATCTTCGAGAAACCTTATGTTGCAATGCTTGCACAGTTACTGTTTTAATAAATTCTTGCCTGATTTAAGATTAGGGGTTTGGCAGATTGTAAATTAGTTACTAGATTATGTTGCCTTCTTAAGAAACCAGATGGTTTAATGAAAGTCTACTCTCCAGTTGCCTTTGCAGCATCTGAAATGTACCTTCTCATGAGAGTGGTTTTATAAATATGTACAGTGAGAAGGAGTGAGATACTAAAGCAGTTTTATGGCTATGTAAACAAACCTCCTTTGTCAGAATTCAGTCATCTTTAACAGCTGGGAGGTGATGCTTCTAGCGATGGTGATCACCTTCCAGGTGATAGTACCTACTTATCCATCTCACAGTAATTTAAAGAGGAGTCACAGCTCATCCCTCTTTTTCTGAGTTACAATGAATATTTGACTGTTAAGAATTTAGCATTTACCCTTCATGGGTCAGTGGATGGGTTAGGCTTAAAGCATCTTTAGAGAAAGATTATTCTAATAAAGCCTGTGTACACACAATATACTGTTCTAGTATTTCATGTTTCTTTTTAAAAACATAAACCAAGTAGCTGGCTACATTTCCTAATGAGCTGTACTTTAGACGTAACATTCCCCATAAGCTGGGGATGATGTGGACTTTCAGAGAGAATAGATTAGTGGCAATATTTCATTTGAATCCTTTTTGGTGAAGTAGATATCCTTAATAGGCTAACAGGGAGGGACTTTATTGTTTTGAAACAGTGTTCTAGGAGCTTCTTAAAGGCAACCTTTTTTATATTCCTTTTGTTGTTGCCTCCTCATTTAATCTCAATTTCATTAATTCATGAATTGTGTTCAGAATGTTTTACCTTAAAATTTGCAAGCCATGCAAGCATAAAGTGAGATCTTAATTTAACATTTCTTTGAAAATGCGTCAATCATGTTTTATAGACGTTGAATTTTTTTATCACAAAGCACAATTCTTATACATTTTCACATAGGCTGCACACTTTTCTTGCCTGATTTGCATCTGCAAAACTCAGAATGCTCAGTAGCTCACAATTTTAGAAAGTAGTTCAAGATAGGGACTGAAGACATCATGTTTAGTTAGAAGTGGAAAGGGATTTTAGTTGACACTGTAAATAGTAGGGCAACCTTTGCTTATCGCATTTCCTTGCTCTCTCTTTAGAATAAAAGTATCTTTTCTTCCCTGAGTTAGAAACTAATGGAAAATCTACACATTTGCCCTCCTATTAGTGTTTTTCCCAGTGAATAACAGGTCTGAGCTTCTGTAAAATATTAAAAAGTGAAAGATCTTAACCCATCCTAGATATAAAGCAAATCTTTAATCTTAACAATAGTAAGCAATGCACCAACATCTACCTTGAGGCCTGTGAATCTGCATATCCTCAGCTAGGGGATGTGCAATTGGCTCACTTTGAGATAATCTTTGAATCTTGATGATGATACTGGCACTTACAACAGAATCAGCAAATGTGTTTTTGAGGATTTTTGGTACCTTCTTGGGAATACAGCAGAGTTTAGACTCCTGCTACAGTGCTTGGACCAAGCAGGCTCAACTGTGGAGGAAGGTGTATTAGATAAGGTAAACCAGGAAGCTCTTTATATAGACAAGAAATAAGCTAGTAATTAGGATACATCCTCTAGTTTTTAATGTGTGAAAAGTCATTCTTTCACTGGAATGCAGAGTAAAGTTTCAGAGACAGCAGCAGTATAAAGAGTAGTTTTGTCAGAGGAATGAATGTGTGAGCTCACAGACTGTGATGGTTGCTTGGTGAAGAGAGTTAATTTGTGACAGGTAACAGAAAAGATGGTGCCTCAAAGAACGTCTTTTTGAAGGAGTCAAGAATCAAGGGTTCAAGCTGCAGTTTCTTCTTGCCTTTCACACTTCTTATGACAACGGTGGGCACAGCCCAAATTTTACAGGTATTAAAACATTGCACCTTTAGGCATGGCAGGATCTCAGCTGGTTTTTTTTGGAGTGACTTACGTCCATGTTATTCAAGTGTGAGAGCCAGGTATTTAAACACCTTTAAAAATCTGGTCTGTGGGATTTTGAAGGTTATCTTCCATTTATTTCCACTGAGTTATAGGCACTGTCTATGGCAGTCACTTGAAAATTGCTATGGAGCAAGGGGCCCTCAAAACAATTGAGGAGGATCAAAAAGAAGGAAATGGAGGGACATAAATTAAGGCAGTTTAATGTGTTTATGTGTACTTTCTCCTAAGAGTTTTCAAGCACCTTAACGCTAGAATCTAAGTGCCTAAAAAATGTGCCTTACCTTTGCTTCACCCAGGTTCCCTCTGTATAAAGTAGGGATAATAGCTTGGCCCTGTCTCACGGTGATAAAAACATTAAAAGACTGTGAGATTTTTTCCAGTACCATGGTAATGGGGGTTATATAAACACCTTAGATAGTGGAAAGATAAGTTGAACTGGCAAAGCAGAGGTCATGAGCAACTAGAGATGAGATGTAGAAAGGGGCAAAGTTGCGCAAGGCCTAGAAGGCCTGGTAATAACTTTATATACTGTATTATGTCTAGGAGGGAGAATTTCAGCTTTCACTGACCTTTATTATGAGCCTTTTTCTTCTCCATTTTATTTACAGTTACATGTGCTGACATTTGTACAATTTCACTTTTTTCAAAGACAGAAATCTGGCAATTTTCTCCTTCAGACTTTGTATTATATTGTGGGAGTGTGTGCATGTATGAAATTAACCTCCTGTTAACTACTATGGCATGCAATTAGAACTTGCAGCACTGGCACAAAACTCACTTGTGTCACAGTAATGGGTGTATAGGTATGCTCATATTTGATCTCAGTAGCAAATTTAGCTAAGATATGTTCTGAGCCTTTTTTTTTGCGTCATAAGAACTGGAAGAAACTCATATAGGCTTGCCTAATATTTTCCAGTGTTTTCAGCAATGTGTGACTTTATTAGGATCCAGTCTTAAGCATTTAAACTTCAGACTAAAACTTTGTGTCATATGATTCCTAAGGGCAAGATTTCCCTGCAACAGTGATTACTCAAACATTTCCTGAATTAACAGCAGGGAAATACGTATTGTCCAGCATTATTAGTTTATTTATGCTTTGTCTTGCATATACTGGTAGAAAATTTGGCAGAGTGATGTTCTCTCAAAGCCTCCAAATTTGGCTCTTTTATCATTATTGAGAAATTACCTTTTTCACACTCATCCTTCTTATTTACTGGCAGCTAAATTACTGGGCAAGTCCAGCTTGTACCCAACTCATCTTGGGTGTTCTGAAACTGAACAGGATTACCTGAAGTCCTGAACAGGACTACCACTGCTCATCTGTGCTTCTGTGGTGGCTCTAGCAAGAAGTGCTGTGTCTAGAGAGCAAGTTTCATGAGGAATAGGTTGGGGGAGATAAAAACAGAGAAAACATGTACAGAGACCGGCCCATAGCAACTGAAGAAAATGACCTACAGTAAAATTCCTACAGTTCAGAAACTACTTTGGGGAATAAGTAATTTCAAAATCTCCTAGAAAAATGCATCTTACCCACATGGTAGTGACTGGGCTGCTCAGAGGATCCCTACTCCCTTCTCACTTGACCTGTGGAAAAAGTCCCAGTCCTACTGCAGACCCTTTAGGGAGCCACGGCTGTGCTGTGTGATTCCATCTCCACTGCCTCAGTTTGTTGTTTGGGTTTTTTGTGTTAGGACATTAAAATCCCAGCTTTGATCAGTTCAAGGTTATGAGATGGCACCCCTGAGGCCCAGATAAACTTAATATTAGTAAGTACTTATTTCTATATGCTTGATTACAATCTCATTTTTCTTTTGGCTTAGTGATCTGAGTGAGATTGTGGCTCTTCACTTTGCTTGCGCTCATGAAAGACTAAGCATATTTTCTTGAGATGGATAAAGAAGGAAAATGACCTTAGCCCCAGGGTTGTCTGTAAATTTCATCTCCTGTAGTCAGTGGTCATTTTAGGAAAGCTTATACTTTGGGTAAACAGGTGGCCTGATCTTACTCCAGATGCAATACTGGGATTTTCCATTACTGAGATACATACAGGGGTCAGGCCTAGAAGCTTCTGATCCAAGAGGCTGGAGAAAATTATCTTTCACACCTTTTATAATTTTAAAGGTGTTCACTGAGTGATTCACTTCTTCCTAGCCTTATTTTGATGCTGAGTTATCTGTCTAAAATCCAATCTTGGAAAAGACCCTTCCAAAGGTGATCCTGCCAGAGGGAGTCTGCTTCTTTAGCAGCCCTTTCGCCACCAAGGAGGGGGGTCGTGTATTTAAGATATTTGCCTCTCAGCACCTTGCAGCATTTCACCTAATATGCCTAATCTTGCAAGTATGTCAAACCTGTCACTGTCACAAGGCAGGTCTGCAGGATTAGACCCACCTTTTACACTTTAAAAACAGTTCTCTACCAATGACAACAAATTTTGTATGTGTGTGTAGGTGTGTATATAAGTAATATTTCTCTCTGTTTCTCTGTCTCTTTCTCCATACACACACACACACACTTGCATATACTGGCATATCTATGCATCCATATATATATGTGTAGGAGTATACATGTAATATGTGCATATATACATACATATGCACAAACCAGGTATATATAGGCTGACTGTCATCTATTTCACACTAGAAAAGAACACAATTTATTGTTTTCCCGTAGCATGAAGCTTTCAAAGAATGTATATAGACTCTAAATATACATGCACACATTATATATACATACAGATGCACATGCAAAAATGTTCCCATCATCTAGAGTGCATTAAAAAGCAAGACATTTTAGTTTGTTCTCCTGATAGAACTTGTTAAAAACGTGTGTTAGTGTATCAGTTCCCATATTTCAGAAGAGAACAGTGCAGAGACATTAAATCCAAAGTTGCTTGCTATTTTTAAGCTGAAATTAGATTCATTGCTTTGATTATTCCATTGTGGGCCCCAAGTTATATTTTAGTGTCCTTCACCCTTTTCTCCTTTATTATTTATAACCCACACTCTTTGAGCAATGACCAGGACTAATCTGTAACCTTCTGTCCTTCTGCCTGATTCGTTCTCTTTTGAAACACAAAGATTGAGGCAAATATTCTCAGACTCTGTTAAAATATAGATAGATATTTCTCCCATATGTCTTATACTGAAATAAGACTTAATGGAAGTTTTGCTTTTCTAATTCAGTCTCAGTGGATCTACTTCAAAGGACAATAGCAAAGGACTGGGAAATACTTATTTGGTATTCATTGTATTATAATGTATCTACCACATATGCACTCACATAGGTACTTTATAGGCCTCCACCAAATGGCTTGTGTGGCCATCTTGCATCCATCTTTTGGGTTAGATTAATGCATCCATCTTTTGGTTTTTTTTTTCTCCCCCCCCAGTGTTTTTTTGTTTCCCCTGCAATGTTAGCTGTACCTAAATAAATAAATTAAATAGTAATTCATTTGTGCTCACTCTGCATCACAAAGAAGTGGGGCATAAAACAGCATTAGCAGTGAATCCCCTGGGGACCAAAGAACCTCACAGGGGGCTGGTCCTCTGAATGGTCTCTGTCACTCCCTAGCAGCTAATGACTGAAACAGGATCCATGGCCACTGGGAGCTTTTAATTTCCTTACATTGTACAGGTTGCTCTGATCCAATGCAAAGTGACAGCTACCATTTCAGTACAGCTCATTAACAGCTTGTGCAAAAGCCAGCATGCACTGTGTCTTCACATATGCTGCATTGCTGTGATCTGTGCTCATACAAGCTAGAATCCAGCCTTTAGATAAGTTCTAAAATAACATAGTTGCGGGCATAATACATGCAGTGTCTTAGATACCTGGGGAAAACAGACAGTATATTTAAACTTACTTTGGGGCAGAAAGATTCATGTCCATACTTCAGAATAAGTTGAGAAAACTCAGGGATTTATTTGCTTGGTAAAACCCAGCAATAATGTATTGAAGAGCAGGGAGAACATAATGAAGAAAGTTTTCCAGGAAATTTAGAAAATGTCAAGATTGCTAACAGGGGAAGAATAAAAAGTTGTCAATTCTAGAACGTAATTAGGAAATTAAGGGAAAGTTCTCAAATTCTCTAAGGCATGTGGAATTACAGAACAGTTATGTCTGTCAGGCACAGGCAACAAAACTACAATAACTTGTGTTAGGTTGGATTTTTGGTTTTGGTTCTTTTGTAAGCTCTAGTAAATTGTAGCCAGCTGTGGTATCTTCAAAATCAGTGGAAAAATCTTGCTTTAATTTGTACAGGAGCTTTTATTTTTCCAGCATATGTGTATATAGGGAAAATTTTATTGGCTGGGTTAGCAGTCAGGAAAGAAATTTTTTTTTTAAATAATTTTTGTTTGAAAAACAAATGCACTGAAAAAGAAAGGAAAGCTTGGATTTTCCATTGCCAGATGGAGCATTTGTATTGAATAGGAGAGTAGATCCAGAGCATACAGGTGTTCCTCATCATTCAAACCTTTGAGAGGGGCAAGAACTGTCCAGCTATGGTCTAGTAATTCTAAGATAACTGATGAACGTGGGAAGGTGTCCCAAATCAGAAGCATTGTCAATGTCTGCACTGTGATGACTTCATGGGAACATATCTGTGATGCTTCCATTACACCACTTTCGATCTGAGCGTGTCAGAGTAGCTTCAAAGTCTGTAACAAAAAAAGTATACCATTACAGTACACTCAGAGGCCATCTGTGAGTAATTTGTAAGGGTAGAGGATTTTATCAACCCTTCTTCAGCTTGGTAAAACACCTTCAAGGGTTAAAAAGAAGAGGCTTTCTTGGAACTGAGAGTATAAAATATTCTGTGGGTATTTGCTGAAGGTGTAATTTACAGGCACAGAACGAGAAGTTTGGAAAGTCCAATGAATAATAGGTCAGCCTTAAGTATAAAGTCCTGATTCTGAAAGATGCCAAACCAGAGAGATGGAGTGTTAATGTGCCTTGCTCAGTAAAAGCAGCAAAGTTGCAAGTAGTTGTCATTTATGTTCCTTCCCTAGTTTTGCTTCTGACTATTTGTGAGACTGACTGGAGTCTAATTGCCATGCAAAGTTTTTATTAGTGCATGAAGCAAATAGCATCAGATATGGGTCATATCTGATGATAAAAACTGTGATGTAGTTATGTTTAGATCTTGTGGTCTAAATGCATGAACTAACGAAAAGCTGTAAGATGAGACACAATTATTTTAAGGTGGAAGCTTCCATTTTGATGAACTTTTGAAGTTATTTTTTCTCTTTTTAATGCAGAAGTTGAGATAAGTGCAAATCCTGGTCCTGTAAGGTAGATGAGTTGAAACAATATCGTTGACTACTTAGCAGAATAGAGCTGGGTGACTTTTAGTGACAAGAGGTAGTGAAGCTCTCTAATATCCTACTGGACTTGTAGCAGGCAGAGAGACAAACCCAGAATCTTGTGTTTTTAGGACAGTACAGAATAGGATCACTGAGGGAGCACTGAAGTATGTGGGGGTTCAGTTATTCAGATAGCAAATATATGGTTTAGTGTTCAATAAAAAGAGCCAATACATTGTCAATATAATAATAATGTATTTCAGAAGTAAAATTACATTTGTAAACATGTAAAACACCTTGCTACAGCTCATAACCCACTGTTTCTACCTACAGTGCACCTCTTGTTCCTCACTCATTTTTCTATCTGTATGAAACATGTAAATGTGTAAAAAGAATACACATATACATATTTAATAAATAATGGAAGCACAGCTTTGTTTACGAAACAAAAGTGGATATAGGTTCATGATAATATGCTTAGGGAAACAAACAGTGTACATGAAAAAATGATTTACTGTATACAAACTAGAGTATCAGTAACAGTGTGTTTTTAAAAGATTTTTGCATCAAGTATGTGTATCATATTGTATTAAATGTGTATGTTTCAGAAATACATTGTGTTAAGATGGAAGAATAGTAAGTAAATATTGATGTACTCATTGGACAGAAGATATGATGGATCCTCATTAATCCAAAGTGTATCTTAGTAAAAGCTTGTGTTCCTAAAGGGGACAAGCTGCTAGGTTGAGTACTTAGACTTGGATGATGATTTGCCACAAAGAATTAGTGTTTTCGCCTTATAAAAATGTCACATTAAACATAATGACCTCTCTGAGAACAGCAATGAGAGGAGTAGGAGAGTGGCTCAGCATTAGCTCCAGAGTAGCTGGTGTCTTCTCTAGATAACAATTTGACACCGATGGCTTGGCAGAACTCCATGCTTTGAGAAAGTGTCCTTATTGCAGGCTCTGACCTCTTGCCAGGGAGCTGATGCCTTCTAAACACAAGTTCCTTAGGGCTTGCCTGAGTGTGAGGTTGTGCATGTCCCACTTCTAGCACAGCTTTTTGAAAAGTCTCTGTAGCTGAACTAGTGCAAAGGGCCAAATTAAACCTTTGGATGGAGTTTATTCAGCCTTATGCGGCTGTATTCACCCATCAGCAAAGGAGAAAAATTTAAACTAAATTTAAATAAGCCAGTTAAATGAGTTAAGATTAAAGAAGCTAGAATTGCATGTGTATGCAGAATGCATTTGCATGTATTTTAAAATTCAGGTAATACCATATCTATTCTTAACCCATCATATGTTGGTTCAATCAGACACATCTCTAGTAGCAGGAGTAGCACACCAGCACTGTATCTTGTGATATACCTCTAATCACAATTTTCCACTACTTCATTGGAAAAACTCAGTTTTACACAGCTGCATGGTGTTTATACAGTATGTTGTGCTCAAGGGTAAGGCAAGAAAGCACCCAGCCACGTGTCTTGCATCTCTGATTGAATGCATAGGCAGCCTGAGTACTTAAGCTCTAAATAGCATGTTATGTTGTCTGCCTGTGACCTTCAGAAGAAGTCTACAAAGCAGATCTCAAAATTAATTAAAATTATGGATTAATATTACTTAACAATGCTTAGAAAATTTTACTTTCACCTCTGACTGTAAAGTGGAAAAATTTACTCTCTGTAAAGAGGAAAAATTAGCGAACAATGAAGGACCTACCAAAAATCCTGTCTTGTGGCCTTTTTTGCTCATTGTCCCCCCAAAGTGCAATGGTAGTTTTTCAAGTGGAAAGGTTATATGTGTGAGTTAAATTGCAGGGTCAGATGCTGCTCTTGGATGTGCATGAAGAATCCAGTTGATGATGATAGATGAATCAGGCCTTAGGTGGTAAAACTGAGCTATTTTACACTCTAAGTTGGAGAAAATGTGTGACCATGTTTTCAGAAATACATAGTGGCTGTGTACCTTAAAGAAAATATTCCTAAAATAACTGTATTGGTTCTCATGAGCAGAATGTTTTACAGCTGAATCACTTCGGGAACATCAATTCCCAAAATCATTAATATAAAAATCATGGATTTTTGATTTTTTTTAAACAGTAATTTCCTACTTCTTCAGTTTTGAGGCTTCATGGTTCTTGTATTCATGTTTCTATTCTCCAAAACCCTAAAAAGATGATTTTTTTTTTCTTTTTTTGGAGGGGGTGAATGACATGGAAGTGAGAAAACCCATCTGTATTCACTTGACTCCTGCAATAGGACCTTTAGAAAAGCATTAAGTACTATAAGTCTCAGTCAAGTAACGTGACTGTCAAGGCTACATTAGACAGAGAACCTTGTGAAAAATTAGCAGATGTGTTGTTTCCTTTTTTGTTAGTGGGGCTATCACTTCTAGGATTCAAAAAGAAGCAAGCAGACTTTGTCCCTCTTCAAAAACCATAAGTCTTGTGATGAAAGATGTATCCTGGGAGGGGACGTAGTGATGTATTTCCATTTAGAGTTGAGTTCTTTGTTGACCCCTGTCAAGAGACAGCCACTGCAGATACAAGGTAAGCTTTGGGGAGCATCTCAGCTTGGCACCAGGAACTGCAGGAGGATGGCCGTGGTGAGTCTGTGCAGTGACTTTGCTTCTGCTAGGCTGAACTCCCAGGAAATAGTCACTGGTGATGATTTTTAACTTCGGAAAGAAGGGAGGTGCTGTTGCATGGGTTCACCCCACTTGTTTTCCTCTTTCAAATAGCACAAGGGAAGAGGAATGGGAGTAAATAACCTTTTTGAAAAAGAGGAAATAAAACAGGGACACTTTAAACCCTGAAGAAAGAAAAAAAAGATGGTTTCCATGTTAGTGTGCAGGTTTAACATCTTTTTATTTGTCTGTTCCAGAGACTGAATTTAGTTGGTCTTACAGGTCTAAATCTTTATTTCAGCTTGTGTCCCCCCACCCCCCATTTGAAGGACTCAGGGGTAGGCAAAGGAGTCAGTATGTCTGGGAACAGGTTATTCTAGCTGCAAGAAAGAGGAAATGGTATTTAAAAAATCCATTTAATTAAATGACAACACTTGGGATTTCATTTAATTCACATTACAGGAGGAATTTAGACTTCCACTGCTACCACCTGCTGCCAGGCTGAGCTGCGAGCGTTGTTCCTGCGTCTCACCAATGCAGGTGAACTTACTGCTGAACCACTTTCACAGTCCAGAAAGCATGACATTCCTTGTTACCAGTGGGAGGAAAGGCTAATTGAGAAGTGTGTATAAAAGCTGTAATGAGTAGCATTTACATGTATTGATTAGAAGCAGGCCACAGTCTCTCATTTATCACCACCAGCAGCTGTGAAATTTTCCCCACGTCGATTGGCACGGCTCATATTCCTGCTCCTCTGGTTCTTTATTGCTTTTTTCTTCCCCCCACCTGCCCTGAACCGGAGTGCTGATCCACCAGCTGGAATGGGCTGGTAATTACTCCGGCTTCTCCACCAGCTGCCACAATTGCCAAACCGCTGGAGTGAAAAATTCCATCCTGCATTTCCGATTTTTTACATTACCACTGCATAATCATATTTGACGAATAATTAACCCGGGTTAATACTTCAGGGAGCCATTTGCAAGTAAATTGATAAGCTGAGTGCTGTAAAGGCGCATAAGAGCTAAAGGCTTCAGGAAGATGCACAAAACAGCCCACTGACTGTGCTATTTCAATACACACACACCTCTTGACCATCTTAATTAAGAGTGGAAGGTGGGTACTGTCCCCCAGCCTCCTTAAACAGAGCGTGGCTCAGGAGGAGGGAGAGGATGAGAAACACACTCAAAAAACACTCCACTGTATCTATCTCAGTGGTGCAATGGATGTGAATAAGTGCACTTTTTCTCCCATTTAGATTTAGAAATGAACACTGTGAGATCAGAATCTTGTTAAACAGGGTTGAAATCAATGGAAACTTTCCCTGCCAACTCAGTGGAGAATAAGGTTGGAGAGTTGTTTTCCTTACCTTTAATAATAGCATTCAGGTCAGTGAGAAAGCAGAGTTGAGTTCTTTTGGAAATTTATGTATTTGTATTTTTTTTCAATTAAGGCAGCTGCACCGTGTTTCAAATGCATGCCTTTGCTTTGAGGATGATCCTGGACTTCTGAGATAAGTGAAAAACCTCTCTATGTGACTTCTGTGGTTTATAAATCCACTCTTTCTTCAACATCAGCTTTTAGAATGTTTGGCATATATCTTATTTGGAGCAGGATTGCACTAAATAGTAGCAGATTGGAAAAAAATATTTTTGGTTTCTTCTGCACTTTTAAAAAGTTTAAAAAACTCCAAACCACAAAGGATTTCTGTCGTGCTGGTTTTTCTGGCACAGTTATTGTTATCCAGGCGAACACTTCTTCAAGGTGACCAGTAAATGTCATATAAATGTTCTGTAGCACAGTTTTGGGCACAGTAAGAGACAAGAATTAGAGTTAAATGAGAGTCACATTATTGCAGATCTTATCTGGGGTTTACTTTCATTTGGTTTTTGCTATGTAGCAACATTCCTTAGATTCAGAATAAAATCTCATAAGGATTATTACAATATAGATCTATTTCTGGGGATACATGCAACAAAACAGTGTCTAAATGAAGAAAGAAAAAAGAAAATAATTAGTCACTTAGTATTTTCATATAAACTGTGTGCGTTTTTTTTATCTCCTCAAGACTTCCAGTCCAACTCCTGATTTTTGGGAATGTCTGGTTTGACAGTCTTGGTGGCAGCCTTTATGTGCCATACAGCTGCAAAACTATGAATTGAGAGAACTATTAGTGGATTTGTTAGTGGATTAGTTGGCACATCCAATTACTTGTGCTCCAGGAATATGTCTGGAGATGGTGAATGGGCACGTGGAAGTTACAAGCACCATTTTAGTTATTTTATCTCTACATGAAAGAAGAAAAATACTTAAATAAAAATGTATGTTTAGGGTTTAAAAGATCAAAGCAGTTTGTGTTATTCACTAAGATGACTCAGGAGAGAGATGCAGACAGGATTATTTAAAATTAAATAATGTTGCTATGGTCCTGTGAAGAGCGAGGCTTTCTCTAACACAGCTCCTACTCACAGATGTGCTGACCATGGGAGTAGGTTTGAGTGGGCTACCGTGAAATCGTAAGCTGGGTACCTGAAGGCAATATCAGGTTTTTTTGAAGGCACAGTATTTCTTTAAGAAGCATAAACCTTAATCATGTAAAATATTATTTTCATTTGCTTTAAATAATAGAGGTTTATCAAAGTAGCTTAAGTTAAGAATTGTCTTATATGTAGTGTTTTGCGCTGCTGCTAGTGAGAATTTAAGGATTTCTGGGTTGTTTTCTGTAATTTGAAATCTCTGTAGTTTCAGAGAATTCTGAGAGGAAGAATAACACATCAAAATGGGTGGGCGGGGGTGTGTGTGTGTGATTTCCAGTGGTTTTGTTATTTTTTTGCAAATTAACTCAATTTAATAAGCATTTTATAAATAACTTATTGTCAGGAGAAAGGCTAGCCAAATCTTGAATTTCTTCTTTAAGCCCCAGGCTGACTGCTGTACGTATTGTGGCAGATGCATGTACCCTGTATAAATCCCTACTAGAAATTTGGTGCAGAGGGGTTTCATTGGAAATGTGGTGCAGTAAAGACCACTGTTATTAGATCATTGCTGTTCAAAACTCATGCTCAATGTGCGTACAATTTACCATAGCAAATGCTTCTAGAAACTGAGGCAGGTGCTTCAGGGTGTGGCCCACTCACAGTTAATATGAAGGGAATTAGCCTTTTCAGTTATGGTTTCCTTCACCATGCAGCTTCTCAGGTCTGCCTTATCATTTTCATGTGGACAAATTGTCGTCTGTCTTATTGTCTACTCAGCTGTTTCTGTAAGCAACCTCTTTCAAACCTAAATAGAATTGCATGGCATGGCATGGCAATTCAGAAAATAAATAAAGAATAATACTCTTATGACTATCCTGCTGCATTTCCCCAGCATTTAAGTGGTCCGAGCTTCTGTGCATGTCAGACTGAAAGTCAGTGCTGGGCATTTGTCACTGTGTGTGGTAATGCAGGGGAAAGCAGTTCCTTTCAGGGCTCAACTGTAGCACTAAGTGAAATCAATGGCCAAACAATCTAACACAATTGGTCACATATTGATAGAATTAAACACCGCTGTTAACGTGACTTGTCATTGATCTGACAAAAACAGAGTCCAGGGTAAAAGTCGCCTGAAGCCTTTAGACTCTGCGTTTACATAGCAAAGGTTGGAAAATTATTTGCTCCATCTGCTTCTAACATTTTTTTTCTATTTTTGCTGACAATACTCCTCACTCTGGAAAACACTTGCAGAACTTTAACCTCTTCATTGTCAGAAACCTCACACATACACACACACAACCCCGCCCACTGTGCAAATTCTATCTTGGATCAGGCCATTGGGTCTCTTTTCCCAATGCATACACAGGGAAATGTTCATAAAATTAATCCAAGAACTGAGAACCTTTCCCATGTCAGGGACATGGTCATCTGGATCAGCTGCAGGCAGTTTTGTGGGCAGGCAGACACAAACGGTGGAATACAGAGCATCGCTGCTTTTGAAGCAGGGAGTATATCAGGAAAGCAGAATTAGGCTCAAACCTTCTGGTGAACAGCATATCTGGCTTGTGCAGGATATAGCCTGTTTTCAGGTTCAGAGGGTAAAAATACCAATAGAGACGGCAATTAAGAGGTTCTCTGCTAGTATCACTTGAAAAGAGTTGCATTTCAGGAATCCGTTTTATTGAGCTCCAGCTTTGCATCTGTAGTTTAGCTGTTGGCCTTTTCTTGGTGTGTCAGAATCCAAAAGATTTTGCATTATGAAATCTTCAGCTAGCTGGAATAATTGCCATACATACTGGAAACAAGTTCCTAATGAGAGCCTGAAAGATCTGAGCAAATTGCTCCAGAGTATTTGCAGGGGAAACTTGTTTTTAATGCTGCCAAGTTCTCTGATCTGACCTACGAGTCATGGTTTGCTTTTAGGGTGATTGCAAACCTGATAATGTTTTCTAAAGTACCACAAGAGGAAGGAACCTGGGTTTGTAAAAAGCACGTCTTAGTAGTAACTCGTAGTCACAACATGTCAGCCCTGCATTTCTGCACCATTCGCAGTGTCAGGAAAGGCATTCTCACCTGCTCCGCTCTCACAATCACTCCTCTCCTCCTCTCCTACAGCTCTTTGCCTCTTAGACATCTATTTTGTTTGCTGCAATCTTTGTGTTGTGTTAGAGGTTATAGATACTTGACACTTTGATAGTGGGTATTGCTTCTTCGTTTATCTGCTAGCTGCTGAGCCCATGCATTGCCGGTGATGGTGCTGGTAGGCTGTGCTCCTGCATATGCCGTCATGGCATGTGGTGTTCCTGGACAGCCTGAGCACCCAAGGGTGATCAGCAGCATAAGTCTGCCTCACACCTCAATTTTGTGGGAGAGAAAGCTGTGTTTGCAGGGCTCTTGTTCGCTTTTTTCTGATGTTACTGTTTTATAATAAAAGCTTTCCAATCAAGTTCAGCGTAGACATTGCTGGTGGATTGTTGTTGCCTGTGGCAGCCGTGATGGCAAGATTTGCTGTGCTGTATGCAGCCTGGGGACTCTGAGGTGAGTTTTCACACCTCTACGGCTCCTTCCTTTAATTCGCAAGCCTTGCAAAGATGTAGGGAGTGAGGGAGGGAGAAAAAACTTTAATGTACCTAGTAACATAGTCACAGTGGGGAGAGAGTCAGAAAAAAGTTATGCTGCTTACTTACACTTCTTGCAACATTACAGAAGGAGACAGATATCTTCTGAGTGCAATATGAGTTTTTCCAAGATTACTAGCAGAAAGACATTCCCCCAGCAGGAAAGGACCAAAGATACCTGTGCACAGTAATTGCGTTCTCACAGTCTGAAGCTCTGTGGAACAAGGTGGTGGTGCTTATCAACCTTCTCCGCATCCTTGTCATGAAACACCAGTGCATCAACGGTATACACATCTGAACTGGAAATGTGAAATGCTTGGAAAATATTACCCTATACTGAAGTTGAAAGCTAATTTTCCATCATGACAATTCCCAGTAGACTCATACATTTGAAGTCTCAGTATGAACACTATGAGCTCATTCCGGGGGTTAAAGAACCATACTGACAGATGAGATGTCAGGAAGGAGACATAATTGCACTACAGAAGTGGTAAACTGTACATCTTGGGAAAAGAATAGGACACAGCTCCTGCATCTTCAAAAATGTAGCTGTAGCCAGGTCTTCGAACTCTATCAGGAAAGATCACACCACCAAGAAGGCAGCAATATGATGTGGCTTTCCTTCATGCAATTACTGTCTTCATCCCCCTCTCTCAGTTGTACCCCTTCTCTTTTCCTACAGTAATCTATGACCTACAGCTTGGTGATGGTTTCATGAAATGCCCTGAAAGAGAATGTAAAGAGTGTGTAAATGACAAACATTGTATTGTGTATGATGGCAATATAAAGAAAGGCTTTTTTCCTCTCATCTTTCTATGCAGTGGTTCGAGTAACATTTAGGAAAGTTCTTCAGCAATTGGCTTGGTTGGTTTGGATGCTTATAAAACCTTCAAATCTGTTGATACAAGAATAAATTATGTGAAATGAACTAGACCCACATCTGAATATTGCCTGTAATTTTAGAGACACTGCATTCAGTTACAGTGGGGAATTTGAAGCATTTTTATAAGCCTTACCTCTAATGACGTTTTCTCACCAAAAGAAATTAAAAACAATTTAAGATGAGTAGACTACATGGATTTATCTCAGTATAATTTTCATACTGCATTACTAGGAAAAAAAAAGAAATGCTTATCTTATTTCATCACTCATTGCAAATCAAGTGGATAAAAGAAAAATAAAAAGCTCTTTATGTTTACTTGACACTCCTTTGCTGTTTAGAAGATAAAGTTTAAGGATTTTGGTTACCTTTTAGCTTCATAATTCTAAAGGACCACGGATTTTTGTCAAAATCCCCACATCTAGTCCTTAGAACTGCAAGTCTGTATTACCAATGCTTTCCTTTGAAATGTTTAATCATCAGCAAATAGCAATTCTGCCTAACAACTGCTCAAAATTTGTGTCATTAACTTTTTTTAGGCTTCATAGGATGCAGGAACAATGGCAAAATATACCCTGAATGTATTCCTATTCACTAGAATACAGTACTTAATTTTAAATGAGGACCTAGTTAAATAACTACATGTAACCTTCACATTAAGGTTATTTCATCTCTTTCATTTTTGTGTAACACTTTAAGAGAGCATCAAAACTAAATATCCTTGATAGACTTGCAGTGATGTATTGTGGTCACTGGAGACATTTTAAATAGTGCAGCTAGCTGAGTGAGGTTTCTGTGCTGTCTATATCTCTTTGTGTCCGTGAAGTGTTTAGTTCTTATTACAGCTTACTTATGCACCTAGGATTGAATTTTTTTTCCCTTAACTAGACAATTGGCTGATCAAGGACAGCTCTTTAAGCAGGTTTGAGAGATCTGTAATAAATTATCAAAGACCTGTGAAGCCAGCTTCATAACAAATTATCCCAAGTCCCATGCAGTCCCTAGCATTGCAATTGGAATTCATGGGAGCCTAGCCTGACATGTCTCTGGAGAAAGACTTAATCCTTCAAGTGAAAGTCTGAGAAACTTGGCATGACAGACTGTGTAAGACTAAGCCATGACGATCTGCCAAGACTATTTTAGAAATTTTGTGCTTAATGGCCTCAGCTATATTTCTCACTTGTTCTTCCTCCAGTGGGTCTTTACGTCTATTGACATGGTAAAATATGGATGGTCCAGCTGGACTGGTGAACTTTTAATTATCTGTGTGCTACACTTTTTGTGCAGTGAATTCCATGCCTCCTTTGTTTCAGAAATATTTCTGTATGTCCGTAACCTTACTGACATGAGTAATTTCACTGTTGGGAACAGAACTCCACCACCCTGATTCATGGCAGTGCAGGGAAGGATTGGTAGGGGAAGTGAGGGTTTGCTGGCGATTGCATCATGTGAGGTGTGAACAATACCTAATGGGGCTTGCTGTCCACTTATCATTGTGCAGTGTCCCCATTCACTGTATCAGTTCCAGGATAAAAGAAAGCACGTGCAAACATGCCTGTAGAATCAGAGCTGGTAGCCACTCAGAATTTTTTTTGCTGCAGTTGTTTTTTTTTTTGATTCTCAGGTGCATTTGGATCAAGCTGAATTGAACAAGGCTTAGAGGGATCCATAAAATCTTCTGGAAGAAGTAGGAAGGCTACTTAAAATATTTTTTTGCTACCTAAAATTGTAATGACATTGAAGTGTTTTCAGTGGAGACTTTTAGAAAATGTGTTGCTTTGGGAAGCCAAGACTTTCCCTTTTTAGGTCACTTTCTGTAATTTTTTATGTGAGAGTGTGGTGAAAGATTTTCACCTTAAGCCTACCATTAAATCAAGATACTCTATTTCTATATCCTGAGTTAATTTGATAGTAGTTTCATCTTTTTGGAGATTGACAAAAGAGAACATGTTGCTGTAGCAGAGGACTGGAATCACGTAAGTACACATTGAATCAGCCAGCTAATCAGGGGATTAAAGGTTAAAAAAATCCATGTGAGACGCTTTAATAAAATATTTGTGTGTGACAGGGCAAAGTCTGAATGACAGATGCATGTCATGCCTTGCAATATCATATGGATAAAGCACCCACCTAGATTTCATAGTTCTATATTGTTTGTATTGTAGTATTTTCTAAAAAAGGCAAGAAGGATTGCATATTCCTTTACAGCGTGTTTTATAAGCATCAGAAAGCTGGTCAGAAAAGTGAATGTACCATGATGACTATGATAAATCCTAGGAAAGAGCAATGGAAGAAAACTTAGGGAAATGTCTGTTGGCAGATGATATGTTGTGTATTGTATGGTCTGTTCATGGGACAGGTATGACACTTCTTATGGGAATGGCAGCAGCTGTGTCTGCACATGCGGCATTACAGAGAGAATTCATGTCCAGGGTAAAGATACTTTGGTGTATGCCCAGGAGCCAGTCTGCCCAGCAATGAATATTAATGCTATTCTCCCCTTTTGATTGAAATCCCTCTGGAGGGGAAGGCAAGCCGTAGATTTCAGCATTAGATTATTAATGTCGCTAACATACAGGGGAACTGTTACTAAAGTTACAAGGTTTAACCAAATGGGTAACTGCAGTGTGCTGCTCCTTCAGAAAGATGTTCCCAACCCCACCAAGTGTTTGTGCCTGGCTTTTTTCCAATTGTGGAAAAGAAATGGAGCTACTACACTAAAAGAAGATGGAGAGAAACGTGCATCTTAGAGAAAATGAGGGTCTGGTGTCATGGGGCATTATCCTGGGAAAGACTTGGTTTTGTGTCCTGAATCAGATCTTAGTAGCTCCCAGACTCAGTCCAGTGGAGAATGTGCCATTCTCTTTCCCCCTCTTGTTGTGGTTGTGGTCTGAAATTGTATTCTGGATGTTAGAAATGAGTGTACTGCTAGAAATTGAGTGTACCCCTTCTCTTCTGAAAGTGGAGTTCTGGAAAAATTCAGTTAACTGGTTTTAGCTTCTTTGGCCTTTTCCAATAAAGATAAAATAGCAAAGAATCAGATATTTTCTACCTGGGCCTACAGGTCAAATTATTCCCATGTTGAGACATAGGCATTACAGTAGTCTCTATTGCCAAGCAGGGAAAATTAAATAACAAAAAATTTTCTGTCTTAAAAAAAATAAATAAATTTGGAAATTTATTTTTGATTAGTTTATAGAGTATTGGCAGTTAAATTACACAGTAGGGTTACTTTTTTTTTTTTTTTTTTAATAGGATATTGTTAACCCATTCCTCTTGGTCAAATTCAGGAAAGTTGACTATTGTATGAACTTTTCATAATTGCACTCTTTGTTCAAGGGATTTCATGGCACTGGGTGCTGTATAAATACAGAATAAAAGGATGGAGCTATCCCCAGAAGTTACAGAATTTTTGGAAAATAAGGAAAACTTAAGGATGCTGAGAATATTAAATTAGATAGTGGAAACGAAAGGTAAAGAATTTTGGTCAGTCTTTCTACTAGCCTCTAATTATTTCCAAGATGTGCCAAAATGTTCCTAATTTTCATATGGGAATGTGACTCAGTGTCTGGTGGGACTGAACACTATAATGCTGAAGCAATCCTGATACAGGTGAGCAGAAGTTTTGTGAAAGCCTTTTCTTCATTTTATTTATTCTTACAGAAATTAAAAGAGCAGAGGGTACAACAGCAAGAAACAGAGCATGTGTTTTGCATACATAGAAAAGCAAGAAAAATAGATATAGCAAGGCACTGATATACATGAAAAAAACTGCATCAATACTTTAGTCATACATCAGCTTATGAATACTGTATTGATCTGTTTTTTCTTCCAGTATCAAGATAAGATTAGTGTTACATGCATGGAGCTTCCTTAGCTATTGGATGCAGGGATTAGTGATTGGAACACAGAGGCTGGTAGTCAAGAAATCCCGATTCAAAAGATGGACAAAGCACTCCTGACTTTCTTTTCTTTCTTTCCTTGCTTGTTATTGTGACCAGAGAGATACTTCATACTTGCCTGTATTACAGGTCTGATGCTATGCATCTACTGGACAATTTAAGTGATTTTAAAATGTTGTATGTGCAGAAAAGCTGCTGACTGTTGCTCTAGTCTATGAGTGTCCCTTTCACACTGCTGCATTTTTTTGCCTTGTAGTATCTGTACCACTGTTGGCATCTGGAGGCCAAAACTGAGCATTGTTTCAGTCACTGCGTAAGTGTGTTGCAGGTGACAGTGCCCGCAGTGTCTGCTCTGCAGATCAGGAGCTGGGTGCCACTGCTTGTAGGTGGCTCCCTTCACCATCCCTGGAGGCCTTATGCCTCCTTGTGACAGAGGCAGCCTTGTGTCCTCTGCCTCTCTGCCAAGTAATGGTCCCTCCCATTCAGAGCTTGCTGTGTGTCTTTGCATCTGAGAGATCTGAGAGACCTTCTGGTGATGTGTCTTACTGCAGACAGTAATGGAAATAATAATAAAAGTTCCTTAGAAAAAAGAAGTTTTCCAAAATATCAAGTCCTGGTCCAAGTTGCCTTTCTCCTCCCCTGTGTTTTTTTGCAGGAGAAAGAGTAAATAGGAAAACCAAGTCATGTAGCTGCACATCGCGACAATAGATAATGGTAAGAAGTTTTAGTGCCTTTCCTCTCTTGTGCTGCCACTCTCTCTAAGAATCTGGCATGCTGACTAAGAAGGACAGAAGGAGGACTAAGGCTGTAAAAATGAAATACAGAGTGTACCATACTTAAAGAAATTTAGATTACAGTCTTCTGGAGGAAAGTGTATTTATGAACCGGCTTTGCTTTACAGCTCTAAAAAAGCAATAGTTTTCCTTGTCATCTCTGGACTAAATTAGTGTCAAGAAAGTGCTTCTCAAATCAAGTATTCTTTTGAATTTATGAGATGTGGGCTTGGATATGGTTCCTAGTGGAGTCTTGCTGGAGGTTCTGTCACAGGCCTTACTGGAAATAAATTTAAGCATGGGAGTAATGGGAGGGACCTGTTTGCTTTTATATTCTCACTTAAAATCTTCTTATGGTCTTATGAATAACAAGAACCTGCTTTCTCTGCTACTTACCGTTTTTAAGTACAAATCCATCACTAAAGACCCAGTTCTGTACTAGCATGGGGCCCAATGAAGCCCTGTTAGAAAGTTACCATACTGCAGTCCAAACAAGGAGCCATAGAACTCTTGCATGTTTTATGAGCTTTTGGAGTCTGGCAGAGTCTCAGGTTTGCCTTCTATCTTCAAATCTTTTTAATTTGGGAAGTAGGGAGGGAGTGAAAGAGAAACATGAAGAAATCAGACAGGTAAATAGGCTTTGCACAGGGATTTTTAACACATCACTGCTTTTATTTAAAGCATGCTGTTGGTTCTATTTAGCAGCTCTGCTGCCAAGCTCCAAACCCAATCTAGTTCAAGCTTCCCTTGGGAGTCCCATTTACTGAATTTATGGTGAGTCAGAAAGCATTTCTACCTGCTTCAGCATGCTCCTGGGACAAGAGGAGCTGAAGAGGAGAAGCTCTTTTGCCTTTTTGTATTGGCTTCTGATTTGATTTGCTTCCATCAGAGAAACATACACTCCTTTGGGGGTGACTTACCCCTGTGGCTGCCTCCGTGCCAAGCTGGTACTCCTCAAGAGGAGTTATCTTACAGTCTGGGCCAATTGCCTGTTTGTTTCATAGCAAAAAGGTCAAAGACCTTCCTTTCCAGGCTCAGGTTTCTGTACTTTCTTCAGTCTGCAGCTGAATATACAATTCATCATGCCCCTGAACCAGGGCTATCTGTCTCCTCTCTGGCCCCTTCTTCAAGCTGGATGAGTCCATGCTCGCTAGCAGGGTGTATCGCTTATATGCAGAAAGACATTACAGATGCTCTCCCAAAAGCTGCATGTAATACTACATGCTAATTTTTCAATGACAAAAATTCAGTGGAGAATGCAGTGCTCTTTGATAGGAATTTAATTTTTTTGTAGGCTTTCCATGCCATGGCAAGATTAGCCCACGTGCATTTCACCTCTTTATGTTAGTGATAGATGTGATCCTCCAGATCCTAAATACTCTTTCTCTGCATCTCATCCATCCAGAACATGTATATTGAAAATGCAATTGATTGGTGATGCCATTCTGAAAATCTTTTCCCATCCCATATAGAGATATATTTTATCATTAGATTTTAAGAGATGTGGAGGAAAATGCTGGATACACCAAAGCAAAAGGAGAGAGAGTTGCTACTCAGGCCTATTCCTTATTTCTCAGGTGGTAGAAAATAAGCATTCAAGTAATGTAACTGCAACTCCCTCTTCAATTAATTTCTTGAACCTGCTTTGATCCTGCAAATGTTTCATGTTTTTCAGGTGAGTGATTTATAGAATGTAAATAGGTGTATAAAAACAAACTATTAATGTAGTTTGAGTGCTTTAACTTTACTACTAGGTACATGTAACTACTGGAAATTGCAGATGCAACATTTTGCTTAAAGTTGAGACAGTGGAGGGGACCGACTTTTAAGGGAATATTTCTAGTGTAATTCTTTACCATTCAGAATGATGCTGAAGCATGAACTAACACTAGGGGAGGAAGGAGGGAAATTGTATTTCGACTTGTATAGGCCTGCTTGCATTTGAGTGAGGTGATCTGAGGACAGTTTTACTCAAACAGGAGATGAGGGAGTAAATACGTATATGTATACACACACACATGTGTAGCACAGTTATTTCCAAAAGTTATCGAATAACTAAAACATTCAGTGAATAAAATAAAACCTGTTAAAAGCATCCAACCTACTTCCAATGGTTTGAGCTATATTCAGGAAAGCCAGTACTGAGTAGCAAAATAAATTGCATTTCTTTTGCATTAAGATTGCATTAATGTTGGTGTTTTGCTTGTGATATTTTGATTGTCACATCCATTTTGGTTTGCTTCTTTCTCAGATTGTTTTGAGAGGGCTTTCAGCTGGTGCAAATATGCAATGCTTCCCCACTGTTCATGTTTTAGCTGAGGATGGACCCACTGAGGAGAAAGTGTAGTTAAATTTGATTGACTGCATTTTCCCCTTATCTTTTCATTTCTAAATCTGTTTTAGCATGCTAATGTTTTAAAGGTGGCAGGTAAATCTTTTTGATATGAACCAGTACTTCACATATAGCTAAATGGTCCTTGTCTAGCAGTCCTCTTTTCAAATCAGTGGGAATCTTTCGGTTTGCCTTGTCAAGCTCTTCTGTCATTGGGAGGCTTACGTGTTTCAAGTGCTTTGCCAGACTGAGGTTTAAGCAATCAATGTAGCACCCCATGGGCAAGACATTGTGTTGTCTCATGCCCTTTGCAGTCATTAAATGCTGTTTCCTCCTGTTCCTCCCAAAATGATAATGCTATATCTCATGGCTTGTGCTGACATCAGAAAGTACTGAGTGATATAGGATTGGGCCCCCTATGTTTAAAATTATCTTTAATTTATTCTGTTATTGAAGTTCTTGGGATACTAACCGGACATATTCTTTGCCTGTGATGAGTTATCCATCCCTATTGTAAGAGCGAGTTATTGTGAGGCTTTATTCAATCATGGAGGTGGCTCCAAATTTGATGCCTTGCAGATCTTTGCAAAGCTGTTATGTCCTCAAAAAGTGTAAAATAGTGTTACAAAATTCTGTGCTCAGCTCTGGAGTCCCCTGTTCTGAAGCAGAGCTGGTACTTCTGGTACTTCTGCTGACTGGCTGTGGCTGTGAAGTCCCGTACAGGTTGTGACACCGTAGCATTATGCAATGTCACTGCTGAGTCTAGGTAAAGGCTACAAGAGAACTGAACAGTCCCAATATCAAGCAGCCCTAATCTGATTTTTCTCTTCAGTGTCTTATAAAACCTTATGAAGATGAGATGACAGAGAGTGGCATTTTAAGATGTTCACACGCCATTGATGATAGAACTATAGAGAAGAAACAACTTTCTCCACTCTTTTTTGATATTAGAATTTATTTCAGGATGTTCATCTGTTTCTACTTTATTATTATTATTATTTGCTGGAAATATTAGTGGGACCAGCTAGTCCTCTTTAATTAAAGTATTAAACTCCTGTTTGGTAAAGGCTTTTCTAAATATGTTGTTAGAAGCCTCTGAAAAAAGGTCTTATCAAAACCTATCAACCAGAGTTTTTCCCCAAAAAACCCTTTTGCTGATCCATAAAGAGGACGCAAAACTTTGAAACACTATTAGTAACAATAAAATAATAATGAAACATCAGCTTTTCTTTTTATTTGCTGTTGAAAATGAAAGCAGATAAAGGTACAACCTTTTTCTTGGCTTTGAGTTCTTTTTTGACATAATGTTGACTCGAGAATGTGCAGGTGAATGTTTCTTAGTCTTATTGTTACTTGTTACCATGCTAATCCTGCAAAATGAAATATGAACCTCTTTCTTTAGAGAGCAATCATATTGATATGTTGGTATACACTTGATTGAAAATACTTCTGTTTGTATGAATGGACCTACTCACGAGAGTAAAGTCTCCTTCCTAAGTAGAAGTTGGATTCGGACTAAGTAGTATCAGCCTAGTTATTTGCAGAGGCACAGGGACACAGTGGGAAGCAGAAACAATTTCTTTCATATTGTGCATCAAAATAATTCAGATTTTCTAGAAGGGTCTGCTTTATTTCCACTTTATTAAATGTAGTCTTGCTTGTCCTTATACCAATTGTGTGTGTGTGTCTGTTTTCTGAAGGTATCTTCTTTCATTTATTGTAATATGGGAATATTGTATTTTTCAGTCCGTAAATTAGATATTTGATTCAATGCAGAGGCAGAACACAAGAGTGTTAAAAATGTCCAATTCCAGCAGGTGAAGGCAAGGGTTGTTTAAAGCTTGGTGCATATAATGTTTATATTACATTAAGTACTCTGTTATTGCACAGGATGCTTATTGTTAGTGTCTGTAGGGAGAATCAGTTCCAAAGATTTCAATTTCAATAAACTGATTATGCAGTTCCACCACATACAATTAGGAAGGTAGTAATGAAATGGTTATGAGGTCCCTTGGCATTCTGTAGTTGTGTTTTTTTTTTTAATTTTGTAAATAACATCAGGAGCATTCTGGAGGGAAGTGTTTATGTATTTATTTATTATTGATTTAAAAAAATACGTTTAACATTACTAGTTATTGCGAATCCAGTCTCAGCAACAGGAAGGAGATAAGCTGTTTCCACATTATTAAATACAAGATGCCTGGGGAATTGAGGAGATTTATCCTTTATATAAATATATTAAATATTAATGAATAGTAATTACAGAAATTAATTTATAGCTGCATTTAATTTTCTAATAACCTTTCATAGCTTTATTCCTTTGTTGCAAATAATGCATATTTAAATACAGTCCCTTGACAAATACCTTGGCTGACTACAGAATGATGTTGTCCACTCATCAGAGTGGTTCATGTACTTCACTGGATAAGAGAGAGAGGATAAAGGGAAAAGAATTTTAATCCAGTCAATGCTCTGTGGCTCAAGAAGAGAGGAATCTCATCTATTCTGAGGGGAAAAACAGGGGGAACACAGGGAGAATTCAAAAACTTACAAAGGCTGCTGAATCTCACTACAAGCTACCCTTGGCCCTTTTGGGATACACTATTAATATCACCTATTTTGAAAAGCCTAAAAATATCTTTTTTGTAGTTTCTCATCAATATGTGTGGAATGTTTTGGGCTTCCACAGCTTGATATTCTTTAGGTAGAAACTATATAGGAAGAATGCTTGAATTTATCTCAAACTACAACTTTTTGTCCTCACAAGCTACTTTTCAACTTTTCCAGCTGCCAGTAATATTTATTGTTGTTTTGTGGTTGATTTTTGCTTTCATTTGAGCTCAGGTTTGGGCACAAAACAACTCCAAAAGAAAGGTCAGTTCCAATTCCGACATGGATTTGTTGCATCATCTTCGACAAGTTAATCTTGGGCAAGATCATGGTCAATCTACTCTTTGCACCTGAGTTTCTCCATCAGTGAAATAGGTGGAGGACATTTTATTTCTTCTCCTTTTTCACTGGTCTAAACAATTAGATTCAAGACAGAGACGAACTTTTGTGTTGTTTCAGGTTGCTAGAACTTGGTCCTCAGACAGTAAGTTGGATATGAGTAATATCTTTCTGTGTCTGACTGCAGAGCATCTAGACTTCCAAAATTTTTATGAGCACTTTTTTTTTTCCTTCATTTCTTTCTTTCTTTTTGTTGTTTGTGCTTTGGTTTGTGGTTTGGTTTGTTTTGGTGTCATTTCTTTTTTTAAATATAGATTACAGGTGGGAGAAGCATCGATATGAAAGATGACAGGAAAAGGGTCTGCTATCTGTGCTTATGTTTTTCCTGTTCAAGCTTTGTCTGGCTTCTCTTGGGAATAAGACAAACGGATGAGTCTTAATATAAGGACCACCAGAGATCTATGAGGATTTTACACATTTCTTAAATAGACAAAGAAAAATAAATTTTTGTGTCCTTTTCTTTTCCCTGATCATGGTTAGAATTGGGTCATTACTATCCAACAGGAGGACTTTTGACTTTCAGGAAATAGTTTTCAGTGATAAATTAGATTTGCAAGATTAAGTGTACATGAAATCTTCACAAAAAATAAATGCATCTTTCTGTTAGCAAGACAAAGAGATAGCTGAGAGAGATTTGGGGAAGAAGACAGAGGGGTAAAAGGATTGTTGCCTTTGGAGGACATGGGTACCAATTCCCACCAGCTCAGCCATGCAACAGAAATCACAAGAAAGTTTCCAAAAAGAATGGCACAGAACAGTATTGTAAATTTACCAAGGTGGTAAAAGGGACCTATACACAGTTTGATAATACTAGTCACTTGAATTGCTTTGCCAAGTTATTCTCACTGTGACTAACAGTGATGGGGAAGTACGTTAATTATCTTCTTCATGTTAGGCTGATTGTAAACAGTGGTGGTCTCTGTCTCAATTGAATTGTCTGCTAGTGCCTGGTACAGATCTGAAAACCAAGGCACTTTTAAATGCATGATAAATTTATTGTAAGAGGGAATTGCCAGATTCCAAGGATGATGGGAGCATGTCTAAAGAAATATTTAAGTCAGAAGTGGGGCTCATATCCCTCCTATGGGACACAGAGGGAGTGGTTCAGCATTTTCTGGGACTTTGGCAAATAGCACTGTTTTCATATGTTCCTCCTGGTCTTTGATATTAGAAGATGACATGAAGTTGATGTGCTATGTCAGATGTGTTATGGAAATTAATTGATATTTTTATATTGTAAAAATATTTGTAAAACAGATCTATCTAATTCAGGATCTGAATTGCAATTTGACCTAATAGGCATGTGTTAAATCATCTAGATGCTCTTGTATTAATTAATTTATTTTTAATCAGCAGAGGAAAGCTTGAAAACTCTAAAATTGTTAAGCACTCAGAACTGAAAACTTCCCCAGGAATCCGCAGGGATTCCCACTGAGAAGGGTGAATGTGTTGGCCAACATGGAGTTGAGCAACATGTCAACAAACAGAAGTATCAGGGAAGACTGCAGGGAGTCTATTGGTTTGAGCATCGATTCAGACACGTGTATTAGAATACAAAGAGCTACTCTGAATCTTATCTCCTGGCCTGCTGCCAGGTTCATTTCCATGCTCAATGTTTCATGCTGCCAGCCTGAGTAATCCATGCTTTTGTGTGTCTGGACATACCAGCTCTGCTTGCTTTTGGTGCAACACATGCTCTCCTCAGTGCAAGAAGGCAGAAAACCCTCTGAAGGGTTCTGCACTGCTTTTTGGAAGCAAGTGATATTCCATGAGAAGAGGAATTTTTGTATAATACTTACATTTTCGAGCTTTCCTACCTCTGGAGTGAACATATAAAAATGCAAAGGTGTTGTACAATGGTTTTTCAACTGTATTATGTTGTGCCTGTCCAAAAATTTGAAAACAAGGTCTTCAGTATGTTTTGCTACTTGAAGTAATTTCCAGTTCTGCTTGCCAGACCACAGTATCTTAGAATTGAGTTTTAGGGGTAGGATCATGAAAATAACTGGTCCAGTATACTG
Organism: Myiotriccus ornatus; assembly: GCA_036023395.1. Taxonomy (NCBI): domain Eukaryota; kingdom Metazoa; phylum Chordata; class Aves; order Passeriformes; family Tyrannidae; genus Myiotriccus; species Myiotriccus ornatus. Next base: position 50,339,558 of record JAYRBT010000082.1, read on the forward strand.
AAAGTGTAAGTCACTGTATGTATTTGAACTGTTCACATCAGTAGATACCCAAAGATGAATGCTTTCTGCAGAAATAGCCGTGAACATCTTAGCAGTACTGCTGTTTAAGCTTCCTTGTGCCACACTGACCCTGCTCTGCCCTTGTGCACTGAACCCATGTGGTGAACCAGTTCAGGGATCCCATCCTGCTGATAAGAATATATACCCCACCTGAGGCACCACATAGGTGCAGTGAAAGGGATTGCCAGCACCTCATACTGTAACAGATTCATAGACACGTGGACTGTGTGTGGAAATCTATGCAGTTGCACCTTCATGTTTGAGTGATCCATTGGAATTCTCCTGTATTGAGCTGAACTGCATGAATGTCAGAGAGCTGAATTTGGTCAACTGGATATAAATGTGGGAAGAAATCTACCACCCCTGGCTTTGGCCTTTAAAAAAACAACCACAAAACCACCACCACAAAGTAAAAACTCAGCCAAATATTTGCTGAGAACTTTGATGAGAGGAAAATAGTTGCAGGAGATTTGTCTAATTCACACATGAAAGAGCTACACAAAGTCCTTCAAGAATTTAAACCGTAGTAAGGAAATGACTGGAAAGTCTTCACTGAGCATTGTCATTTCTGCTGAAATGACTGACAACTATAAAAACTAACATGTTACTAGTCATATTAGTTCTAGTAAATGTTGGGTTTCATTATTTTTATTCATGGCATACTGTGCAGAAAATAATTCAAACCAATGACTCTTAAGGGTAGCCAGACAACGTGTTTGCACACAGACTGTCTTGGGTCTTTTGTGCAAATGGGCTCTTATAGGTTGACAGAGTGATGACCTTTCAGGTGACAGTAGATGGTTACCTGGTGACACAGGGGGACTGACTGAAATAGTTGTGACTATAAATGGTAGGGAATGCCAAAGAAATGGATCTGGGAAAAACAGGATGCAAAGTAGTTTTGTGGAAGCTTTCGAGCCTGAGGGATGGTAGTGATGCCTAAGCATTCTGCACTGTTGAAGTGTACTCACTATGTGACAATAAGATCTACAAAACTCTGGCATCCACCTGAGAGCATTGCTGCAGTCCTGCCAGATGAGGGAGTGGACCAAGGAAAATCCTTGGCAGAAGGGTTGCTTTGGTGCATTCCCCTATTCGGTATTCGCTCTTGTCTAATATGTAGAGGATAGGAGTTTGACACAAAATTGGCTGTGGAGCTGGGCTGTTTAAAACAGACCTTGTTAGTTGAAAAGATGAGGGCTGTCCCTTCTAATGTGTTCCCAGGTGTTTGCTTCTGTGGTAGCACATGGAAAGGAGAAAACTGTACAGGCCTGGCAGATAAATGAGTAATTTTCAAAAATCCTGACTGTGGGTCACATTTGACTGCTCAGTTTGGGATGTCAGTTCACTCTTGGCCTTTGTTATCTCTGCGAAATTGTCCCCCAAGGTAAACGGAGCAGAAAAATATTCATGCTAATAATGCTGTCAACTGCTATTACTACATCATTAGTATTTCTTGTCATTTATTAAAAGCGAGTGATAATTCCTTAATGTTCATTGGCACTACAGTGGGAATACCCTGTAGTTTTGTGTTGTATCATCAGTACAAGCTATCAAATGTGTTCAGAGAAATGAATGGACCCAGAACTTATGAATTTCCTAGAGGAGGTAGGAAAAGGATTTTAGCCTCCAGTTTGTGCACTATACTTAGTCTGATTGTATAAATGACTCCACATCTGCTCCAGAAAAGCTTGGGATTCAGAAACCAAAAACCCTATGATACATGAGAACTGAGAGATGATTAAACATGGCTCTGACATATGTCTTGGAATATGGCACTCCTGTCATGACCTTTGGCAACTTTCAAGAGTACCCCTTGAGAATAACACCGAATTGGTGCATATTAAAGATCTGGGAGAGTTATTTCAATTAAAATATTGATTTGGAATAAAGTTGGCTGTCAAAGTGTAGGGTAGAACTGTGGTGGAAAACTATTTGGTTCTTGGTGGAGTGCAATTCAGTGAAATCTGGTCTCCAAATAGGAAAAACTCAGTTTTGATTCTTCTGTTTCATTAAAATTATTTAAACTATATTAAAAGAGGAGAATTATGACAATGACACTTTAAACTACCTGCATTGTTCCCATCAATTGGATAAAACTCAAATGGCAAAAGAATTTTAAAACAAAAACCTTTTCTTTAAAAGTACAAATTACTTCTGTGTTGTTTTGTCCCAGAGTCTGCTTTTAACTCCCAAATGCTGTAAACCTGTATAAATCACGATTTGTGCTGGTTGTAATTGGACTCAATGTGCTACAACTGAAATTCGCTAGCCAGTTAAGAATTATTAGTAAAATCAAGAACTTCAGGAATGGGGGCAGGGAGAGAAAGCTGCCTTTGGATTTTTTTTTTCAGAATTACTTTCAGCCTTGCTTAGGGGGGACAAAATGAGGTGTTATTGGGAAGAAAAGTATCTCACCAGAGCTTGTAGCTATTGCTGTCTTGAATGCTTATGCAGCTGCTCCACTGGAGCCAGACTGATCCATTCGCAGGCAATGATCATTATATATCATTTCATACAGAAAATGCAATGCTTTTCTTTTAAGTTGTCCTTTCTGATGGATGCTATTATACTGAATCTTATTGCATTATATTATAGTTCTGAAATATTTAGGTATTTATGTCTTTAGTAAGTAGAAGAGTAGAGTGTGAATATGATACTGTGTTTGAAAATATTTATCTTCGTGGAGCAGGAAAATACTCTTGGAAGATGAGCTGCTCCTAATGGGGAAATTCTACTTTCTGTTCCAGCATGAGAGGGTGAAGTGTAAGAGGCCTCAAGCCTTCAGGATTCACAGATATGTTTTAAGCCCTTGTGTTAGTAGCAGGATCTATCACTATCTCCTGGGATTTCCTCCACTCTTGCCACTTTAATGCAAAATATTTTTTATTCAAAACACAAAGTTATTCTCAGAAAAAATAGTGTGTTTAAAACTGCCTTATATACTGCATTTGAGATTTATTTTTTCCAAGAGCCACTCTGCCTTTAAAAACGTAAGCAATTAGCCCCACATATTTTTAATATTCTTGAAGTCACTGTTTCAGTGGCTTTGTCCAAGGATCCTCATAAAAGAGGAGGAAAACAGTGCAGAGAAAGAAGCTGAGCAGGAAAGAGGAGCCAACCCTTTAGAACTCTGTGCTTCAAAAAGAAATGAATGAAGGTTAAAACTTAGTAAGAGACATAAATGTTGTCACTTTTCTTTGCAGTGATTAAACCTTTTTTTTTTTTCTACTCCCTGAGCTGTGTATCCCATAGCAGGTCAGCCTGAAGTTCTGATATGAAATTATTTCAGTGCCTGGAGCTCAGGCACAGAGGCACACTCATTATGGTGCCTGATGTTGTAGGTAGGCAGCAGCCGATGCTGCCATTCCTTCACTCTGCAAAGCATGGGCCCTGCTCCTGAGGTGTACAGTGTATAGGATGCTCAAATAACTGATCAAGTCAGCAGCAACTCTGCCTTGATGATAGTGACCTAATATTTTGGGGAACTATCCCTAGAAAACCTGATGCAGAAAGATCAACCCCTACCAAAAACAGCAAGCACTGGCAGACATGCTGTTGGATGAACTCCCTTCCACCATGCTCCCCCCATCAGCCTCTAAGTCTGCTGCTTGTGTTTTAGGAGAGCTTAGGAGATATTTGTGCTTCTTGACCCGTTGCCTGGCGCTTTGTGCGCTGCAAAGCAGCACCACAGTGCTCTCCTGCTTAGCCCATCGGTATTTCAGAGCAGCTGGGCTGCCAGGACTGCTCTGGGACTGAGGTGTCCCAGCATGGAAGTGTTACAGGCAAGGACTGTGCTTAGAGACCCCCACCTGCAGTGTAGGCTCCCCTGAGAAAGCCCAGCATTCCTGCTTGCAGCCTACTGTGATAACCTCCAGCCCCAGCATATGACACAACACAATCATTTATGCCATCCTGAAAGGTCAGGATGCATGCACTGTCATATAATCCAGTGCTTAAGATTTCAAACTTTGCAAGACTCAGAGATGCTTTAAAGAAACCTCCTACTTTAATATAAGACAGGAAGCCTGTGTCTCAGTGTTATTATATGACATGATACTAAAGTTATGGGGAAGAAAGTAACTTCCATGTAAGGAATTTTCATGCTGTTCACAATAGATACCACTTGGTATTAACTGTGTATTTGCATCTGTGCAGCTACCAGTGCCTGGTTTTTCCATACCAAAGAAAACTGTGTAAAATAAAAGAAAACATTTAAATTCTTATGAAACCTTGCTAAACCTTGCAACCTCTCCAAGACCTGAGGAGCACAGGGGAGTCTTACCCAGGAGCATAAAGAAGCATCACCAGTGGTTCATGCTAAAATTTATTTTAGTGAGACTGCTCACAAGAGTAGGTTAACAAAGCATAGGAATGTGTTGCTACCCTCTGCTGTTTTGAGCAAACCCTGTCTGTGGTCATTTTTCAAAAAGAAAGGACTCAGAGGATACTGTTGTACAACTTGCACCTCCTGTGTTTCTCCGCAGGTAATCTATAGGCTGCTGGAGCCATGCAGAAAGGGCTTGCATTTTGTCCCCCAACCAGTGCTCCACAGAAATTTCATCCAGAAGCCAAATAAAGACTTAGGATATGTTTCAGCAGTGAACCAAGAGAGCAGCATCAGAACATGAAAATTTTTGTTGATAACAGATCATGTACTCAGCTAGCTAAGGATAAAGAAAGAAAAAGATATTGTATCTATAAGTCTAAGTAAGCCTGTGGGTGTGCATTAAGGACTTAACTCAATTTGAAAAATGCTGCCCAAATTTGTTTCTACTGTGCGCAAAGTATTTCTAGGCCTCAGATGAGCCATTATATTTATCCAGCATGACATCTTTTAAAATATTTTTGAATAAGGAGCCTGTATGGAGCATACATATTAATATAGCTTTTGTGAGCATGTTTGTGCTGCTGATAGACGAGAATGGCTCATTTGGAGCCCTCCCAATTTTATGCTGTTTAGGAGGTGTGCTAGATCCCAGATGAAAACCCACAAGAAAATGTAATTAGTGGAACAAAATTTAGTGCGTATACCCCACGGCTAGTTTTTACATTGCAACAGCTTTGCTGTTAATTTTAATTCTTCTTCGAAGTACTGAAAACAAGAGGTTATTGAGTTAGGGACCAAATCACATCAAAAATCAAGCCTTATTTTCAAGTCCTTCCATACATCTTTTTCTTCCAAGAATGTTTTTAAAGGGACCTGATCCTCTATTTGTAAAGAAAATAAAGCAACCAGGCTCACAAACTTTGACCTTGAATTGTAACCTGGCAGAACCCAGATAATGGAAGCTGAAATAGAATGGCCAATTTTCTTGAGTAAAGATTTGTAGAATCTTTCTTCTGGTTCACCAAGTTTCAGGCCAAAGCAAGTTTTACAGCCAAGTTATAAATATTTGAAAAATGTGAAGCATTATGGAAATGCTGACACAACCTTAACCAGAGAGGCATAAACAGCTCAGTGTTGTAACCTGGCAGTGCTGTTTTGACAATGGTTATATGATAGTGCAATCCAGGTCTGGAGAACTTGTAGCTAAATATATCAATATGAACCTAATTTACTTAGACCTTAAAATAATCATTCACATTAAAAATCTATAGCACTCTGATGTATAGATCAAGACATTTTCTTTCTCCCTGATTTATACCATGCAGGTACACGTTAAAGTACACAATAAATAGGCAGAGTATTAAATCACTGATGTGGTGTTTCTTCAGACTTTTCTTCCGATCACTATTTACTGAAAAACATCATAGGAGCTATATATCCTTCAGAGTGTTAATATGTAACCAGAACAAACAGACAACATAAGAAAGGTGGAGAAAAGTTATATATATAAGCAAGAAAAAGTGAGTTATTGATTTTATTGACTGGTTTGTTAACTTCTGACATTGCAATAAACCCTTATTTATTTGTATACAGAAGACTCAATTATATAGATACATATTATTTAAACAGCTGCGTTATTTACAGTTATTGCAGTTTCATAAATAATATAGACTTGCACTTCTCAAGCTGATGTTTATCCATTGTTACCATTTAGGGAATTGTGGTATCCACAAATGCTCTTTGGAGGAAATGCTCTTTCATTAGAACAGCATCAAGTAAAACCTTAATGCTGTTATAACAATACCTGTCCAAAGCACACTAGCACATACAAGCTGTGTTCTTCACAATGACTGAATTAAAAACTGTTGCATCCTGTGGTTCTGTGACTGGAGGAAGTGACATGCTGGCAATACCTGCTGATGCAACCACCTTAACTGACATGCTCCTTTGGTCCAGGACTCCTCTATGCTCTGACAATCCAACAACACTGTCTGTGAGATGAAAAGTGGTGAAAGTCTCAGAGGAGTGGCTGGGCACTTAGCCTAAATCTTCCTTTTGCCAGGTGAACACTGTCGGGGTTTGACTCGGCCACTGCCTCTCTGGGCAGTCTTTGCCCGCATTTTCCACCAAAAAATGTCGTGGTTTTGCTCTGGGCCAATTTGCTTTTACACCCCCCACACAATTACTATTACTTGAGAGAAGGTTTATGCAGACAAAAGAGACTTGATTTAGGAAAATAACATGAACATTTATTACTAGCAAAATAAAACTACTAAAGAACTATATAACAATTCTACTTAAGTAAAAGTGCTATGTATTTACAGAAATACTCCTCCCCCCTTTATATCAGTCCAAGGAGG
>JAYRBT010000082.1:50346407-50386357 GCA_036023395.1 Myiotriccus ornatus
AGTTGTGATTGGGTTTTGTCCGGAAATCTACTTGGACAAAACCATTCACAGCCCCAGGGACGGGCTGGTGGGCAAAATCATGACAAACACCTAATCTTTCTTTACTTTATGGCATCTGTAAAGAACAGACGCTGGAAGTTTTGACTATTTCAAACAAGCCCTGACTGCCTTTTGCATATCCTCAAGGCTGGGAGCACTAAAAGAAGATATTAGGAAGGCAACAGCGTTCCAATTCCATAAAGTACAGCAGGTGTGCTAAGCCACCTTTTGGCTAACAGCGGATCTGAGTTGTAGGAAAGGTGAATCCAAGGTTCTCTATGCTCCACTGTGGCCAGACATAAGACAGCTTCTCTGTACAGACTAGCAACACAACTGGGTTAGAGAGGCATACACTGTGTATCTGTAGAGCGCCATGTGAGCGTAGCTCTGTGGCTTCCACACCAGGACTGGCTTCTGTCAGCTCAGCTGGGAGCATGGGCAAAGAAGTTCAAATCTGTTTGTCTATATGTACCTTTAAACATTGTCCTATTTTTGTACATACAGCTGGGTTCTTCTGAAGGGTTGTAGGGGTCAAAGGCAGATGCCAGAGCTCTTACAGAATAGTTAAAAACTGTTTTCTTTAAAAGCTCTTTTAGAATGAATCAGTGATTACTTTTTGCCAAACTCCAAATTATGTTTAGTAGGCACGTACATGTAGTCTGAGATCTGACATTATCCTTAAAGTAAATAATATGACAAATGGAAGCTGATGCTGGTTTTGTGTTGGTGTGTAATGGAGTTAGAATAATGACAGGACAACAGTATAATAGAATTCTGCAAAGCCCTCACTCGACTCTAAGTGGGAGTAAAATCTTATAAATGAGAGGACAATAAAATAATGCTTTGTAAAAAGGATAAGAGAATAGCGTTACCCAAGTCTATTACTGACATAACACACTATGAATTCACTTAAATTAATAGCATCTTTTACCAGTAGTTATTTTTCAATTACTGTAATGCTGAAAAAATGAACAGAACAATATAATATGAAAATGAAGGTGATGTAGAAACTGATTTGTTTAAGTATATGTATCTATGTAGAGAGAGGTTATATATGTATGTGAAGACAAGCATTGGCGTGGATTAGAAACAGTTTGTGTATTCCATATAATTTAATCCTGTTAGGATGTGTCTCAGTTGCCTGCCACTTGCTATTTCAACAAAGCTAAGTTGTGTGGCTTCTTTTTGCTTCCTTCTCAGCATGTTGTTACAAAGAGGTCTTGCGTGATTGGCTCTACTGACCAGGAGATCTTTCATGCTCTTCAACTGTCCTGGGATATATGCCTTTTACATGTAAAGTTTTTTTAACCTGTGCTGTTATTCTTAAACCTTTCCTAGAGAACTAATCCAACACATTTATAATCCAGTGGGAGTCTGACTCACATAAAGGCGAGATCAACCTATTATAGGAACAGTATCCAAATGTTTGTAAACCACTTTTTTTTTTTTTCTCTGTAGATATTTTAGTGTATTTTCAGTGTACAAAAGACCATCTTAGTGGCTGCTGCAGAGTGTTTTACTATCACTGACTGGCAAATAGCTGCTCAAATCCAGACACAATGATAACATTGGCTAGTTGTTCTTTAGCTATTTTTTATGTTTTTAGCTTTTGGTCTATGGAGGAGGGAAGGAATGGAAGGGTGGGTGTGTGAACCAAAAGCCTTTGCTGTGATTTAAACTTGATTTAGTAATGGTAAGGCTTGTCGTAGTTTGCAAGACCTTGTCGGCAGACTGAATGCTCTTTGAAAATAGATAAAGTGTTTGGGAATTCCTGTCAAAAGTTTATTGTAAATAGCCACTACAGTTGATTTCAAACAATAATGAAGAGAGAGAAGTTAATTCAGTTCAGGATTTACAAGATCTGGAGGCATACATACCATGAGTTTCTGCAACTCTCAGCCAACAATGTCATTTAAAATAATGTCTCACCCTGCTGAGCCCCGCCATGAGAACCTGCTGCAGATATCAAATGGCACAGGTTGCCTTTGAAAGTGTTGTATTTTTGTAGCTAGGAATTTCTGAAGGTACATATGCAGCTAAATAGGTTTATAATGAAGACTTGCCAATTTTGTTATGTAGTCTGATCTAGGAGTGTGGTCTCCTGCATACAGAGTTGCTGCCACTGTTAAGGTTTCCTCCTGGATCTCAACTGGACTCCTACAGGACACTGCTCTGTGGGACGGCTCTTTCGAGAGCCTCAATAAAGTCCGAACAGCTGAACAACCTGTAATGAGACACTTGATGGAGCTGCCCCACAGGGCTGTGTAAAGGCCACAGCAGAGAGTGTAAAATTGTTTAAGACCCCACAGGGATGAAACCAGACAGTGAACTCAGTAGTGATAGAGCTAAACTACCTTTGCTTTACCATACTTGCTGTTCAGGAGGCTCCAGTAGGAGTTTACATATATTGTGGGTTGCATTTTGCTGAACGCTGACTCTGCTGCCAGGGGCTTTTACTAGGTTTAATGGAATGCTTTCTTCCTTAACTGGATATTCTCCTCTCAACAAAATAGGTGATTTGAATTTTTAAACAGGCTCTCATAGGACTGATAGGATACTAGGTTAACCTGCTTCCCATCTTACAGCTTTTTCTTTGCAATCCCTTGTCAAAGTTGTGAGTTGAACTTCTGTCATTGGCCACCTACCTGTGCCCTCTCCTTTGAAATTAGTCTATCGTTATAACTTGTAAAAAACAAAGCATGTCAGGCATACTACCCTTTTCTTCCACCCAGAAGCCTGAATTTCTCTGCACCAGAGGTCATCCACATGCACTGCCTGTAGTACCAACAGCCATACACATATTAAGTAGACTGTTCAAGGTTCCCCAGGCAAACAGCAATGTATATCATTATAGGATATCTTCATATTCTACCTGATTTGGAGGAAGGGTACAGGAGTTAGATGGGGAGGATGAGTGTCCAGAAGTTGGGCTTTTGCTAGAAAGGTTGCCCTCTTCCCTATTAGGAACAAAAATCACATGCACACATAAATGCTGTAAAAAATTATAAAGAGACCTTAGACAGCTATAAAGATGGCAAACAGTAACAGTTGTTCCAAAATAGATGTTCTTTAATGTGCTTGCTCTTTGGCATTTAGTAAGCTTCCAGGAATGGAAAGAAAGGAAAGTTTAATTTAGAGAAGCCTCCTGCCCTTCTGAGCTAGGGATCAGCTGCCCAACATGAAATAATAATGCATTCGACTGTCCATCTTCTGGTAAGTAACCTTTATCATCATTGCATTCACCAGCGTTAACAGCAAACACTGATTATGAAATGTTGTATGAATTCAGGTAAAACTGATAGGGTCTTTGTGACCTTAATGTGATTATATTTGTGCTAATGTATACAGTATAAAAGAAACTGGAACTCTCAGTATGAAGGGTCCAGTTCATAAAAAATGTATGTAACATTAACAAAAGAGTTTTATGCACTGTACTTAGGAGGTGAAGAAAAGTGGAATGAGTCTATTTTGAATAAAGAACATACTTTTGCAATTATATTCCTCCACCTTTTCTGCAGTAGCAACACTTCTCATGTGAAATATTTGAAGTGGAAGACTATTCATATAGGCACAAATAAGAAAAAAATTTCTCTTGGGGAAAAGAGGAAAAGATGAGATAATTAAAGAGGAGCAAAAGTAAAGATGGGAAAGAAGAAAATTTAAGGCCTTGGGAGGACTGGGGCATTATCTGTGACTGGGAGTTATCTGTGATTTTTGAGCCTTGATGTTGGTAGTTTTTTTGTTAGGTGGTAAATATAACTGGTGGTTGCCCAGGAGAAGTTATCTGTAATATGAATCACTTAATTAGTCTGATTATCATTATAAACAGTCACAGAGTTTTTATCAGTCCTAATCCAGAAAGGTGCAGGTGCATAAATACAAACCAAGCTCTGTGCATACGAGTGATGAGGACAGTGATTTCAGCATCCTCATGTGCCTTGTGGGGGAAGATCCTTTAGAAGTATCCCCAGGGACCAGGCAAAGATGGCATTTTGTGCTCTACTGGCAGAATGATTTTGAGCTCTCCAGATGATTTTAGTAGCTTTGTAGTTCCAACTGTGTGGCAGTTTCAGATAAGTATGAAACTGTGGTGTTTTACTGAAGTACTGAGTGATACACTCAGTAAAGCAAATCTGCTCTATTCATTCTCCTGTCTAATTCAATCCATTTTGCATGCAGGATTTTTAGCATTTCTGTACAGAATATTACATTGACATATATGTCAATATGGTAAATCAATTTATACCATTTCTTTATCACACCACAAGCATTTTCAAAAGTAAACTAGAAGGTTTTTATACATTGGTAGGGGAAAATTCAGAATGAGAGTTATGTAAACTGACACAATCTGACATTGTGGAAGATTAGCACAGTATTTGTATGTTGTGCTAAAGTGATTGAACAGTAAAATAATAACATGAACCATTGCAATTCTGTTAAGTTTCAGAATTAAGAGGTGCTGGTAGTAATCCTGCAAACATGCAGATCTCTACTTACTTGTGTTTCTTTGTGAGGGTTCCTAAAAATAAAAGCTTAGAATCTAAAGTACATGCCAGTAGGAAAAGGGGAATTGCTTAATCATCTGTGGGATAACCTGATACTTAGACCAGTTTTATACAATTCAAATGAGTGAATTGTGTGCCACATCTTAGTCATGGACTGGAAGGAGACAACTATCTAACTATTAAGTTAAATATGAGAAGTCTAAGCTTAAATTCATATATTTCAGTGGATGAATCATTATTTTAATGTGATTTATGAGATTGATTTTTTTTTTTGCTGAAGTAACAGGAATATCTCCTCTGATAACTATAGGATAATACCAGTGTAAACTGGATTCAGCATAAAATCTTGATTTTCTCTCCTGCAAGTATTGTAAAATTTAGATGTGTTTGTGAAATTTTGTGTAGCAATCTGATTACTAAGGTTTTACAATGAGGTGATTTGTGAAGGCTTACTCACTGCATGTCCAAACTCTGAGGCAGCAGAAAAATGAAAATAGTGAAATTAAGAGCCATAATATGGTGGTTTGTGGCAGAATGAAGATTGTTTGGGAGCAATGTTATTTTCTTTTCATTATCAGTTGCATCTTTTTCTTTCAGCTCTTAAATTTTGTTCAACAAGATTGTTCTTGGTATAATTGCTGACGGTTAAGGGTTCATTTAATGAAGAGATGAGTTACTTTAATCAAAGATGATGGACTTTCACACCCCATACCTGATAATTGTCAGTCAGTCTGTTTAATTTTTTTAAAAGTTACTTTTTTTCTCCTGATAATATTGCTTTTGATCTAAATGCAGCTATATTACATGCTCAGACAGTGAGTTTATTAGTTTTTAAAATGTAAGAACTATTTTTTCTCACAGGCAGTATTTTTACTTTAATGATTTAATTCTCAAAACTGTATCTTTATTGGGAGCTGTCTCAGTGAGTAAGAAAATGTCTACTCTTGACTTCTTATTGTTATGGTAACTGAGAGATAAATGCAAGTAATTCAATGTCACATTTTAGAACTGTATCTAAAGATTTTAATATGAACTGTTCTTTGAAATGCTGTGTTCTTTTATTAATGTTGCTTCATTTAAAATATTTGCTTAAATCTCAGAAGGATTTATGTGTTCTTTTGATTATTGAAAATCTAGTATTATTAAATTTGATCTTGCTTATTTTTAAAAGAATTGAGTACTAAAGATGCAGCCCAGCATCTTCATGGGTGTGATACAAATGTGAGACTTATTGAATTCATTCTTGAAGACCATATCCAGATCATCTGCTGAGACTAATCTTATGCTGTGGTTTGGCCATTGGCTTTGAGTGAGCTTTGGTGCAGAGTTTGAGAAGAGATGCCAGTATGCATCGTGCCTTTGAGCAGGCACAAGCACACATCCACAGAAGGGCCAGAGCAGAGCTGGATGTACAAGTTTGATGCACTCCATCATCTATCCTGTAATGCTCTTCAGTATAGTCCCCTCTGCCACTCAGCTGCAGGTTCCCTGCAAGCATGGGACACTGGGTGAGACAAGGGCTGCTGAGACAGGCACTGCATCCACGTGAGGATGCAGGGGAGCACAGGCAGGCTCAACCCGTCAGAACTATTGGTAGCTCTGAAGCTGCCAAGGAGTCACAGAGCAGTTTTGTGTTCTGGCATGTTTTCCTGAACAGTGTAACCACAGCTGAGGAGATCTAGATGCCTAAATGGTGCTTATATGAGAATCCAGATAGGATTCCCTCTCCCCATTAGTTGTAAGGTGGGGAATTAGAGCATCCTCTCTGTCTTGGGGCACTGGGGGATAAACACACTTAGAACTGAATTACCTGTTGTATTGCTGAAAATGTGTAAGAAACAAAAAGGAAGCAAACTGTGGAAAGTCTGTTAATAACTAGTACATTTACAGTTGTAATTTTGTGTGAGGCTCAGAGGCCTTGGGATGTGGAATTTCTTTTTTCTTCTGATGTTTCTCTTGTTGTTCTCTCTTTTTTAAAACATGTATTGCACAACATGGTTTTTCACTTGGTTTGGGGACATTTTTTTCCTCTTTTTGATAAGAGGACAAGCAGGTCTCCTTTGTTTTACTTAGCTTTATTTTAAATAATATTTTATTTTAAGAGGGTTATTTTACAGTGTTTACAGTGCACTTCAATTTTTTATTATGTCATGCCCTTCCAGCCCCTTGGTGGGATGAGAGGTGAACGTATGTATTATATAATTCATAATTAATTTATGATGAATCACATATGATGAATACTGCTTATTAAATATTAAAGCCTTGCCTACAGTCATGGCAGTACTGTGGCAGTAGCACACTTGTCTCTTCCTGTGGTACTATTGAGCAGTTGACTTAGGCTGTGATGTCAGCACCCAGAAGAGAAGTCTTAGCTACTTCCCTGGACAAATGGTATTAAGGAGAATTCGCTCTCTTTGTGGAGTAGGTGCCTGTTACTGCCTTCTCCCTGCCCCTTGTGGACCACCAGTTATAGATATGATGCGAGTACAATATCTGGAAGGCACAGTTGAGAATAGAGAAGGTGCTGCTGATAGATCCTCAACGCCACAGGGACTATTATGAGTCCTGGTTCCTTCCTTCAGTGATAGATAGCTGGACAGAGTTGAAGAATAGCCTAACAGAAGGTAATTGCCTGGATCTGGACAAGTAGAAATCTAGGCTAGATTTTGACAGTCCATTTTTATTAGTGAGGATTGGAATTTGGACAGGGGAATAATTTACCTGCAGAGGTCATTCCAGCATCTGTAACTAATCAGCTCCCAAATAAAGGCAGTAAAACAGAGGGGAATAAAAACGTAGGGAATTGCCTGCTGCCAGTTTAGGGCAGTTGGTCCTAATGAAGCTATTTTTCCAAATTCATAACAATAAATCTGTTAATCAGAAGTAGTAGAGAAATCAGATATAGACAGAGCTGTCCTGAGTCCTCTGAAAACAGGGGAATCCACCCAGTCAACATTACAAGGCAGAAAAGGAAAAGTAGCCTTCTACCCGTGTTTTGAACTCTGCTTTGCCTTCCTGGGAGCATTGACCTGTGTGTCTCACTGAATACAGCAAGGAAAAATGCTGTCACGGTGTGTGATGCAACAGAGCTTAACCCTGAAATCCTCGCTTCACTGTATTTATTGCAAGCCCAGCAGGCAGATTTTCCCTTGCATTTTCTTGACTCGACTGGCTGTTACAGCAGGTAGACTAGAAGGTGCAGGAGAGATGTGAGAATTTCAGTCTGAGAATACAGCATGGATAATTTCATTTAAGATGCCATCTAAGACCCCATGAATGCAGGTGAAAGTGTGTGCTATTTTCCTCAGATGCCTGAATCTTAGGGAAAATAAATTAGAAGCAGCAGGCAGAGAATTTGAGCACTGAAATTAAAAAAAAAAAAAAGGATCATGTGTGGTGAGTAACTGTGTGAAAGGAATGTAATTCTAAGTGATTCCAATTAGTACAATGCAAAAGGAAAAGAGTGTAATTAATTTTGACTTGATGGTCATGTATAACCAACTTGTACTACGTAAAGATTGTGAGATCAAATATTGAAAAATCCTTAGGGTACAGATAGCAGAAATCAGTTGTTTTTTGGATAGCTGTATCATGGAAAAAAGAACACTAAAGCACAGGCATATTTTTTCAGAACTTATTATTTATTTTCTGAGAGCTCAAGCTATAGGAATTGAAATAAAATCTAATACTAGTCAATATTTGACTTTGGTTTTGGTTTTTTCCAAAAGCTTTCATAGGACAATTTAATGATTTGACAGATTATCAGGAGCTTGTTTTAATATTAATTAAATAACACACAAAGACAGAATTCTCACCCCTTAAAATTGCATAAACAAAATTGATTTATAAGATTTGATCTTAATGGAGAGTGATATATTCATTGGTATTGAGCCTTTGATCTAATATCACTTTATACATACCGCTGTGATGAGAAGATTAAAAAAAAAGAACCAGAACAGTATATGGAAATTACCGAAGGAAAAATTATGTTTAGTAACATAGTGCTTTTTTTGTACAGTAGGAACGTATAACTGGGGAAACCCTATCTTTGGTCTTAGGGATGGCAGCAGCGCTAGGATTGTTATGCATTTGAAAGAAACAGTTTTTACTGGGTCTTGCATATATCTCTCTTTTCATTTAACTCAAATTTGTAAATTGCAGATAAAAAAATTAGTGGTTGCATCTCTTTTTGTACGTTATTAGGCAATTGTTGGAATCCTCACTAATTATTGTAGGTCAGTTTATTCTCATTATTAAATGACAGTGGTCATTAAAATAATGCCAAACATATTGTTACAGACTTCATCTTTATAGAATATCAGCAAGTTTTTATGATTTTATTAGTTCCAAATCAGATATTTCAATAGACCCTTTGTAAGTATTCCCAGAAAAACATTCATTTCTGAGTTTTTGAAACCCCACAAAAATAATACAAATTAATCAGATTTTCAGATTTCTGCATAATAACTCTGCACACTTATTGTTTAATCCAATTCTAAAATTCTGTTATGATTGACACCTTGCTGTAGAGAGAGAAGTCAATTGAATAATATGTAGCAGTCAATTTTATTTGTACCTTAATGTGGTGAAGGTGGATTTTTTTTTTCCACATTTCCATTATTTATAAGTTGTTCCCCTTGGAGAATATATAAAAGAATTTGTTTTAAATGAGCTGATAATACCCTCTTTAAAATTTATAAGTATGACAGAATCGTATCTTTTTTCTTTACCACTCAAGGATGTACCAAGAAACTGATTCTGAATAATCCTGCTATTCATAGGACAAACATTGGAAAGGATCATCTTGTTAAGGCTTACTTAGAACAGAATTTCAACCACTCATGAGAAAAAAAAAAATAGCAGAACAGGAGGTATAGTATCAACCAGCAAATCTGGTGCTATTGCCAGGGTTTTATTTACAAGAGACCACAGTACTCTTGCAGCTACGTTTGATACTTGCTGTCATTCTTATAACTTCAAAGATCAGTGTGGGCCTGATCATGCCATCAGCGCTGACAAACTGTGTGAATCAGTGCAAGCCCTTCACTTAGTGAAAAGTGGAGAATTGGGATGTAGTTTTGAAAACATCTTGGTACTTTCTTACAACTGATAAGACTTTTTTATTTTTCTTCTTCCCTTTCAAATCGATATTGCAGACTTCAGCAAAATCCAGTAGGGCTGGGCTGTGTTTTGTGTTTAGCAAGTCATTAGTGCCCAGTGTATACTTCGATTGTTGGATATTGATCATCTCAATAAATGTGGAAATCCTTGGTTTCACAGAATTTTGCTTATCTTCCACATGCAATTTAAAAAACAAGCTGTTATTTGGAAGCGTACCAGTTTTCAGTTTTCATAGTGCCTTTTTATTCTGCATAGTAGAGCCTTTGCTGCCTCAGTAACTGACAAAAGAAAATGCTTTATTAAGACAGAAAGTACATGTGACTTCATTGTTTTTCAGATAATTTTTGCTTTCAGAAATTACTATGGCTGATGTTCACCTAAGCATAAAAAATATGCAGTTCCCACATGTGCGGAGTGCTCATGTACTCTATGTAAATTGATGTATAATGCAACCCACATTAGCTGATTTGATGATATCTTCAGTTTCACTGCTGTCAGATTTCTGTAACTCCTTGAATGAGCTGACTGTCTGAATGAATGTTAGCATAATCTATGCAGCTGATAAGTGATTTGAGTGCTTGAGTTATTGATAAAGCATTTTAACATATAATTTTCAGCTTCATGTTATGTGACATCAGAGTAGGAGGTAATGTGGCAGTCCCCAGGCTTGATATTAAAGTCACTCTGCTCTTTGGATTTCAGAGGCCAGAGGAAACACAGTGCTGCATGACACAAGTCCAGCAGACCAGCACCAACCCAGTCAGTCCCATCCTGCATTCCCTGTTGGGCCTCAGGTCAGTATCCTTCCTTTCAACTAATTGAAATGTGCAATTTTATATAAAAAAAATAACCATGATTCATCATCTTTGATCTGTGTAATGTAGAAAACGTGATGCTCTTTGGCTGCATTCAATGTTACAAAAAGGGAGCACATAAGTATTGTGCATGGTTTAGAAGTCATGTTTGGCAAGATTAATTTTTTGTATGTTTTTCTAAAATAAAACCTAAGCAGTTTTGCATATTTAGGAGGTTAAATTATTTGATTCTTATGTAAATTACTTTTGAAATAAGTCTAATAATTTCATATTAAAAATCTTGTACAATTTTAATACAACACTGTTGGCTCTGACAGTTCTGCCTGTGACCCAGCTCTTGCATTAGTAAAGACCTTGCATTACCTTTTATGCCATGTATTTATTTTCTGTAGAGCAGAGTGTAGGCACTTTATGAGATTTTTAAATATTTCCCATCTCACTTCACAATTTTATCCAAGTCCAGGCATACTCTAAAAAGATACTTGATATTCTTCCACTTTCCAGGACAGTCTTGGTACATAAAGTTTCTGGTAGTTTTTACTATAATGTTTTCTGTTGTTACCAATCAGCATACAACTGGGAAGATTTGGGAAATGTTGGCATTTAGGTACTTGTAGGCTGACTTGAGTTAGGCCTTTTTTCATTCATAAATTATCTTTGGTGAATGTGTAATGAATTTTCCAGTCTAAATTCAGCTGGGATTGCTACCATGCAACGTAATTGAGGCTTACAGTTTCAGACTGTCAAAACTTTCTGTGTTGGTGAAAATGTGGGCTTTAGGCTATCGGAAGCAGCACATGTCTGTAACGGAACATGAAAGGATCCCAAGTCAGAAGAGTTATAAGCGTGTAATACTGAGCTATACACAGTGCAATAGCTTTGTCTCTGTGGTTTCTTACAGCAGCTACTGACAGCCCAACAGTTAGCCTCAGCAGTAGCAGGGGTGATGCCAGGAGGCACTCCAGCCCTCAATCAGCCAATCCTTATTCCTTTCAACATGGCTGGGCAGCTGGGGGGCCAACAGGGACTCGTCTTAACTCTACCTACAGCGAATCTCACCAACATCCAAGGACTGGTAGCGGCAGCTGCAGCAGGAGGCATCATGACTTTGCCATTGCAAAATCTACAAGGTAAGTCATGCTGGTCATTTTTCTAATAGGTTCTTTCACCTGTTTGTTTTACGTCATCTCTCCTTTAAAACAAGTGATCTCTTTTCCAAATTAAATGTTGCTGTCCATGCATATTGAAAGTTAGTACCTGGAG
Organism: Myiotriccus ornatus; assembly: GCA_036023395.1. Lineage (NCBI taxonomy): Eukaryota > Metazoa > Chordata > Aves > Passeriformes > Tyrannidae > Myiotriccus > Myiotriccus ornatus. The sequence continues at coordinate 50,358,151 of JAYRBT010000082.1, forward strand.
AGATACTTAATGGATATTTACCTTTTTATAAAAACATATTGAAGGTCAGATCTTACATCCTATGGGTCAGTGATGTAAACCACTTGAATGATTCATTAGGCTTTTTCTGTCATCAGTGATAGATGTTCTCTAATCACAGCTCACTTTAAAATTTGAAATTATAGAATCATAAAATCACAGAATGCTAAGGGGTTGGAATAGGCCTTAAAGATCCTGTAGTTCCAAACCCTCCTACCATGGCTAGGGACACCTCTCACTAGACCAAGTTGCTCAAGACATTATCCAACCTGGCCTTGAACACTGCCAGGATTGGGGCATCCATGACCTCCTTGGGCAACTGTTCCAGTGTCTCACCACCCTCAGGGTAAAAAATACCTTCCTAATATCCAATCTTTCAATTTGTATCCATTACTCCTTGTCCTATCATGACTGTTTTCTTCCTGACAAACAGTCCCTCTCCGTCTTTCCTGTAGGCTTCTTCCAGACACTGGAAGGTTGCTATGAAGTTTCCATGCAACCTTCTTTTCTCCAGGCTGAACAACCCCAACTTTCTCAGTCTGCCTTCATAAGGGAGGTGCTCCAGTCCTTTTATCATCTTCATGGTCCTCCTCTGGACTTGCTCCAACAGTTCCGTACCATTCTCATGTTGGGACCATCAGAACTGTACACAGTACTCCAGCTGGAGTCTCACGAGAGCAGAGCAGGGCTAGAATTACCTCCCTTAATCTGCTGGCCATGTTCCTTTTGACGCAGTCCAGGATTCCATTGGCTTTCTGGGCTGCGAGCACACACTGCTGTTGTGTGTTCAGTTTTTCATCACCCACCACCCCAAGTCATTCTCTGCAGGGCTGCTCTCAAGCACTTCTCTGCCCAACCTGTAGGTGTGCCTGGGGTTACCACAACCCAGGTGTAGGACCTTGCACTTTGCTCTGCTGAGCTTCATGAGGTTTTCACTGGCCTACCTCTCAAGCCTGTCAAGGTCCCTCTAGATGGCATCCCTTTCTTCCAGTGTGTTGACTACACCACACATTGCTGATTAGAGCAGCTAAATAGAGGCAACTAAAAACACAGTACTGCATGAAAATAGTTTTGAAAAAAACCCCAAACCTTTTACAATGAAATCAGAGTTTTCTCAGCTATCATCCTTGCCCCAGATACATATTTTAACTCTTGCTGTGGGAAGTCTGCTTTATCAATAAAGTTCTACCAAGTAATAAGCAAAAAGTTAATGTCTGTATGCACCCTCCCCATTATCTGAGCTATACCATATTTATAACTGTGCTATCCTAAGAAATCTGCTGCATTTTCTCTGTGGTCTAAAATCAGGCTGAAAGCAGTTCTATAAGATCTCTTTTCTTCTCTAGTATTCTCTGCTGTTAAATCAATGTGTCTAATGCTGTTAGGATCGGTACTTAATACAAATACATCTGATATAAAATACAGATAGTATTTATTTACTATTCCTAACTATGTTGGTGCTTCTCAGAATGCAGTTGCTGCTGTACAGAACTGAAAAAAACATAGCAAGTTAGGCAACATCTTACAATGGAATTGTACTTAATGGAAGAGGATAGTAAAGGCAGTGATTGTCCAGGTCAAAAGTGATAAAGGTGTAAGCAGGAAGTGTCAAGAGCCTTAGCTCTTTAGATTTATTTATGTATTGTTATTTCTTTCTCACGTAAATGGTAGGAAACGTTTTTCTCAAATGAAATGGTAATTTTTTTAAATGAATCCTCTGCACTGTGAGCTAAATACATTTTAGTTATCCAACTCTGGTGGCTGCTGATTACCAGGAGCATTGTTTGAAGCACCAGAGCCTACAGGTTGTGAAACAGAGAAAGCAAAGAGACAGCTCATGTGTTAAACAAACTCCCTTACAAAGCACATGCATAGTATTCTCACCTGTTGGAGCAATAACTTGCCTTTACCTTGTGCATGTTTTAAAGTTTAATGTCAACAGACCTCTCTTATCATAGTTGTAAATGGTTTTCACTTTAATGTTTAAAATAATGTCTCTCTCATACCATTAAGCTGCACCAAAGAACCTGTCATTCATAAATCATAGATGAAAAGGACACACTAATGCACAAATTTTGCTTGTTTAAAATTTGAGAGTGCATGTAAAGTAGGGAACTGGAGATTAAAAAAATAATACAGGAACAGGAGTGAGTAAAAGCGGATAGAACAAAGTGAAGGGGAAGTAGCTTTTTAGTGTAGGTGGATGATGAAATCTTAATGAAGAAACAGGCATTATAAAAATGTATCCTTCCACTCTGAAGTGCTCCAGGTTACAGTTGCAGGGTATGTAGTATTATAAATAAACATAAGCTTCTGCAGTTTTTACGTCATTTATCCACCCCATGTTGCAAAGCTGGAGAGTAGGGATTAAGCCAGGCAACCTTTGCTCTTTAGTTTAGCCACAGATGTCTAATTGCTGGCTTAAAGGTGTGACTCTGGTGCCAAATAAATTTTGCAAGCAATGGCCTTATACTAGATGAAAAGGTTTCCTTATAATCTATACTGGTAGATAGGAGCATGGGATCAAATAGGGACTTGCTGAAGCATCAGGTACAGTTCCCTGTCTATGAACACAATTATGCTTTCCACAAAATATCTGAAAGGAACAGAACTCATGAATTTATTTAGTTGTGTTGCTTTTTGTTGTGTTCTCTACCTTCCTTCCCTGTCTTCTAAGCAAGTTCTACTGCCTGCCCTTAGTATTTGGAACTGAAACTGATACACAAGACAGCAAACTAACTTGGTCAAGATAGCTCTTAACTGCCCTGAATCACAGTTGTAAACTTCTGCTGATTTCTCTATAGCCCACTACCCGATGTGCGCATGAATGAAGGTAGGAATCAGGTAAGAGTGTTGTGTGGTGTCATCGGTTCCATTGAACCTGACTGATTTCTGGTCCCTGTTTTTTGTGGCTGGTTGAAAGATAATCACAGAATATGTGTTCTCTTTTGTAGCCAGCACTTTTATAGGTATATTTGTAAAAGCTTATGCTTCAACATAGTTTTGGTAATTCCTGCCCTTTGGGTGAAATCAAACCATAATCATCAGCTTCCATCTCTTAAACCTCACTGTGGCATGGTCAGCTTTGATGACTGGGGGACATGTTTTTGTGATGTTTTCGAGCCTGTCTTATTACTCCTATTGTTGTCAGCTCTACTGTCCCTGAATTTTCAGTGAAGTCAAGCATAGATGTCCACAGCTCCTGTCAGCTGGGTGTCCACAGCTTCTGGGTCTTCTCCTGTCTTTCTTTTCTCATAAGTAAACTTCTAAAGCTCTTCATCACAAACTACCCCTTCTAGGTAACTCAAAAGACACTCTGAAAACTTTTTGAATAATGTATGAATTCAGAAAAGTTCTGGTCTAACGCAGTACTGGAATTCACACTGAATGTAGATCAGGGGAGTAGATCTGCTACACTTTGTGTGATCCACGTACATGTTTCACTGATTTTCTTCTCATGAACTTTCAGGTCTGGTTCAGGATAATAAGACCTCAAGGTTACTGGATAAAACAATAAACATCCTTGCTCGTGGAAAGACAAAATAATGCTCAGTGATAGGAATCACAGAGGAGATATGTTAAGTATTTAAAGTAAGAAAACAAAAGTTTCTTTTAAAAGTTAAGACATTGGTAAAATGGAGAGAGTAATGATATGGAAACTACTCACACAGTATAACTTAGTGAAATTGCCTATTCTTCACTTGTCAGTTACCTATAAATAAGATTTTTTTTTTCCCCAAAGGTATTTGTGTTAAATTGTTCAGTTGCTATATGGTCCTGATCCACCACCAAGTTGATAGGAATTTCATCGCTGTAAGTGAAAAGAGGTTTAGACCAAACCAAACCTCTTTCAAAACTTCTTTTCTTCATACATACTTGATTATTTCCTGTTCATTACACTATGTCATTTGCCATACACACTGCTATAATTTATCTGTTCCCTGAGCAAATACATCAAATGTGTGTAAACAAAGAAAGGAAGGTGAATGTGTAAATTCTTGCTGTGAAACTTAGAAAAATATGTTTTCCCTGGCTTCAAGTAAGCAAATTTCATATGCACAATGAATATGCAAAGAATACAATTTACTGTGATGAAAGAGGGTTGGTGGCAGAATAGAACTATCTGTCTTAGTGAAAACAGAAATCCCTGAACATAACAAAGATTTACCTATGGAATTTTGGCTTTCCACCAACAGTTCTTTGAAGAAAACTGTAAAATCAGTGACCATAACTTTTTATTGTAATCCACTAAAAGCACTGAAGATAAAAGTTTAAAAACCACCCATGAAAGCTGTTGTCCTGAGAAATTTACACACCTGTTTCCCCCTCATTGTTTCTTAGAATTACAGCTGGAGCACAGCCATGCTTACCTAAGATTTTGGGGGTGTCACAATAAAAATGGTGAGGTTGTGAGAAGGGAAAAAGTGAGGCAAGTACCCCACAAGACAGCATGTTTTCTGTCTTTTGCTCTTAATCCATTGCTTCTTGACCTCCCTTTATTGACTTAATGCAGAAAATGATCTGCTGGCTTTCCTCTTAATCATCCAAACTTGGGGTCATCACTATTCATCTTACTGTCTTCAGGACACTTTTCTATGGGCTGAACAGTTTCAGTTTCTGCATCTCTTTTGCCAAGTCAGGTTTCTCTGGGTTTTGGGAGCAATGTGTTCTATTTTTTAATTTTAGTTATCCTTCTCAAGCGTCTCTCCAAGGGACTAGTAGTTGCTTAATCTCAGAGTATTCAGTAATGCCTGGGAGCTGATATTCATGAAGAGACATTCTCTCCTTAAGCCCATCTGATTTTTATGTCTCGATGTAATATTTCTGTATAGCTGAACAGAAAGATACCTTGGGGGGGGGAGGGGGCTGAGCTTTTTCTATCTTGTTTTCTTAATGTAATTTTCAACCCTGTGGATTTCCTGTTGAAATAACAGAAGTGTGAAGGTATTCCAGTGCTAGGGAGTTGTTAACAGCTATGCTCTCATTTTATTCACTTTTCCATGACAGCCAAAGCAGTTTTAGGTGAAAAAGTAATGTATTTGAGTTTTTTTTTAGTATAGTATGTATATCTGAAATTAGAAAATGACAGTGTTGTCTGTCAGCTCACTGCTGGCCATTCAGGCACTGTGGATAACAATTTGAGATTCTCTCTGCAAAGGGTTGGTCCAAATATATTATAGCACATAGCAATGTCCCAACAGTGTTTTAGATATGTGCACTGATACAGAATGACACTTGAACCTTGAAAGAAATCATCAAGTAAGAGATTGTGGCCTCATGGCAGAGAAACTTTGTGTATTTTATTTCTACTACCCATTGTACTGTTCCTAAAGTGGATGTCAATAATTTATTTACAAATCAGAGTTTCTCAGTCTTGAGTTGTGAAAGAAATGAGAACAAACTATCTCTCTAAATCATTAGTGAAAGGCTTCAGTGCTGAAAGGAAGCCTTGCATAGCTGAAAATGTGAAATCATTAAATTACATTATTTAAACAGCATCAGGTCATATTTTAGCAGCAACACAATGGAAGGGGAAATGTATTAAACATCTTGGAGATAGGAAACAGCCATTAAAATGCACTTATATGGGTTATAATAGACATAGAAAATGGTTAAAAAAATGAAAAAGGCTTTTTTATGTGGAGATCAGTCAAAAAGAAAGTTAGATGAAGACAATAGTAACAAAAAGTTAAAAAAAACCCCTATTGTTTACAATGGTGAGATCTTGTTTCATCTGAATGGAGATTTGTATAATTAATTGTGTAACAGATAAAGTAAACATGCTCTATCTCCATTCCTCCATGTACACACGCCTTAAAAATCAGAAATCAAAGAGAGATGAAAAACAAAAACGAGACAGAAAAGAAGTAAACTACAAACCTCAAATGCTTACTAATCTAGAGTCCAAATTCCAGTTTCTTAGAACATTTTTCCCTTTTAACTAAAGTGATGCAGTGCCTATTCATTTGTATTCCCCTTCAAGTAACATGAAATAGCTTTCAGAGTCTACAGAAAGGCAGTGTTTCACTTATGTATTTTAATGAGCACCAATGTCAGTAATAATCAAAATGATGTTTCACTTAGAGGAATAGTTTATTCCCAGGTACTTTTGCTGTGTACTAACATAACCAGAACAAGAATGACAAGAACCAAGAAAAAGAGCTGCACTCATAGCAATTTCTGTGAAGCCCTCAAACCCAATATACCTCTCCTATCTCTGTATAAATGCTTTACAAAAACAGTCACTGTGAAGGGCTCACTTACACAAAGAAGGGGTTAGCCAACCTCCAAGACAAAGCTCCCGAGCTTAGTACATGGAAAGAAATAGGAGGGATCCATAAGCACACTGTGGCATGCATAGAGCGTCTGTGGATTAGCAGGTTTCCTCAGGCTAACAGCTGTGTCCCACCCAAACTATGTTTTAGAATAACTGAAGTAATATGCAGAAGATGGGATGGGTTGTCTCTTTCTGGTCTCCCAGGAAATGTTCTTTAGGGGAGGCATAATTTGTTTTTGGAAGAAAGGTCAAAACCTGCTCTTCTGAAGGTAGTACAGGTAGAATCTCACTGGGCTGTTTGTTTATTTGTTTGGGTTTTTTTCTCCACCATACGATGCTTCTCCTCTGAGAATGTGTTGGCCCCATGTTAATTGCTCATCTTGTTCAGTGGCAAATTGCTGCCTTCAGAGAGGGAATGTGAAAGGTTCAGGTCTTTATTTAGTTACTAGTTGTTTATTGATCACTCCCAGAGTGTTTAGCTATTTGTTGTTTGGATTTTCTGCACCAGAAGTTAAAGGCCTACCTTCAGAGGCATTAAAATACAGTAGTCTTAATGTTGTGTGTGTGCTGTTGTTGACTTCCACCCAAAATAGACCTCAGACATGCCTATTTTTTTTGCTACTGATGGTTATGGAACATCGATAGTTGTTAACCTATCGGTTAACTGTCCTCTAGCAGACATGACCACTGAGCCAGGAGTTGTGGCAGGACTGGTATGCGAGACTTGGTTTTTCTGGGGACCGTACACCTTTACTGAGCCCTGACTCAGACTGATACTCCTCCTGGCAGGAATATTCTGTGTGCAGGATTATAAATGAAATTTCTGTCAACCAGAACAGGGATGCATTTTAATGCCACTTTTTAAGTATGTCTTCACACCTGTTTCCAGGAGCTCTTCTTGAATTTAGACTGTGACAGTTTAAATTAATGTAGAAAAAATTCATTCCAGTAATGTGAAGCACTTAACTTACTGTAATCTTGCAAAAGCCAAGAAATTTCAAATGCAAGTGAAAAACCTAGCTACTGTTTGTCACTCTGTTCCTCATCTCCGCATTGTGGCACACATGCTACATACAGTAGTGGATCACATACAAATAAATGGGGACATCTATATGGTATATATTCACATACAATTCTCATGCTGATCCAAGATTTTCTACTGCAATAGAGTGAGTTGTAGAAGGATTACCAGGATGGATTTGCAGCCTTCACTCTTAATTTCCTTGCCTTAGTGGATTTAAGTCAGACATTTATAGTATTTGTGGTTTAATTTCCGTTGTTTTTCCATGGTCTTTGAATTAATAAAATCCCTATGATTCATGTTTTAAAAACTCCCTGGATACAAACTTGTGTTCCGGATTTACCAGTGAGATTCTAATCAAGCACACATATATTTAGAGACTCATAAAAACAACAAAGTCTTTATTGACCAACTGGGTTTATGGGCATTTTTAATAGTGTGAATTTTGAATGCATGGAACATATGAGGTAACCACCTAAGATCCAATTTTTTTAATGTCTATTTGGTTCTGTACCACGGAACCATATACCTCCTTTTTTTTTTTTTTTTTTTTGAAGGTATCTTATGACTCTCTTATTAAAATCTTTAAGTTTATGTATCTTGAAACATTTTATAGCACTTTTTTTCTTTTTTTTTCTCTTTGAGAAGAAATTCCATCTGCCACTGAGATAGCTCCAGAAATGGGAACAGGACCTATCTGGTGACATCATAAATTATGAAAGTGAATCTTCCTTGACTTTTCTTGTCCCCAGACCTCTATGCAGTCTTATGTCCTCAGGGTAGAAAGCTGTGCTCATAGAGATCTTCAGGCCTCCATTTCATTTTGCTGCTGATCTCTGAAGCTGCTTTCATTCCTTGAATGTTTTGTCTTTATAAGCCTATTACTCTGACAGATGTAGCAGAAAGCACAGACCTGAGACCTGTGTTCTGCTCTGTGCTTTGACCCAGGTGTCCCACGTGATGGAAGACAATACCTACATGTTTTTTGCAACTCTTCCCACCTATAAACGAATGTGTGGATAGTTAGCAGTTATGCTTTTCTGTGAAGTGGCTTCAATCACTGCTGTTAGACGCCTTGAGCTCCTCAGGCACAGCTGGATCTTGGCTAAATGTTCTAAATTCTTAAGTCTTGTTTTAGTCCATAGACATGAAAGAGTCTACGCTCTTTTTCAGTAGCTGCAATAATAAGTTGAATTTTCCTTATTTTTAGATCTAGTGACCTTTTACAGCTCATAGAAGGACTGGAGGTTTCTGCCAAGGTTAATAAGATACAACACCATATAGGCTCTTAGGCAATTGCCTGCTCTAGTGTTCTTGCTTGTTTATTTTAACATGAATTTAACATGAATATTGCTTTTAAGCTTAATCATCTGTAGACTTGACATACCTTGCAGACTCTTCTTTCACTTAGTTGTGTTTTGGTATGATGAATTATGCAATGTTAAAAATAAATCTTCAGCATAAAGACAAGGTACTTGCCTTACTTTCAGTGATTAATTTTATTCAAGTAAGTGCTGATGCTTTGGATTTACAATATCTTTTCCTTTCTGTTTCTCAGATCCCATTTCAGTTTCTTTTGCCTTTCCTCATCCAGAGCTGGTTGTATCTAGCTTTTTTATTTCATCTTTTTAAGCTGTTCACAATCCAAGTATTCCTGAATGTATTCTGTACCGTGTAGCTAATTTCCCATTACATCATCAGTTATAACTGAAGAAGATATTACTCCAAAAGAAAATCCACCTTCTGGAGGTGATAAAACTGTTGTAATTTCTCTGTTAAGTTTGGCTTCTGTATTTTAGAATCCTGTTTAAAAAATAATGAAATGATAGTAGCATATTTTGAGAAAATTCACTTATTGGCAGCCTGAAAGTTTTTTCTTTTATTTTGCTTATTTTTAAAAGAATAAAACCTCTCAAGAACAAATTTTCCTATTTTATGAAAACTGTTCAGTCTAGCATCTGAACAGAGCAATCACTTTCAGATTCTCTGTTTGAGATTTTAGCTTTTCTTTTCCCAAACCAGTGCTTGAGAATTGCAAAAGAAGACTGTGTTCCCCTCCCAGCACTGTAGCATCTTTAAAAAATATTCAGTCCCAGATTCCCCATGCCAAACTTTCATTTTACTGGTAAAACCTCCAGTTCTTTAAATATTTCTTTTACTCTGCTTTAGCAGAAGTGGTCATGCAAAGTTATGTCCTATGACATTACATTTATCTAATATGAGCAGCTAGGCCAGTTGTAACCAAAATTAAAGTCATATACTATTTGCCCCATTTCTTAAAAGAATATTATTGGTTCTATGTGTAAGATTTATCAAGTGTATCTTTATGCATTTATGTTCCCATGAGTGCCATTATTTTAAAATTTCTTGGTGGTATTTATATATATTATCTGATGTTTGACATCAGATAATTTGAGTTAGCTGTGTTTGTGAGATAACTCACAAGGGAGAAAGTTGTATTAAATAAATAATAGAGATAAATTTTATACTTCCATATATTTCAAAGCTAATGCAGCTAACTTGCAGTGGAATGGTAACATGAAGACACAGTGCTATAATATGATTGATTTGTTTTGACAGCAGCCAAATAATTGAGAGTGAAAGGTGTCAGCACAGATGAAATATTGTATAAGCCACATTCAGAAGGCAACCCCAGCAGCAATAGCAACTGGAGTTTTATTTCCTTTGATATCACACTGTTACTCACTTCCAGTTTATTATAAAACCATGAAAGGTACCCAACTTTCTCTATGATGGAGGCTTTTATGGAGGGGATAGAAACAGAAGTTTGCCAGGTACTTGGTTGAATAGATACTGACAATGGGATTTATGATGAATACAATATACAAGGGTAAATTATCTTAATCTTTCCCCCTGGTTTTCTCTCTACTTTTAAACCCTTTTTGAAGGCTACTGCTTATCCGGCATTTTAGTTTGGAGGGTAAGTGACTCCCTACAGAGCAACTAGTCTATGGATTGCCTGGCAGGGAACTGATGCAAAAGCAGTGCTACTATTACCCTCCTGAGCAGTCAAACTCAGTATTAGTTCACCTCTTCTGCACTGAAACTATACAACTATACATTTTCTGGGTAACTGAGACAGGGTTGTATATTTGCTTGTATATTTACATCATGGCATCCTACTGCACTGCAAGGAATACAAAGAACTATATCATCTTTTGAGCCTAGGAGACTGCATGTGTGCAAGTAACCTAGTAGAGAAGGCAGCCAAATAGACCAGCTGAAATAATACCTGAAAGCAGCGTGGTATGAAAATCACTTTTGGCCTTTCTTAAGCGCACACTGAACAAGAGGCTACAGCATGCCTGGAAAACCGCAAGCTATAAAACTTCCTTTGTTCCAAAGCCCCATTGATTTCAGTGGAAGCCAAACTCTGAGGTACAGTTTGAACTGAAATGTATATGTCCTGCCATTCATTTCACAAATGCTACATTAAGGAGACACAGTTCAATGTGAATGACAACAGTTCTCAGTAATGAGCTCTTGCTCATGCAAAACAAAACAAACTATGACAACCATCATGTTAACAAGATCAGGAACCCTTGTGGCTTTGTAATGTAACATCTAATCTATATCTATACCTATACCTATACAAATAGAATTATCTTACTTGAAGAAAAGTAAAAACAGAACGGGATGAGATTTCCAGTACAGAACAATTTATACACAATCCCATTCCACTTGCCTTGTCTTTGTCTCCTGATCTGATAATTTTATATTTCGTATTTCATTCAAATGGAATAGTGGATATTAGAAACCAGGGCTAAGAAACCTAAATTTACTGGGAAAAGTTTTCATTGAAGTGGTGTAGGAAGGCAGGAAGTAAGCCATCATTCATAAAATATTTTGTTTTAGAGAGGTAGAGCAGATTTGAAATTGATTCGTCTGTTTTCACCATTTGCCTCATGTTAGTTTAACGTGTACAGACCAGATTTCTTCTGGAGGAAACTAAACTAGAAATTCGGCTATAAGTGCATGCTAACTGCATTCCAGATGCAAGTGGAGACAAAAAGGACCAAACTAATAGTTGGCCCTTTGGATAGCTTTGAGACACATATATTCAGTTCAAGAAATCAGAGTAAATGCAGTCCAAAGTAAAAACTCTGAACTGCAAGTAGAGGGAGAGAAAGAGACTTGGAACCAATCGCCTCTGTCTAGTCATCCTCTCATACTACAGCAAATCACTTGCTAACATTGAGGTAGACATACTTCAGGAAGAAGTCAATTGGTGACTACTGTATATGCAATGAAAATAATCCTAATTGTTTATGATTTAGAGCAACGTAATTTAAGTAGAGGCTTCTGTTAGAGCACTGAATGACCAGGTTGCAGGATTGTGTGGCTTATAGGTCTCTGCTATCAGCACCTGCAATTAAATTTAGCTTGGCACGTCTGATTTTAGCCACCAGCAGCTGTAAAATTCTGTTAGTAATTGAAGACAAATGCTGAGCATGGAATGCCTGTATGTTGTGTGTGCATGAATCTATTGATAGGCACTGAAATGGGCATGTAGGTACCTAAATCTGAAGTTCTGATCTGTATTTACTGGTATTTTATTTGCAGTGGAAACATAGGCTTACTAAGTGTCGTGTTTTCGGCACAGATGTTAGTCTCCTCATCAAGAAGTACTCAGAACTACATGAAAACATGAGTGGTTAAAAAGGCTCTCAGGAGAGTGCACGGTTTTTGTGAGAAGTCTCTGCTTTCCTTTTCTTTCTTATATGCCTTCAGATATTTTCTTTTTCCCATCCCAGCTGGCACCTTTGAGCATGTACATATGGTTCTACTGCTCCTGTTAGGCTTCAGCTAGCTCCTTCATCCAGGTGACTCTGTCCAGTAGGCTGAGGAATAGAAACTATTCCTGAGAAGAATTTCACAAAGTAAGGTATAGAGGATCTATTTAATGGAAAGACACTCAAATGTCTAGCATGCTTTCTGGTCAGTGTAATTGGGATTCCTCTTTGTTTGTTCATCTCTTGATTGTTAGAGGCATTTGTCAATCTGTTGCTGGTGGAACAAAAAGCCGCTGAAAGAAATATGAGTGGAAAAAAAAAAGGAGATAAGTGAGATAAAATCCAAAAAAGCATAGCCTGCTGGTCCTTAGATCTCCAGACAAATGGAAAAGAGAAAATAAATTTAGCTAGCCAAATGAACCGACTTGCAGGCATCTCCCATACTGAATATTTTTGTAGGCCTTTTACTGATTGGTCACATAACCCAACCTACTACTTGTTTATTTCGTTGAAGATAAAGTAATTAACTTTAGTAGTCTTGTTAGAGAATCAGACAGGTTGTCTTCATAGCAATCCCTACTCCGTAAAGATTCTAATGACTACTAATAGATGGGATCTTGGAAACTTCAGTGTTTTGAATAGCTTCCTTCTTAGATGATGGGTTTGTCTAATCAGGAAGCAAAGTAAACATTTTTCCACACACTTCTTCTGAAGTGATTCCACATCACTGTAACAAGTAAGTGGTCAGCTCTAAGTGTTGACTGTGATATGGCAGCACAGAGCCAAATCCAGAGGCCCTCAACTCTCAGTTTTAGTGAGGCAGATTCACATTAGATGTGATGCTTGAGGTCCTGTTGACATTTGTGAGTTTGGGTTTTAAAAAACTCCATGTGAAAACCCTCAAGCCTTGGCTGACTATAACCTGCAAATGGTTTGACAGGACCCTATTTACAGAGACTGCTCAAGAGCCTTTCCCTTCCCCCACTTGAGTGGTCAGCACTGACATACTACATTATGAGAAAGAGCCCCACTTAATGCAGAACTACTTTCAATTGTCGTGAGCATTCAGCCTTATTTAAACTGACACTCTCTCCATCACCCCCAAGCTAGAATTCCAATGTCAGAGTGCTTCAAGAACTTCGCATTCAAAGCCGTACTGTCTGGCAAGACCTGTGATAGAGTGGTGCAAAATAGCATTGGAAGTGAACTTCCAAGATGGAAGGAAAATCCCAAAGGTGGAGGGAGACCTGGTAATTATGGATATGCTAGGTAAGCAGACTGAAGGGAAGGCTTGCATGCGGGTTCAGATCAGGAAAGAGATTAGGAGGACCCCTGCTTCTCTCTTCCCTTGCTCTTAATCAATTCATTAAACTTCAGTGATCTGAGGTCATGCTGTTAGAAAGGGTTTACAATTCCTTTGTGTTCCAACAGCAGATAAAACCCTTCCTTCTCCCACCACACCAGGTTGCTAAAGTACCAAGAACACAAGAAAACAACCTGAGATTAGACAGCATGGAAATATCCATGCTCTGTTCCTACAGAGGAAACAGTCTATCTGTAATAAAAGAGTTAAATGACCACTAGAACACTCTTGTCTCTTAATGATTTAGCAAATGCTTATGTATGTGCCAGCTCATTTAAGCGGTCCTGGTTAATATGAAAAAAGGTCATTTTAATGATCCACTGTTTACTAACGGAGAAGCTAAGGCACAGAGTAATGAAGTGACTGCCCTATGTTTCTCAGAAGAACAATAGCAAAACTAGCCAAAGAAACCATGTTTCCGAAGTCCGGTCTGCCAAATGTGTATTTACAAATTTGAAGGGGGAGAACATTATGTTTAAATCAACGTAAGAAAAGAATATTTCAGAGAATACTATTTCAGGGTATTTTCTGGGTGTTCCTATGAGACACTTCTTACAGGTTGTTTTTAAGGATGAATCATGGTTGTCTCACAGGTATATCCAATTGACTTTAGGGTGGCTGCTTCTGTAAGTAAAATTAGCAATATTCAGTTCTATATTTTAACCCAAACAAAGGTTCTGTTGGTAATGAGAAAAAAAAACTTGTTCAGATAAAACACAGCCAATGTCCTAAATGTTCCTCTTCTTCTTCTCTCTTCTTTCTCCTTTAGAAGTATACAATTGCAGTAAGGGTTTGGGATTAAGTAATCATCTCTGCTTTCTGCAAATCTAAAGCAGTTTATGGTTTTGTTTGAGTTTTTGTTTTAAGATCAAATGTCATTGTCATGAAAGACTTTTATCTCTGCATACAGTTACATTTCAAAAATATACCTGTGTTTTAGAGGCAGGAGGGAGGAGAGGAAAAGGAGGAGTACCACTACTTGGGTCTCATGCCAGACCTTAATGTAAAATTAATTCCTTTAAAAAGATTTTTAGAAAACCACAACATTTTTCTAATGTGCATTAAGAATGTTGGAGAGCTCACTGAAGCATATACTTTGAGCTTTCAGGAGCAATCTGTAGTCAGGCATTTTAAATGAAAATTGATTTGTGATTTACATGGTCAGTGGAAAGAAAATTAACTTATGGAAGGTTGTAATGAAATATTAGACAAGTAAAAAAGTAGATGGTGATCTAGTGGAACTAAAAGTCCCATCTGGAAGAATTCTGTGACATTTTTACATTTATCTGTGTTCTGCATGAGTTGTAATGTTAGTGGTAATTTTATGGGACTGAACTGAAATGAAAAGGGTGTTATCACAGATTGCCTACAATATAGGATTGTGTTCAGTGGAGAGTCCTGTATCCTTTTCTCCATTTTCCTATAATATGACTCATTGCACTTTTTTCAGCTACTGTTGTTGAATTCATTCAGCCTTTTACTTGAGGTTATTAAAGAACATCAAATGCACACAAATACAATCTAGCAGCATATTGAAAATCAACACGCTGCTTCCACTTACTCTTGCATAGTTGAGGCACTGTCCAGGAGACCTTTTAAAATATGTGCTAAAATTACATGTTCTCTAAAACACAGATTATTAACACAGTTTTAAAAATACATTATCTTTCAATTTGTGATTCATCAGTATAGTAAGAGTAAAGAATTAAAGCTTTTCTAGAAAACATACTTCTGTTCCTCTGTTCCTTTTGAACTCTGATATTCACTGTATGATATCCCTGATTGCTCTTGCTGTCAGCTTCTTGGAGAATGAAGAAAGAGAGGCATGTCAGAATAACATGATGCCATATTCGCTGCATTCCTCTCCTGCTTTTGTACTGGAAAATCTTTCTTCTGTTTTAACAATCCAGACTTTACTGGTAATGGAAAGAGGAACTCTTGTACTACCTTCTAACAGATAATATTCTTTCTTCTGTATTCTCCATATATGACAACGACTGATTTATCATAGTCTATACAGTTTGAAATGTAGGACTCTGATATGGCAGAAGATTAATATTCTTTAGAATCAGTAAGGTCTATTAAAGCATTTGTCCAAATTAGTCCCGTTGTGGATTTAAAATATCTCAAATTTTCAAAATCTAGAAAAAAATCTTCTTGTCAAAGGCTTGCTTCCTTCTGTTATTAAATGAATTTCAATTGTATGTCCTATCAAAATCTTGTTTGTTGAGGCTATCTAATATCCCTGTTCACAGGAGAGGTGTGCTAAATTCCCTACGCAGGTGAAAATGTGTTTATGCTACTTCTTTTTCTCTGTTTTTTTTAGGAAATACATAGGTGTCATTTAAATGCATGCTAAGCATTCTAGTTTCTTTGAACTGCACAGATTTTCAACATGGGTCAAGATCATGCAGGGTTTGAGCACTGTTGACCAAACATAGACTGTAGACTTGTAACCCTTCTAATTATTATTTTTGCTAATCAAGACTGAAGAATCAAGTTTGAAATTGTACCATGTGCATATCACTGTTTTCTGAAGTAGTCTTAAACATCAGATTATACAACTAATACATGCAATGTATTAGTTTCAACAAGGGCATTATGGAAGAATACAGTTTGAAACATATCATGTTATTTCTCTGGGAAATTTATTTTATAACCATATTTGAAAGAGGAGAAATATCACAAATCCTTCACAAATCGTATCTATGATTTTCAATAGAATGATGTGGCTAATCATGGTAGGAGCAGCCTTTCTAATCGTAGGATACTGTAAAAGTCAATATTAGGTATTGGCTTTCCATCCTGTCCATCTGAAACAATATACCATAGTGAATGAAATCAGTAAATAGTGGCAAATGAACCTATTAGAAACATTAGCATTTCAAAATGACAGGTTTTGAGAAATAGATGTTAAGTGGATCCTGCAGCTGGTAATTGTCATCCTGGGAATAATTACACTAATTAATAGTTGCTAACCCCAGACCCTTGTGCCTGTGACTTTGAATGAGTTAATGATTGCAACTCTCAAGAGTGTATTGCTGGTAGATTTTCACTAAGTGTCAGCGAGTAAAAAGGCCCCAAGGGAGAGACTAGCTCTGATGGTCTTTAGGGTCCCCATTTTTACAAACCACAAGTACATCACTGAATGATCAGATAACGTCTCCTCAGACCACAAAGTAGTTGGAGATTTTCTAATGAAGAGATCCATTTCATCATAAAGTTCCTGATTTGTAAAGTTAATATTAGGTTCATGTAACCTTGGATTCATAGCACTTGCAATCAGCAGGTTTTACTTTTGAGGCTGTGCATTAAATGAACACCAAACTCCAGTTTTTTCCATTGTCTTTCCTCCTGACCTAGTTAAGTGTATTCAATTTCTCCTGCAGTTACTTTAAAATGCTGTCAAATCTTTATTGGCAAAATTTAATTTCTGTAGGCTTTAAAGGTCTGGGAAACTTATTTTACCTAGGTGAGTGGGTCTAATTCCTTTGACTATTCTGTTCTCTTTCTCTGTCTCTCTTTCATCCCTTCCCCCCAAATAAATAACTATATGAATCCTGTAATATCCATAAATTCCAGGCATATAATCTAGCTGTCTTCTGAGGGTGAATATTAGGCATAACTTTGTATTGTTAAAATCAGTAGTTGCCTGATGTCAAGATGGCAAGTGAGGAATTCCAGTAAAGCCAAGATTATGTTCGTGAAGTACAAAGGAAAATGCAAGGAGAGCTGTATTTCTCTTGGTCTTGAAGACTTTGAATGAAAGGATTATTAATATACTTTTGAATATTAGTCCATGATCTTTGATCAGATGGAAGGATAAAAGAGACTGAGTGTTGTCCTATGTAAGATCTTAACTGCATTGGCTGCTTCTGATATTTTCCCATGGCCCTTCACATGGACAAGAGAACTCCTTAAGGTCAGTGTGACTTGTCCTGTTCTGAGCCTTACACTGCTAGTTCACAAAGGTCCTAGCCATCTTTTGTTCTGTAGAAAAGGAGAACTGATTATAGAAAAATCTATGGAAGTTTCAAAAAATTGGAAAAGTCAGTGCTTCAATGTTGCTTTGAACACAGAATCTGGAACAAAAACCTAGTATCTGTATAGCACTTAGAAGCAGGAAAAAATATGGAAGTTGTATAGGCAGCTTACTCATTTCTACAGTCTGCAATAGGGAAATTTTGTAAACTTTTTTTTTTTTTCAGCACTGATTTCTGATAGGCTTGTGCCTTTTTTTTTTTTTTTGCTTTCTTTGGTTTACTAATTGTGCTCATAAAACAAGTGTGCATAGTGCCAAAGTAAGAATGCTGAAATTTCTAAGGAAGAAAACAGTATGAATTTTAGGTGCCACATATGTATTAAGTGGCTCTTTTAGAAACCTCAGTGCCATGTAGACTGAGAGGAAAGTGTCCCCCAGCTTTTGAAACCAGATATAAACATTAAATCATTGCTATCTCCCTTAATTAAGATCCTGTGTTTCCACCCATGACAATTTAAGGAATAGTATGTTTTATAATGGTAAGTATATAATTTGTGTCAGAAGGAACAAACTGTTAGAAAGGTATCAAAGCAGCAGAGCAAAAACGTACAAAATAGTCCAAGAAACATATTCCTTTGACAACGACCATCATTAGTTCTTTCAAAAGATTTGATCTCTGACATATGTTAAAAAACCTGAAATATTTTAAGTAGTTCATGTTGTGTTATGCCATGGCAGCAGTGATGAAGCTCAGCTGTCTTTATCTTCATTCAGACCCCTGAGGGGGGGTGGAAAATAGGAAGATGATATCAGGTTAACTGCAGGACTGCTTATCCACTTGTTTTACTCAAGAAAATGAATGAGATCTATATTTTGCTGTATTTATACAGAATGTTTCAAGGATGCAAATGTCAGTGTTATAAGTTAAGCAAAAGAATACCAGAATATTATGGAACAAGAAAAGAATCCCAAGTAACAAAAGACTTTGGAGGAAACAGAAACTAGGTGGAAGATAATATTCATGGACGCTGCAACCCATCCAACCAACAAGGCAAGGTGAAACAAATGGCACTGAAAATACCTCATCTGTCCAAACCAGTAGATATTACATACAGGAAGAAAGGAATAGAGGAATAGTGGTAAAGAAACTACTTTGTGAATAAATAAGGGGGCTTGTCTTTCAGAACTACAGAGCAGGGCCTTAGTTTTTGAACTCAGACAGTGGCAAAAAGAGCTGGCACAGCTCTGAAACACTCTGAAAATGGTCACAGAGCCCATGAGGTCTCCATATGTCAGTGATGAGAGTGAGCCTGCCCCTGGTAGACAACAGTCGTTGCCTAGTGACAAAGTCAACCAGACAGTGCATAAACCCTTGTCATTTGACATCAACGAAGCAGATTAGGTCTTTTGTTCCAGACATCAAAAAGATCATGAGACTTGTGCAAGAGAGCAAAGAACACAAACTGGAGGCTTGCAGTGAGTGGTCTCATTTTCTTCTGAGTTGCAAAATAATTAATTTTACTTAGAGAGTTAGTCCTTAGACTGATCTCACTAAAACTGGGAATTAGGTGCTAAATTTCCAGAGGTCTATGGCTAGACATGGTCTATCTTTGTGTTCTAGAGAGAACATGGACTTCATTGAAATCTGTCTGTTTAAACCACAAAAAGCTCTCATTGCCTTCTTTGTGTGTTTTTAGACTTTGATTTACTGTGCTTCAAAAGACAGCAGTCTAAGCAGGAAAATTTTGATTCTGAGTTAGTATTATAGGATAAAAGGTTAGAGAAAAATCACAAAATGAAAATTAAATCTGGATTTGAGATGGACAGAGAAACAGTAAATCCAAATAGGCAGTGAGGCACAAAAATGTTAATCATAAAGCCAAACAGTATAAATCAGGCAAACCTGGAATTAAGCAAAAATGTGAAGAGACATCCTGGCCCTATTGGATGGAAGATCAGAATTTCCTTTGATACTAGTCCAGTCAAGATTTTGCCACTGTGGGGGGAAAACAGAAGGACTAAACACATGGAGTAAAAAATGAAGGACTTGGGTGAGCCAACTTGTCTCTGGAGGCATGATGTATCAGAGAGCCCTTTTTTCCTCTCCAGTTAAAATCCTTGGTTAAATTGTGTCAGCACTGCTGACAGTGTGGATCCATGACCTGAAGAGGTGATAATTCTTATTTGTTAAAGAAATGCTACTCATTTTCAAGTATCTCTTTGTGACTCTTTGCCACTATCATCTTTGAAATAGTGTCGTGATAATTCAGCCCATGGAAACAAGATGTCCATCATAACATGCTTGTCATGGAATAGAACATTTATGAAATAAATATTTGAGTGTGACTGTAAATGTATTTTACTACTGTTTTGAGTGGTGCGGGGAAAGCCTTGCTAGTTGGAAGCAAGATGGAGAAAGATATGAGAGGGTGACTCTTCTGGTAAAAAAAAAAAAAAGAACCAAAACCAACAGAAAGACATTATGTTCTGGTTTTAAAATTTTCCTGCACAGTAAAACTAAATCAGCCAAATCTCTCCAGAGGTATATTTTATCAGCTAAGGACATAAAAAAATAGCAGAATCTGCTCCTCAGTGTACAAAAATTGTCTCAGCATTTAAATAGAGCTGCTACCATAATACATAGATACAAGCAATGTCATTATGCTAGAATTCTTGCTGTACAGCAGTTAAATTTCAAGAAATGTCAGAAGCTTCTTTCAGATAGAATTGCAGAATTTGACCACATTTTCCAGTGCTCATCTCTCTTCAGTGAGGCTGTACAGCTGGTAGCCATAAAACAGGCACTCTTGATATATTTTTAGCCACAATTCCACCTACCACCAGAATGCCAAGATGTTTCTCCTTGGTATTTGGTGTACCTTTTTGCAAGAAAACAGGAGTATTTTATAGTTTATTAGGATTCAGTGGTTATATGTCAGAAATTCTTATTATGAAATGCTTTTGTAAACAAACTAGATTCCACTGGGAAATATACAGGCACCGTTCCTTTTTTTTTTCCTGGGTTTTTTATTATTATTTTTAATTAGTGCTCTCCACAGAGTGTTGAAAGTTATGATAAACATTTCCTGGAGCAGATTTTAAACCTGTAACTCTGAGGAAGAAATATGCATTTAAAGATGTTGTTTTATATTTTGATTCTGAAGGGGATAAAAAAAATTATTCTCAGTAGATGCTTTACAATTTCTTTTCTCAAAAGAAGTTATAGGATATTTAATGAAGGATGTCTATCCTGGCATTAATACTGAGCTTATTTTCTGTGTTTGTGTTTATTATTTTCTAAAATACAGGACTTCAAACAGTTAAAGCACCAGGCTCAGCCAATATGGAGATACAGCTGAATTTGAAATTTACTATATGCTGTTTCTGCTTTTCATTTTTTACCATTTCACACCTTGTCCGCATCTCGAGCAAGCTTGTAAGTTTCCAGCGCATACATTTCTTGTGATGATATATTGTCCTGGTGGAAAATTTCATTTACTGGCTGTGCCCTTTGCTGAACCTGTTGCTAGTCAGGGAACATGATAAGCGTATAAGTAGCGTGCTACTTCATTTATCATACATCGTTTTAGACACTAAAATATCTCATATACAATTCTACATTCTGCACCAAGGGAAACTATTAAACTTGCAGGGAAAAAATCTACAAATAAATAATCAGTTTATAATATATAAATGTATCATCCTAATAAAAATTAATCAAAGTTTATACTAAGACTGTAAGTGCCCTTTATGTTTTTTATAGCCTCAGTAACCACATGCTCTCAAACACTAATAGAAAATATCTGGCTTTTGTGATTTTGTGTGTAGAAAAATTGAAAGATATAAAAATACTGTATATTTTTAATAATTGAATTACGTTGCAAATAAATCACAGGCTTAAAGATCCAGCATTGTCAAGAACTTTCTGCTCTCCTAATATTTCTCTCTGGTTTAAACTTTCACTGTATCTTGTTTAAAAGGACATTAGATTTAAAAAGCAACCAGAAAAGCAACACCAACAAAATCCTTTAACATTTAAGAAATTTAGAACTCAACAGAAAGAAAACAATAGCAAGAAATTTAAGGTCAAATAAAACCAAGTCTATCTGATGTACTAGCTGTTCCTAGCAGAGCAGGTCAGGCCTCTCTAATTCAGTAACTTGTCATCTATTGATTTCAAAGGCTCTTCAGACCATCACCACAATATTTTACTACAAGCTGCTTTTTATTTCCGACATAAAATAATCTACATCTAGTCAAGATGTTGCATTTGCAATGTTGAATGCAAAGCCATGCTTACACTAATTACAACCAACACTAAGATATTGGAGCATGAAAAAGTATATCTTACATTTATATAGCACCTTTTATCCTGCATCCTTTAAAAATTGGACATAAAAGAGCCATTTCAACTACCTCTCATATATATCCATTTCTAGGGAGGAGTAGAAGCATTTAATGGCTCACAGTGACTTTGAATTCTAACTTTGAGTTAGAACTGAAGCTGGATTTGTTAAATAGAGTTTAATTACATGCACTGTAGTTTCAGTAGGTTATCAGAGCTAATGCAGATATGTCTGGGGAGAATAGAGGAGGGAGAGAGAGAAGAGGAATGAGAAAGCAAAACTAACTCCCATGTCACCCATCTCATTGGGGAGAGGGAGGAAATCTGCATACAGGGTAGAGATTTTTGTACTTTTGAAAACTTTCTCTTTAGAAAAGATTCCAGGTCACGTGATAGAATAAAATCTCCGAAACAGGTTTCCTTCAGCTGAGAGGTTTTCCATCAGAGTCCGTGTCAGAACTCATCATCATGGCACATGAAATACGAAATGTTGATACGCAAGTGATCTGAATAGGAAAACTGTTGTTTTGTTGCAGTCATAACTCATCTAGAGGAAGAAAAGGGAAACAACAGAAGCCAAGTAATTTCCTTATGTAATCGCCACATACTGTAAACAACTTATGGGAAAGGAAGGAAGCAGAACTGGTGCTGTACAAAATGACAGATTTAGTCTAATGCTTCACAGCAAGGAGATTTCATTCACATCTATATCTTTTTGAAGGAACAAATAGGTAACAATTTCAGTATGACTGAAATTTGACACTAATAGCTGTGATTGGCTTATAAGAGAAAGACGTTTGCAAGGTTTATTTAAAAACAGAACGGTATTTTTACCCATTTAAAACTCATCAGTAGAGAGATTCAAACTCAAGTCAGGTTCAGGAGTTACAAATTCTCCTCTAGAATTTTATGTGTAGATTCATTTACAGTTGACAGGAGACTGCAAGGGCAGACACTCAGAAGTTTCTGGTATAGAACTGAGTGATTTGTTGAGCTTCAACAGAATTGCTAAAATCAATTAGGTTTAAGTAGTTTATGCTTATCTATAAGCAGGAGATTATGTATACTATACAAGAACTTATGCAAGAGCTTTGCACAAGAACAGATAGTTTCACAATTAAAAAATGTCAATTGCATTTCTTCATGACCAGGTACTTCAGGTCAGTGCAAGAAGACAAATACACGCTGCATTTAGTTTTCAGGAAGCAATGTGATGCAAAGTGATTGATAAAAAAGTTCAGGTCATGCCTGAACCAACTAGAGTGGAGGACATATGTCCTCCTTTGGAATGGTTTGAAATGTAAACAACCATGGCTTTTCCAATATCAAACAGATGAGCTCAGCATAGTGAGGGATCAACATAGAATAGAAATAATTTCTCTCATGTTGAACATGCCTCACCTTCTTTGCCTTGCCAGCTATTTTCATATTCTGTTAAAGTGGTAAAAGATCCTCATTCACCTTGTTTTTTCAAGCTGCTGATAAAACACAGCATATTTAATATGAGTATAGAAGACAGGAAGAAACTCCTATGTGTTATGGAGGAAAGATTGTTGAGATACTTTAGTCAATGATGTTCTCATTTGTTCTCCTGAAAGATATCCAAGCCTGGTTAGTAGAACAGTTGATTTTATTGTGTTGGGTTTGTAGATTTAAAGATAGCTGTTGAAGAAAGTCTGTGCATAGATACAGTAAGAAAAAAAATTAATAAAAAAAAGCAGGCAACTATGGCTTTATTGTGTAGTAATAGTGGCTTGTGTGCCCATGATTTGTATCATTTTGCCATCTAAACATGCACTACTGCCATTAATATCACTGTTACATAATGTTATACTCAATTCATTGCTGAGGAAATTAAGATGCTGAGAAGTCAGGGAGCAATAAAACCCAAGATCTACCTCCAAATATTTTGCTCTGAAGTGGTCCCCTTCCTGTCTACACAGTATTTTCTTCCCTTCTGTGATCAGTCTAAAAACAGACTCAGAGAAAGGAAACGTCCTGGTAAAGAATGGAGATTACAGGATCAACAGTTGTTTCTTTTTTAAACGAGAGACATCCATTGAAGAAGACATAGACCTCTCATTCCTTGTTACGTATTCCTTAGCACCACTTTAGTTGCTGTCCCCTTGATTTATGTTTCTGGAGACAAGTGTTTTGTGTTGATGCCCTAGATTTGAGGTACTTCAAGTTTGGGAGAAGTTCTGGACGAAGAGGAAGACAGAACTCTGTTATGCTCTTACCGCAGAACTCCTTGGCAAAACCAGAGCAATAGCATGCAGTCCCAGCAGAAGGGAGTGAACCACACTCGGTTACAGGCAGTTGTGCTCTCTTGTGCTTTCCTGTGAGGCTGAGGAGACAGAGGGAGAGAAACATGGAGCACCAGCAGTCCTAATTTCTTATGGCTCAATACACTTGATGGCAGTTTTTCTCAAGGTTTTGGTTTAGGGTAAAAGATATTTTGACTTCTGATAGTAACTACTAAGCTTAGAGGTAAGTTATTAAACTTACTTATTGAATAGCTACCTTCAAAGGTAGCTATTAAACTTATTAAGTCATTAAAAATATTTTCATGGTCTCTATAATTCTGTTTCCACAAAGCAGTGAGGCAGAGCTTCAACTTGTTCTTGCTCTATGTAGACTTCCTAGATAGAGGTATCTCTGCAAAAAATTATGGTTATTTTTGTTTAGTTGCTTGTTTATATTTTGTTTTACATAGGTGCCAGTGAACAAACTGAGATCCCATTGTACTGCCCACTTTAAAAATACAGAACTACAAGGTCCCCAAAGCTGCATGTAACGCACAAGACCACAGATTAACACAGTCAGATAGGGAATACAAAAACCAGTAAAGGAGTAGTGGTCAGTATAGCCTTAGCATATACTGTCTGTCCTTGAACAGTAAATGACAGATAACAGGAGAAGAAGAAGGGCAAAGGTGGGAATACAGATCCTTGAAAATGAAAACAAGCAACTTATATTTTATGTGATGAAAAAAAGGGTAAACAAACTAAACCATATGAAGAGACATCTTAAACAGTGTCTGTGGAGAATCAGCAGCACTCTAAAAGAGTAAAACGAGACCAATTTATTTTCTTGTGAGCAAAAAAAAAGGATACTGTAAGAGTTTGGACAAGAGCTTTGGTTGTGCAAGTAGTTAGGGAAAACCTTAAAATAGGTTATGTGTGAAGAAACCGTATGATTTAGGAATTGACAAGCAGATTTATTTGCTGTCAGCATATAGACAGAATTGAATTTGTGTCTTTGGATGAATTGGATAAAGTATTATGGGGGCTGGCCAGGAATGGGATCTGAAGAAACTGTTATAGGAATCTGGAAGAGGGATTAGAAGGATCTTCTGCAAGGCATGGCAATGAAACTCTTAGAAATGTGAGACGTGAAGTGCTCTAGGACAGAGCACTGAATCAGAACAAGTCCTTTTGAGTGCTAATTATGGGAGATAGGTTGTAAAGGTATATGGTGAAATTAGTAAAAAACTTTAGGCTGTGATTGTGTGTGTTTAATTATTAATGAACTGAAGAAGACAGCTGGAGCAATAGCTGTAGTGCCATATGAGGACAAAGAGGAAGTAAAGGCTAATATTTTTATATTTATATTTATTTTTCTAAAAATAAAGAATATTAATAAAGTATTTTTAAAAGGAAGAGCCATCAGGACATGAAAGGTGATGAACAAAAGGCAATGAAGATATCTCTAATGAGTGGGACTAGTGACACAACAAATAAGAAATTGATGGTTGGAAAGAGAGAAAGTTATATCTACACTGTATTTTGTCAGGTCCCCCTTGGACTATATCAGAGCAATACTATGTGTAAAAAGGAGTGAAAAAAACAGAATATGAAGAGAAAGCTGGTAGTTTCCTCATGAAGAAGTATTTGGGATAGTGTGATACATTAACTATACAGTAGAAGGGAGAGAAGACTTGGATTCAGGGTTATTGAAAGGAAAAGAATGAGGAAAAGAATAATGCTGTGATGTGAAATAGAAACAACAGAATGGGGGAAGCAGCCTGTTCTGCTCACAAGCTAATTCGGGTCAAACAATGCTGGGATAGGAGGGACTTCCACACGGGATGGTTTTCAAAGCAGCAGCACTGCAGTGGTACCCACTTGCCAACAAATCACAGATTCTTCTAATCACCTCAGAAATGCTCTGTGTATTCCAGAAGGAATTTAAGAGAAGAAGACAAAGAGAGTAATCACTTTAATTTTCGCCCTGAAATTCAGTACTTAAAATTATGCCTCTGGAGAAATGCTCAGCACTAAATTAACAAATTCCTGTACCGTTGAATGCAAATCTGAAAAAAACTTTATAGCTTTCGGGTTTTTTTTGCTGCCTCCCTCTTATTTGTAACATATCTTTAGGGAAAAAACTCTTTCAAACTTGTTGAGATGCATTGATTTTCAGAAGCAAATGGGTTTTCAGGAGTGTCACAGCAGCTCATCTCTTGTTGCCACTGTCCCTTTCCAGCTACAAGAGAAGTGAAAGTGATGCAGATAATGACTTTCCACATCATTTGACTTCTTTAAATTCTTGATTCAACTAATTATTTAATTTTACTGTATAGCCAGATAACTATTCAACCATGTTTCCACTTGTTCATACTCAGTCCATTAGGTCAACAAATATACAACCCTGTAAATGTGTGTATCATGTTTCAGAGTTATGTATTTAACATGAAAAATACCATTAGTTTGGTGTACATTCAGCTATGATTTCGGAGGCATGGTTACATCATTCAGAAAGTGATGACCTAAGATTAGGGGGGAATCAAGCTTGTCCTCCAGCTGCAAGGTTATTTTTTTTTTCATAATAGTATGTTTTCCTCATTCCTTCTTGGTTAATCTTGTAACATATTATATTATTGCACAGGTATTGAGGAGAGGGAGGCTTTTTATGCCGTCTGTTGAGTATTCCTACTCTAGAATACATTGTCTTTACTATGTGGAGTTGTATTTTAATGTATAATATTATTATTCCCCTGATTTCTATGTGGTACTACTCAGCATAATTAAGCTTGGCAGTTTCAGGTCTTTTGTGTTCTAACATGCACCTTTTTAGTTTGGAAAAAATACATTTGAATAAAGATGTTCCTACCAAAAAGCTGAAAAAGCTAAACACTATTCTAATAGGACTCCACACAAGAAATTTTCATGAGGAAACCAAGGTGGAAGATGTGTTTTCCAGCTGAGTGCTTTGTCAGTGGCTATTGGCAAGCAAACATTTTTTCAATGAAGTTCTTAAGCGGGAGAACAAGACAAAGTAAACCCATATTTAAGCTCATGCAGAATAATAAGATGGTTGCATTCACTCAGTAAAAGTAGAATTATAGGATAGGAAGAAAGTAAGTAAGTGAGAAAGTTAAAGGAGCCCTCTTTCACATTTCTGACTAGTCACACCCCCCTTTTGTAACTGCATAACATATATTTGTACTAGTAGTGACATAGACTATTCAGCTATTTTTCACTGAGTTTCCTTCAAAGCTGTTGTTATAAACAATAAATATTCTACATTTTTTCAGGGAAAAATGTCAGTGCAGAAATTGTGAGGCTTTGAGATAATGAAACTATTGTTCTTACAAAGATAACATGAAGTACTCCTTAATGATAATATTACATTTTTTAAGTGGATTTAGTTGAAAGCTATGCTGATTTCAACATACCGTCAACGTATCTTCACCTAGAGTCTCCGTGGTGTTGACTTATAGGTCTATCCAACTTCTCATGACTTCCCTTAACCTGTCTTGGATTGTCTTTCTGATATTTTGTTTTTCCAGAGATGCCTCAACTTTCACCATGGTCTGTCACTTCTAACAACATCCCCTTCATTAGTCTGTCATTTAACCTGTCTTTGAGTTCCCTATTTCTTCCCTTGTGCATCCAAGCCCTACCGAAAACTTGCCACTTTAATGTTTTCAAACAGTTCAAATAGTTTCTCTCTACCATTAATAAAACTTTAATGTGTCTCCTTTCTTATTCTGGTCGTTTTCCTTCTCCCTTTCCTAACATACCCTCTTAAAGATCTATGTCCTTTCTGAGCTCAGTCACGAGGATCTATACTTTTCAATCTGATCTCTTGAGAAGCCTTGCATTGCTACCAATCTGTTGTCAATGTTTGTGTTCTGTGCCAGTAACTTTCTGCTCATTTCCTATATTTTTGCTCATATTTTCTCCCTTCTTTTGATCAATCTGTTGATGTAGAATAAAAATACCTCTGTAAAAAGTATTGAACATCTTTTTCTGAATTAGCAGTCACTTAGTCATGGATGTTCACTCAGTTCAGGAAAGACACTGAGGTGCTGGAGCAGGTCCAGAGAAGAGCAACCAGGCTGGTGAAGGGACACGAGCACAAATCCTATGAGGAGAGACTGAGGGAGCTGGGGTTGTTTAGCCTGGAGAAGAGGAGGCTCAGGGGTGACCTCATCACTCT
>JAYRBT010000082.1:50386457-50405749 GCA_036023395.1 Myiotriccus ornatus
TTTACAGAGAGAGTGATCAGGCATTGGAACGGCCTGCCCAGAGAGGTGGTGGATTCACCATCCCTGGAGGTTTTTAAGATGAGGCTGGATGTGTCACTGAGTACCATGACCTAGTAATCACAGTGGGGTTAGATCAAGGGTTGGACTTGATGATCTCAGAGATCTCTTCCAACCCAGTTAATTCTATGATTCTATGATTCTATGTACTATTCTTGCCTTCACTCTCAGGCCAAACACCTACTCATATCCATTCTAGGGACATATTAACAGTGATTATTCATAGTGGTATATATGCATATTAACCTCTGCTAATTTTAAATTTCATGTGTGTATATGCATTCATTTTAATATTTTCAAAAATTGTCAGGATCTTAATTTAAAAGGCTGAAAAATACCATATATGTAATTTCCTGGTTTCCTTTTATCCTTTCTTCTGGCAATAGTTTTGCACTTTCACAGTTTAAAGGTTTTATTTTTTCTTTGTAATTTTATAGAATCTTTCACATGAGGTAACATTTAGCTTTTTGAGTAGATCTTGTAGTGTTAGGGTTTATTTGTACTCCAGGCAGCACTTAGCAGCATTGATCAAAGACATCACATGCTAGAAACTTCACAAATGCACATTAACACAATTATTCTTGTCTTGGGCAGTTCCCAGTTCCAGCTGTGATCAGATGTGCTGCGTGAAAGCAGCACACAATGGAAGGAAAACAAGCTGCTGTGTATTAAGCCAAGTTCTCAGTTCACCATTTACCTGGCCAAAGTTTGCTAGTAAAACATTATAAATGTGGGGACAATGGGATGGGTTTGTGGATACTAGATTACAGTTCTTCCATGTCTATGGGTGAGGAGATACTTTCTCAATAAACTGTAATATGCTTGAAGAAAAACCTGTGTATCTTGTGTTGTGTTGGATGCATTAGTGCTCAGCAGGTAACCTTCACCTTAATTGCTGTTGCTTTTCAGTATTCAAATGTTAAAACGTTGCTTATAATTATGTCTTTAATGTGGCATTTTTGTAAACTCATCTGTTTTAGGGAGAGAAAGACTAGGAGAGAGAAATTGTGGGTGTGAGCAGAGATAATCATAACTATTTCTTTCATAAGCATGGCAAATGGTTTTTGATATGGGAAAAAGGAAGAAATGACTACTCTGTAGAAACAGCCAGCCATGTCTTCTCCTCAGTTACTTTGGACCCAGAAGTCTGGACTCCCTTCAGTGGGACTTTTTGCCAGTTTGGTTTTGTCATCTTCCTCAAGTTAAATCTTGTAAGTTGATGAGGAAACCAGTGCAGCCAAAGGAGTAGTTGCTATAGGAAAGGATTGAGAACAGAGCTGCTGGTCTTCATCTCAGCATGTCTGATGGTGGGACGTCTTCAACTTATGAGAATGTTCTGTACACAGACTTATTTCTTTAATTTTGCATGTTTTATTTAGCATGAAAACTAACAAAGATGAATATACTAATTCATAAATAGGATAGTGTTGATTCTTTCCAGAAGCAGTCATCTATGACCCTGAAATAAATCTTTTTCAATTCTTACATTCCTCCACTCAGAGCTAAAATGGCTGGTTTTGCTGTTGTTGTGCTGTTTTATTTCTAGTTAAGATTACTGCTCCGCACTGATAATCATTTAGGCTGAGATATCAAAAGAATCAGTATATTTTATCATGGAAACTGTCTGTGATCCTCCCTCTTTGCTTCATCTTTTAAGTGGTCTGTTGGAGAGGTGCTTTATTACTCAGGCGGGAAAAAAAAAAGAAAAAAAAACACAACAAAAATACAGAAACCCAGCTTAGCAGAAGACACCCTCAAACTCTTTGAAGGCTTCTTCTGTGTTGTTGGTTAGAACTTCCATAGATAGAAACAATGCATTGCCCCACATACTTTTCTGGACTGCCAGATTTGTGTGTAGAGTCTCTCCACATGGTGGTGGAAAAAATGGACAAGCTAGGGATTTATATGACAGCATCCATACTCTAAGGCATATTGCCAGTGTCTGTGTTCCCTGTAAGAATTTTTTTTCCAATAGCAGGGAAAGGTTGATTTCAGCATTTGTTCAGAGACACTGTGGGCTTGACAAACTCTCACAGAGCTACAATGTGATTCTCCGCTGACCATTTCCTACCATGTGTCAATCAGCTCTCTACCCTCTGAGTCAGGAGGTGCCTTCCTTCTTCCTTCCTGCTCCTCACAACAAGAAGAAGACAATTTATCCTCTCACTAAAAAGAATTCACTGAGTCTCCTTCCCACTGCCCATGTAGGTTTGATGCAGATACAAGATCAGCCCAGTACCTGTGCCCCAGGAGAGCCCAAATCAGTGCAGTCATTCCACCAACAAACTTTATACTTATTTCAGGCAGAGGATTAGCGTGACAAGAAAACAGAACGTGGAACCTTGATCTGAGGAAAGTTGGCCACTCCAGCATTTTTCATGAAGTCACTGCAAGCAGATGGTCTCATGTCTTGGAAGTGGTGCCTGTGACACATTTTGAATGGGGCCTCAGAACTGGTTTATAGCTGTGCCAGTCCAGCTTCTATGGATGGCAGTGGTTTCCTGGGGGCTCTGAATTCAAAAGGGTCAGGCACCCCCACTACACAACCACACAAAAATACAGGAACTTGCTGGAAAATTTAGTATGAATTCAGAAGCCTTAGTAGCATAAATTTCTGTTTTAGAAATAGGTTAAAATAGTGTAATCAGAATTATCAGATCAGCATGTTCCAGCTGGCACTATTTGGTTATTTGGCCCAACTTTGTGAAATCTTCTTTTTGGGGAAATAATCTATAGTTAGCTGCTTGTAGGTGGCTTTGGCTCTGCTGCAGAAGCTCCAGTGGCAGTAATTTTGAATTTTTAAGAATTCAACTAGATAGTATTAACTATATTTCTATAGCATACAAACATCAGTGCTTTATAAGGTAATTTTGTTTGTTTTCATCAACTTTTGTTTATGGCTAGAAAGGGCCATATTTTTTACCTACTTTTGTGCATAGATGTCAAAAAGCTAAGTATGGGGGTGAAACGTATTTTCTAATAATTTAATGACTATTGCTGTGGAATTCAGGGATTTCTGCACCAACTAACATTGCATTTCTTAACCCTTTCTTGTAATCTGTATTAATAATTTTGCTCATTATTTATGAGTTATAATAAAAGTAGAAGACATTGATGAACAGCTTGTAATGCCATCCAGTATCTACAGTGACAAAAATGCAGTGTAAATGCATTTATCTTCTGACCAGAGGCATTTTTTGATGTAGAGAATATATGTAATTTTCTTAAAGTTGATTACCAGAGTTTGTTTCCTATTTCAAACATTAATTTTCTTTGTCCATATTCTGATACCCTCCTCTATGTCTAACAGAGAAGTATTCCTTGAGTATTTAAACATTATTGCAGGATGGTCACCCTAGCATTAAGCTAACATCTTGAAACCCCTTTTCTAAAAAAAAACTCTGAGTAGATTTTATTTGTTTCTCTTCTTTCGTTAAACTTTGTCTTTGTAGACCACATCTGTTCATGTTTAGTGGGCAGTATTAGCATTTTGAACTACAGCAGCCTGCACAATCTGTGCAATACTCCTGGCTTGTGTTGTCCTCCCATGTAAAAACAGCTCCTGTGTATGTCCTTTTTAAGACTTACAACACTCATTGTATTTCACTTTTTTTAAAATAACATCTGGGAAACCAAGAAGCTTCTTTTGAAGGATTACATTGCAGCCTTGATTTTTATTTATAAAACATAAAGGACTAATATATATCAGTTAGGACATTTTGCTTCCAAAGTGCATTGTAACAAAATAATTGGAAGGCAGTTGTGGTGTGAAATATATGACAGCTTTACAGGACATAAAAAGCAGCTTTTTCTTTGTAATAGTGTAATTGCCTTAAACCCCACAATCATAATTGTTATCAAAAAATAATCCCAAGGAAAGGCTAATATAAGGTGAGCAGACTATTATAAGAGCTCTAATACACTCAATTCCTTGAACGGCAAATGCAGCCCCTCAATCTCCCAGTGCTTTTAGTGTCAGTCAGAGAGCACTCAGTCATTTCTGTGCATCAAGCCTGCAGTATTGATTTTTCCACTGACTGAAACAGCCATATAAGCATAAATTTTGCATGAGGCTTTCACTTTGTAGACTCTCCTTTGGTCAGATGACACATGATGTGAACATGAAGACTGTATAATAACAATGCATGGTCAACCTGCAGGCATTAAAGCGTGGTCTCTCACAGCTTTGAAGGACAAAAGCTGGAATGGTGCATCTCTCTGGTGTGATAGAAAACAAATATTTCCATCTTGGCAGCCTGCATTCAATTTTATACTCTCTCTCTCCCCCTCTACACTTTCACAGTCCCCTTTGAGAGAGGAAATGTACACACTCATCATGGCTAGGCTTCGCGAACGAAGATTCTAGGACACACACACACACACAAACACGCATGGACATAAAGTATACTTATCAGTGATATCCAGTACAGATAAAAATCAGCTCTATGGGAAAGCAAAGCTGTGATAATGACTGTGCATCAAACTTGAACCCTTTGCTGTACTTGCCTTCCACTTTTCTTTGGTGGCGGTGTGTTGTTTTGTTTTATAGTTGATGCCATTTCTTTTAAGTCAGCCCTTGAGACTAAATATTGTACAACAGCATTTGATAACATCTTGTATCATGCTGAAAAACCCTTATCTGAAGATTCGGCCTTGTGATAGACAGGCAGGAGTGAAAACATTCCTTAATAGCAACGTTGCTTTCATCTCATTGCTGTCATGTTTAAGTTCCCCTGCTCATTAATATTCCCACAGTCACTCTTTCTCTCTCTCTCTCTCTCCTCTTCTATTTTTAAAATGTTTAGTGTAAAATGCATTCATACTGTTACGGGATCATGTCAATGGAAGGAGACAGAGGAGTAATCCTGACCAGTGTGAGCCTGAAATAACAGCACAAGGAATAATTTGTCACTAAGAACTGCAGTAGTGCATTAACTATTCCTTAAAATGCATTAAACTGCAGGCAGTTGATGTAATTAATTTATAATGCAATGCAATACAACCTCTTAAAATTAATTTGAACTGACCCAGAGGAAAATTTATCTGTAAGCAAAAAGGCTCACTGATAAGCCAATTTTAGTCAGTGAAAACAAGAGAGCTGTTTCATCTTAAATAACAATCACAGAAGGAGAGCAGGCCCTACTGTAATGAATAATTGCGAATGAATGCTGTTTCATTTTGTAAAGGGATCCCAACATAATAACTGCACAGCAGCATGATTATTCCAGCAATGATAGATGTTAGAATCACTACTTCTGTTTCTATTTATGCAGGATACAAATAAATGTTTAATTTTTATATAGCAGCAGTTAGTCCTTAGTCTAGACAGATTGCAGTTCTGTACATTAAGAGAAGAGACTCATATTTTTTCATTTGAAAATACTCTGCCTTGGATAAAAGAGTTCTGACCTCCCTGGTCAAGGAAGTCTTTTAGTTTTGTTTTCTTCTTCCCCACCCAAATCGGCCTGTCTCGTCTCTTGAGGTCACAATAACATACTCATCTGAATGCAGTGACCGTGTGAGTGCTACCTTTCCCTGATAGGTAGAGTTGTAAAATTACTTTTATTTCAAGTTGAGCATATCTTGGAAGAAGATGACAGGGTATGCTTTTGTCCTAGTTGGGGTTTGTTTGATGGGTGGATTGGTTGGTTGGCATGGTTTGGTTTGGTTGTTTGTTTTTAATCAAAGGAATTACAATTTTACAGTGAATTTTCTCTCTCTGAAGAGAGACTCTACAGAGAGACTGTGAGATTAGTTCAGTTGATCAGAGCACGGTGCTAATAACACTGAGGCTGTGGGTTTGATCCTTGTATGGGCCATTCAGTTAAGAGTGGACCTGATGATCCTTGTGAGTCCCTTCCAATTCAGAGTATTCTGGGAAATCTGTTAATGAGACTGTGATCAGTGATGACAAGAAATAAGACTGGATGACAAATCTAGAACAGAAGTACTTGGGGGATTTTTAGTAGTCCTTGGAGTTAGAGGCAGTTTCACAAGTGCCCTCAGATACAAACATGGTATAGTTCATACTTCAAAACTTGGTTGAATGAGAAAAAAATTAAAAGCTGTGCTGAAAAATCCCCACAACCTGCCAGTTTTGAGAATTGCAGGATGATAATAGAGATAGAAATTATTTTCAAAAGTGATTATTGTTTGACTTAAAAGACATCTTCAGGCATCTGAATTCATGGGCAGTTTTTAAAAGGTATTTGTAAGACATTTGTAATTCCATGATGGAAGTCATGGCCCTGAGCATTTTGGAATATTGGATTTTAAAAACATATATACAGATTTAGAAAAGGGGGTGGGCATTTTTAATAATCTTGTCTGATTGGCCAAGCAAAAAGCTAAAAAGAGTTAGGTTGTGTCCCTATGTTTGCTGTAGGAAGGCCGTGTAAAAAGCTAAGTATCGTAAAAGAGAAAATTTGAAGGCAAAGCTCGGCAGGTGTAGGATGAGTTTTATATCTTCTCCCACATAAAGTAGCAGTGCAAATCAGTGTAGGCAGTGGTTCCATTATTTGAGAAGGATTTGGTGGCACATTCAGAAGGATTAACTATCCTCTGAAGTGCATTTATTTATATTAAACCAGCAGGTTATCTCCTGAACGCTGACTCTCCATATCTCTAGCCAGCTTTGGTTTCGAAGGTTGAAAATCTGGGTCTTTTCACCAATAGTGTATTTCCATGAGCCAGGTACCGACTTCCTCCATGCTGCACTACACTGCTGCTCCTGGAGAGAGCGAGAACTGTGGGTTATGGCTGTCCATAGGCTGTGCGTTTGTGAAATTGGTAGACGTATAAGAGGTGAGGTTGTGGAGTGGATGTTTGTTTTGGGAGTTTTTTGAAATCGATAAGATGTATGACCAGGTGAATAGCTTGCACGTTATGGCCCTTGTTCCAGTAAGCACAGTTCAGATGAAAACAAAGAAAATACGGATGTATTAACAAATGAGAGAAAGATCTCGATTCTATGTGAATCCAGCTGAAATCTAGGATCCAGGTGACTGTTTCATAATCCCCCATTTAGATAACTATATATTTTGCTTCTGTATGTTGTTGTATTTTCCTTTTTGTGCTCTCATTTAGATGTGGCTTTTTATTTTGTGTTATTCTGTTTAGAACTGAACATCTTCATGGTTTTGCAGAATAAGGGGGCTTGCCAGTGGAGGGCAACTTTTCAATGATTTAAGTGAACTTTAAGTAGTCTAATTATTAAATTGCCTCTGGGTTGTGTGAGAGAAAGCTGATTTTCAAGAATCTGGTGCTATTTTCTATACCAACAGAAGTTTCTCTCAGATTTATTGGTGTTTGGGAAGCATGTAAGAACAATAACTCATCTTCTGTAAAATGGTGAACAACTGAATACATATTTTAAAATTTGTAACCTTAATCACTAGCTAAAATAGATAAGTACGAGAGCTACATCCTAGATTCCTTCCACACACGTATTTGAATGATTTATCTGTAGCTATACCTATTCCTAAACCTCTACCTGGAGAGTTGTGTCTCTCTGCCTATGTGCACTCACACACTCTTGATCATGCAAATACCTACATAAGTACCTAATATGAAGGACAGAGGTATTTCTATTGAGTTATCTTGAGAAAACATATGTATAGGGTCTGGAATGAAATTGTCAAGCCAACGGTTTTCTGAGTTACCTAAATACAGTTAAGTAATAATGGAGGGAAGGAGAATTACATTTCAGTGTTTGACACTAGAATGGTTAAAAACCCCCAAGCCTATTCCTGGGCTGTTTCAGAAACAAAGGGTCATTGTTGTTTTATTATAACTATTTGTTCCTTGTTTTCTCCAAGCTGACATGAAATTACTAATGAATTTACATGAACTTTCTATGTCCAGTGTGTTTCTAGGCACTGTTAATTTTCACAGAATTTTCATTTTGGTGTAGTGGAAGTAGAATGGAGCCTTCAAAGGAGATGATTCTTGAAAATTAAATGTTGACTGTAATTCTTGTAAAAAAAAAAAAAAAGAATGTGTAAAAATGTCCTGCTGAGAAGGAAGGACAAGTGGTGTGGTTTCTCTGAAAATGTAGGTGATAGGACTTGTGGAAAAAAATCGAAAAATTTTTAATAGTAAATTTTTTCAGGGAATTCCTCTGTATGAGATTAAAAGCTTATTGGGAAATGCAGGGAAAATGATCAGTGGTGAGATGGCAATGAGGAGAAGAGATGGTTGCTACTTCTTGTAGAAATGCAGCATGGAGTAGAAAAACTCACTTTAAAGAACATAATTCAAGTGTAAATGCACCTTTTTCTTGTTCTACATTTCTCTGAAGAAAGATCTTTCCCATCTTGCTCCACAGAGTTGCTGGCAGATCTGGCAGAGTGTTTTGGGGTAATTTATGTGTAAAATGTATGAACGTGTGAACAATTCATACTTAGGCTCAACTGTTCGCAGTTTATAAACATGAAATTAGGATATCTACTTTATTTTCTGTTATCTTGTCTAATGTTAAGAAAGCCTCTTCTAGCATTTGGCTGCTTCAATTTGAGCAGCTGGTTTGAAGATGATCCTTAGCCACAGTAGTTGAACACAGAAATCAACCAAATCTTTGAAGCAAGAGTAAGAGGGAACAGGTTTCAGGAAAGGTAGGTTAGAGGAATGCGGTAAAACTGAATCAAAGCCTATTGAATCAAAGAGAAATTAAATCAGATTTATAATTTGGAGTGTAGAACCTCTTCTGATATAAATTGGTTCTTTGTAACAACTGAGAGCCTGGTATGCAGAGATATAATACCAAGAATAGTCTCAGACCTACAAAATACAGATGAATTATTATATGATGAAATTAATAGTTTGATCCGAACTGTAACAATATCTTCAAGAATATCTATAAACAGACACAGGTGAGATTGCGCTCACAAGTGTAAATCCTCAACAGGTCCATTGATTTCAGCAGCCCTCCTGTGCCTTGGAGCAATGTGAGTGAGGAGACATTTTAGCCAATACCCGAGCAAATAAGCAGAGAGGCCATAGCATTCATCTCCTAGCTATAGTAAATGCTATAAAATTCAAAAATAGTCAGAAATTTATGTCAAAGGCATAATTTTATTGAAACAGGAATTGGGACATTCCAGTATACAGGTATAGCTAGTACCTGAGAAGACTGATAAATCACAACCCCAAAACCCGAATGTACTGTCCAAACAGAATAAACAGTGTTATATGTCTTACTATGTGCTGCAAGATAAGGACCTCTTAAAAATTATATTTTTATGAAGTCCCATGAAAGCAAAGCAGGAGGAAAAGTAATAGAGAGAGGTGCAATTAAATTAAAAGTCTAGAATTATAGAATTCCTCGTCAAATCTTCTTCTGACGCTAATGAATCATTCAATTCCTTTTCATTCGTCTTTTCTAGTTCTCTCCTCCGGGCATTTAAAATTGCTTTGCATTGCTGTAGTAATAAAAAAGAAATTTATGCCCCTCAGAAAGGATATGCAGTTTTGCAGGAAGTAATATAGACATGTCCAATTTAAGACCAGTATAGTCCACCTTCAAAGAAATAAGTCTTTTCCAGGAAGCATGAGTAGCTTTAGGAATATCTGGGTGAGGAGTTACATGCTTATACTGAGCCTCTTTCCCTTGTGCCAAGTTTAAAATTCATCTTCCCACCTCACATGAGAGGGAATATCTGACTGAGGAGCAAGAGTTAATACTTGAGGTTCTTTTCTTATTTGCTAGGAGTGCTCAAAAGGACAAGGGAGTGCCAGAACTAAAACTGGAGGTGAACATCACATTTAGCCTCTAGCAAAACCTTGACTCAGGATGCCTGGAGATGGCTCCACCAGAAAGGCTCATAATCCCACAGGTGGTGTCGCTGCAGCCAGTTCCTGAGCTGAAAAGTGTAGCTGCCTTGCATTGTCTGTTGAAAGAGAGCTGGAATTTCCACGTCAGTTTGCTGGATACAAACACCTCAGTACTTCCCACCCAGCTTTACCTGAGACATGTACTTTGGGAATGTGATTCCCCCAGGTGCCATCTGGAGTTAATACACATGTAGAGGAGCCCGCAGCAACGGCATAAGCTGGCTGTGGTGTGAGTCACTTGTAACAAGTGCCCGTCATTTTCCGCTGGCTACCAACAGTGTCTAAGATGCATTGAGGTGTAGAGATTTAAGTGGATGAATTTGGCCTCAACTGTCAACATATATTTTAGAAATATTTTTAGCAACTACAAAGGTAGCCATTCCTTTAATGAAAAAGATTTTCCTCTCAGAACGTTCTTTGGACATAGGAAAATAAGGATACTGAAGTGAAAGCCACTGCTTCCAAATGCATCAAGTTTTAAGTGACCAGCCTGAGATATACCACAGTTTGCAAGTACATCTGAAATATCTGTGGTCATAGGTGTACTAGTAGCTAAACTGAGAATATAATTTCAGGTTTGAATTTTTGTGCTCTAATCTGGACCACGTGCTTCTTCCAGTGGGTTATTTTTCTAAGTAAGCAGCAGGGAGAGCTATAGAAGTAAACTGTGTTTGTATTTCAGATATATAATTCTGAGTGCTTGAAGTCTGATAGAACAGTTGTCCCATAAGCAGTGATGTGATTGGGTTAATTTCACCACTGTCATATGATTTCTTAAGGAACTGGAAGTTGTTGTATATGATCCTATATCACCATGTATGCTGAGTCTATGTCTAGTTGTCAAAGGCAGAGAGCTGTCTTCACAGATCTTAACTGAGGCTCGGTTTCCGTGAGTATCATTTTGGAAAACTATGAAGGGTTGTCTATATTTTTTGCTGATACTGATTTTTATCTCTTGCTTCTGATTACCTTACCCACCTGTGCTTCACAGCCATTTCCATGAGCTAACTGTGGCCAGTGTGTCTTCTTGGAGAGGGAAAATTTAATTGTTTCACACTCTGCAGAAGAAAGATATCCTTAAGCAGGGAACGAATGATAGAGCAGTGCCTTAATACAGAGACCAGTATGGACATAATAATTTGCTTGACTGCTTCCACTCTTTTAATTTCCCAAACTTGATTTGATCACCTGCCAACTTGTAAATAATGCAGAAAATTGTACACAATCCAAAAGCCTGTTGCAACTGGGTTTGTTTGATTCTTCATCAGAGTTCTATCATAATTCAGATCTGATCATCTGATTAAAATACACTTGAGTCACATACGCATGAAAAAACCCCAATCTCACATCCATTTGAATACCTCAAAAAGTCCAGTGAATACAATTTTAATGGGAGATATAGTTGGTTTTCAGGGAGAGGGAAAAGCTGATTTTCAAGAACATGCAATAATAGTTACTCTTTATTCAAAAGTGTAGTTAATCTTTAACATTTATTTTCACTTGAGCAGATTGCTAATAACCACTCATTTCTTCATAAAAAATGATTCCACTACATCTTACAGAATCTGTATTTAAAAAGGCATTGATAAATTGAAGGGAGTTCAAGGAAGAGAATCAAAAATGATTAAGTGCTGCAAGTATTGACTTATGACGGAAGATAATTGAATGTGTGGGAGCTTGCTAAATATTTCTTACAACTCTATTCTCAAAAAGGTAGTTTTTTGATTCCTTTTAATTCAAGTTTGAAAACTGAGAAAATTCTCAGGAAGAATGATCTAATTGTAAAGTCACTTTTTGACTAAAAGACTCAAAGTTTGTTTCTGCCATAGCTACCTATCTTGCAAAATTCCTTAGTTTTTAAATATTGTCATTGCCATCAGTGAAGTATTTTCAGGTGAAAGAACTACATAATGTTAGTAAGCATGACAGAATTTAGTATATTAAAAGTAACCTTTGGAGAAAAGTATTAATTGAATGCAGTTCTGTATTTCCTGATTTTTGTGTGTGAAAATTAAGATTCAGCCCATTAGATTAAGACAGCATTTAAAACTGAAGTATAGCTCATGTTTGTTTTTGAATCTGGATCTGGTGTCACGATGTGACTCACCTTTGTTGGTTAAAACAAAAAATAAATCATGTTATGCTGCTTGTTTCCCTATTTTGTGACTTTAGTTCTCTGTCATGAAGCCACTATCTTGTGAGGAGCAAGAAGAAATCTCAGAAAAGGCATTTATAGGTTTCAGCCTAGAGTAAGATCCCTGTTTGACTGATAAAAATGTTTGTGGAGATGCCTCTTACTGTAATAGCAGAGACATCCAAAATTACCTTGATAGATCAAGTAATCCTTCATCTCAGTATATCCCAGATTATGTGGAAATTAAATAAGTAGCAGAGATTTGTGATGGCCATGATGAGTTTTGTGGTGAGGTGGGGCAACAAAATCAGTTGATTAGGAATAACCATTAAAATGTTAGTGATTATTATAAAGAAATGGAGAAAGCAAAAGCAAAAAACCACCATGTTGCAACTTTTCAGATGCATAGTTTGCTCATGTGCTGGGTGTCTTACCCAGTTCTGGTTACTAATGCCAGACACAGGATGTAATAGAACTAGGAAGATGCAGAGAAGCATGACCAAGATGTTCAGAAGTGAATGCCAGGCTTTAGACAAGGGCAAATTAAACAGATTGGTCTTCCTTGCTTTTAAAAGAACAGAGAGTATGATGTAGAAGTTTTTAAGCCATGAACTGCACAGAGCAGCAAAACGGGCTGCCCCTTGAAATTATCATAGAGTACCTTCAAAACAAGAAAAAGGACATAGTTTTTCTCACACTGTGTAATTTAATTGTGTGGAACTTGCAGCCACAGGGGAGCTGTGGAAGCAAAAAGTATAAATTAGTTCAAAACGGGACTAGATAAATTAATTTAAGGATTGGCTTAGTGTTTTTTCGTAGTAATTAAATTCAATGTGTTAGATGTGACCTCAGGCTGAGGAAGTCCCTTGACTGCTGATTTCTGGATACTGGGATGATGGGGAAGGATCACTCCAACAGTGCCCTTAAACACTGTAAAAGTCTGCCAGTGGCCATGGTTGCAGACTGTATGGCATGTTAAATGATTCTGATGTCATACAATAAAACTTAGGCTTTTGTGAAACAAAGACCTTAATTCCTTTTCCCTGACTTCCATCCACACGTGGTTTATTCCTTATATGAATATCCTGAGGGACCCAGATTCAGTGCCACACCTTAGAGAGGGAATTTTCTATCAGCAACAGTGATACAAATATATGCCTTTACATGTTATATCTCCACTGGATTTCTAAGATATAGCTATGTGGTTTTCCTTCCTATTAAGGTTTACTATAATATTCAGGGATCCCACTCAGGAATAACAACACTGTGAAAACATTTAGTGAGAGAGATCCCTTGCCCTGGCAAAGAAATTGCAAAAATATCGAAGTGCAATGTTTTGAGGACCACATGTTTTTCTGTTTTTAAAGCGTTTTTTTTTTTCTTTTCTTCTAAATTTAATTTCATAGGAAAAAATAGTTTGTTTCTGGTTCTGAAATGCTGGTATTTCTCCCAAAGTGTAAATTATTTCCAAAATGGTTCCATCTGTCTGTAAGAAAATAGAAACTAAGGAGTCTTACCATGTGCTGTAGTGTCAATAAGTGATAAAACCGTCCTGTAGGCAAGTCACTGTGGGGGTTTCCTTCCCTTAACTTTCTTCCTATCATAATTCAGCTGTTAGGACCAGGCACAGAACACAAGATGGACCAGTTGTGGGATTTTTCATTTTTCAAGCATCGCCTCTAATTCCTGGTCTTTATGTGTATTTTTCTATATAGTCATCTGAAACACAAAGAACTGAAGAAAGACACAGTAGCACCTATTAGAAATATGAGGCAGCATGTTTTGTTCTTTCCTTCTTGTAATACTCTTAATCCACATCTCTTTTTGCTGTTTTTTGTCATCTTTCACTGTGCACATCTAATTTAGACTGTAAGCACCTCAGGGCACGGTCTTGTCATTCTAGTTCTCTGTAAAGCATCAGGTTTACCTGTGGTGATGTATAAATAATAATAATAAGAAAAATGTTGAGTCACATCACTCAAATGGGAAAGGTGTCAAAATGGATCTAAGAAGGGCTTTTTTGATTAATAAACCACATCTCTTATTTGCATTCATGATAACTTTGTGAAAAATAAGATGCATACCTGAATAAACTGAAGTATTTTGTTGGATTTGGTTTTACTTGTATTGGTTTTATTTTTTTTTTATTTGTTTGGATTTTAAGACATAGTAATTTATGTGTTTGGAAAAACTTCAGCCTGAGGCTTCTTACCGGAGGACTAAATTATCCTATTTATCCATCAAGATGGCATCATGGATAAAATAATAGAAAACCAATACTGTAAGCAACTAAAGCATGGGAACTAATTTTTTCCAAACTGAATACTTTTTTGGTAGAAGATATATCTCTGGTACCAGAAAGAGTATGTCAGTGGGATAGGTGTGGTTTTGATGCCCTACTGGAAAAGGTGCATTTTCTTCAGTGAGACCACAAAAATGCAGTGGCTGCTTGCTCTGTGATGTCCTCATGGATAACAGACTCTGTTTGTTATGTCACCTTCCTAAGCCAAAGCCAGGTCAAACATGGCTGGGCAACGCTGGGTTGGTGCGCTGTCAGTGCAGTAAAAGGTGTCTTCCCATGTCTGCACAAAAACCACTCCCCCCAGAAAAAAACAAACCACACCGAAGAACAAAACCACTGTCTCACATTTCTGTTGAGGCATTTAAATTTACATTGTGCAACATCACTGT
Organism: Myiotriccus ornatus; assembly: GCA_036023395.1. Lineage (NCBI taxonomy): Eukaryota > Metazoa > Chordata > Aves > Passeriformes > Tyrannidae > Myiotriccus > Myiotriccus ornatus. The sequence goes on from JAYRBT010000082.1 coordinate 50,401,171, forward strand.
TTAAATAATGCCCAAATCAAGGCTGGGCATGTGTTCACACTGAATGGTCAAATGGGAACTAAAAGCTTATTGGGAAGTGCTAAATTAATGTAAACTCTTTTGACTACCTTAAAACTGATGAGTGGAACTATTTCTGTGTGCAGATAGAAGAAAAGAGTTTTTATCACTGTTTATAGCACTACTAGGATTCTAACAGAAACAGTTGCACACTTCTGATAGACATCTATCAGAAATGGTTTCATTGGCAAAGATGTAGAAAAGAGTTTGAAAAAGGGTTAGAGGGCTGAAAAGTTTGCTTTTCATCTGGAAACTTTAAAAGTCTGATGGTCCTTAGCTGTAAAAAGAGAAAACTAATCCCAACCCACTAGTGCCTGAATGAGGAAAGCTTCTGTCTTACAGTAAACAGAGCTATAGCTTTGGATGGCAGGTAGCTGAGGTTACATTGTGAAAAGATGCATTTTGATAAAGACCATGGTGATTAACCATTGAATAATCAAGACTGTAGTAAACTTCTCTGTTGTTGAAGTCTTTAAAAAAATACTGTGATACCTAAAGGATTATCTTGTGCATCTGGAAGTTGGGCTGCTCACGAGTAACAAAATGCCTGTTGAGTACATATGGGTATGTACATGACTTTGCGCTTGGAAGGGTTACTTAAGGTCTTTAATTTAAAGACATGCCAAAATCTTTATGGGGTCAATATTAAGAGCTGTATGTCTCCTCCTCCTTGCCCCAGTTATCTTTTGTGAGTGTTTTGTAAGTTGAAGCCCCACCTCACACAGTACAGATTTGATTATCTTCTTTAATGCTCCCTCTTTTCTCCAGCAGAGCTGCATGTCTCTTGTTATTTATTTTATGCATTAAATGCTTACAGTGTGCTTGGGGCTGTACAAGACATACATATAAAGGGAGTCCATGCCCTGTAGGACTTCCTGTGTGAAAGGCAGAGAAGAGTAATAGCTTGGGTGTTGGTACCGGTTGTTCAGAAATAGTGCATTATTGTTTCAGGAATAGGTTGATGCTTGAATCCAAGAGCATGGATCTGGGAATGGGATGGAATGAAGAAGGGGTAACCAAGGCCTGAGCAACAGTTGACATGTTGGGGACAGGATGTAGGAAGTAATGGAGCAGAAGTCAGAAGATGAAAGGGACATTAAGTGCCACAGAGTAACAAGAATTAAGAATGTGAGTTGCCATGAAGGACACAGTTATACAGATCCTGGAAGCAAAGAAGGAGTTGCTTAAACTTGAAACAAGCATGAGAGAACCACAAATTACTAAATTCAGCAGAGAGGAGAAGGCAAGAGCAATCTCCTGTTAGACGATTACCAATCTTTAGTCTGTTTTACAGAGGAAGTTGTACCAAAAGGTCTCAAATAGCCTGTATATGAATGGCATCAAGAGGTAGTTGGAGGGGGAATAGCCATCAAATATTTGTATTTATTACTTTCTTGATGACCTGGAATCTCTGTTGTTTGACTTTATTCCAAGTCCTTCCTCTCTTCAGGATAGTCATGTTTGTACTATAGTAAATCTTTTGCTTCCATTTATGAATGAACATAATAAACACCACCATCAATTTATTTGGTGGTCATTTCAGCTGTGAGAAGAATTTCATATCACAGGTCACTCTGATTTTTCATATAATCTGACTCAGTAGCACTCTGACTGATTGTTAATTCTTTCGTCTCAACCTCAGGATTACATAGAGACTCTGAGTTCAAATTATGTTTAACAGCTTTTGACATTTTGGATGTTAAAGTCATGAATAGCTGTAAATTGTTTTCTGGATGATTTGTGTGTCTGCACTTTGAGTAGAGAAGAGGAAATCTTTAATGTCATAAAATAGCCCAGGTGTGCAGAAAGCCACAGTGACAGGTGAAACAACCTTGGTACAGATTTCACACACAGAGTAAAATAACCAAAGAAAGGGGACTGAAAAACAGTTCTGCTACTTAAAGTAAAAGCATTATTCATAGGGAAGTAGTTGGTAGTATTTGTAGCTATTCAGAAAATACAAACTTATTTCTTCTTGTCCTAATTCCAACACCCTGTTCAAACACCAATTTGTTTTATATATTTTCATTCCGCAGTTTGAAGTAGAAACTCATTCCTCACATGAAGTGTTCCAGTACTTTAAGACTCACTTAACTTGTTTAATTGTGATAATTATTTGATACTATTATCTAGTAATCCCTTTATCAAACTCTGATGATCACCCAGAAGCAGCTTTGGGCAGGATTGTTGAGAACAGTATGGATTGATGAAGAAAGAATTATTTGATATTGCTTACTGAACTCTATGGCTTGTGGGCAATAAATGCCACTTTTCACATTTAAGATGTAAAACATATATTCAGAACTGCGTTACATCTTCTGAAAAGGGAAACTCTCTTGAAGTCCATAACTCCTCTCGTTCTCTGAAATAAAAAGTAGGAATATTTTGCACTTATTTCAGTGATGTGATGGCCTCTCTGTAGTTACAACTAGAACCTGCATTGCATCACAAACTTGCCACACTGGGAAAAAGCAGTACATTTTCTATTAGGAATCAGTGACTTTCATGAAAAAAATGTCATCTTATTTCACATGAGCATCAGCTCTGTGAGTGAGTTCGTATATAAACTAACACATTTAACAAAAGTATAGGTACAGAAATAGAGCAGGAGTGAGATACACTAGGATTTAGTCTCAAAAGACTCCCTAAAAGAAATGCAAATTAATTCACTGAAGTTAGCAGCTTATCTATGCTCATCAGCTGTCCTGAGGATGACAAGCAGGGATTTCACTTAGCTATCAATGTCCTTGATGCTGCCAGATCAGCCATTCAGGGCTCTCAGAATTTAGGAGCAAACTTCCAGTATAGGTGCAAACTGGAAACACTTGGATAACACTAGAGGTGCTACTCTTCTATGCAAAGAAGTAGATATTTGATCCTTAACATGGATATTTGCAGCTGGAATGCTTCCATTAAGAGTCTTTGCATGTATGCACTAACTGAAGCATGTCTGCACTAACTGAATATAGTAATATACTGTTTACCAAGGGCCTGAAAGGTTTTGAAAGACTTCAGTTTCAGACTGCTCTTTGGTGTAGCCTGCTAGTAAATGTTCGTGGCCCTGGGAGCTGACCAATAGCCAGGTGAATGTGGAGCCCTTAGGGTGCTTCATAAGCAGAAGATGCCAGTGCTTCCACACTGGTCCTGCTGCAAGATGGGCTAAAGTCCACGTGCCATCTGCTGACCTTGAAAGCTCCTTCCTTACAGAGGCTTGGATTGTCCAGCAGCTTGCATCCTGCCCTGATCCCGTGATGTAACTCAGTGTGGGAACCACACTGGCATTGCTCACAGTACAGGAGAATTGAGTACAGGGAACAAGTTCAGGGAAACTGCACCCATCATCCGGCTGCCTAATGGAAATAGGGGCCATTAAAATTGTCTCTCTTTTTGGAATGCAAATTGTTTTTGATACTCAAGGTATTCTTGCACTCTTAAAATAATTGCACACCAAAGGAAGAGAAGCCTGCAGGTGGCAGTAAGGCCCCAAACAGAAGGGACCAAGTAGTGTCATCTCCCGTGTTGCCAGTAGTGCATAGGGAGTAATTACAACAAATTCAACATAAGCAGAGGAAATTATCATTAATCAACTGTTCAGACCTCTGTTTGACCTTTTGAGGAATTTTTGTTTCATGTCAGTAGGTGAAAAAGACGGATTGTGATAAAGTCTCTGGTCTGACTCTTAGATATTTGGTTTCTCTTTCTGGCATGTCACAGCCATACTGCATGACATTGAACCAGCCACAGACCCATCCTGTGCATCAGTTGCCATGTTGTCATCTCCTACTTGGTAACAGAATTAGCTTATTAACAGCTCTGTGATGATGAGATGATATCCTACAAAAATAAAAGAAGTAAATACAGAAAGTGCAAGTGACCTCCTTCTTGTATTTTGCAACTTCTTGCTTGTGTCTTGCTTGTAGATTCTTTTCTGTCTTGGAGAATCAAACAGCTTTGTTGAGGTGTGGTTTTTTTCTATATTATGAGCTGCAGTGAATAACATATACTTAACAAAATTACACACTGCATTTGTTGTGAGCAGCACCCCAGTTCCTTTTCACTCCTGACAAGAAGAACACCATCACCAAGATGATCACCGACCTCCATTTCCACCTCACTTTTATTTGGAAGAAAACAGTCAAGTTTGTCATTGGCTTCCTCTAGTATTGTTCAGCTCATGTGGTATGAGATTACATTAAAGAAAATTGTTGCAATTTGTCTCATCCTGTTGTGAAAACACATGCTGTCCCTATGCACTCAAGCCATACTTTGAGTGATTGAGTGGACCTAAGGAATGCTGAGTAAATATGTTGCTGCAATTAGGGCTTGAGGGGGGGGAAAAAAAAAAAAAAAAGAGGTTTATCCAGTATTTTCCATTCCTTTATCATTTGTGTATAAAACGTATCCATGATCTTGCCCCTATATTCGCACTGTCACCGCCGAGACCTGGGTTCAATTCCTGGTCAGGGCCACTCCCCGGGCAGATGGAGCTCGTTAGCCCTGTAAGGCAATCCATCTACGTCCT
>JAYRBT010000082.1:50405849-50423919 GCA_036023395.1 Myiotriccus ornatus
GGGCTCAGTTCCGCACACACTGTAACTCACCTAAAAAATCCAATGCGCAGGCTGGAAGGTGTAAAGACCTTCCCCGGCTCTTCGTTCGCAAAGACTGGCCATTACAATATTTAGCAGATAAAATAGCCTGGAAAATTTTACCATATTGAGAGCTGCTTTCTCTAGTGGTTTACCTGCAGAGCAATACAAAACTGCTGCCTGTAAAACAAAGGAGAATCTGGCCCTGAAAATATTAAGACTGTAATTTCTAAACTAAACTACTAAAACTCATTTTTCTTTGTATTTTGTGCACAACACAGGGATGTCTGAAACATATTATTCTAGAAAAGGGTGCTGCAAGATAAGAATCTCTTCTCTATGTCATACAGTGGTTTGATTTTGCATTTAAATTACATCTTTCACCCAAGATCTTGCAAGTTTTTAAAGCTATTAATTTAGCCTCACAACAGCTCTGTAAAAAAGTTACAAATGAACAGTAGATAACAGTAGATGTAATAGTAGATAACTTAATAATAGGTTTATCTTTCTTCTGTGGTCACAGGGACCAACACAAAGCCCTGTTTTATTTTCTGTATGAATATTAGTTTGTGATGCTTGTGATTTTTGAATGACAAACTAAGAGACCTTGGGTTTCATTTTCAGAGAAAGTGAGCATCTGAAATTGTTCTTCATTTCAGCAAAAATTCCAAGTGCTTAGAAAGAAAATCAAGTGTGTGTAGCCTCAAATTAGTTTCCCATAAACAGGGACTCTGTGGTCAATGAGCTACTTCAGAAAACATTACCTGACGTATTTTGTCTCATGTTACACAGTTTGTGTCGAGCCACATAGATACAGATAGACCCAAGCTCCTCTATCTTTGCTTTGAGATGACCATGTATGAGATAGTCCAAGTGTGGAAGTAGAATGCATAAAGTTAATGGTCCACAGAGGATTGCTTGAATTTCCAGTCTTCTGACAGAAATATAATAAATGGCACTCTTTCCTCTTGTATGCCTTCAAAGATGATTCTAAGCTGTATATTTTTGACCAGACTCTATATTCAGACTTTCTACTTAAATGCCATTATTGTAACTATCAGTTGGTATGCAGAAGACAGACGTTAAAGTCAAGCTATTTAAGCAGCAGTAACACTGTTATCTGACTGATGCTTTAATTGCCTAAGAGCAACAGAAGAATGCAGTCCATGTCTTTTGCTCCAGTTCTTTGGGAAGAGCTTTTTGCAAATATGTTATTCTCTGACAATGAGAAGTACAGCCAGTGTGCTGGCTGCATTGAGATTTTAATGGTGGAGAACACTGCTCTTTACATTCACCCTTGTTTACATTGAAGCCAATGGGAATAACCCACCTAGTTGACCAAGGGAAGCCAGTTGATGTCATCTTTTTGGATTTCAGTAAAGCTTTCAATACTGTCTCTCACAGTATCCTTCTGAACAAAATGTCCAGCCCACAGCTGGATAAACACATCATGTGGTGGGTGAGCAGTTGGGTCACAGGTTGAGCACAGAGGGTGATAGTGAATGGGGTAACATCAGACTGGCGACCTGTCACTAGTGGGGTTCCACAGGGCTCCATGTTGGGCCCTGTGCTCTTCAACATCTCCATAAATTACTTGGATGCAGGACTGGAAGGGATATTAAGCAAGTTTGCAGATGACACAGAACAGGGAGAAGCTGTTGACTCCCTTGAAGGCAGGGAGAGACCTTGACAAATGAGAGAACTGGGCAATCACCAACCCTATGAAGTTCAACAAGGGAAAGTGCTGGATTCTGCACCTGGGATGGGGCAACCCTGGATGTCCATAAAGACTGGGGAATGAGATGCTGAAGATCAGCACTGCAGAAAGGAACCTGGGGGTCCTGGTCAGTGGCAATTTGAATATGAGTCAGTAGTGCCTTGGTAGCCAGGAGGGCAAACCGTGCCTTGGGGGGGATCAGGCAAAGCATTGCCAGCCAGTCCAGGGAGGGGATTGACCCACTCTGCTCTGTACTGGGATGGCCTCACCTTGAATACTGTGTGCAGTTTTGGGTGCCACAATATAAGAAAGAGGAGGTATAAGAAGAGGAGACTGAGGGAAGGCCTCATTGCAGTCTACAACTTCCTTGTGAGGGGAAGTGGAGGGGCAGACACTGATCTCTTTTCTCTGGTGACCAGTGACAGGACTTGAGAAAATGACCTGAAGTTATGTCAGGGGAGGTTTAGGTTGGATATTAGGAAAAGGTTCTTCACCCAGAGGCTGACTGGGCACTGAAACAGGCTCTGCAGGGAAGTGGTCATAGCACCAAGCCTGACAGAGTTTAAGAAATGTTTGGATGATATTCTCAGGTACATGGTGTGACTTCTGGGGATGGTCCTATGCAGGGCTAAGGGTTGGACTCGATGATCCTTGTGGGTCCCTTCCAACTCAGCATATTCTATGATTCTGTGATTGTTGACTGGGTTCAAGATCAAGTCCTAATACATAACAAATATGTCTGTTATTGCACAGTGAAATCTACTTTAGGGTTGTTTCCAGGGTACCAGATCTTAGCAGAACCAAAAACTATTTTAAAAATGCCAAGAGTGGGTTGGTGATTAATGAGGAATTTATTTTGTTTTACAGTGTCTCTTATTTAACTGGATGCCTCTGGAGGCATGCTTTAAACAGCAAGGCACTATCTTAGACTAGTATGGTAGATTTTCATCTCACGTTGACTCCATTAAAGTAAGCTTCTATAAACAGACATCAATTACAACCAGTTTAAAGGGTTTTAAAATGTAATCCAGCAGTGCTCCTTAACTAAATGAATCCTGAGAACTGATCTCCAGTGAATTAATAGAGCATTGTGTGGAGAGCTCACTATGAATCTGAGTTAATGACTAGAGAAGATCAAATTAATTACAACTGTCTCTGAGGACCTGCAGGGAAGAAGTCCCTCATGTCAGCTAAGGTTTGATTAACTCTTCAGGTACCAAATAGAGATTTTCTACAAGTTATTTTTTAAGTAATTTGTGGTAAGACTCTGGAATGCGTGAGCCTGGCATTTCTCAGCTGGCATGTGACCACTGTAAGAAGTGATAGTGCTGAATTTTACTGCAAACTACAAATTTTAGGGTTTTTTTGTCTCTCTGCTTAATTGAGGGATTTATATTAGATATTAATGCTAATATCATACTAAGATTATGACAGTACATGGCATTTTCTCTGCATGCTAGTGTAGGCATGATAGATTCCTATTTTGAATAAACATACCACTAAGTTCCCTCTAAGGTTTTGCACATATTATTATTATTATTATTATTATTATTGCAATTTTATTTGATCTCATAGTGTCAAAGAAGGTGTGATTACTTAATTAATTAATTAGCTAAATGAGAAGATAGAACTGCTAGTTTAAAGCAAGGTTATGCTAATGTAGTTATGAGGCCAGAAAGGCACACTGATCTATGACAAATGAACTGATCCAGTCCTGAGAAAATAGATATCCAGGTTACCAAAAAAATCTGAGTCATAACTGATAATAATTGATCATGTCAGAAGAAGTGTATATGGGCACTGATCTAAATTTTCATCTTCTCAGAGACAAACTCCTTCTTGAGCTTTCACTTCTTATCCCTTACCCTCATCCAGTACAGCAAATATTTAATTTGGTAGAACTGTAAAGTCAGCGTTCTGTTTGAGGGGCAGACCCACCCAAAATGTAAACAGAGTTGGCCAGGACACACTAATATGGGATGTCCAGTGGAATCATAGAATCGCAGAATGGGTAAGGTTGGAAGGGACCATAGTGAGTCATCCGGTCCAACCTTCCTGCTCAAGTAGGATCATCCTAGAGCACATGACACAGAATTGTATCCAGACAGTTCCAGATTATCTCCACTGAGGGAGACTTCAAAACCTCTCTGGCCAACCTGTTCTGGTGCTCAGTCACATGCACAGTAAAGTGTTTCTTCAGGTGGAATTCTCTGTGCATCAGTTTCTACCTGTTGCCTCTTGTCCTATTGCTTAGCACCACCTAAAAGAGCCTGGCTCCATCCTCTTGGCAACCTCCCTTCAGATACTTACAGACATTGTTGAGGTCCCCTTTCAGTTGTCTCTTCTTAAAACTGAACAAGTCCAGCTCTCACAGCCTAACCTCTTATGAGAGGTTCTCCAGTTCCCTAATCATCTTTCTTGCCCTCTGATGGGCAACCTCGTGGCAAACTTCTTTTAGGTTTCTCTGAAGAGGCTGAGTAGGTATGTACAGCTGGAAAGAAACATTTTTTTTTCCTGGTGCAAATACACACATATTTGCACCAGGAAGCATAAAGACACACCTCCAGCCAATGAACCACATTAACAGACTGCAATGGCAACTGGCTGCTGCAGATTTAAATTCATTCTCTCTCCATGTTTTTGAATTACTCAAAGCTTTAAAGATTATGCTCCTTGCTTTTATATTCAGCAACTATTCAGTTCTTGGATTCTTTCCTCAGAAAACTGCAATAATAAAATCCCGCAATGCATTCACCTTTACAGAACATTAGGAAGGTAATGGAGGTGCTGTCAAGCAGGAGAGCAAGGAAGGCTAAAGAACAGATAATTATCAGGAGCCTACAGTGAAGAAGATATCTTCACTAAGAAGGGGAGGTGCTAAAGAGTTCCTAAACTGTTAGAGCTTTTATAGACAGCATTTGTAGTAGGAATAAGCAATGCAAGCAGTCCTTTCTGCCTCATCCAATACCTGAAGCTACAGAAGGAGTTCAGAGAAAAAGAAGTGATGTGCTAGATTTTAGCAGTTTTCAAAGCACTTTATAAGCATGGCAAATTAGGCATATGATAACATGGAGGTTACTCTGAAATCAATGGATAAACCTCCTTCCTATGAAGTGAATACAGTGATTCAGCAAAGAGAACTGCAAAACAGCCTCAACACCCTGATTTTCACAGACTGACATCAATATTCTTCCTTCTCTATTCCAGTTCTTCCACAAAAATCTATGTAGTAAATAGAAAATCTCTAATGTTAGATTTTGGAGATAGTTGCTTTTCTGCTCTAAAATGTTGCTTGTATTGCATTTTGTCATTGTATACATATAACAGATAATTTCTTACACAGAAAATATACTTTACACTTTGTTTTGTTTTATAATTTCAGGTGTTTTGGACTATAGAGCCGGTTTTTTTGTCCAAAATATTATTTTTCATCTAGCAGACTCTTCCAGAAAAAACAAAAATCATGAACTTGAATTCAGAAAAATGGAAAAAAGCCTGTTTTCCAGTAACCTTCTTTACTTACACCATACTTGTTTGTATATACATAGAATTCAGCTTCTTATGCCTACCTCAAGGAGGTTTACTAAAATAGTAAAATGAGATAACCTCATTCACTATTTGCTTGGTTTTGTTTCAAAGTAAAGCTCTTTCTCACATCTCCTAATTTTCAAGAACTTTTTGAAAACTCCTTTTTTTTGGTCACTGGAACTTAATACATTGCTCCAGTACCTATCTCATCAGTGGCCTCAACACAAGAATGTCACTCTTCTCCTCTTGCACATGATGTTTCTGCTTCCAGCAGTTCTTTTAGAAGAAGCTGTGCCCTGGAAGTTCTGTAATGCATCAGAATAAGCAGCTTTAGCCTGCAAGAGGCAGTTCTTCTTTTGGAGAAATATCCTCTTACCTTGTCCATTGGTGTATCATTGTACATTTTGTACTGTGTTAAAATGGATTTAAACCCAGCTTACTAGGTGAGTCAGGTTACCTCTTAACGACTGCCCAGTTCCTCCCAATATTTGCCATTTTGCTGTCGTGTTTATATATTTTCTTGTTGGATAACAGTATTAATTATGAGAAAAATTGTAAACCCTTTTGGGCATTGCAGTGGTCAAATTCTCCTGTATCTGCTTCTGATTCATGCAGAGACTGTTAAAAATACCCCTTTCAGAGAATTATGCCCAAGTGTCAAGCTGTCAGTTAGCTAGTTCTTAATCCATTTGACGTGTACTATATTGTTATGGTATATCCTTCTGTAAAGGAAGTCTGAGGAGTTCATGTCATCACAATTTCTTTGTACAGCAAACTTGTAGCTCTCTTGAAGACTGTAGTCAGGCTTGTCCATCTAAGCCAGTTTTTCATAAAGCCACATTGATTGCTGCTATTTATTTTCCTGTTTCTTAATTAAGAGAAGCCAATACCATCTTTTTCATTATTTTTCTTGGGATTGAAGTCTATTTAGCATCTTCTTTACAGAACATATCTGTCTTTTCTGCTTAATTTTAAGAATTTTAACCACTTATCTAATAATGAGCCTGGCACATTACTGGGTTTTTCCTTACTCCTAGCATACCTTTAAAATAATGTTTTTGTTGCTGCTCTTGGGCCTGTCATAATTTTTCCTGGATATTTTAATTTATGACTTTAATTCTTTACAAAATAAACTTTTACTTTATTCCAATTAATTTCTTTCTTTTTTTTTTCTCAATTGATAATGTTTGGGGTTTTTCTTATTTTTCTCTTTGATTTTCTTTGAAACAGGGGCAATAATTTAGTTAGAACTATTTTATTTTCTTAATTATACCTCTTTGCTATCAAATAGTGATTTTCCTCATATTTTTCCTATATGCTTTTCTCTCTCTGTCAGGTTTTGTTCAAATCGTTTATTTCAATAATTTTTCTTTTGAATCCTCAGATGTAAGAGTTCAGTTCTTTATATGACATCAGGAACCTCATGATCCTAATTTGTTGGTCATCTGGTTTGTCGTCACTCACCAGCATAATGTTTAGATGTTGATTCATTTTCACCTGTTATTAGGAGGTCCAAATTACAGTTGCTGCTTTCTGTATGCAATATATTTTTAATTTTAAAGAATTGTCTGCATATTTTAGGAACTGTGATTGATTGTCCATTTGTTTTTTTTCACTAATTGACAATATAAATTTATTATCTAACTTGTCACTTCTTCCATCTATCCCCTCCCTCCCTTCATATATTAAATGACAAAAGCATCCTGCCATGACTGGTTGGTTTATAATAGACTCCTATCAGGGCTTTTATAATGAGGAAATAACCCATATTGCATGGAAATTAAAGGTACTTGGAAAGTACCTGTAAGTGAACTTCACTGTAAGTGAAGTTAACCACTTTCTGATGAATTTTAATGTTTACGTTGCACCATTTGATGTAACTCAGCACTTCCTGATGTTTGATTGTGATTCAGGCTCCAGTATCCCTTAACTATTGATTTAATGATGTGTTTCTCTAATGCCATCACAGCTGTGATAAAGACTACTACTAGTAAAATATGAAGCTTCCACTGTGTATTTTGCCCAAGTGCAAGTACATTCTCTATTCCTTACCTTTTGCTTACCATTATTAGTTTGTGTTACACTGCATTGTTTTGTAAAACACTTTACAACGTTTAACACTGCACCAAACAAAGAGCAGGGATGGGGATTCCACAAATTTAAAGGAAGAGGCATCCCAGCTGTTTTGAAATCATAGCAACTTTAGCAGCCTCAGAAAAAAACCCACGAAAAATAAAGTACACTTCATATGGTAGTTGCAGTAAGTGGTTGCCCTTTGTAGTGGAATAAGGAAGGAAGGACCCTGAGTGAGGTATGGACCATCTGATTTGTAGCTTCATGGAGTGAGGAGTATTTAGGAGTTCCAGATTGAAGGCAGGAAACTTGGTGGACAACAATCACTAGGTAACTGATCCAATACCTGGATAGGTGACTGGAAGTGAGAAGCCAGAACTAGGACAGGAAAAGGGCTAAAAAGAAAAGATTTCTAGATGGCAAGAGTTAAATAGAGGATATTTGAGAAAAGTAATTTTAACATTATAGTCAAGCACAAGGAGATTTTGAAAATAGTGAGAGACATGAGCTTGGTGTGGAAGTAGAGAGGTGAAGTGAGATGATTTGTGTGAGGGGAGAGGAACAGTAGCTAACTTTGGAACATCTTTCTGCAATGCAGGGAAAAGAAACAGGATGAAGCACCCAGCAGATAGCTATGAATAGTCAGAAAGGCAGAGATGAGAAAGGTGGTTTTTCCCAGTGAGGGACAAAGCAAATTACGAAGGTTAGTCATAAACAAAGTCTTCTTTCCAGAGCAAAATATCAATTAGAGATTACATTGGAGGCCTGAAGAGAAGGGAATGAGGTAATGTTGTCAATCTTGACAGAAAAAGAGGAGAATTAGGGAAGAGAATGAAGTAATTTTTACAATGTAAATTCCTCATGGCAGAAATCTGTCTATTTTATTTCTCTGCAAAACATCATGAAAGTTTATGACTCTGAATCAATCATATGTTCTCTGGACAGAAAGCCTGTAATAACAAACATAGTCCAAAAAAGAGACAAGATGAGTCAGATTGAATGGGACAGTAGGGTGGGAAAAACCCTCTGGGAATCACGAGCTTAGCGACTACTGCTGAAGATGCAACAGCAAATGCAAACAACCTCAAAGGGTTTGGTAAAAAACATGAAAAAATGTTTGGAACAAGAAATAGAAACAATTAGAATGTATGAAAATTATCCAGTAATTAAAGTGATACCTCTGTGCCACAATGCATGAATTCAGTTTTCTCGTGCTGGGTAATTATCAGAGGTCCCCAACCACGACACTGACTTCTGCCTAGGAAGGAGACTGGAAACAGAAAGGGATGGAAAGACAAGGAATGTTGTATGGAAAAGGAGAAAATTATCAGCTATGTCAGGCAGCTCCAGTAGATCAAGATCTCTGAGTTTTTGCTTTAATACCAGTCTGAGCCACAATACAGCAGTAGTCAGGCATCCAGTGTGTGTTACTACAGAAAAATATGATTAATGTAGCAAGTGCTACCCCGAGTTGCTACTTCATTACTAGGTTGGGTTGTTAACTGAAAGAACAAATAGTTTCAGGCTTTGAAGGGTCAATTCCAATGCACCATGCAAACCAACATGCTATCTTCCACCTGCCAAGCACCTAATGTGTCTCAGCTCTAGCCGTGTGATGGATCATTTGTGCTAGTCTGTACAGACAGCTCAGAGGGAATTCACCTGCACGGATTGAAGAGCTAAGATCATTTGCTTTGTGTTCAGCTGGTGCCATGAATATTTTCCTATAACCAGGGAATTATTTTATAGCCATGGAATTATATGAAAAGCACCGGTTCTTAATATTTTGCCAGCAAAGTGCATTTAGGTGCAGTTCCATAGGTTACTCTGAGTTACCACAGCTGCACGATCACTGTGCTCTTTTCTTTCTGGAAAAGCATTCCTGTCAATGAAATATCCATGTTCTCAGAGAGAGCAATCCTGCACTGGGAGGTGTTCACATTTGGAATAATTTTCCCACAGAGTAATTCTCAGTAATAATGGAACTAAGGTAATAATGGAAGAAAGGTATCTATTCCTTCTATGTTACTGAGCTTTTCTTGGAATATAACTGTTCTCCAATATGCTAGAAATGTATTGTTGTTACTTTGAAGCTGAAAAAGAATAACTAGTCTGGTTGCTCCTTAACCTGAAGTTGTTCTTCACCTGAAAAGGGGGTCATAAAGGCTCTTAAAGGTTATGCAGCTGACCAAGTCAGTGTACCATAACTATGCCTACATATGATCTCTATGATTCCTATAATTTAAATTGTCAGAACCATAAGGTTTCTTTGGGGAGAAGATAGAAAGAAACCACAGATTTCTATCTGGGACAGCTTCCTAGCTTTTCCCTTTATATCAGCAACCAAGGCCTACCATAATTCTTCTGTTAAGTGCACACCAAACAGTGTAAGGGATGTGGTACACTAAAGCATTTTCAGTCACATGCAAAAAGACAGCCTCCATAAGTTCAGCCTGGCAGACTGCTGTGGCAGTAAAGCACCATTCCAGCTGAATAGTGAGTCGTTTTGTGAGTCTAAGGACACAGAAATTGCCATACTGCATTGAAGCAGGAATCCATCTACTTTAATGTCCAGTCTCCAGCATTGACCTCCTTCAGAAAATGATGTCTGACAGTAATCTCACTGATAAATTTTTCATGCAAGAACTGACTGTTGGATAAGGCTCTAAACATAGGATGTACAAATGAATGAAACTGTGCAGATGGATATAAGAGAGAAGAATAGTGGACTTGCTCAAGGATGTCTTGTCATCATGAGTGGACAGGTTTTACTTGGAGATGTATCTTTATTAGTCAATGCTTTGTGTTTCTGACGTACGATGACAACCCAGAATATTCAATAAGGGAGGAACACTGCAGGGGCAGAATCAGGGATAGGTTTCATAGCAGATCCAGATGCTCAGTTGAGGGTATAGAGAAGACAACAAGAAGGAAAACTCACACAAATTAGTAAGTGCAATAAACAGGGGAAACAGAAGGAATGCGAAAAATAAACATCTGAGATACGCAAGTGTTGCTTCCATGTGCGGACAGCAATATGAGATCCTGCAGGTAGGCCCTAGCTTGGTGTTTAAACAGAAGCATCTGTTGCTTTGTAGAAATTTGCAACATCTGTTTAAACTCTTTTGTAGGCTGTAGCTGTCTCCCCAGCACCATCTGCAGTGGGAATGGACAGTCCTTTTCATTAAGCTCAGACAAGTGAGCTTTCTATTTAATCTATCCCAGTGGCTCCACCAAGAAAACAAAATATTAAAAAGCAATAGGCAACAATTGTTTTATGAAGGCTTGATGCCTGCCACTCAGTCTAGAGTAGCAGCAGCAGGGTAAATAAGTTTATGGTTTGGATAGCACATGAGATAACGCAATACAGTAAATAGTGTATCATGACAAGGCCAGAAAGCTCATCAATACCAAGTGTCCTGTAACCTCCCAGAGTAATTATTAACATGGTTCTGTTCCCCCACTTTGCTCCTATTATAGGGGAACTATTGATGCTTCTTTTTTAATTATGGAAGCATTTTGTTCCACTGTCTCTTGCTATGGCCTGATAGCTATCTTGTGTATATGGATATTGTTCTGATCAACAGGTACACACTGTACAGAAATCTGTGTGCCAACAATACACTGTTGGAGAACATCCTTAATTAAAAGTTTTATATTGAATTAGTTCAGTATACTGTAAAGAAAAAACCTAACCTAAACTTGAATATTAAAAGTTGTGCAGGCCATTGTATTTAAACTTGCCATTTTTTGGTAATGTTTAATCAATTGCTTTTTTTCTACCTCTTACTGAACATGCTAAGGAGTTTACATTTACATAACTGTGAAAATGATAATAACAGTTACATTTCAGAGGTTTGCATTTAGGGTGGATTCTAAAGCAGGTCATTTTTCCAATGTGTGTAACTAAACAGTAGACCAGAGGATAAAATTCATTATGGCTAAATACAAGATAATTAACTTAAGATATAAAACTCTAAACTATATACAAAGGATAAAGCATTCTAAATTAAATGTAACATGAACTTGTTTAGAATCTCTCCAGATAACTTAAAGAATATGCACTTAAAGCACAGTGCAATGAAAAAAAAAAGGAATAAAAGAAGGACCATTTAACAAAAGGAATAGGAATTTTTATATAACATGTTGAGAATGAAGTTTGGCTCCAGTAGAAACAAAGGTCTTTTTATTTGTAATTTGAGTCTTTAAGAATTCATTCAGAATGTTACTTGACATCTATATAGATTTAGAAGTAGTCTGTTTAAATTCAGTGGAGATGTGCTTTGCTTTTATGTTCTTATATCCAGGATATGTGTTTAATAAATTTAGCAAAAACCTTAGCAAATTAGAGACAGAGTTGCCTTGTTGTACATGGCAATGTGGATTGAATAGCTGGTACTCTGAGGAAACATGGGTCTTAATTCTGGAGGCACTAACTCTGGGGCTGGAATCAAGAACAATAATTTTTTTCCAATATTATAAACTTCCATTTGGAGTTAGAGAGAAATACCCTCACCTTAACGTGGCCTTTATATATATAACTGTCCGTACACATTTAGCTTGCTTTCAGCTGTCTTCAAAAGGTCTCCATCAGTGGGTATTTCAAGTCGGATTTGTTTGGGATTTTAAAAGCAAGGCATAGAAAGGAAAACATTGAGCCTGAAACTCCTAAATGCTCAGTTTAAATACTTGTTGACTGTTGCAGAGGGTCACTGCACAGACAAAAGTAAGTTTACCTAATTTTTGTTGAAATGGAAGCATGTAACCTTTAGCTGCCTGGTATGAGAGAGGATGTTCATTAGCAGCAATACTGGGGTCACCTTTTTTTGGGCTTGCCTTGCCTTGACAGTGTGAATACTGCCTTCTGAAATCAGGCATCAGCAGACTTGCTGTGTGACTGGTTTAATCCACTTTGTGTGAGTCTGAGTAAACTGAGGCAATTTTTCCTCTCGAAGGTAAACACAAGTCTCACACATTAAGCAGCATGCCTGTGTGTGAGAGAGGTATTCTTTCCTAATATCCCAGCAAATGACATCTCATTGAAGAAGTGTTCAAAGCAAAATGCTTTCGCTCCCATTTTCTGTGTTTCTTAAGCCAGTAAGATGGGAAGCAAGATGTTTTCCCAGCTCCGTTATAGTGAGTGAGGGTCGCACTTTATATTGTTGCTGACCTTGCTGGTGCTGTGACCCCCGAGGAGGGACAAGCGGCATTACTGACTGATGGATAATATTTGAGATTTCAGTACTTTGCTAGCTAATATCATGGAAGGATTCAAGCCTGAAAACCATTTTGCTTGCTGAGATTAAACAGCGAGAATATCATGGTAGGCCTGATCCTACCAAAAGTAGTTTGCTGCAGGGTGGATGAGAGCAAATGTGAACAGGGCAAGAGAACATTAGGGTATACAAATACTGAGGAAGTTGTAGCTGCCATAACAACACACTGACTGGCAGGTTGTTGAATCCTGCCTCACAAAGTGTGTAGAAAGTCTCCAACTTTCTGAATACTACAGAGTTTAGATAACACATGGTAATTCGTAAGTCAAATATGGGTAGATTTTATTTCTCTAGGGGAAAGATTTAGGGGCAATAGTGAGCAATTTTCTAGTCAAGGAATGTAGGTTAAAAGTGGTATTTGGTGAATTCTGAAAAGGAATTCTGGAAATTAGAAAAAAAAATTAAAAAGTCTTTAAATCCTGTCAGGTCAAAATGAAATTATTTTTTGGAGGGGTTGGCTGTACCACTTTGTAGGAGAAACTGTTCTGCTAGTGCATAAGTGAGCTGCTGAACTTGCAAACCTTTTTTCCTATGAATGTGCTGCAGGAAAGTTTTACTGACAGGTTATTATGACTACTTTAATGCACATATGACCCACTGTCTGGAAGACAGTTAAAATTATAAACTGTTCATAAATTTACTGACACTGTTGGCAACACTGTTACAGCAGTAAACATTTAATTTGATTCTCATTTCTTAAAATAGTGCTATTGCTACGCCTGCAAAAATGCAAAGCTCCCTGTTGAAGAAATCTATTTCAGGTCTCTGTGTATTAGTCCTTCAGCCTTGCTTATGTGCATTTGTGACAAATGAAAGTAGTCATATTAAATATCCATTTAATATTAAAATGAAAGCAACAAATTCAAACAGTTCACAGCTTTCTGATTAAAGTTCTTATAAAGCCCTACATCCCAGTTCAGAGAAATCATATCTGTCCATGATCTTTCTCTAAATGGATTTTTATGTAGTTGTCTACCCCAGCTGCTCATGATACATGTGAGGCATAAAGAATAATCTTGTAATAAGGGAAGCTTATAAGTTCCTACAGTCCTTACTCAGGCAAATTTCATTCAGTGAATAGAAATTATGCTCAAGTAGTAATTGCATCATCTGACTTATGGTTTGAGTATTTAGACATCTTTCAGTTCAGTATTGTGGACTGATGTTAGGATGCAATGAAGCAGTATCTATAGTCCTCTGCCCTGTTGTTCATTTCCTGACATCCTGCTTTTTCTTTCACAAATAGGTAGAAGTCACTTATTTTACAGAAAAAAAATCTTAGAGGCAACAAAAAGTTGAAGTGGGAAGAATCCTTTTTTGTTTTTTTGATCTTTTCATTTTTGTATGCTGATTTTTGCTGTGAAGCAGGGGTGAAGAGCTCTGAGTTCTCCAGCTGTTGGTAATATATACAGAGTTTTTGCCAAAGTCAAGCTTAGATCGAATCTGTTAAATGCCTCATTTTCAGGGACAACATTGCTATTAAAACTCATTTTGTGTGGTTTGCATAATTCTGGCATCTTTTAATGTCAGACTAGCCCTATATTGCTTTCTGCTCACAGCACATGTTTATTTTAATGGTTCTCACCATAGCCTTCTAGAGCCTGCCCTTCTGTCTTGCAAAGACCATGCTTGTTGGTTCCTTGATTTTTTCAGAAAAATCCAGTTTTCATTAATTTGCATTATACATGGTGTCAGGACTGTCTTGAGGACTCCTAAAGCACAGCCACAGAAGGAAGTGAGGTATTGAAAGAGATAAATCAGCATGATCATCATGACTATATGTCATTTTATGCTGTTTCACCATAAACCTGGAGTTCAAAAAATTCTGAATGCAGAAAAGCACATCACATGTGAGTTAGGAAGTGGGGTTGGAGATGAGATGGGGTGCCATATGAAGATGGGGTGAAAGGGTACTCAACCACTTAGGAAACAGACTTGGCATAAGACTCTGATGACAGGAAAAAAAGATGGTATTTTCTATTACGTGGATCTGCAAATTGTAGAAGTGACACAGAGCTAAGCAGAAGAATTAAGTCAATCAGAGAAGGTTGTTCATATCGCAGTAGCAAAACTATCCGCAACTGATCACAATACTGCACAAAATAGCAAAAGAAAAGAAGTGAAGGTGAGAGGACAAATTTCTGTGAGGCAAAGTCTGCTTGGAAAGTGTTTTAAGTTACATGAACATCAGTTTTAAAAATAACATGTAAGAACCAGGCAGATAGGGAAATATCATTAGTATCTGATTAAAGCAATAGTGAGAACAAAGTGCTTCTAATACCCTATTCAAGAATAGAACAGCTTACTAATGTTTTCTCCTTCTGTATATAATCATACAACTGAAAGACCAAAAACCATTGAAGAGTCCTCAGGTAGATGGGAGTAAAATTTAGCTCATTGTTTCCCTGTAAAACTGAAGCCCTCAATAACATGGGAAATAGCACAAAATTTTTATAAAAAATTCAACTCAATGGACAGCTTTCAAACTGCTGTTGCCAAAATTGAGAGGAATTCAACTGCTTTTCACTTATATGGTTCAGTTTTCTGCAATGAGAATTGTAAAGATGCTGTCTAATGGTCAACAGCAAATCCATACGTGGAGCCCTGAGGAGTCACAGACTGAAAGGAAACAGAGGAAAAAAATATAAAACAAAGAAAATGAAAAAGGCAATTTTTTTGAGAAAGGAGGGAACAAAGGGGCTAGTTCAGTGTATGAAGAAAGAAGCAAAATGTACTATGGGTGAACTAGCTGACTTTCCACAGGTGTGAAGGCTCACCTATCATCTTGTCTCCTGCACTAAAAACATAGCATTTATTATTGAGTTCTCTGCAATTAACAAATATTCCTCAGCTTTATTGAGGGGAGCAGTGCAGTTATGGAGCTAAAATTGTGTTTCACCACACCTGTGAGTAGTGCTTGACAGTGTGTCTCTTCCAGTCTATTGAAGCAACCTGCCTGTGCTATATCCACAGGGACTTCACCATGCTCTCTGCTCCCACCTAAGAGACAGAAAAGGACTCATTGCTTCCTCAGTTACTTTCTGTTCGAGAGGCAAAGAAAAAAAAAAAAAAAGAGCTGTGAAATTTCTAAGAGCTGTAGGTAGTAGAGAAGGCTGGAGCTTCTCGACTGAAAGTATGGCAGTTTGGCATCAGCCTGCTAAGAATTAGTATTCATTGGGGGAAGTAAAATGTGTTTATGGCAACAGTTCTCAGCACAGTATCATGGTTCTCTTGTACTGTTTAGCTAAATGTCATCTATTAATATTTCAGTGAACAAGGCCCCATGCAAAACCCATCTGGGATCTCATAATCAGTCATTTTACATAATGAAAAGAGGCTCTCCTAGACAGAGCTCAACTCTGTTTTACAATTACTTTTATTCATGCACTGGGACTGATCCTACAGTTCTGCTTCCCACAATAGTGATGTAGAGTACTCCATGTTTTAAACTGATACGCTGCAGCACACATGCAGAAGAATGTCCACTCTAACATGGCTAGAAAAGCAATATTGAGTCGAACACAGAGTTCTAAGCAAAATTATTTTAATGACAAGCCCTCTATTCAAATTTTATCTGTTGCCATTCTCATCTGATCTCCAGGTTCAAAATTCAAGTTTTGTTGCCACTGGAACTTTTGAGTAAAGAAGCATTCTGAGGAAAAACTTAGCTTTGTAATAAGAATGGCTTTTCTCTTTACTTCCATTAACTTTTGTTCTTTTATCTTGTTGAAATTTCCTCTAATTTTATCAAAACTGAGCTGTTTTGGCTAACATTTTGAAACCACATCATGTTTTGCAAGCCCTGAAAATCCAGTCAGGTCAAAAAATATCAGTAGTTCCTAAAATTGGTCTATTCTAAACTCCATCATTGGCTCCAGAATTGAACTAATTACTGTCAATTTGTTATCCACTTGTCTTTATTTTAAATGATTATGTGATTCACTACTCTGTGAGCTGAATTCCGTATATTTAAAATGAGTATTATTATTTTATCTTCTTTCTGTGGTTGTAAGCAAACAGAGACTAGTTTGTGTTCCTGCAGCAGCCGGGCCTTGAAAGAGCTCCCCCAGATTGTAGATGGATAGTGCACTAAGCATTTTGAAATCAGAACCTTTTCTTTTTGTTTTGAGCTGTCATTTATTTTTATCTTCACAGTTAAAACTGATTTTTTTTCATAAAACATTTTGATTTTCCTATCTGAGATGCCATCCATGCACATAGTTGCACTGAAGTCACTGCATTTGCTTGTGCAGGGAAATTAGATTTGTGTGAAATGTTATTCTATGCAGATTTAGCACAGAATTTCAGGATGTTTTTTCCCAAGAGTGATTATAAATATTTTAAAAGGTCATTCTTCTACCTAAAAGGAGGTATTATGTCAATCAGTCAACATACTTAAATCATCCTGTGCAGCACTGTGTTTAATGGAAATTAATTTAGTAAATCCTCTCATTTTGGCACCGAAGGGTTCCTAATTCAGTTCCTGTAAACACAGAGGCAGTCATCATAGGCATAGACTTAGATGAGGTTTAGTTATTTGTGTAATTTACCCTGAGATCCCTTTGTGAAAAGCACTGAATAAACACAGGAGTATTGCATTTATATAAATTCACAAGAGGATAACTGCACCTAAACCTACCTTTGACACAAAATGGTTTTATTGGAGGTAACCAACTGCTGGCTTGAAGTAGTATCCCATTTCAAGTCAGCTGAAACTTTACTGGGTAAGTATCATTTAACTTCAATTAATTTAGATGTTTAAATCTTTTTAAGGGAATTATTGGTCATGTTTTTATCTGAATCATGTATATATAAATCATATTCACAGTAAATCGATGGATTTCAGTAGTAGCATTACTCCAGTCGTGCATAGCTTGTAATTTCCCCTCATAAATGATTTCAAGATATTCATGTTGGTTTTTTAAAGATTCCATATGAGGTGTGCAGATTTAACCATGATTCAGTTACATCGTTGTATGGGCTTTGAACTTGCTATGATTTAATTATGCATTTGTTCATTCAGACTTTTATACTTCATGTATATTTTCAAATAATTTTCATTGTAGTGGCAATTTTCCAGGTACTCCTTGTGTGATCTTTAAAGTGATCTTTAAAATTGTCCTCGCTCTGTAGTACTTAAGAAAGGGAAGAAATACATGAAGAAGAACCTCAAAGATGAAGGCCAGGCTTGAAGTACAGTTTCATTAATACTGGATGGCAGGAAGGGAGCCAAGTCCCAGATAATGAGGAAGGAGTTGCAATTTTTTTTAAAGCTATCTGGTGACAGGGAAAACAGAAATGACATTCAGCTGACAAATGAGCAGAGTTTGACCTAGCCTTTTGACCCTTGACAATCAATCTTACCTGCTGCTTCATAAAGAATTATAGCTGTGCCACTCACATTTGACTCTGGATGTTTACTATTCTCTGTTTCCTTCCTTCCTTCCTTCCTTCCTTC
>JAYRBT010000082.1:50424019-50441788 GCA_036023395.1 Myiotriccus ornatus
TTCCTTCCTTCCTTCCTTCCTTCCTTCCTTCCTTCCTTCCTTCCTTCCTTCCTTCCTCCCTCCCTCCCTCCCTCCCTTCCTTCCTTCTTCCCTTCCTCCCTCCCTTCCTCCCTTCCTCCCTTCCTTCCTACCTTCCTTCCTTCCTCCGTCCCTCCCTTCCTCCCTTCCTCCCTTCCTTCCTTCCTTCC
Source organism: Myiotriccus ornatus (assembly GCA_036023395.1). Taxonomy (NCBI): domain Eukaryota; kingdom Metazoa; phylum Chordata; class Aves; order Passeriformes; family Tyrannidae; genus Myiotriccus; species Myiotriccus ornatus. The sequence goes on from JAYRBT010000082.1 coordinate 50,424,208, forward strand.
CTTCCTTTCCTTCCTTTCCTTCCTTTCCTTCCTTTCCTTCCTTCCTTCCCTTCCTTTCCTTCCTTTCCTTCCTTCCTTTCCTTCCTTTCCTTTCCTTCCTTTCCTTCCTTCCTTTCCTTCCTTCCTTCCTTCTTTGGAATACATAGTCCAAGTGTGTGCACCCTCCTCCTCTAAGTGCCCTGTGTGCAGTGAGGTGTCCCTGGCACAAAGAGCCATTTGGAGCAGCTGGTGGTGGTACCTAATTCTTTACAGGGCCATTTTGAAGTGTCAGTCAAGTCAGTCACTGGACTGTACAAGGCAAAACAGATTGGTTCTGCCTGAGAATGCTCAGCAAGCTCCTAATGTGGTCTTATGTAATGTAGAAAAGAAAATAATGGAATTCTTAAATATAAGCTTCCTTTGCTTAATAAGAGTGACAGCACAGTAAAGATGAAATTTGATCCCATGAAAAAGATATGAGAAAGGCAGCAAGAAACCAGGATTTTTGAACTTGTTATGGTGTCTTGGTTTTGTTTGGTTTGGTTTTTACTGTTATATTTCAAGTTCTATTGCTGCATACACAATTAAAAATTTGCATACCCTCCTTATAGGAAAGGACAGTAAATCTAGACAGTGGACATCTGATGTGTATCTATTAAGGATGGCAAAGCAAGTGCTGAGCACAGTGTTAGTGGCACAACTGAAGCAAAGACGAAGTCATATCCAAAGGACATAAAGCTCTTAGAACTAAGTAAGTAAAGGCTGCATTTTCCTCAGGGTTTCAGAAGTGCAAACTCAGTGACTGCTTTCGTTGCTCTGTGAAATTTGGAGAAGAATTTGGTCTTTCTGTCCTCACCAGCTGTGTTGATTTGTAGATTTTTATTTGCAGCATTTTTACTTTGAGATACTGAAGGTAAGGCTAGTCAGCAAGGGCATCTGTAATGTAGTTCACCAGCTGCAAGAGGTAGCCATTGGAAGTTTTTAGCTTTTAAGAGGATGTCTGAGGGGAAAAGAGGGGTCTATGGGGGTTGTGTGTTTTTTTTTCCCTAGTGCCAGTGATTACTATGGACGTACTAGTCTCATAGGCAAAGGAAATAGTGATTGATTATTTTTTTTAAGTTTCATACTGTAAAATTTTAAAGGCACATTCCTTAGTACACAGTTAGGTGAGTGAACTCTCAAAGCTGTAGCAGCTGACGGACTGACGGACAAGCCTTCTGTGATTTTAGTGGTGACATGACATTTTTACCCTGTCATGTGTAAGGAAGAAATGGCTGCCTTGATTTATCTTGTGCCTTTTTAGATTAGGAAGAAAATGATGCAAAATATGGACAGAACAAGTTACAGGCCAGTTTTCTCTGGATTTTTCACAATCATGAGTGGCTGTAGCCACTAGGCTGGACCTGGTCTCAGCTGCCTTTGCACATTTTGCTCTTCAGAATTAAGTGCTAAGAGCAGCAGCTGTTTTCTCCTATTTTGAACTGCAGTAAGGAGAGCCTTTGAGTACATAGCCTGTGTAGGCTTTGTGCTTGGAGAGTACCTTCAAAACACCTATGTGACTGCTCTCTCTTTGGCCCTCTGATACCTGCTCTGTGTTCTCAGTGGACAAAAGGGCTGGATATTGCCTGCTCAGGTTTCATAATGCACGAAGTTCTTTCTGGAATGTATAAATGTCACACCTATATGTGAACATCATAAAATCCACTCAGATTTCTTGGTTTATTACTATGATTACTTGCATATTCAGAAACAAACCCAAGCAAGCCTTAGCATTGCTGGTCATGAGAGCCTGAGAAATATTTTGTAAGGGGTTAGGAAGAGGGAAAGAAGGGACTGTTGCACAAAAGAGGGAGAGCAGTCTCCATTTCCCATTTGTTCTTCTGTAATTTGGGAGGTAGTAATCACTGGTGTAGGAAGGAAAGAGACTTGCACAATGCTTCCAATTTCATGAGCATCATAAAAGTCTGGGCACAAAGCAGCACAGTCTTATTAGCAGAGGAAGTGAGTCTTCAGCTTCTAAACAAGATGACAGAATTTATGAAGCATCACGGCAGCAGGATGTGGTTGCCTGCAATCTATTCATATAACAAGCCCACCAGGGTCCTATAGTTATCACCCTTGAATTTGTTTTCCTTTCTTCATTTCTTTTGTCATCCTCCTGTTTTTTTGGCCTATCTTGCTGCAGTGGAGGAATCACTTTATTACCTGTGATGTCTTGTAATTTTCTTTGGGATTTTTTAATTGTTATTATCATTAGCTAGTTTAGTTTAGCTAGTTCCATCAGTGTGTCTCTGATTATAGAGGTGCTCATCAAGGTGTGCAATGAAATCCAAGTACTAGTCTTCCAGGAAGTCTGGGATTGTTTTTCATTCTAAGGCATCATCTAAATCTGGTGTGAGACAAGTGCCTAAAATGTGCCTGAGCTGAGAGTTCATTTTAAAAGACATCCTGATTGTTAGAGATCTCAAAAAGTGTTATGGGCCTGGGAATAAAAGCATTACCCCGACAATATAAAAAAGTAGGAAAAATTAAAATAAATGTGTGCTTTTAAACCACCTATTTCTCATTAACACAACATGGGTGGTAGCTCTATAACAATCTTTTCCATGGGGAAGTAAAATTTTGTGTATCTTTGACCCCCTTTATTTGAGGATTTTAGCACACATTGCTGTACTTCACTGATTTGGCTTCCTGTGGTGAGAGAAGTGGAGTTTATTATCCTTCTTTGCTTTTATAGAACAGAAAACTGCTGTGCATGTATGGTAGGTTCAGGAATAGGAAGTGGATTCCCAGGTGTTGATCTTCACCTATAAGACAGTCACTCCTAAGTCCCTGTTTCTGATCTGACTTGTTCTGTCTTACAGGATATTTTAAAATTGTTTTTCTAATTAGTAAAACTGTGCTTTATGTCTTGGAAGTGCAACATCCAGATGGGAATAGTATGTGTCAGTACAGCATATTTAATTATTTATAACTGCTTTCTTTGTTTGATAGTTTGATTGTTATTTATTTTATTTTCTACCCAAAGGTTTGATCACTTAAAAAGCCTGGAATCAAACATTTGACAGTGTTTACAAATTATGAAAGTGGTTTCTGATTAAAGTGTTCTGCGGGAAGATTAAAGTTGCAGATCAGTATGTAAGCCAATGGCATTCTTCTGAATTTCAGCAGTAGAGAGCTGCTCTGTGGCATGTGCTCTGTATTCCAACCCATGCTGGCAACAAAACGCAGGCAATGTCTCACACATTTTCCCTGTGGTCTTCCCAGGCCTATTTCTTTAGAATGCTCTTATGGCAGGGAGGAAACTGAGCCCTCTCAGCCAAGTGAGATGCAATTTTGCACCCATCAGACAGTACCTGACAAAAGGGCCACTCCCAGTTGCAGCTGAGAAAGTGACAGAATCATGAAGACATCTAAAGCCTATCTGTTTTGTGGATATGTTCTGATTAAATCTGAAAATCATTGCAACATCAGTTAAATCAGCAAAACTCCTAGTGCTGTTTTTGCATTAACTCAGATGTGTGAGATCAGACATGTATCACTGTGTGAGATAATTAAGGGCTGTTACAATTAATCTATTTAAGAATGCCACAGCTTACAAAAAACAAAATAAAAAATATGGAAATTACTTCTGGTTTTGTCAGTACCATCAGAGGCCTTATGTTCTTGGTTTCTTCTCTTAATTTTCTAGTGCAAAACTTTAAAGCGTAAGATGCTTTCCTGGCATTAGTTTCTATCTATGTGATCCATAATCCAAATGGTCAGCAGTGTATGCTGCAAATCTCCTATGAAATGTTTTCCAATGGGTGATTGCTTACAGAACACTTACCTTCACTTATGGGTCTTATCTTTTTAGATGTTTTTCTGATGCACTTCTCAAAAGCTCTAATGATTGGGTAGCTATTGGCAAAAAAATATCCCTAAACTTCCTGAAAAAATAAAGGAAGAACTTAAAAAACTGCTTTTGTCCATAATCACATGAACAATATTTTGAGAATAATGCTTAGACAAATTTGCATTTGCTTCAGTTCTCTGTTCAAAGATGAGGATTGCTGGAGTGCCATCATGGTTCCATAAGCTATAAAAAAGTAAATGTCTACAACTGGACAAGAAAAGAAGCTGCTGGGGCCATATCTGCACAAAGAGAAGGCTCTGTATGAGAGGAACAGTGTTTGAACCACTGGAGATGATGGCCGTTGGAATTGCCATCCCCTGGAGAATGCTGGAGGACCTCTGTAGAGCTGGTCATTCCAGGTAGTCTTTAGACAAACATGAGTCCAAAAATTGCCTTTTTGAAGACTCTGGGAGAAAGGGAAAGAATGGAGTGGTGTTGTGGTCACCTGGTGCTGGGCTTGGCTCTGTCTCAGGGATGGAGATGAAAGAATAGTTTGCTCCATGCTCCCTGGCACTTGGATAGAAAATCAAAGCTTTTTCATTTCAGCTTCATTGAAAACACATAGTAGAAAAAACATTTATAGCTGGCAAATGGAGAAGTTTTAAATTGATAATGGAAGAAACATTCATTTCCAACCTTCTGAGCGAGCTATTAAAATCAACAGAGTAAAGACAAAATCCCTGGCACGGACAATGAAAGGAACAGTTTTTTGTATCTACTTAGTTAAAACTTGGCAAAACAAATCTAAAGTAGCGGTTTCAGATTTCCGTGTGCACTAACTGTGCCAACTTTTGTTCTCAGTGTTGCTATGATAGAAAATTCATCCTCTTGAGAAGCATTTTTTCCACTAACTTTTGAAATCAGAAGTCAATTTAAGCAAAAAGCTAGATCTTGTATCAGCACTGACATGTGTTTCTTTGTTTTGTACTGTTGAACGGTCCAGACTTTTCATTCAAATACGCTATTTTGAAAAAAGCTTATCTCCATTTAATTGGCATTGGAGTTAGTGAAGTGAATCTAGTAATGGTGTTTGCCCAGTACTGATGTACTTTTTTCACCTGTACCTGTCAGTGGGTTTCCACAGGAGAATGAGAAATTCACTAATTTTAAAAGCAAGGAAATTTTTGAACAGCAAATTCTCTCTTTTTTCCCTCCCCCCCCCAGATATCATTATCTATGGCTATACATTAGCAATCAGTTTCACATTACAATCAATATTTTCATTATCATCAAAATTTTCTTAATTGTCCGCAGTTAAAAGTTAGCTTTTGTATTATTTTATGAAAAAATTAAGACAACAGAAGAAAATTTTAAGAGAAAATGATAGTTGGTGTTTGGAAACTTCACACAACCGAGATACATCACTACCAGTATGTTTCTATAGGAGGAATAAAATATACCTATTAAGATACATTCTCTTATGATTTTTTTTTGTAATTTTAGAGCAAGTTCTAGAGGATTCTATTGTAATTCTTAAAAGGATAACATTATCAGGAGATGTTATATAGATGTATAATATCTATAACAGTCTTAATGCATTGGCAATGTTTTGTAGTATCATTTAGGTTTGGTATAGCTAACATGCAGCTGATGAGACCTAAACCCTTATTTAAAATCTTTCATTATCCTGAATATTAAAATAAGGGCAATGTTGCCTTAAGGAGGACAAAGACTAGCTTCCTGTTAGTTTTCTTTGAGAATCACTGATTAGAAACCAAATTTATCTTTTCTTTTCTGGTCTGGAAAAAGAAGTATTTTCATTGATAAGGATAATAAGGTACTAGTTACTGCATCAACAGGGCAGCAATATTCTGTTCTGACTGAATATGTGTAAATAAATAGTGAATTATTTTTAGTAGGTTTTTTGCCAATTGTAAATTCATCCTTTGGATTTTATTCCCTTTATATAAATGGTGACTCCTGCTCCATGTAAGTAAATACATTATTCAAGTTGAAGTTCTTTTATCAATTGCTGCGTATTCCTTTCAAATTCAAAATAATTGACCCTGAAAAAGCAGCTTAATAGACAAAGTAAGATCTAAATGTAGTTTTTTCAAAGGCCTGCTATTAACTCCTATTTTTCAGTGCACAAAAATGTATGAAATATCAAAAGCATGGGGTTTCCTGATGTGCTTGTGGAAGCCATGAAGTGGACAGTGCATTGACTGGGCAGTGCAGTGTAGCTGCTCTGCTGAACTCCTCAGCCCTTCTCTTCAGCTGTGCATGGTTCTCATCCTAACAGGAGTGTGACTGACTTCACAGCCTGTGAATGAGGATCGACCAAAAAATCTTCTCCCTAAATCTTCCACACAAATTCTATACTGATGAGCAGTGTGTCTATCTGAATAGCCAGGTTGTTTATTTCAACAGTGAGCAGGAAATTAGGTAGGTGGGAGCACATGAGCACCCAAAGAGCAGCTAATTCACTGTTGCTGTGCAAAGGTGATAGATGCCAAGCAGAGCTCAGCTAGGATTAGCGTCTGAAGCAGCAACTTTTGGCTGATGAGCTGTTGAGACAGGAAAGAAATCTGATATTCAGCCACCATCATTTTACTGCAAATTAAAACTGAGCAGCCAGCCCACCCGTAGCAAATGACCAACTGCACAGTCCAGAACCATTGCCTAACTACTGTTTAACTTTGTTTTGAATCTCTTCTGCAAGTAAAATAAACTAGTAAAAGGGATACAGGCAAACTGACCTCTAGTCAGCTTAAATATTACAAAAAGGAAATGGCTACAGATACCATGGTTTGTTTTGAAATGCACACAACTAAATACAGTATCGTCTACTCATGGCATATAATAAAAATCAAGGAAGATTCTTAAAGATAGCAACATATAGCTACTGTGAGTCAACAGCAGGCAAGCATCATGTACCTTGCTAGTGGTAGATACATTCAGGAATTGCTTGTGGTATGACAGATTATCAAATTGAAGTTTGTCTCCCAGCTCTTCTACAATTGCTCATGTGGAGGGAGTTGTATAATCTAGAGAGACACTGATCCCTTATCTAAAGAAAGAACACCTCCATCTTTTGCTCTCGTACTGACATTACAGCAGTAATGTAGCACAGAACCTTCTCACCAACCCAGTGACTTGTGCTCGAGATTGTATTCTGTACCACAGCTATTAAACAATACCTTGTGCCATTCAGAGAAAGATTTTTAGTCCATTTTATTCTTCAGTGACTAATGAAGAATGCCATGTTCAACATAGCACGTGTCCTAACTGGTAAGGAATGGCTTTCAGTCTCTACATGGGGACTAAGCACTACAGCCATGTTTTGTTTTGTTTTGTTCTCTTCCCCACATTTTTCACCCTGTTGCTACCATTTTTAATTTTTCATGTCTTGGTAAAAGCAGAAGTTCAAGGCTATGTTGAGAAAAAGAGGGCCTGTTAACAAGGTTGAAGCTCAAGTCACTGCTCCAGCAGGGAATTTGTCTGCAGCAAGGTAGAACCACTACTTTTGCACCTGGTTCCTGTACTTGCTGTTGTAGTTTTACTGATTGTAAAGAAAAGAAATGGGCTGAGCTACTTTTTTTCCCCATTCTCCTTATAGTGTACAAGTTGCTGCTCTCTGAGTCATTCCATGGCCTCTTCTCACTGCTGTTCAGCTAACTTCTCTGGCTGGAATTCATACACTGGAAACAGAATTTAGAGCTACTTAAATCTTGGAGTTCTTAATAAAAAACAGAGTTGTCTCAAGTCTACCAGCTTTCAGAAAAGACTCAAAGTGAAAAATGATAGAAACACAGTTATAATGAGAGTCTGAGAGATGAAAGCAACCAGTCATACCACGTCAAACTAGGCTCAGTAGCCTTTGCTGCTTCCCTCAGTTGAGGCCGGGGGGATGTGACATTGTCCTTTGCCATTCTCAGGACACTTTCACAAGCTCAGCATACACACCAACCTTTTAAACCACAAACACTTTGATCTACTACTCGATTGCATTGTTAAAAAAAAACCAAACCACCCAAACACATGCATGCACAAAACACGCAGTACATTTCACTTACAGTAACTTCACTTTTAGTTAAGGAAACATGACTCGCTTCAAAGACTCTTTGAAGAGACTTCTTATAATTCCAGATCTTCAAAGAATCATTGCTGAAGCTGTACCTGGATAAATATTTCTTTGTCAGAAGAGCCATTTGCCGTAAACAATTATAGAAGATGCAACTGCAGATCTATTATCTGAAAGAATGCAAAATCACTCTTTGAAGCTACTAGGCAGTTTGACAAGCTCCTCTTGACAAGACTTTGCCCCAAAGCCTCACATACCCCACCTTGTCAGGACAAATGGCATGGGACCTAGCAGAATAGGGACCTGTGACTCTCTGAACTAAAGGACAGGGTTCTGGACAACCTTTTCTGAGGCTCCTGGGGCTTTATGTTGTTGCACTGCTTTTTCTACATGTATTGCTACTTCGAGGCATGTCAAACAGTCTGCATAAATGCCGTTGAAGTTATAGTTCCCATCAATATTAGAGCATCTGAAAGACTTAAGGAGAGCAAAAAAAAAGCTGCAGTTCCCATCATTAAAGATTGTATGTGCAGAGAGTGCCCAGACTTTGTCTGATGTCCATTATAAGTCATGGCCATTGTTCTCTAAGTCAGCAGACTGTTGTTTCAAACTTAATTTCTTTGTGTCATTCATCTGTTCCCTGTCATATCCCTTCAGCTGTAAAATCTTATATTGGGTTCTGTTGGTTTTTAGATGATAATTTTCCCCCTGTTTCTTTCAAAGGAATCCTGAAGAATTTTTCCCAAGAAATTGGGGGTTAGCCTAAATTCTGGTCCATAGGACATTCTTATATGGTCTAGAAATCCAATCTGTAGGAATACTATGCCACTCAAACTAATGTACCATTTTAACATTATTCTGTTCTTAGACAATCTGAGATCAGTTCTGCACTCTGTAATTAGAAAACTGCTTTTATTTGACATAAGGACTTAATGTTAAGATCCTACACCTGATCTCTGAGAGAGTCATGTTTTCACCAAAAAGAAATCTGGCTGGTAAAATAGGAATTTACCAGATCTAGGTATTGGTTGGTCAACACACAGATTTTAGCATTCAAACACTTACACTGATGTCATACTATGTTTAATTGCCTGTCTTTGCATGAAAATCCCAAGACAACTCCCTGATTGATCCCCTGCGTCTTGATGATACCCTGACTCCAGTTAATGTTTCAGCCATTTGTACAATATGCAACCTAAGGTCCCATTTGAACTGAGGAAGCAAATGGCTTATTAAAGTCTAATTTCTCCAGCTTGTTCTTGCCTTTGGGCATTTTAAATAGGTTAATGCAATTTTTAAGATACACTCAGGGAACTTTACTCACAGAGTGTTGTCATAAACTAGAGGAAAATAGCCTCTAGATCATCTTAAAATGGCAATTATTCCAAATATGCTTGCCCTAATACTTAGTCAAGCTCTCTACCTAGAACAAATTTTTCTACTTCTTTTTTTATCTAAAGATTTTAATGCATTATTGTACATTTTAGGTTTGGTAAGGAAAAAAAGTGTCAGATTTATTTAATGCAGTGGATCATTTTTCAGGGAAGTTCCAGTATTCATCAAAATGTGGAGACACCACAGGCACCATATAAATTATGATGGTTTTCTTCTTAATACTTCCTTTTTATTGCCTACATTCTTTAAAGTGAATTTAGTGCTCATGAAAGATGCTGGATATGACAACTGTAGAAAGTGAAGCCCTCTATTTATCTGCAGAATTGGTACAGAGGAGTATTGGCAATGCAAGTTTCTCCCCATAACCCCATCTGTGTTCTGCAGCTGTAACCTTGAGGGATCACCTTTAGGAATGAGAAGATGACTTGCTCTCCTTACTCTTTTTCTCCTTAACCTCTCTTCTGAAAGTGCAAATAATGATGTCAACTGATGCCATCCAAGGCCCTAGTCTTTATGGTCTTCCTTATTATATGTTGGGAGACCATAAATTTATTACCTTGGCTGTGTGGCAACCTGCTTCCCATGCACGCTCTCTGTGGGTATCTGTGTGTGAATACAACTTCTATACATTTAATACATCTTCTATAAGGTAGAAAACGGGTAAAAGCACCATTAAAGTGCAATGACTTTTGTTCCTTATATTGACCTAGACTTGATTTGAACCAGTGATTTAGAAATAATATGCTCTGTATCCCATTACTAATCTCTTCAGCCACAAGTCCAACCCTTCAGGGATTTTTTTCACAAAGAGGATGCTAGCATATTTAAAAGAACTCACATTTTTCTCTCAAAAAGAAAATTTGAGCATATGCAAAAACACATTGGGTATTTGGCTAACCTACCCCTCATTACCAGGAGAGAGAGAATGTAAACACGGGCTTGCATTATATTGTTCAGTGTGTGTATTCAATCTTTAGAAATATGTTTCAAGGAAAAGAAAAGCATAAACCTCATTAGAAGAGAAACAACAGGGTGGAAAAAAAAAGCGCCCCATGTCAGTTCAAACGCAAGCCCAGATGCTTAAGTTAGTTACACTTTTCAGTTTAAGGCAATGCAAATCCATTCTCCATTACTGGGGAAGTAGAAGAAGGCATTAAGCCCTTGAAATGGCAAGAGTCAAGTTCTGTGCTCAGTCAAATAGGAAAACGTTTAATGTATGATTTTCTTCTTTTTAGTCCATTGTACATTGTATCAAGGCACTGAAGAACAACTATGCAATTATGTAAATAGGAGGATAGATGCTGGAGTAGCACAAGAGTTTGTAAGCTACAATTATTTCTTATTCCTCCTACCCCTATTCCATCTTTACACAGAAACAAACATGCACAAAACATTAATGAAATAAATCAGACATTATGTGAAGCTTATCCACAAGAGCAGATTCTAGATATGAGTTGAATCCCCGAACATTAATTTGATCTTCTGCCAAGCACTACAGAGGTTTTAAGAATCTGAGTTCATATTGTGAAGGAGAGGTGAAAAAATAGAGTCCTAATTTTAAATTATTTTCATTATGTAAACATTTGTGGGCCTCCTTGCTTTTTGAAGAACTGTGACTGAGCTTTAAAATGTATGGTTTTATTTAAAATATAACCAGGGATATTCCATACTTATGTCATAACACATTAGCCAGAGGCAGCAGGCAATTGCTACTATTTTCAGGATTGGGAATAGGAGACAGAGCCTTTTCAATTTTCCCGCTAAAACAAAAACTCAGTCATTCCCTCATTATGGATCAGACATGTTATTTCAGCATGGTTGCATCAGAGGTGAATTATTCCCATCACAACATTCTACTTGACATAGGGGCATTTTAGTTTCATTTCAGTTTCTGTGCAGATAACCAGCAGAGAAACAGAATATGAAACAACACATTTTGTGTAAATTTTGTAAATTCACGACACCACTGTGCCCCAAAGTCAAGGAGAAGTGTGTTCCTTAGGTCATAACTTCACCTAATCCTTTAAGTAGCCTGAGGTCTATGACAAGTATAGATACCTAGGAGATCAGAAAGTTTACTTTTGCTGCCTCTTGACCATCCATTTGCTCCACTTAATTCCATAGCTCTTATTCTAATGTAAATGCTTTGCTACTGTGACTAACCATAATCCACTTAAAGTAGGATCATAAACCATGGGGTGATCCCATGGGAAGTCTGCCATTTCACCACAGCAACCAAGAAATTCTAGTTGAACCCTATGTTTGAAAACCCTTGTGCCATTGCTGCTTTGTTCATCATACTATCTTCTTGGATACCTGGTATGCATACCTACGGTATATTCAACATGCATTTTTCTTAAGGAAATTGAAATGTCACACAGCTTTTGTGGATTTTCTTCACAGTTTTTCATAGCTTGCGTGCATTTTTAGTTAATTGTCCCTTTTTTAAAGTGATACTTTATGTTGACTTTTTTAACTACTGAAAGAATTTTCTGCAATTCTTTGCAAGCCTCTTTAATTCTTGAATGCAATTCCAGAAGAAAGTAGGCACTTGTCACTTAAATATGTCAAAGTTTTACCCAGCTCTTAGCCAGTAAGTCATGAAAAAGATTCCTGTGAGGTAGGCAGTGCATGTTATCTTTTATACATGCAGACATAGCGCTGTTGTACCACCTGAAATTCCATCAGACTCCAAGCTCTGCAGAAAGTGACAAATGCTAGACAGGTATACGATTTATAATGGATGAGCAACGCGAGCAAGCTCTGGGAGTTGGATTGGATTTGATTGCAAACAATAATATGACACAACTCCTGCTGTGGATACACACATTATGAGAGGCAGTGCAATCCAGCAGCATGAACAACGGACTGCAGGCATGATCCAGAGCCCTAAAACCACCTCTGCAGTACACCTACTGTGTGGCTTTGAGAATGCCTTTCCCGATCTAACAGTCCTTCCAACTCCTTATCTGTTTGTTTAGCGACAGTATGTTAAACAGTCATACCTCACTAAGGCATTTCAATGCAATTTAAAGCTCAGAATCATGATATGCTTCAAAGAGGCTTTTTAAAGGAATTATATAAAAACTCAAGAAGTTATTTGAATAATTTTGTGCAGTTGCTGGCAATAAACCTGGAAACTTTTCCATGAAGTGACTTTTTTCCATCAACAAGATTTTCCTTCAGGGAATACCTTCCACCCCAACAGGAATGTCTTCATTTCCAGTACAAAACTGTATATCAATATTCCTATATTCACCAATATTCAAGTATTAAGCAGTACTGAAGGCAAAGCTTTTCTCCTCCTAGATGAGAAAGTTTTGTCTCATCCTGTCCAATCGTGCTCATAAGATACAAAATGATCCCTTATTCCTCTTCATGAGCCATGTGGATTAGAAGTTATTCTTCTGTGGGATGTCATTTAATTCATTTCTCTATCGGAGTCTGTGGATGCAATAAGGGTCTGTTATGTTTGAGGTCTTGTTTCTGGTTATCAATAGTTCATCCAGTCTGCTAAGCTATCACAGGTGAAGAAATGGCCTGCACAAGATAAAAAGCTGGTCTAGTTTTTTTTTTATCTCATGGGAATGGGAAGGCTCTTTCTGCCTCTGTGTACATACCTACAGATAGAACTGGTGAATAGTTTTCCTTGACATCTGAGGTGTTTCATGCTATGGTTAATATTCATCTATGCAGTTGTGTTTTTGTATTCACACCTTCCTCTGCCTTAGATTATATTTCCACCTACTACCCTCTTGGCTTTGGGGCATTTAGGTACAAGTTCTCATCAAGACATTGATGGGAGTGGACCCTTACTTCTCCAGGGTGATTTCTTTTTCAGGAGATACTATGCATGTTTTTAATCTGATGGTCACTCTGTTTTATGTTGAAACACAAAACTTCTGATGGAACTTTCTTGATGGAAATATATTGGTGTTACCAGTCCTCCTTATCTGCATTATTCAGGTTCCTTCTTGAAGTCACATACACATGGCTATAATTCTTGTAAAGGCATATTTGTAGTTTGATTCCCACATCTATTGAAGGAAAATTTAGAGCAGCTATGAGTATAGGAATGGATAACCATCAGCTCTCCCTATCAAGCTTCATATTTTTTCTTCATACAGCCTTTTCTGGCTTGCCCATTCTGCCTCATCTTTCTCCATTTTCTTTTCTTTTTTTCTTTTGCTTATTCCAGTTTATGGCTCATTGATTTCATAAGTCGTATCAAGACCTCAGGTTCAACCCCAGGGCACAGACATCTAGAAAGCTGAAATAGGGATGCTGGCATGAAAAGAAAGTGGAGATGACTTGTCTTTATCTGCCAGTCCACAAATAACTTGGTGAACAGAGTTTCTGGCCATGAAATCTGAATGCCATTTTAGAAATAACAAATTTGATTCGTTCCCCGTGTACTTTGGCTTCTGTGGTTGGAAATTAGAATACAGGGTGGTGTTCGGCAAAGCAGTATACAGAGTGAAAAACAGTGTAATGACCTTGCAAGATGTTCCTCTTGGGATCTTGTAGCTAACTAATGTAACACCTAAGATGTTGATTAAAGTGGGTAAGGTTGGAGACCCAAGTGACTTTTTCAGGGCATAACCCCAGAAAGCATCAGGCTCTTGTGATGCTCTGGCTGCTGCTTAAAGCTGTTCTTCCTTAGTGACATCCTTATGACACACTTTCTGCCTTCCTGAATTTAATGAATGCCCGAGTCAATTTGAAAGTGTCTCTGGGAAATAAGGTCTGCTCCTTTGTGCCAGTAGGTTAACATGAGCCACTCATTTCCAAACCTCATATTTAGAGCACATGCTAGCAAAACAGAGCAGATCTTTACTACCAGGAGTGAGTGCAAAAAGGAATGTATAGCTTTTAGATGTGAATTTTAAGGAGCAGTTCTTGTTTCAGAGACACACATATTTTATTGGGTATTTTTGCTACCTAGGCATTGCACAAGAAATTTCACATCTCAGTGTTTTATTTCCTGATACCTGTTGTATAACGACATGACAAACCTCCTTTCAGAGCATCTTTTATTTTACAATTCTGGCTTTCTCCTCCTTTATATAACAGTGCCAGTTCATGTTATGAGTTTTTACAATTCTGTGTACAGTGACAAGCTGTTCATCTCTTCTCTAGGCGCATAATATTTCCATTGGCTTCATTGGAAAGCCTGTCTGAGCAAACACTGCTGGTCAGATCTGACCCCCACTCTGTGGGCAGACCTGTAACTCTTTCAAAAGTTTACTTTCATTGCCCCTAGTGAATTCCAGCTCTTACCACAGAATTATACTGGCAGAACCACAGGCTGTTTTTTGTGGAAACAATTTCCTGCCACATCCTGAAGTTTGAGGCCACTTGTTCTCAGTGAGCAGTGTAACCCCCAGTGTAACAGAAAAGAATTTAATCCAAATATCTTTAATACAATAGAAACTTGCATAACTCCCTGCCCTCTCTTCGATTCACAGCTACCTCATCCCTGAACTCCCAGCTTCAACAGCTTCAGCATCTTCAGCAGCTCCAGCACCAACAGCAGCAGCAGCAAAGCCAGCAACAGCAGCAAGGTCAGCAGACACAGACTCCACAGCCACCCCAGCAGACCCAGCAGTCACAGCCACAGTCATCAGCACCACCGCAGCAGAACCAAACACAGTCCCAGAGCCAGAGCCAACCTCCTCCGGCCCCACAGTCCTCCAGCTCCCCTCAGAAACCCAGCCAGTCACCAGGGCATGGCCTTCCATCTCCTCTTACTTCACCAAATCCACTGCAGGTAGGACATTACATAAAAATCTCTGATGGTCTAACAATGTCAAGTGCATTCTCTTTCACTGCACTGGAAAATCAAGGGAAGGTTATGCCTTTTGACCACACAGGTTGAGAAATTCATCATTGTATTACTTAATCCTTACAGGCATTCAGCTTAGAACAGCTAAAAGGGCTGATAAACCAGAAAAGCATACCTGATGACGGTTCTAAGTTGTTGCTTTCTGAAGAGTAAAAATCTTTTGCTCCTAGACTCCGTATTGCAAAACCCATAGAAAACTCTCAAATTTTTTCCACAGATTCATCATGTGACATTCACAAATGGCATTTGCCCAGCAGTTACCCTTTATGATAACCTAAGAGGATAACAATGTTAGCTGTTCATTACCAGGTGGTTCTGACTGTCCCTAAAAGAATTAGAGCTTCTGCTGGTGGACATGTGCAAGGGATGGATGGGTTCCCACAGTCCTAATCTTGATCCTGCTAAGAACCAAATACTTGTGTTAAGATTCTCAGTATAGACTCCAAAGCTAACAATGCCAGTTAGTACCTTTTGTAGATGCTCAGTCCAGTGACATGGCTATTTTTTAATAGACCAACAGCTGTGGCACCCATACTGATGGTTGGCTCTGCTTGTCTTGGAACTCCCAGGCAGAAACAGGAGAGCTCTGATCCAATGGTCCTGTGTTCTGAGAATTCAGTGTTCTTGCAGTACATGGGTCATGCTATATTCACATTGTGCAAGAACAGTTTGACTGTACCCATAAGTATGATTCTGAACACCAGGGCAGATTGTGAAGTGAATGGAGTCTCATTCACTAGGCAGTGGAACTGCACTTAGAAACCAGCCAAATCTCTATTAATTTTATTCTCTAAATTTTGAGGCACCACTTTAAATGTTTTATTCACACTGATGGATTTGGCTCCATTTCCTGCAGAAATAAAACTGCATTATCTTAATAATTAAACAATCCTTTCTTAGACAATTAAGGGAATTGGTTTACAAGAAACTGTGTTTGCCATGTGGCCAGTGAAACCTGCATTAATCTGAGCTTCAACTAAATTGCATCAAATCTGATTTTTTTTAATGGTTTAGATAATAGACTTAAAAGTCTGCAAGAAATGTATCCTTGCTTACTGAGCTTTTTCTTATAGTAGAGAATAATATTTCTAAAGCTTCTTTTGTGTATTGTCTAAAGGGCTACTTATGCATCACTTAATGCCCAGTCTATCACACTAGTGAGTGCTTTGGGACTCCTTTGTATGCAGATTATTGCATACAGAGACACAAATATTTTCAGAGGAGCTTCTGTTACATTTTATTGTCTTGGTACAGCTGTAGCATAGGCACACTAACTGTATACATATATGCCTGCTAAATATTGCGCTTCGAAAGTCATTAAGCTTTACGAACAAAGCAAATGCACACATAAACTACAGTTGGGGTAGGGAGGAAGTGTGATTATCTAGACAACATACTTCAAGAGGGTTGTACTAACTCTGAATCTGAAGTCTTAGCTCTCATATAGCATCTGGTCCCAGTGTAAATCTCAGTGGAATCTGAGTATTTCCACTTGTCATCTGTGATGTACAGGTCAGTAGAAGCACTTTCCACTGTTAGGTTCCCAGGGTCACCTCTCACTTGCAGATGTACAAAAAAAAGTAAGTAAAGCCTGGCGTGGTAGGTGCAATTACAATGTTTCTACATAGTTACCTTGGCATATCTCTCTTTAGTTCGCAGCTACCCTTCTGCGGGAAGTCTGAATGTGGCAGGCAGCTGAAGTGAAAGGAGAGAACCAAGTACTCTGAGTCAGTTTTAGTTCAAATGCTATCCCCTAAACTTTTTAGGAATTGGGATTAGACTTAATGAAAGACACCAGTGTGAGAGGTCTGGCATTCCCCCTGGGCTGAGCTTAGCCAGCACTGGTATGCCAGCTGCGTGACAGGGACACTTTCAGAACAGCAGTAAAGGAATTAGATGACATTTGCTGTCAGTTCTTTCTAAGCATTAAAAAGTTACTAATAAATTGTGGAATAAGTATTTTTAGTGTTCTTTCCTCTTTGATCCTTGCAATGTAAATAGCTATGAAAACCCAAAGTCTGTTCACAAATACACTGTGTACTGACGTTCAGAAGAGAAGCCAGAATTCACAGAATCACCGAATCCACTAGGCTGGAAAAGACCTCTGAAATCAGAGTTCAACTTTTGACCCAATACCACCCTGTTAATTAGACCCTGGCACTAAGTGCCAATCCAGTCTCTTCTTAAATATCTCCAGGAGGTGGCTTCACCACCTCTCTGGGCAGCCTCTCCCAATGCCCAATCACCGTTTCTGTGAAGAATTCCTTCCAAATGTCTAGCCTAAATCTCCCCTGGCACAGCTTAGGACCATGCCCTCCTACTGCTGATTGCCTGGCAGAAGAGACCAATGCCCACCTGGCTACAACCTCAGGTAGTTGTAGAGAGTGATGAGGTCACCCCTGAGCCTCCTCTTCTCCAGGCTAAACAACCCCAGCTCCCTCAG
>JAYRBT010000082.1:50441888-50456647 GCA_036023395.1 Myiotriccus ornatus
TTTCTGCCTGGCTGCTCTCCAGCCACTCTGTGCCCAGCCTGTAGCGCTGCAGGGGGTTGTTGTGGCCAAAGTGCAGGGCAGTACTTCATTCAGCACAGTACCTCTGTCCTCATCTTAAGCAATATGTATAGGGTCATTACTTTGGCCTTCTAGTCATTTCTAAAGCATTTCTGCAGCAAGTGTAATACTTCTTGAACTTTTAAGAAATAATTAAGAGCTTGAAGAATGCTCTGTCAAGAATGCTCTGCCAAGAATGCTGAGACACTTAATTATGCAAACAAGTGACACTGAGAAATAGTTCCAGAGGAACTGCTGTTGCACTTTATACATATATATATTGTTTGGGTACTTTGCTAAATCAGAGCAGTGGTTAGATCTCCTCCAGAAATTTGTCTTTCCATTCTAAATCCTGGCTGTTTTACCCCTGTAAATCTGTCTTGAGGATTGAATATGAAATAATTTTCTTCCACAAAAACATTTGAAGAAAAAAAAGGAGGGAGCACACATTTGGCAGCAGTTCCTCATAATAGCTTCTTAGAATGTGGATTTTTTTTTAATGTTCAATGCTCTAACTTAAAATCAACCTAAAACAAAATGCAGAGATATTATGGCCTCTAAGGTAATGTTCTTTATGAAATAGAGTGAAATGGGGTTTGTTTGAAGAATATTAAGGGAATAAAGAACAACTAAGTTTGACAGCTAAAATTTCATTTCTGAATTCTTGAGTTTTTTCATGTGGGCTTTATCCTCTTACATTATTCAGGATCTGTCTGAAAGATATTAGTTTAAAAAAATGCAACCTCAAAAAATTGTCATGGAAAGTTAGTAATTCAGGAGGATGATTGTGTTTGTTTAAGAAAACTCTGAAGGATAACAGCAATTACATCTCAAAGTGTACAGATGCTGTCATGTCCCTCAGAAGGCAAATTAAATGAAAGTGACTTGCATAGGTATACTTGGGTGAGGTACTTTGCTATCTGATCAGAAATTAATAATCCAGTGCAGTGTACACCACCTAAAAATCTGAGAATTATTCTTGTCAGATTATTCTGTAATACTCTGCTCTAATTTTATCACTATTCTTTACATGGTTCAGTGGGCTGGATTGTAGTTACAAAACAATTTTTTTAGGGAGGCTTTTAGTAATTGTGTAGAAAGATGTAAAATCTCACTTCAGGTTCCAAGACCTAAATTCTTTGCTGTCATTAGTGATTACACTCCAGATTTACACTGGTTACCACTGCAGAACAAGGGTAATCACTTATTTGCAAAAGACAACAAGAGAAGGATTTTCCAAAGCTGAGCTCTATTTCAGAAAGTGGTAGGTCAGGCAAATGAAGGAAGATTTTCATCCTTTCATTTTCAAATGGTGAAAAAAAAAATAATGATAATCTGATTTTTTCTTTCATTGTGTCAGTTGACTGAGGCAAAGGAATCCAGAGGTTGAAGACTTCGAAAACTTTCCTTCTGGGAAAATAACTTCTACAAATATGCTTCTCCTGTGAATATTTAGTGTTATTACATGGAAAAATATATGAGTTTTTGAATGGTCAGCATGCTGTACCTTCAAAGGATAGTTAGCACCTCTTACAGAGTTGCCATTCAATTAAATCTTTGGTGTCATAGGAGTTTGATTACATGGTGTATAAAATCAGATGAGCCTAAGTACTAAGTAGCCAATTATTCTGCTTGACTATCAGAATAAGGCACTTTGTATCAGCACCATATATTTAACTGGCTCCAAAAAAAGGTTAGCTTCTAGTGCTGACATTCTCTGTATGTTTTAGAGATATGGATAAGCCAGACCTGGAAAGGGAGAGCTACACTATAGGAATAGAAGAATTCTCAATGATTTCTACTGTTCTGTTTGTGTGTGAATAGGAACAGACAAACAGGAAAACCCCCAGAGATTTTCTTACTGTAAAATTATTCTGACTGTTTTCAGAACTCTTTCCTGAAAAGTCCCTTTTGTCATAGAAGCCTACCTACAATAACTGCAGCTGATGGAAGATGATGAGTGAGAAAAAAAAATAACAATAAAAAGAGGGAAGAAGTGAGGAGATGACAACAGCACAAAAATCTTCCAAGTAATAGCAAACTCTAAGATAGCAAAACCAGAACCTCCTTTAGATTAAATTTTCATACTAATCTTAAATAATGTATTTGGAAACTCAACACTTTTTTAACAATAGAGAAAAGAAAAGCAGAAAGGCTGAAACACTCAGCTGCAAATGAGGGAGAATATGTGCACAGATGTCTGAGACTCCAACAGTCACAAAAAAAACCCTGCCCCTTCCCTTTCCCTCCAGCCTCATTCATTGTTTAGCTTCTCATTAAGGAAAAAACAACTTTAAAGAAATTTCAGTGTTTACTGAGACTTTTACATATTTATACATATTTATGATAAAGAAGTAACAACCAGTTCTGTTGGTTTGATGAAGGCAGTTGGGATAAGTTTGCAAGGACTATATTCATGGTCTGTCTTTGTGATGTGTTCACATCCAAGACCTGTTATATTTTTCTCATACTTATCGAATCTTGAAATCAAGAAAACTTGATCAAGATTATGACACCACTGAGGTTTTTTGTTTTGCTGAAATTATCTAGCCTTCTTCAGCATGATACTGTGCAATGTATAACTGACTGAATCCATTCCCAAGTTACTTTGTAATCAACTTGACAAAGAAATACTTTATAAATGGTGAGCAAATGCTGTGCTTTGAATCCATTGTCTAAAATTTCCTAATTTTTTGTATCAATAGGGAGTGAGATAATCTGCATCGCAAGGCAACAGGTGATATAGACAAGTGCAAAAGACATTTATTCAAGAAGGTTCATGCCCATCATCTGCTTAGAGTGAGCTATTTGAAGTGTTGATCTTAGGTGGATCTCCAGAAGGTACTGGCAAGACCTACATCTCAGCTCTAAACTAATAGCATGGAAACTCCCCAGCAGTCAGCTAAATAGAGTTCAGCTTTGTGATCTGTTCGGAATATTTTGCTTTTTTTATCCTCTGTTCATTTCAAACATGTCCAGAAAGATTTGAACCCCTTGTTCTACTGACAGGATTTCTGTGTATTCTTACAGTGTTGTAAATATTTCTGTGAGTTGATAAAGGTGATTTCATGAGCAGAACAAGCAAGTACTTGTGCAAAAACTTCCCTATCTAGAAACTCGTGGTACTCATGTACTACACACATGCATGCTTTTTATCCATTGCAGCTGTTGTGATTCAGGCACTCTCCTTTTGTTTTTGTGCTTTTCTTTTTGTCACTGCAGTAGTTCTGTGAACCACACAGATTTAAATTTGAAGCTTCAGAAATTGTTTGGTTTGAGTTTTAGTGCCTCCAGGGCCTCCTTTGTTCTTCTCCTCTCACCTCTTCTGACACTTCCATGGTCATACTCATTCTTCTGGGTCTCCCACCAGCTAGGCTGATCTACCATGGCAACATGGCAGTTTGTCCTGGCTGAACACTCGGGTGTCTCTGGACTGTGCCGTACCCCGGCCCTGGTGACACGGACATGCCAGCTGATCTCGTGCTACAGCTAGCGTGTTTGGGCTGCTAGTCTTCGTGTCTCCCTGGAGATGCATGGGTGTCATTTCCACAGAAGGGCTGGTTTCAGTTGTGTGTAAAAGACTGCATCCATCCACAGGACTGAGCAGGGTTTTGAATCTTCTCCTCAGCAGTCTTTCTTCTCCCAGTAGTTCACTGCTTTTTGGGGTCTTTGAGGCATTGGGACTTCACCTTGTAAAGCTTCTGAATACTGCATTTAAACAGAGCAGAGATGTTTAAGTGTTCTTAAAGAGACTATATAAACAAGTCTTTCCATTCCCTGAGGAAACCTTCTCTCAGTTGGAGCACTGGCTGGATGGTCCATCCAAATATACTCTGCAGGTGTTGCTATTTTCAGAAGCACAGGGATTACTGGTGTCTGACTCACATTTAAAGCAAAGGAAATTAATCTCCGAACAAAACAACTGGCATTATTAGCACCCAGCGGGCAGATGCTGAGGCTAATAAAGGAAACCATTTGCTAGGGAATTCTCTGAAGGTGAGGAAAGTGGAGCTGTTTGCCCAGCAAGCTCTGGCTTCTGAAATGGAAGCATTTAATAAACTCCCTAAGTAACTGAAGTATTTAATAAGTGGGAAAATAAATAAATAATATCCTCCCAGAACAAATTTAGGAAAAGATCCTTATCCCATAAGGCTTTCCATTTCCAAAGCCTCTCTAGGCAGAGAGTAGGAACCTTGGGGATCTTAGGGGCAGAAAAAATAAGACATAGCCTCTCAGATACTCTTGTAAATCATGTGGATCTGTTATGTTGGCATTAATTTCTCTTAATTTCTATTTTCACTCATATTTCCAAAAATTTTCAAAGAAAGTAGAGAATATTCCAAAACATTACTGTATTTTTCCCTATTTTTCATATCCCTTATCTCTTTGTAATAAAGAAAAAAAATGTGCAAGTCATCAAAGGTTTTTAGTTCTACAAGAAAAAAATTCTTCTGCTTGGAAGCAAGTGGGTCGAGTGAACCTGGTGGGCTTGGGACTTGTTGAATAGAAGGAGAAATATTCTGGAAGTGGTATAGCCCTGATGCTTTGTCATTAAGGCTCCTTATACAACAAAGCACCTACAGGAGGTTGCTCAGCTCCTAGATACTGCCAGAAAAAAAAAAAAAAAAAAAAAAAAAGGACATTGTAGACTATGTTTTAAATTTTAAAATTAAGCCTTTTTTTTGGCAGTATTGCTGAGATCTATCCAAGTGTCCACTTGTGGATTCTGTTGGTGGTTTTAGCAGATGCAGGTGTTTAAAAAAAGTAATACTTTCTCTTTTTTATTGGTAGCCAGAATGTTTTGAGAGAATAACTAAGCGCAGGCCTGGAGATTATGAAATTTGCTTAAGTGTTAATGGGTTGATTGCTGAGTTACAGTCTGCCGTCTTTACTGGAAATTGATTGACTAGTGCTGCAGGTCTTCACACTTGACGCTCAGATTTGACTCGAAAATTCTGCCAAGTCTTTTACTCTGAAATTTATCTTAATTAGATCTGAAAGACCTGCCACAGCAGAATAGTCACACCGATTAAAATGAAAAACAGGAGAAATTACTGATCAAATTAATCATAATGTCGGGTTACAGCTGTAGGTCTGATGTAATTTGCCACTCCAGTGAGTTACATCGGCCCAGGCACAGGAAAGAGAGCTGGTTTTACGCTGATCCGTAACACCCGGCAGCTTCAGGCAGCCCATCAGGATGCTTGTTCCATTCATTCTCTTGGCTTATTCTGACCTTAGAGCTGCAACTAGAAACAATTTAGGCAAAAGAAAAAATATTCTTTTATCGAAGGGGTTACACTGGAAACATGAGCTTTCCAAATCCTTCTTATTTCATTTTTTGCCTTTCTACACCAACCTTCTACTTTTGTTTGAAGTAATCAACAATTAATTATGTGGAAACTGGAAAATTAGAAAGTCAGAGGTTACCTCCTCAGGCACAGTCAGAAAATGTGCCTTTCTAAGAGCTCCTAGTGGGTTAGGATATGAGGAAATTAGAATCATTTAAGCAAATAAGCCTAGAGCAGCACCTGTCCTTCCTAGCAGGTAGGAAATCAATAATCAGACTTGATATTTTATAGATGTGATGGTCTTAACATTTATTTTTAAATTGTGTACTTATCATATATTGTATTCTACTATTATAACTGTGGGGTTTTTTAAAATATACAAATCACTAATTGAATCCATATTAGAAGGTGATGCCTTGTGGGTCTTAAGGGGCCCCACCCATAACATATTCATCTGAAGGAGAAGCCTTCTTCAAGTCTCCTAGTATTTGTTCCATCAGCAAGGTTTGAAAGATTTTTAGGACAACTTGTCTTGAAAAACCACTGTATTTTTTGCTGCTGATCCACAAAGTCAAGAAATGAAGTTTGCCACCAGCTGAGCAAGGAAATGAAGTAAAGGAAAGAAAGCAAGAAAGTATGGATAAGCATTATGACTCTCAGGAAAAAAAGGTCTTACCTCTGAAATACATCCAGTTTTTATTTTGATACTGTAATACCTTAGCCTACTCTGGAATTTTCTGTGTGAAATTTTTCTTTTCCAACAATGATGTAATTCTGTAAAGTTGGTTTCTCCCTTGCCCAAAATTTCATTTTAATTTTCTATTTTAGACCTGGGAAATTGAAAGAACTGAAATTGAAAAGAAATTGAAAAAAATATGAAAGAGCATTCGTTTAAAATCAGCTTTATATGTATATAAAAAATTTGTTATATTGAGTTGCCAAAAAAATAGTGGTTTAACAAAAGAAATTGAAAATATTTTAATTCATAGTGATGATTTGAAATCTACTAAACTACTTGATCATTTTAAAATACAATTTTTCATTTGCTGAAACATTTCTGTATCCCACCTTCCGCGTTCATTTGCATCAGAAATTACATGATAAATTAGGATAATTTCCGATAATTTCCTGCAGGACAGGAACTTGAGTTATTTTGGATAGCTTAGACATGACCTAATATCCTGTGAGAATTCCAGTTGTAGATTCAAGCTGGGTTAGGTTTGTGGAAGACATCGGAAGGCAAAGCTGAGTTTCCAGAAGAGAAAAAGTGACGTAGGAAAACAGCACATCATATATTGCTAGGATTATCCTTTTACTAAAGGAATGATGATGGTGCATTTTGGTTCTTAAAGAAATTGAGGTTCTTTAAAGCAGCAATCACTGCTGCAATATCTTTGTATAACTTTGTTAAGAAATACTTACATACTTGTAAAAAGCACTGGGGAAGCAGTCAGGTCTGGGAGAATCCTAGTCCCTTAGCAAAAATACTGATGCTGAACCCTGAAATATGGGCCCAGTCACATTACAGAACAATCCTCTCTCCTACAGATGGCCAGTAAACTGGTATGAGAAGGTGATTCTGAACAAATGTCATAACAACTGATGAATGCTAGTGCTCTCATGTTTTTCACCATAGTAACCTTATAACCCTGTTTTCAACCTGCTGAGTAGCCAAACCCAGCTGGAATGCTGTCTCTGTCTCTTATTGCTTTTGTCACAGTTTGGGGAGCTATCTTTGTGGACTGGAAGCTGAAACAAGACAGAAGATAGCTGGGGCAGATGATGAAGATTAGGGTTGTACTGGGATCAAGATCTAGGAAGGGATAAGTAAGGAGAAATCAGTCTCATTCTCAGGATTCATCTGAGGATGCAGTTTCCATCAGTGTAGAATTCCTTAGGGTCAGGGCCTGATCTTAGGGAGGAGAAGGAAAATGTTGGGAGAAGAAGAGGGGAGGAAAAATGTCTCTGTTACTCACAGTGCCTTTTCTACTGTGAGAGAGCGCTAAATCTCCCCCAGTATTAGCATTGTGAAAGGCTGAAATTTTATTACTGATCACCACTCTGAAATACGATGCTGTGTGCATTTCCATCCTACTACTGTCTGCAACTTTTCACTTTATAATAAGACCTAACTCCACTACTAGGGAAGTTGGCAGAAGGTTTCTTATAGCTCTCAAATGAGACAGGAGCAAGCTCAATATGCCACTATGAAGGCTTCCCCCTCTTCTCCCTCCCCAACTCTATAGAATTGCAGCTTCCTTGTTTGCTTTATTTTACCTGTCTTCTGACTCTGAAGCATGTTCTCCATACAATCAAAATGTGTCTGACAGAATTTTCAGTTCATGTAAAACAAATATAAAAATAAACAGAACTTGAGAAAACCAAGCCATTCTAAAAATCCTTGATGTTTTCCCCATAGACATTCAAAGAGTATGTCTAGAGGGAAATCACTGGTACTTCAAATGTACAAGCAGGTATAGAGATAACATATGTCAGTCCTGTAGACCCAAACCTGGCAGTCCAAGCTCTCATGAGTGAAAACTGCAGCAAAAGGCAGGGAGGGAATTCTTTTACTTCCACATAAAATCTGCATATATAGCTCTAATCTCATCATCAAGTCATGTCTTTGCTTACTGAGTTCACTTTGACAAATAATTTGCATCAGGAAGCAAAATGCTCTAGTAAATGTGTTGTTGGAGTCGGGAGCACCAGACTGCAGTCCCAGGTTTGTCACTGTCTGGGATGTCACTTCGTCTTTCTGTTCCTTTGTTGATTCTCCTACCATTGTTTGATCACTTTATACTGGAAACTTTTATTTTTTTTTGGTATAATGCAATGAGGCCTTGATCTTGCACTGGGCTTCTAGATACTGCTGTAACACTAATACTACAAAAGCAAGGAATATTCAAAGGAGGAATTGCATAGCCCAAGTCACTCTCATGCTGAATTCAGAGTAGTATTGCTGTTGACTTCAGAGGACACAGAATAGGTATATATTTTGTTTTCAAGTATATTGAATATTTTGAAGTTTCTGTCAGATGCTCACTGTGCTGTCAAATGCACTAATGAAAGGTTTTCCTAAAGCTAATTTTTCTACTCATAATACAATAACCAAATTTGCTTTAACACTTGAAAAAATCCATCCATACTAAAGAGAATCAGTTGCTTAATCCTAAAATTAAAGGTTATTGCATGCAAGAGAAAATAATTACATGCTCAAAGTATGGAAAAAAGAAAACTTTTTTTAATATGTAGGTATTTGTATAATTAAAGACTAATCAAGCATGAAGCCTGCTGACTAAACCAGAAAATGAGATTGTTGGCAAGTAATATTGTAATGTAAATGCCATTTTTGTTTAAGTACTAAGGAGCTGGAGGAATGATATCCTGAACAGATTAAAAGCAAACAGCATTGAAAATAAATATTTATCAGATTTCAAATGCAACACAGAGAGATTTCTATATTTTACATGCAAAATATATTGGCATTGAAATATTCAGTCACTTTTCAAAGGTTTGTTCACATCATCACTTTAAAATGTTGAAAATAAGCACTCATTAGTGATAGGAACAGCTTTAGAACTCAGTCTTAACCTATAGTAATGTCAGTAATATGTAGGCAAGGGAAAGCAGGTGAGAGGTACCAACATACTTAAGTACAAATGTGTAAGAACAACTCCTGGGGCTGGAGAGTCAGAATTTGAATGGTCTGTGTTATACTTTCTTTTTCTTTTTCCAAATTTCTCTTATTAATTTTTTAAAAAATAGAGGGAAGCTTCTTAAGGTTAACTCCATGCCATGAAACAAATGTTTAGTAAAGTATTTATGGAGGGCTTATCTATAAACAGAAAATAACCTGATGTAACCACCGTTTTGTTGTGGAGGGCTGATTTAGTTAGGAGTCTGTGTCGTCTTGGGGCAGTGCTTTGTGGTAAAATATTGCACTGGTTAAATATGCTCATCATGCACCTTCGTGTTATGTCATTGGAGCCTAAATCTTGCTCAGAAGTGAATATTAAGATATTTGGCTACATCAAGGGTTGAGGAGGATGAGGAAATGCTAGAAATGAAGAAGTAAATGAGTTCCCATTCCTATTCATTTTCTTTTCATTACACTGTTCCCAGAGTTGGCACTACTCAGCATGCTGAGGTCCAACAAAAGCCATCTCTTAATCAAGCCTGATCATACAATAGTTGAAGCTAATTTAAAACATCCTTTGACATCTGTGAAAAGAGTCTTAAATCCAGTGATTATGATAGTGAGACAATGAATACCTTTGCTTTAGTACATGCACTGTGGGCCATTGCGTCCTTTGTGTTGATGTGTACCTCCTATTGTTTCCTTATGCATTTACTTTTCAGAATAATTTTAATCTCACTTGATTATGACTGAGAGATACAATAGTATGTCACTGACAGAGTTATTGGGAGAAAGAGACAATAGGGATTTTTGAATGTAAGGCTGCCTACAACATTATCAAATTTTTCCTATCCTAGTGTAATTTTATTCTATTTGCCTTTGGACTAAAGAAGTGTAGACAAGTTAAAATTAAATAATACCCTGCAAAAGTCTAATGTTAGTCTCTTGAATAAGCATTGATCTAATTTTCAGAAGGGTTGAGTCACTACCATTGACATGAACTGTAGAAATTATTACTTAGCCCTCAAAGGAGTAAAGATACAGATTTCAGCCTCTGGAGTTCTTAGAAGACTCTTGCTCATGTCTATTGGTTTTACCACAGGAAACTGGCAAAATGCCAAAATTCAGAGCAAGCTCAGACCAAGCCAACCTGGTTCATACAATAGCCTGTGTTTATCTGAATTACTAAACTACTAAATATATAGTATAGTGCACATATAAATGAGCATACATCATCATTAAGAAACTTTATAAGGAGTACTTTAAAAGTCCTCTCAGCAATTCATGTTTACATTAGTTTAATGATATTAAGGATTATGTTGGTAAAAACGCAATAGGAAAAATAGTAGGAAAAGTACAAAACTTTGTGAGTAGACCATCGTCAGTGGTCCAAAAGGAAGAAAGTAGAAGAGGCAGTAAAGCACATTTAGATCAAAGCTATGCAACTGATGGTCTGTGAGCCAGGTCTGTCCTACAGGAAGTTTCTATCCAGACCCCAAGTGAGCAAATAAAAGAAAAATAAAGGGCATTGAAGGCAATGGTACATGTGCTTTGCCCTGGGGTGTGCTATTGCTTGCAAACCACGAGAGCAGCCCAAACACCTAAGACAGGAGGGGGTTGAAAAATCTGCCATTTGATATTTGTTTCTTTCTTTGTTTGTTTTTCACACATAACTGGCTGAACCATAGTAATAAGTTTTAGGCTGCCTGTTAGCAAAGGACACTAATTCTTTTCTTCTTCAGAGATAGCTGTGTCTCCCAAAGAATAGTGATCCTGTCAAGCAGGATAAATTCTTTTTCGTTTGTTTTCTAAATGGTGTGTTGTATAAAATGTAAGTTACAAGAAGGGTTTACCTCTTATTTCTAGAAGGGACATTACCACAACTTTCTGAGGAAAATATGGTAACATGTAAATTATTTAAAGGCCGAAACAGACACTTTCACAAGTCATTAAACTACCCTGTGTCTTAGAACACAGCAAGGATATCACTGGGATATTTATCTGGGGTCTCTGCAGGCCAAGGGGGAATGGAGTCAGCAGAAAAAGAAGCATATAGAAAGAGCAATTATTCTCTAAATAAAAATGGAGATAGTGGTTAGAAGTGTCAGCATATATATCTGAAATGCCTTTGGTGTGGTTACTAGTTATGAAAAAAGTCATTACTGCCATTTGCACTAGGTTCCATGTAGTTATTTCATAGTAACATGACTTCCATAGCATTCATCTATATGGAAAACCTAAAAAGAAACCTCAAACCACCTAGTGAAATGTAGAAACATCTCCCAGCTCTCTGGTTTTTATAATATTTGACAAGCATCAACCTAAACAGGGCTTACTAGTATACATCATCTCCATTTACATTCATGAATCAATAAGAACATGAAAGCCTCATCTTTATTGTGTGGTTTTGGCTAAGCTGATTATGTAAGCTAACAATATCCTTTACTCCAAATCATAAAAAGATCACAAGTTCAGGTCATAGAGTTCATAAGAGATCACAAGTTCAGACTCAGAAGTCTGAAGTGCATCCAGATGCTGCTCTGTTTTCCAGGACTGTCCAAAAAAAGTTGCCTTATTTCAGATAGGACTTGCCCCTCATCTGAGCAACGGGTATTGAAATTTGCAAATATTTTTTCTGGACGCGCTCTATTTGATTTTGTAATTTCTTCACAGGAGAAAGTCTTATTAAAGGGATTAGGCACAAATCAGACACAATTTTCATTTTATAATCGTGAAAACTGAAAGGATGTTTCCTAAGTTACTTTGAGGGGGAAAGATGATTACAGAAAAAAAAAGTATAAGATACATAGGGAGCATATGTAGGATGAAGGTTAATCAGATTTTTTTAAAATAATTGTATCTTCCAAGGATAAAGAATAATCTTTAATGTATGTAATGAATGACTTCCTATCACTCAACTCTAATTCTAATATAAGGAAATGTCGAAATTCTTCTTGAAAGTACAGCTGGATTAAATCCCTAAATATCTAAACATTACTTCCAATAGGATTGAAGTTTTATGAGTAAAATTTGACTTTTAATGGTATTAGGTCAATACAGACTTTCAAATAAAAGGAATTACAGGTTCTGAAAATAAATTTTTAGCCGTAGTACTTTGATAAAGATCTGTGACCTCTGGCCCTTTAAAAATTGAACTTAGGCTGTAAAAATATCACTTCTTATTGATCACATGGTTATTAAAGTCAGTCAAATGCTCAATTTATATGTCAAACACTTGTAATATTTCCTGTAAATATTTGAAAAAAAGAAGAACATGATAATATTTTGTTCAGTTACATTAGATTTATTCAGCTTTTCATCACTGAGAAATAATAAATCTGGCACTAAATAATGCATTAAATATGCCAAGCATTTATCAAGACTAAATTAATTTACAGCTGCATCATGTATGTGGTGTTTGCATGCATTAGTTCATGTATATGAAGACAGGAACATACCCATCCATGTAGCTGAGTGTGACAGGATGTTCTCATTCTCTTCTCTCAGTACACCTTCCTACTCCCTCACACATACTTGCAACCCCAGGAAGGTATGGCTTATTTCTTGAACCTCAAGGAAAATGAGGAAACCTGATAAGTCAACAGATATTAATTAAATGTTAAAGGCAGGTTTTAAAGTACCCTCAATATATATTGCTCCTAATGACATTCAAGTGCGCTTACAAGGGAGGTCAGGGGGGAGATCTTTAGATCTCCCAGGCTCCTCCAAGATGCCTTTCCATAACCAAATGCTTTCATATGAGTAATCGAAAGAAACCTTTAGTCAACCACTGGGGAGTCTTTACAGCCCAGCTTCGATAGGAGTCTGAGTGGAGGCCTGTGAGCAGGAGGTGTTTGTAAGCATTTCTAATGGCATTTTGATGTACATGTACAAAATTGATGTCGGAAGGATCATTGTAAACTCCCAAACAGTGGAATATTGAGGACATTTTCAGGTGGCAGTCAGATTCTGGCTGGGTGAGCCCAGTATATTTTCTCATGTCACAGTTGATTAGGTTCACAGGGAAGTGGAAAGAGTAAAAAATTCTCTTATTACTGCAGCAATGCCATATCAGCCTCTTTTCCCTTTGAATGCAACATTAGTTTTTGTCCAGAACTCTAACTGCTTTCTACAGTTTGGGGAATTGTAAAGCAGAAACAATTTTCCCAGCTAGGCTGACCTTCACAGTAATGAGAAATGACTGGAATTTCTCTCTATTTCTCTAACATTTGGTGAGGGAGGATAGGAGGTATGTGTTTGTTTTACCTGATATTATGTTGTGGGCGTCTATTTGGCACTTTGAGCCTAATTTTTTTCCATTCAGGCGATTACATGGACTGCTGCACCATCTGACCCAGTAGCCAGCCCTGAAGTGTATAGAGAAGCGACAGTAATACACTTTAAACCTTCTGTTATCATGGCAATGATGGCATTTTTTTTCAGCCATCAAATGATTTTTTTTTTTCGTGGGTTGGCTATTTTCATTTACTCTTCAGTACTTGTTCAGGTGATGAGCAATGATCTTGAGAAAATTAAAGATTCATTACTGGCCAAGTAGATGGGGATTCTCAAGATGGACATATATCTGTAGAGTGTTTTCCTTGTGAGTCTGGTACTATAATACTACGATGCTGATCATCTTTTGGGGATGGGATAAGAAAATTCTGCAGTTACGTGCAAAGCAAATGTTGTCTGAAGAGTCTTTAACAGCAGCACATCTGGCTAGAAATCCTAACGTGTCCTTGTTCTTTCCAAGTGTTTCAGAATAAACTTCTTTCCCTGTGGAATCTGAGACCTCTAGCCTGAGACCTACCCATCTCAAGGTGGTTGGTCCAGGCTGGGTCTGCCCTGCAAATGCAGAAGCAGCATTGCAGAGATGTAAATATAACTAGGCTAGGTTTCATGAAGGAAGACTCAGTGCCAGGAAGAGTGAAGGCACTATGACAGGGTATTAAAAGCAATGAGGCACCCAAGCAAACATGCAGGATCCCAGGAACAGCCTGTGCTGAAGTCCATAGTGCCGCATCAGCACGAACTAGATGGGCTTGGATAGGACTCCACCTGCTCCTGATGGCAGTGTAAACCTATCTGCCAATTGGCATCTCTGCTAGTAAAATATCCAGAATTCCTGGAAATAGGCAGAGATGAAAGCATTTCAAATAGAAGACAAATTCAATCAAATCTCTGGCTGCAGATCACTCACATTTGAAAGTTGAGTGGAAGTTTCAGGGAATTCATAGGTTTCAAGTGTTTTACTTGAATTTTGGCTTTATTATAGCCAGAATAGGCTATGGAAATGTCGAAGTATCATGGAGGAGGGAAGTTTTCACCTACTTTTACTGTAGAGGAGTAAATAGTTTTCACGGTATTTCTAGGAGAGGAAGATTGCATAATACTGTGTAAACTTTCAACAGTTTGACTGTACTCCTCTGCTCTCTGTATCTGAAAGGCCTGAAGTGGTCAAAATATTCCATTCAGGTGGAGTTATATTTTCCTAGTTATTATTTGCACCTTATAGTCCCATTCTATTTAATATCTTGATTGATGATCTGGATAAGGGGATTGAGTGTACCATTAGCAAATTTGCAGACGACACCAAGTTGGGAGGGGGCATGTTGATCTGCTGGAAGACAAGTGGGCTCTGCAGAGGGACCTGAACAAGCTGGAGAGATGGTCTGGTTCCGTCAGAATGAGGTTCAACAAGGCCAAGTGCCGGGTCCTGCACTTTGGCCACAACAACCCCCTGCAGCACTACAGGCTGGGCACAGAGT
>JAYRBT010000082.1:50461386-50486391 GCA_036023395.1 Myiotriccus ornatus
AACACAATACTCCAGGTGTGGCCTCACCAGTGCTGAGTACAGGGGAAGGATCACTTCCCTGCTCCTGCTGGCCACACCTTTCTTGATGCGTAGATGTGCCCAAGAATGTGTACCATAAATATATCGTGCCAGCTTGCACCTCACCTTGCCATAATTTCACAAGCAGAATGCTCTTTTAGAGCTAAAACCTACCTCTCACCTTTTTGTTAAGATGGTCCCCTTCTCAGTCCGTTTTCTCTGCCCCAATTTCCTCCACCTCCACCCAAACTGGTTGGAGGCCCAGTCCTCCACCCTCTGGCCTCTCATGCTGGGCCTAGATGCCATACCACTATTCTCTTTGTTTGTTCTTCACGGAATTCCTTACACAGGGTCTAGGACCATGAAGCAACTGGAGCTGGGCAGCAAGAGGAAAGAAAGTCTGTCCAGGAAACAGCAGGCTACCATTTGTGGGATTATAGGATCCTTGGGTGCAGTGAAAAGAAGCAAAGTGTAACACATGGGATGGCATTACCCACCTCTGTTCATCAACAGCCAGGCTTGCTCTCAGTCCCCCACTCTACTTGTTGTAGCATTTAGAGATTTCTGAAGCTCTAATTTGCTGACAGCACTTACTCCACTTCCAGCTGGCTAGGAAGCATTATCATTTGCTGCCTTTTTCATTCTGTCCCTAAAGTAGTGTTTTTACTATTCAGGTAGTTCCTTTTTATCAACATAGACAACACT
The DNA here is from genome assembly GCA_036023395.1 of Myiotriccus ornatus. Taxonomy (NCBI): domain Eukaryota; kingdom Metazoa; phylum Chordata; class Aves; order Passeriformes; family Tyrannidae; genus Myiotriccus; species Myiotriccus ornatus. The sequence goes on from JAYRBT010000082.1 coordinate 50,462,110, forward strand.
GAAGGCAAAAATACACTAAATAAATCCATTAAGCAAAGCATGAATTATTGTCCCAACTTGGCTGAGTATGCTTTGAAGTAATACTAACATAAAAACTAACGGCAAGAAAGTTTTTAAAACTTTTTCAAAGATGTTTCCTTATCCAGGCTTCTCTTATGCCTTAGTCAGTCTGTATTTTAGCACAGTAGTTTTGCCTACCCTCCATGACACAGTGCTCAACTGGAGTGTCAGAACCAAATCACAGTGATCAGCAGATGGACTGGCTGTTCACTGTTGCCATCCTAGACCAGTTCACAGCTCCCTCTGCTCCTGCAAACAAAGATGACATTGATAAAAAAAGATGTGGAGTAGGAGTGGTTGTTAGGAAAGGGTCTGGAAGGACAGGCTAAGATCACAGGCCACTGGACTGCCTGAAGTATGAGCAAAGTCTGTAACATTTCCTGTTCCCAAAGACACTGTCAGGCACACAAGACAACTGTAATTACAATTATCTCCACTTTAAAAGATAGAGAAATGAGTTAGTAAGATATTAACTAGCTCATCCAAGGTCACTCAAGGAGCCTGACAGGCACAGAACTAAGACCTAGATTTTCTGAGTTCCTAAGGAAGGATCAGTCTCTGAGAAATAGTGTCCTAAGCTATGTTTCTTAATAGACGAATCTCATATTAAAATGTTGCAAAAGTAAAAATGCAATTTCTTTACCTTTCAGTTTGATTAATGGATTTTTCACAACACTACAAAAAAGGGTATTCCTCTTATAATATAGAGTATTTGAATCGTCTTCCTTTTTTTTTGGGGGGGGAGGGTCTAAGAAATTAATGATGGGGGAAGAAAACCAAAGTTTCCTCTTCTTTTTTTGGCCAATAACTTATAGATATCAAATAGATGTCTTTTAAAAGTGCTAGGATTTGGCACGATGATGAGCCAACTAGCAAGAGACCACCTTTTACAGGTAATATAATAGTAGAACAAATTGAGTTTCCAGATCTTAATCCTCTAAGAAAAGCTGAAACCAGAGGGGAAGACTTCCACAGTGTTACTCAGTTGGTTCACCCTATTTGATTGCTGGTCAGTACATGAACCCTATTTTAGAAGTGATGTGATTTCTAACTAAAATAAGCTGTTTACAATGTTCTACGGGCTATTACAGTTCGAATGCTAGTTTCTAAAGTTCTTGAAAAGAGTCTACATTAAAGCAGCATTCAAAAGATTGTAGGATAGTTTTGTATTCTCTCTGAAATGGAATGGGATTTGATCTGCATCAGGCTGATTTAAATGAAGTAATTTTTCTTGGTTTGCTTTTGAGCATTTCATGAACTCAAAGAGAGATTACTGACCCTTCTTAAAAAGTTTGTGATGAGAAGAAATAATCATCCTATGGTTAGTAATAATGACTATAATGGGTATAAATTCTTTCTAGGAGATGGAAAACTTCTTTTTTTTTTTTTATAGGCATAAGTAAAACTTAAAAGTGGGGTGGGGGTAGGTCGTGTGTGCATGTCAGGACTTTTTGTGAGTTTTTTTCCAGTGTAATATTGCAGAATACAACAGCTATAGAAAACAGGTGGTTGTGTTTTAAACCCAGACAGCAGCTAAGCCCCTCACAGCCACCCGCTCACACTGCACAGTGGAATGGGGAAATAAACAAAGAGAAAAGATGAAAAAGCTTGTGGGTTGAAATAAAGACACTTTCATAGGTAAAGCAAAAGTAAAGCAAAATGAAGAATTAATTCACTATTTCCCATGAACAGGTGGGTGCTCAGCCATCCCCAGGAAAGCAGGGCTCCATCACACGTAACAGTGACTTGGGAAGACAAAAGCCTTCACTCTGAATATCCCCCCTTCCTCCTCTTCCCACACCATATGACGCTGCATGATCTGGGTCATATAGGATATCCCTTTGGTCAGTTGGGATTAGCTGTCCCAGCTGTTTTCCCTCCCAGTTTTCTGTGCAGCCCCAGCCCACCACTCTCTGGTGAGGCAGAGGAACTCTGCCTCTCTGGTGAGAAGCAGGAAAGGCCTTGAGGCTGTGCAAAGCACTGCACAGCAATAACTGCAACATCCCTGTGCTATCAACACTTTTTTTCAGCACAAATCCAAAGCACAGCCTCATACTATCTAAAGAAAATTAACTCCACCTCAGACAAAATCAGCAGACAGATTCACAACCAACCAGGTATACTCAGCAAAGAACAACCACTAAGGAATAACCTAAGGATTAATTTTTTATTATTTTGTCAGAGATTTATGTACTTTTTTGTTAAAAAAAACAGAGGTAAATTTACTAACACTTTCCTTATAACATGGATTACTTTTGGGACTGCACCATTATTGTCCATGAGAAATGAGCATGTGGTCAAAGGGAAGCATAATTTAAGCAGAACAGCATATTTTCTGTAACTTGGCCTAAGGCTCTTGGCCTTGCCCTCTGCGATACAGAACTATGTGGCAGTACCAAAGCTGGGACAGAGGTCTGTCTTCCTTACTGCTGTACTCAGGGTAACTAGAGTGAATTAAAAGCAAGGAGAAGGGGATTACCATGTTGGCATAGCAAGGAGAATGGGATTACCACGTTCGTATAGCCAATAGTTTTTGTGGTCTGGACAAGCATTTCTGCATTGCTGCTCTTTACGTCTTGCTTTCATTATAAGAAGTCAGTATACCTTCCCAGAGACTGGTCACAGGTTCCCAAAGGTAAGAGCTGAAAGGTCCTAAATCTATCATTGTACTTTAGATGCAGAGATAGTTGTGATGTCATTTAACTTAATGGTCATTTGATTTAAACATGTTGTTTGGTAGCAAGACTGTACCGTCCTTTATGGTTAGCACTCAGAGGTAGGCACTTGATGCAGGTTTCTTAGCTCTCTCTGCTCAAATCTAAATTGCTAAGTAATGTATAGACAATCCCAAAGACAGGCAGTGGGCTTTGGTGTGAAGTGTGGCCAAAAACTAGGAAAACTGCAAAACTCCATTTGCAATGGGGCCTGGTATGAGCTGTCTTTGGTACGTGCCTTTGGTACATGCCACCCAACCAAGCCACTGAAATGTATGCTCAGTTGCCCCCACAGTCAGTGGAGAAAAGAGTCCTCACTGGAAGACAGCTCAGAAAAGGGTCTTCTCTTGTAAGCTCTGAATTACCCCCAAGAGCATCTATTTCCCTTTACCAACTATAGAGACAATGAAGACTTTGTATTTCAGTGTCTGAAAGTAGGTGTTGGTGGTGTTCCCCAAGCAGACAGGAAGAAGACACAAGTGTGGCTGCAGTGTAGGCTAACTGTATTACCACACAGGCTATTTTTATAGCTTTTTGTCAGAGCATGAGTTTGAGAGGAGCATTATTGCAAGCGTTATTCTTCTGTACTAATATAAGTTGTATCAGAATAGTTGTGACACTGTTTTGTAAAACTAAAAAGAACACTAGTCAAAAAGACTGCATGTTTTGAAGATCATCCATGTAGATTAAAGGCTCGTCTCTCATGCACTGACTTATATATGCCTATCATCTCTTCTCCTAGATCTTCTATACAGCAGGACTGCTCTATAAGCTTCATAAGATGCAGAAAAGATGACAGAAATACATAAGTGTTTTGATTTACCTATAGTCTTCTGTCTTCTGTTCCTAATCTAGAATTTAGTGGTTTTATGATGTGTTGTATGTCATGTGTCTGATTTAAAATAATTATTTCAATAGTCATTCTTGTGATTCCACTTTTTATGTTTCAGAACTCTTGTGTTGATACGTTAGTATTAGTTATTTCTTTTATTACCTCAACAGTGCTTTGCTTCTGTAAATAAAATTCAAGACCTTTAATTTTCTTTATTCTTGGTGAGATTAATCTCTATATACCTTTTTTTACTTTTGTTCTGCTTGGGTAATGAGAACATTTCAAAATGTATGTGTTACATATTTCTTGGTTTTTTCTTTGATATAGCCTATCACCTATATTAGATGGTATTCCATAGTAGGCTATTATTTTTTCATTAAAGTTTATGGAGCAATCCTGCATTTCGTGCATTTTCTCTTGCATATTTCTTTCTTATATTGTTTTTTTTCCTCAGTTTTCTTTTTATGTCTGTTGTCTTATGTAATTTGATTTCAAGGACATTTTTGATACAGGTTTGGCAAATGCGTTCCATGTACAACATTGTCGTGGTGTTCCTTTCTTTTTATTGCTGCATTTTTGCTCTGTAGTCCTGTAATTTGATTATTTACCCATCTAATTTTACTTTTAAGGTCCTGAATTTATAATGTTCATGCTTGACTTGTACATTCCTTACATTGGTGTAAGTGAAGACCAGGCCTCCACTTTTACTAGGTTTTTCCAAACTTTTACCTTCTTTTTGAGGTAAAGGGTAGCCCAAGAATAATTTAATTATGCACATTTTTCCCACTGCCTTTATTACTACACATCCAATGCAGGGCATTTATAAAGAACAGACAGTAAGCACGAGACATTAATCTCAGGTGCATGAGAAGATTCTGAACTTGAGTTGCTCTTACAATATCATCTGTTGAGTTCCCCTGAGTAAGGCACCATCTCCACTTTGGGTTGTGACTAAGTGATATATTTGGAAGATTCAAAGGCATTCTGTACTCAGATTACTCTTTGGGATAGCGTTCAGTAGCATATGATTTCTACTGACTCTCCAGCTTCTTTCCCTGGGCAAAGAACAAGTAGTTGCAAGGAAGCAACTGAAGAATACCCTGAAGAGGGGTAGGATTTCAGATTGTAGTATCTGCTCAGCAGTCACACAAAAAATCTTACCAAAGCCAAACACCAAAAAAGAAACAAACTGGGCCAATTGGAGCCATCCTTCCTGGGACAATGGCCATGCCCAAGACACTAACACTGATGACTGCCTCCAGCTGAAGGGAAGACCATCCCTGTCCTATCCCTGTCCCAGCACGGCAAAAAAGAGGCAGAGGAGCTCCGTGGTGCTGCCCACCATGTCATCAACCTTTCTTTTCCACAACTGCTACTTGTACAGATGAGCCCATGAGGCCTTGTATCCGTGGCTACTCATCTCTTTCCACCAACCTGGAGGCCAGTTAGTGTTAATCATGAATAAGGGTCCTGTAGTACTTTGTAGTACAGCTCTTGTGGTTTGACATACAGTTTTCTTCCCAGATTTTATTATCTTTAACAGCTATATGATGAAGGTAATTTATACAAGTGAGTCATCTTTTCTGCTTAATAAGATAGCATGTTAGGTTTAGAGCTGAAGTAACTATTATTTGAATTACTGCAATCATTTTAAAATAGGACTGATAGAAACAAGATATCATAATGTGACACTACAAGAGTGCATAAACAGAAAACCAGAAGGAATGTTAGGATGCATTGGGGATTTCCCCACAGCTGCAACAGCAACTTGCATAATTGATTTATCTTACAAAAAGTGTATAGACCATTAATGGTAAAACTACTGTTTTCTAAATATTATGTATGTTGTCAGACAAGGCTTCCATTTATGCAGGGTGCTGTGATACTATGAGCCAACAAACCAATTAATTTATAAAGAGCAGCAAATCCAGACATGTGTATTATGCTCTCCTGGATTTACAGTTTCCTTGGGTGAAGTCAGTATTCAGTTATTTATGAAGTCAGTTTACAGTTATTTTTACTATTTACATGCTTCTTAGCAAAAGACCTACATTTTGTGAGCAGCTTTGCTAGTGATTTAGATGGTCATTCACTTCTGTACCTCAGATGATTTTTTTGGCCTCCATTAATATTACCTGGATATGCATTATGGCAGTGGGTAAAATGCCCAACGTACATAAATGCTAGATAAATACATAAATCACTAGATACTGTGTCATAAACAAAAAGATATAATCTTCATGCAGACTTGCCCTGAAATAAGAAAATTTGTTTTAGCTCTGACCTTGCCTTAGTTAGGTGTGCATATGCAATCCAGTCTTAATGGACTTTCAGGTGTATTATCTGATGAGAAAACAAACAAACCAACAAGGTGAAAGAAAGGGAGTTTAAATATTTATTTTATTTTTCAGTCAGGAAATTAAAGAAATGAAAATATGTGGAAGAATTGGACCCCATGTGAGGTTTTTAGATATCTACCCAGTGACCCTAATCACAAGACTTCCTTCCTCCTCAAACATAATTATTACTATTTCCATCACATATACTTTGGAAAGTTTTTCTTGTTTCCACATGAAATACTAATTTTCTAACCCTGAACTTTCCTTTTAAGCAAAATCAATGAAAAGCTATTGTTGCTTTTACAGATGGCAGAAAGAATTATTACCATCATTGGCAGCAATAAAAGATATATTTTCACCCTTGGTAGATTGAATTACTGAGAAATAACCTTATAATTACTGTATAAAACACCCTGTTTTAACACTGGTTTTAATATCCATCAAGTTTCTGATTTATTTTTCACAAGCCAGCGTCAATGCACTAAATTCTGCCTTGGTCTAAACTGGTGCAATTACACCGACCTCTGTGAGACTCTACCTGTTGCACTGATGGCACATTATTTTTGGATGAATATTAGGAACAAAGAGAGAGATCTCATTTCACGGACGTTGATTTAAATAAGCAGCATAATTTTCTTGAAATCAAAGGAAATATTTAGGAGTTCTAGCAGTATATCATGTAAATCTGCATTAATTTAGGTCTTTGTCAAACCAGTGGGGAAAAGAAGCCTTCTGATATCCCTTAATGGGGGATTCACCAATAGAAATGCCAGAAAAAACTTGAGTTAGAGTGAGATTAACAAATGGATCCTTGTCCCTCCCACCCTGGAGATCTTGGTTCAGATATCTTAGCAACCTGCAATGCTCAGCAGGCTCATGGTCTTCAGGAGTAAAGAAGGAATCTCCCCTTTAACACACTCAGATTGCTTTCTTGCAGCTACAGCCAAAACACTGTGTCCTCGACCCATGCAAACGTCACAATTTCTGGTTTAGTTTAGGCTGTTGATCTTGTCTGTCTCTTCTAGCTGGCTGATGTTCACCAGGTCTTCTGCCAGTCAGGGTCCTTCTCTGTCTCTCTGAGGTGGATCTAGGAGGATTGTTACCTGCCTGCTGATTGCCGCAGTTGAAACATGACACAATTCAGCGCAGAGTAACTGCACGCTCGTTATGTGTTCGGTTAATCCATACTAGGCCATTCCTTTTCTCCTCATCTTTCTTCTCCTGGCATGGTTTCTAACATGTGAAATTTCTTTCTCAAGAGGATATATTCAGCTTTACGTTTGGAAAGCAAACAGCACATACTTCATACTTCAGAAGCAGTATTTGCTTTATTGCATGTACAAGTATTAAGAATGTGATAGGCAGAGTGAAAGAGTCCTGCCTTAATTGCACTTTGGCTGGGTTCATCACAGTTTCTGACATGTTGGAGGTACCTTAGAATAGCAGCATTGTCTGACTAGGTTGCCTGCAAAAATACTTCTGACCCTTGACATATCCCTTTTAGTGACAATTATCAGTAGCACCCACCAGTACCAGTGACTGCAAAGAGGTCTGCACACTTCACCCTTTCCAAAGGTGTATTTGGGACAAATAGTTAAGTGGATATATATGTTCCTCCCAACCAAAATGGATGAGATTAAAACAAGGCATCTAAGAACGATTTTTTGAAGTCAAGTATTTCCACTCAGTTTATAAAACACTCATGTGAGGGTGATCCATTTTACATTTCCTTTCGAGAAACCATTTTAGTCTGAACTAAATGTTTTGGGTGACCTAAAATTTGGGGGTTTTCCAATTTTTTTCCCCTCCAGGTCTGCCTGAACCGTGTTTTCTTATTCTTTGGGGGTTTTTTGTCTTTTCTTAAGGGGGTGAGTAGGGTGTTTCAGGAAAATTTTTCAGTCCGCAAACAGAAAAATCCATTAGTTTCACAGCTGTAGGTGTAAATGTTTTGACTTGTGACTTCAACGGATAGCTTCTCTACTTTACAGAGGCATAAAAGTAAAAAAAAAAATCCAAAAATGGGAATAAAAACACAGTCCTTTGGTGAGACTACTTGATTTAAATAAAATATCAGAGCAATTAGCTAATTTTAGTATTTCAAATGAGAGAATCATTCCCTCCTTTTTCCTCCTTATTGCAGATTTGAAGCCTATAAGATATTGAAGAGTTTGATTTTAGACAGTAGTTTCTCTGTTTTAACCAATTGCATCTCAGCTGACCTCATTAAAATTAGATCAGATTTACATTCTCATGGAGAGAAATCAGAATCAGACCAAGAACTTGAAACTTATGTTATTTTTAGCACCAAAAAAAAAAAAAATTCTCTTGTTTTGTAAAGCACAAAAATTGCTCCAGGGTCCATAAATATTTTGTGAATCTGGTCAACAGATAAAAGTAGAAAATACTTAGAACATGAAGAAATTCATCTGTCTGTCTATTGACAGTGCCTTATGGAAGAACAAGGGTCTAGGCACAATAAAGCAATTATGAATTTAATGAAAAAGCTACAGACATTCAGGTTGTAAGCTGAGCTGCTGCTGAAAGATAGTACATATTTTTGCTCGTATAGCAGAATTCCTTGGCTGAATGTCTATGAGTAGATTTCCATTGATAATAAATATAGAGGAAATTATTTATTGTAAATGGTAATTAGACTTTCCTCAGGCTATGCATTCAGCCAGTAGCAGATATTGAGTAATAACCTAGGCATTATTTCTGACATTCTGCCTCCATGTGAAAAAAAAGAAAAACCAACAAAAAAAGAGGACGACAGGAGCTAAACTTTGCCATGTTCTTTGTTTAAAATACAGTAATATCACCACAGGGAGAAATTATTATTTGCGTGTGATCTTCTGTAATAAGCTGCAATGGTTAGAATAAGATCACACTGTATCTTTATCTGTGAAATAGAAAAATCACAGTCACAAGGACACACTAACACAAACTCTCAAATTTATCCAGGACTGCATTAGGATTGCATGCAGGGTAACTAAGCAGTCTTTACAGGATTTCAGCACCAGATTTTAACAAATTTGGAATTGATCCTTGCAGGAAAAAAAAAAAAAAAAAGAATTATACAGTTTATTCTTGCAGTCATCACTCACATTCAGCTGAGAGTTCCTCTGTTACCTGAAGCAATATGGAGCTATGCTTTTGTTATAAGAGGATCTCAGTTTCATATACCCTCTTGCCATCAATTTATAGTGCCTAACACAGTGACAATTGCAAAGACCTCAGAAACAATACATTCCTAGCCTATATGTTTTTAATTATATTTTCAAGTTTCATTTGCTGTTGGAAACTTGACGTTATTTTGATTTTGCTGAGGTAAAATAGTGACATATATGAGTTTCAAATACAGCTTTGAAATTGATTAGGAATTAATATGGCAGCATTACAGACACAGTAGATTTACTGCTTTTGCAGCTCTGTGTGAACTCCCATATGGAAACCTATTGTGATCGGATTCAGAGTGACATGAGCCAAGTGGATGAGAGGGGAGATAAGGGATTAGAGAAAAGGAGTCAAATAGGTGAAAGCAGAAGAAGGGTCTCTCACAAAAAAAAAAAAAATCATACACCCCCCCAAAAAAAAAACCAGGGAGGAGTCACAGGAAATGTGGGACATGGATGGATTATGAAACAGGAAAAAAAAATCAGTCAAACAAACAAACAAATTTTAAAAAGCTTTCAAGGAAATCAGTAAATTTAAAATGTTCTGTATGCATCTTAGAAGAACATTAACAAAATTAAATCACCCAGTTCATGCTGAGTGCAGCCCAGCCCCACACTGCAGGTACCTGGCAGTGCTGCTTGTGGGGCAGGAGTTGCAGCTTATTTTGGGAGCAGGTTTCCTGCTGACACCAGATGAAATGGAAGTGTCTGAGAGAAGATAGAGTTCCCCATGGAAATATTAGCCCTTCTGCCTTTCCCTTTGTGTAAGAGCTGCATTGAGGGGATGATTTTCAGCATGTTAAATACACAATTGTTACCAGTTTACATGTACCTTTATCTACAGAGCAGGACTGTTGGTAAAAAAAAAGACAGCGGTGGGTGTATGTGTGTATAAACAGTGGCTTTAAAGTGCTGTAGTCAGTCTTGTGTTAGGTAGTGTTTTCCTGTATGTTTACAATCAAAGTAAGCCATCCAAATATGAATGTGGCAGAGGGTTGCTACCATCTGAGACACAACATGCTCACACAGTGCTGGTGCAAAGACACCCATAGGTGTTCACTGCTCTCTCTTTACAAAAAGAGCAGCAGCAGTAACCTTGCCACTGACACATAGGGTGAAAACACTTGAATAAAGTCACGTTCACAGTCCACCACAGCATGCTCAGAACTGTACTGAAGTAATAAAAGTGCCCCAAGAAAAATGTTAAAGGTATCCTGCTTAGGGATCCCTAACATCCTTTTTTTGCATACTTTCTTCCCTTTCACAGACTTCGACTCAGCTTACTTGTTTCTGTGGATATCACTCACTTCTTGTATCTCTTTTACTGGAAATGTGGCTTTGACTTTGAGGTTTTCAAACTAAATGTTTCCTTCAACTTTATTCCCACTTCTCAAATCTCACTTTATATACTGAGATTTCAGCAAAACTCAAATGTCTAATTAAAAATCAGTTTCTCAACTGGTTTGATGCCTCATGTGTTCTCCACGAAACCCGGAAAACAGAGTGAGAACTTCTCAAACACATAGTATCGATTAGGGTGTTTATGTCATTTTGACTCTGGGGTGCATTGATATAACCACAGAGAATTAAATGCTTCCAGCTTCCTAGATACCTATATTCAGAGCCAGATTTGGATTTTGGACTGACCTGTAGCTTTGACAGCAATCTTTCCTCTGCATTCAGGAGCTATCTGCATTATTCTTCAACTTTGTATCAGATCAGGTTCAGTTTGGAGCTGAGAGCAGTGAAGAGAAAAATATTCTACATAGTTCCAGTTTTAGATCTGATTGTGTTCACTAATCTCGTCTTCATTCACCTCAATGAGACTTCAGTGTAAGCACTTAGCTTACATGAAAGCAAAACTGTTTGGTGATGCTGTTACATTACAAATCAACAAAAGTATTCAGATGTATTTCCAGTTTCAAAAATGAGGATCTTTGCAGAGCAGCTGACCTACAATTTTTCAAGAAGCCTTATATATGTTCTCAGTTAGCAATGTGTTCGTAAGTATTAATTAGGATTTATTCTTCAAAGGGCAAAAGAGAAGCTCTGCACCTAAAAGTTCGATTTTTAATGGGAATATTTGAATATACAGTTCCAGGCATGTATACTAAGATTTGCATATTGTACTGTAAAACAAGACTTCCAGAAATATTTTCTCAAACACTCAACCTGAAGCATCATATTAACATGGTGTGACTTCACCTTGCATTTTTAACATTTGTATATGCAAATAGTCATATTTACATGTGCACATGACATTCACAAAATCAAATTAAAGGCAAATAAATGTTTTAGATTAAGGAGATTAATTTGATGTGTCTCACAGTTGACACACTTTCTACAGAGACTAGATCACTGAAACCCAAGTGTTGGGCTTTTATCCGGGAAGACAGATGGCAATTTCCTTTTGATAAGAGTTCATTCTTTTAGCAGCAAGGGAGCCCTGAAGTAACCATTTTTCTTGTGGGGAAAGCATCTTTCAGAAGCCAGATAAATCATTCTAAAATAGACAAACACAGGAACCAAGGAACTAATCAACATGAGCTGAGTTGCAGCCCCTTTCAGAAAGTTTAGAAGATGTTCTTTCCTTTCATTCATGCCACACAGTGGAGCTACTTTAAAAAATTAGAGAATTCGGATAATTTTTTCAGTAGTCTTTCCTTTTTTATGAATACCAGTACAATTTATGATTATTAGAGATGCCAAATTTCATCAAGTCAGATATTTGTTTACAGTATATTTGTGACATGTATGAAAAAAGATATTTTAAAGTCTACATAAATATAAAAGTAATTAATCAGAAAAAAACAAGATGCCTCTGTTGAACTAAAATCTGATTCAGTGTGTGTCAGCTTAAGCAGATCTGGAACATTTCAAACTTGTAAGTTATAAGTGTGGACAGCAGAGAACCTACAGGACAAGAGTTTGCAGGCAGTCTGTATGTACTGACCTGCTGCTGAAGGAGTCGGTCAGCTACATTTTCTAGTTATTTATACTTAATTATATTAGATATATTTAAATATATTCACTCTTCTTTTTGGTAAACATATAAGACTCAGTCTCAGACATGCTGACACCTTCAATTTAGTTTCTCTTGCAGAGATCCTGAGAAGGATCCCTTTCTTCTAGTTTCCTTCCCTCACTTTTCTATCTTTCACTAATAGAGCAGAAATTAAATGGCTAGGGTGGTTTCCACTTGCTTTTTGCCTGTGCCCTAATATGTTCTTAATTTTTCATGTCTCCAGTAGTTTGGTCCAAGGGACCTGGGAATGATGTCTGCTCTTTATTTGCTTTGCAACAGCACTGTTATTTGTATTTTGTAAATTGTTATTGTAGTTTTTCAGACTGGTTCTAATCTGACCAGCAGCACCTTGTTTACAAAGATATTGTGAGAAATTTTGTGCAAGCTCCTCTATCCATGTCATATCAAGGCTTACATGAGCACTGCATATTTCCAATCACCTCAGGTCGTGTCACTTTGCATTGAGTCAAGTCATGTCGCATCAGTGATACCACTATCACTACTTATTTCTGATAGAAAATTCAGCATAGATTTAGACAGCAAATAGCTCAAGCACAATAAATGTATATAATGAGCAGACTAAGTATCTGTGAGAACCAGATATTTTAAGTGTCTCTGTCAAGTTGGTGCTTTCGGATATTCAAGTATCCTTGTCTCTACACAGTATTCTGCACATAAATTTCTGATGTATGTGCATAAACTAAAATGTCTGTCTAAGCAGCCTATTTGGAGCTCTGGCCATCTACAACCATTTTCAAATATAGACCTGTGCAGTTTTGAAATAACCAGACATTCTTGAATGGTTCTGGATATATAATTACATTGTATAGTTGTAGGTTGATCATATCACAGCACTGTAAAGAAGTGTTGACAGATTTATTTTTTTTTATATAATTTGGGATTTGCCTGCTGGGCATGTTTTCAAAGAGTTATGCATGATTAGGCTCTATGACAGCCATTTTATTAGACATTTTACCCTGATGTCCATTTATAAAAGTTAAATGTTGTAATTATCCTATTACATAAACAAAAAAGGAGGTAGGGGAAGGTCAACATTAAAAAAAAAAAAAAAATCCAGCTGATAAGTAACATATACAGGGTTTCCAAAATCTTTGCTCATAGCATCTCTTTGGATGAAATAAATTTCTTTTGTTTTTTGTTACCTACATATTCTCTCTTGGCTTTCTTGGGATCTGCATGTTCACAGGCTTTTTGAAAATTTAACTTACTTTTACTTAAGAATCTAAAATAAATTAAATTGACAGAGCTCAGGCTCCCACAATTGAAAAATTCGGCTGCAAATTTCTATATAAATGCTAAGTGGTGATCTTCTTACTGATTAGTACAAATATTTATTTTCTACTCCCTGCTGTGATATCTAGGTGCTTTCATGGGATTCAGTTGAAGCAGTCTTTTCAGTGTCTTTTTTAAAATTCCTTCAGGGACTGTGAGATTTAATGTAGGTTCAGGGAGGTGTCAACTAGTACAAGACATGCATGCAAATTGAAACAATTAAGAATATAAGCATTAATACTGTGTGAAGAATTTGCCAGAAGAGTTACTCTGGACTTCTAGGGAAACTGCACCTTCTGCCTCAATTCCTTCATGTTTAGAAACCAAGCATATGGGTTTCTAAGTTGGAATGCTCTGCTTCTCTGTCCTCAGGGTATTGAAAACCCTTGAGTACTGTTGTTGCTAGATACAGTATACAACTACTGCAATGCATTGGTGTGGTGGGTTAGCTTTGTCCCACAACAAAACTTCTACCCAGCCACTCAGTCACTGCAGAAAAAATAGGATGAAAAAGCTCATGGGTAAAGACTGACTGCTTACCAATCAGTGTTGTAGGCAAAACAGACTCAACTTGGGGATAATTAGCTTTAATTTATTGCCAATTGAAATAGATTCAGTTAGTGAGAAACTAAGAGAAATATTAAAACAGCTTTTCTCTCCACTCTCCCAGACTTAACTTCACTGCTTCACTCCTAACTCCCCTAGTCACCTGCAGTGGTGCAGGGCACATGGGGAGCTATGGCCAGTTAACCATAGTTCCCCTCTCCTCCCCCTTTCTCTTCACATTTTTCCCCTGCTTTTGCATGGAATCTCCGCAGATCACAATTCTCATCAGGAAATACCCACTTGTCCTTTGAGGGCTTACAGTGGGGGTATCTTCTGTGCTGTGGAGCATCTCCTTCTCCTTCTCCTTTCTCTGACCTTGGTGTTTCCTTTATGTTCACTCTGGGCTTTTTATTCTCCTACTCTGCAGCTGCCCCACTACCAAAACCCTTCTGTCTACACCCACTTCAGATGATAATGCTGATCATAGTAAAAAAGAAGGTATCCTCGGGAATAGAATCCTCAGGAAAAGAATATCCTCAGGAGCCTGTGCTCAGTTTGAAACAGTCTTTCTTCCTTAAGGCCAAGTGACTACTACACAGAATCTGTCTCAAGAGCCAATGACAAAAAATGGGAACAAACTCAACTATATTTTAATGTGTAATTCTCTCATAATCTAAACACTAATAAAATTCACATAGATTCTTGGTTAAAAATTCCTACAAAAGCAAATGCCATGCTGATAAAAATTTCCATTTCTGTGGTCAATTTTCACTTATTAGGGATAGAAAAGAAAAATGTCATGTGTTTGTGCTAAGAGCCATTGCTGAATTCTTCTCAACTTTTAGAGATATTTCTGTTTTCCCTTGTAAAGCATTGGTTTAAGCAAACAGTCTCAGGAGCTTACCTAGTAGTGTGATGCTCCCTGCAGAAAGGATTGTCAGAGAACATAAGAGACTGAGGATCTCTTGGTCCCTAATCAAATATAGTACTTTTCTACACTAATCTAACATCTAGAAGATATCCATAAATGTGATTTTTTTAACATTCTCCCTGAAAAACACCAATACTATTTTGCAAAATGAAGTTATGCTTCCAGTTACTTCACAGTATGTCCTTTCATTCTCTATTGCTGCATTTAGATGATGTGTCTTCACTGCTCTACAAGTCCTTTAGAAAACGTACAAGATCTACATACTGACACTATATAAAGTGACTTTACCTTTCAGGTTATAGACCCATTTTTTCATATGATGCTCTGGCATCCTGAAATGTCTTTTCATCAGTAAAACTGGTTTTTTCTGTATATTTGTAGAATGAGTGTTATTATAATGAGTAAAACTGTCTCTTTGATTTCCAGACCAGAGGAGTCAAAGTTCAGTAGGATATACCCTTTACAGAGAAAAGCAAAATTACTGTGTAGGTTATCAAATCTGATCTTGTATTTAACAGTACATGAATGCTTGATCAGTTTCTCACAGCAAGTTCAATAAAATAATAAGTTAACTTTGGGGAAAAAAAGGAAGAGGGTATTCTTCCAAAAGCAAAAGTATTTGTGGCTCTCAAGAAAGCTGCTTGCAGCACTGACTCTCTAACACTTTCCTTGAAATTGTTTTTGAAGACAATCTCTCAACCATGGAAACACGTCACATGCCACAGCTTTAGGATCTTGTAAGTAGTGCCTCTTTCATCCCCCATCATTTCTCAGGTTAGTTTTATTTATGTGGGTTCTATTTCCTGCACTGGAATGTCTTCTGCTTTTATTGAGTTAGTGCAGAACAATTTTCATATGCTTTACCTTTAAAAGTTCAGCTCTGGGAATTAGAAGAATGTATTAAACCTGCTCAGTTATTAGAAGATTCTTTCCCATAAGGTTTGCTTCCTCATATAACCACGTCATTAGCAGAAGCATCCTTAAGAGGGCTGGTCTGCCAATTTAAGATCAGTTACCTACAGTGATGGCTGGTGTTTTGAGTGGGAGCAGAAATTTGGGCAACGGAATTGACATCTTGAAACATTTCAGCCTTCCAAACTAAATCACTGTTTAAATACAGAAACAAAATGGGTAGATCCCTTTGTGGGATTTTTCATAATATATTTATAATATTTCTAATAAACATTTTTAGGGATCCAACCTGCACTGAGAAATAGCATAAATCTCTCAAGTCAGAGATTTTATTTTTAGAACAAAAGAAGATTCTGTGTGTTACCTTGGTGTCCAGGCATGGAAATGAGATGTATTTCTCCATCCCCAGCTTTCATACAATATAAAAGGGGTCAGTTTAACAGAGCATAACTTGCAGTCAACAGCTTCTCAAAGCAGTCAAAGCAAAATGCATGTTCTCCTTTTTAATCAGACCTATTAATAGATAAGGATGGTTTTATGTGCACTTGGAAGTCTCTTACCCTGTGAGTTGGACCATTCACTGTGCTTTTTCCTGGAACATGGTACTATGCAGGGTACCTATGCATATCACAGCCTCTGCCATCATTTTTAATAAGTAGCTTATCTCTGTGATGCAACTAAAAGCAATCCTGAGTGTCTCCAGGGTTTTTTGTAAATTAATTTTATTGTTGTATTTGAAAATGTACATTCTTTGAAAACTGAAGCAAGAAAAATGGAGAAGAGATTCTAGAGGATGACAATCTGATTTTTAGAAGGGTTTAACCCTTTCTAGTTTCCAGCTTCACAAGCTTATTTATGTTCCTCAAGTTGTTCCCAGCTGTGGATGGTTGTTCCCATATGCCACTGAAGCCCTGAATATAGCAGTCAGTGTTGTTTATTAGGTAACTGCGTTATTTGTCAGGTAACTGTCCAAAGATTATCATTTATACCTGCAGTCAGATGCTGTGGGATCAGAGGTGCAATAATTTGTGAGTTACTAATAAGATTGTAGAAGGCCTTTTCTGAATCTTACACTTTTGCTGCTGACCTTTTCTTCTCCAAGTATTTACAGCTACAAGGGAATTACTTCCAGTCCCAGTAGTGCCCATGAAGTGCTGTGGAAAAAGGCAGAGTTTACCAGCTCCCGATCTGGACAATAAAGAAATGTCATTGTTTTGAGCAGGAAACCTGCAAGTTTATCTATACTATTATCTGGCATTACACTGCTGTGCTCAGGCACCACCACCCAAACCACTGAGGAGTATGTGCAGCTATGTTTGCACTCACACCTTGGGGAGTCAGTGGACTTGCTTGCAGTCAGCATTCAGGGACTGAGCTTTGCCTCGGTCATTGGGCTGGTCTCTGCTCTCTTCACAGCCCATCAGGACTGCTAATCAAGCACTTATTGAAGTTTTCTCCCTTTGTGTTTTATTCCTGCTTGATTTTCTTGCCATGGGATGGTTCAGACTGCTTTTAGAGATTCATATAACAATTTTTTCCAAATCAAAATATTTCCTTCAAACAATGTCATCTCTTCTGTCTGGCACTGCTACTAATCTTTATTTAGTTATTTACTTTACAATTTGTACAGGGATTGGATGTGCTCAAGGCACCCCTTTAAGCAACACTTTATATCAAGGTTCCATTTATAAATACTTTATGAAGGGCTAATGAATGATTAATAGATGTTTTAATGTATGACCAATCAATCGTAGATTTTGCAATGTCGAACAGACAAGTAGGTTTCTTATAAGCATAGATTATAACCATATCTGACATATTCTATTGATGGGCTTCTAAACATCTATAACATACACACTACTCATATCTGTAACATGCTTAAAACATCTACTAATCACTGATTAATTTTTTATAACCTATTTTGAAGTGGAGCCTGTCTGTGAAGTACATCCCTTACTGGTGTCTGTGACTCTGGTTCTACAGGACTGATAATTTACTCGTCATCTAAGGGCTTAAAACTACTACTCATTTCAGCTCGAACCTTAAACTCCAGCATTTTCATCTCAGTCTAGGAAAAAATGTCCCTAGTTTTGTCCCTCAAATTTCTGGCTGCAGTATCCTGCTAATGTGCATTTTGCAAGTTCTGCTATAGTGCAATGACTCTTAGGAGGCAAATGCACTCTAGAATATATTTTCAGCCTCTTGAACTCAGTTATTTTGATTATTCTCAAGACAGCTGTCCTAGTGATGATGGTTCCTAATTTTTTTGTTTTTTGTTTTTTTACTGTCATCCCTTTATGCTTGGTTCAAACTTTGTCCATTCTCAGACGAGGATAAGAAAACAGAAACTTCACAATAATCCAGTAGAAAAGCCATATCCCACAGGATATTTTGTTTCTGACAGAAGAACATGCATTTTGTATGTTTGATAAACACAAATGTTGATAGGAGTGTTCCCTCCTATGGGATTCTGATAGTCTCCTAAGGTGAAAGCCATGACTGTGCCCCATGCTTTCTATGGAGCACCCAGGTAGAACTGACTAAAGCAGGGAGTAAAACTCATTTCCTGAAAACTTATGAGTCCTAAAATTAATCATTCACAGTTGAAAAGCAGTAAGTTGCTTAGTATCATATTTTGCAAATGAATTTTTGTTGATTTCTACTGAACTTAATCACAATGTTGAGTCTTCTACTGTGATGTATCTAGCTGTTGAGACCAATTCTTTAATGATGAAAATTAAAAGGATTTGCAGGTTTTTCTTGTTTCTGGGATCATTAGTAAAATAGTCTCTGTTCTGAATATGCCCAAGTAAATATTCCACTTCCACTCAAATCAGATGTTAATTTTTCACTGATTGCTGATTACAGCAATATTAGGCTGCTACACCTGTGGCATTAGCACACTGAACCTAAAGAAACACATCAAGCATAACTCAATTAAAAAAAAAACAAAACAAGACAATATTGGGTTCAAAAAGAGAATTTTATTCTTCGACATTAACATGGAATTTTCTCTGCTTTTTTAAAAACTGTTGTCAAAGCCCCAGAAATAAGATCCTCTCAGAACTACTCAAGCTCTCAGAGCAGGCAGGTTTTTATGCACATTTAAGTGGGAAAAAAACCCATTACAATAACATAAAAGTGATTGTGCAATCCCTTTTATGTTATCCAGTTAGCACTCTGTTTCTGTGTTTATCATGAGTTTTATCATGAGCTTTTTTTTTCTTTTTTTTTCAGCTGGTTAATAATCCACTAGCAAGTCAAGCAGCAGCCGCTGCAGCAGCAGCAGCCATGGGCTCAATAGCAAGCTCCCAGGCCTTTGGCAATGCCCTCTCCGGTCTTCAGGGGGTCACAGGTCAACTCGTCACTAATGCACAAGGACAGGTGAGTGGAAGATGGAGCAAACAGTGAATTCTGATGGCAGGCTGATCTTAGGACAAAAACGAGTTCCGTTGTATGACAGCAATTTAAAAGTGCACATATTGAAGATAAATAAATATTGATTTGCCAGAAAAGGTAAGAAATGGAAAGTCTGAGAACTAGGAGGAAGTTAGGAACTGTTAAAAGGTGTTTTCAAGCTAGAAAAGGCTTAGGTTTTGTTTCATTTCAATTCAACACTTTGAAAAGATCACAATAGTGCAATACTGTGGTATTTTAAAAGTCCAGCAATCCATATGTCTTCTTCCACTTATATATGGCTAATAACAGACAATTGTATCAAAGTGGTACTGTGCTCACTTTTTTGTATTTCTCTATAATTTCTGTATTAATTCACTTCTAAAGAGGTATTAAATGTTTTAAGTAAAGCAGCACAAACTGTAATGAAGTAATGGGATGGATTTAACTGCCTTTCTCATTTGCTTGTTATATTATGTTAAGCAATTTGCAATGAATCTGCCAGCCTGTAAATGCAAATTTGAGAGCGTTTTTTGGTTTAAAGAAAATTTTCCAAACAGGAAACTTGAACGATATTGAAGTGTTAGTGTGTCTGAGAGAGAGATTGTGCACTATCTGCATTTTGGAACTGTTTATTTGTTCAAACTATTTCAGTTTCAGTTTTAGTATGTTGCAGAAAGATATGCGTCTGAATCCATATATATATATATAAATAATTCCATTGATGCAGCGTGCTTAAGTGCCTTTCAGATTCTGACCACTGTCATTCTTTAGTGCATTTACTAGGACTAAAATTAACACAATTACTTGTTTCACTGCAACAAATCTGTCAATATAACTTATGACTGCACCTGGTAACTGAGTAATTTGAATGTCATTATTCTAAATGCTACAAATTGGGCATACAGTGATATCCACAGTGTTTATGTGGATGTTAGGCCCTGGAAAATATTTATTGAAATGATGCAGCTTGGATGATATGTGAATCTAAAGTTTAGTTTCTACTCTTACTGTTTACTAGTGAGAAGAAAAAAAAATAAGAGCAGCTTTTTTCCTGGTAATTTTCTGTCACCATGTTAATTAATTGGAACAGGAATGATGTTTTTTATTTTGGCCCATTAAAAAATAAAAGTCAACAATTTATAGGAAAACCCCCTTTTTTTTTCAAAATAGCACATAAACAAAGATGCTTCCTGAGCTTTGCTATCACCATCCAAATCCCAGGAAAAAAAAATGCTGACCTTGTTATATTTACTGGGTGGGTGCAGAATTGTTCCATCACTACCCCGAGGGTTGAACGATGGAGCTTGTCAAAGTGAGGCCTTATCTAATGAATCATCTTATCGCAGGTGCACACCACACATATTAAAGGAGGATTGTATGAACAATGTGCCCTCTACAATAACCTTTCAATGTCTACTTTAACCCTTGTTTCAATCCCTTTTCATCAAAGGATCATTTTATGCAGCCAGCTTTAAATGGAGGCTCTCAAAAGCCTATTAAGATTTCTGGAGGGATGGGGTATTGGTTTGGAATAAAAGTTGGTTATAATACCCATAACTCACAGTCAGATCAGCTCCAACATAGAAGCCTGCTTGTTTCTGTCTGTGCTCTAGAAATGGTTCCCAGTTGCCACTCACATGAGGCACTTGACACCAAAGATGTTCACTGTAAGAGTTGAAGGTAAAAACACAGTCTAGTTTTTTTCATAGTTTTTCCTTTTCATGTTCTCCACAGAAAACATAGGTAATGTCTGGCCATTCATTGTATGCTTAAAAAAAAATACTGCACTGAAGATATCACTGAATGAAACTATCGATTCCCTCAGGCTAAGTCTTGTTTATTCCAGACATAATGTAAAGTCCAATAACTCCACAGGTTGCAGAGAAAGGGAAGAGAAAGGAAGAATCTTCTATATTCTTGGATAAAATTACAGCATCTAATTGTTTAGTTCTTTTAAGTAAGGGTTGTCTTTTTGTTACTTCTTTTTAAAATATTTCTTGTTTTGTATCAGTACTGCAGACCTTGCCACAATAGAGATAAATATTGATAATAAGTGTGTAATATAACATCCATTTTTATAATATTCAGCATAAACACATCTTACTTAGAGCCCAATTCTCAGGCTATCTGTCTTAAAACAGGACTATTAAGAACAATTAAACTACATTCCATAAACGAAATTACATTCTCTTAAATTATTAAAATTATAGGACTTAACCAAGAACTGAAAGGAAGGTTTCTTCAAAATTGGGAGCTTAACTAAATAGTAATGTGGGACACTCCATTACTGAATAACCAACTTGAAGTCATTAAAGAGCGAGATTTGCATAATATGTTACAAATCTGTCCTTTGAAAATTGACCCTTTCAAAGAATCACAAGTGTGACACCCCAAATTCACTCCTGCAAATATAAAGCTGGATGACTTACTAGAATGTTTCTATGTACAATCTTTGTAATTACATGCTGCTTCTGTTACAGAAATTCAGGGCTTGTAAAAGTCCACCTGTCTGGCTAAATATATGGTGATCAGTAATCCCTGGAGGCACTAAGCTATAGGTCAAATCCAAGATCCTATGCCAAATTTAGGGAAATGATCTTTTAAATGACATATGGCATGGCCTTAATTCCCAATAGTCAAGGAGTTTTTACAATTACAGTAACAAAATTATATATATTAACAATAATTTATATAACATATTTGTTATCAATTTAATTATTGAATTCACAGTTATGGTATGTTTATTTTTCTTCTCTTGCTTTGGATGGCAATATGAACTGTAATACCAGAGCTTCCCAAGACCATAACCAAGAGATCTAATCCATTGAAATAATATGATTAGATCACCTGATTAATTTGATATAGTGCAGGTAGAGGACTCTAAATCAAATTTTCATTTTCAGAGGCATATTATGAAGAGCTATTGGCCCATGTAACACTGCTTACATTCCAATTGCCCTCAGCGCTTTCCAGAAAGCATTTGCAGGACTAGGCTTTCATATCTTAAATTTAAAGGCCAGGTTAGTAGGTTTGCCAGACTGCACCCTTTCAGTAGATACACTGATTTCCAAGCGAAACTGTCTACCTGCTCAGCTTCAGCCTGTCCTTATAGCAGGATTCCAGTGCCATTGCTGCACTTGGATTCTTCAGAGATTTAATAACCTAATATTTCTTTTTTTTCACAATGGTTTTATTAATGAAAGAAAATAGCAGGAGTTTTGCATGGGATTTACATGTCTATTAAGTACATGAAATGTGTACTTTGGCTGGTTTTGTAATATTTTTAAGGAAAAGAGCCACAGAAACATGAGATCAAGGTTGATGCATCTGGTTTCTTAGTTGTCATCAGTTGCATTCTTATAAGTCTCTTGACTTCAACAGGATCAAATACATGTTAACTGTGGGTGCTGAGTAAGTTTAGTTTCTTTTTTGGAAAGATGGAATTTGTCTAACAGGAGAAAAATACCTCCTAATTCAGCAACTGCAAAATAACATTTTAGCATAAAAAGAAAAAAAGTAGCATGATAAGGGTTAGCATAATGAACTATCTTGTGGATGAAGAGAACAATACACTTTATTTCCTGGTAGATTAATAGGAAAATCTAAGTATTAAGTGAATTAATTGGGATTGCATCAGTATAATCTAAGAATGCCTCTGAAGGAACTTGAGCTTCATTGTGCCCATTCCTTGCTCTTTAGATGTGAAAACCTTCTGTATAAGAAAAACCTTGAACACAGCTCCACCCTGACAATTAACAAAAAATAACTAATTTTTTAGGGTTGTAGTCCACATGTAGCTCAGGAAACTAAATAGGGAGGGAGGCATTGTTGATCCAATTAGATAATAGGAGTACTTTGGTTCTCATTATTCTGATTAGAGGGTACATGTTTGCTCTTTGAGCTTCTTGATGGTAAACGGTGCTAATGAGGCCTGATGGATTCTCTGCTCCTAACAAGCCTCTCAGCAGTGCGAGTGATTACAATGGAGATAGATTTGATGGGATGCGCTCCCTTTTGTAGTGTCTCAGCTGCTGACACTCTGCGACATAATCAGGTCACAGAGCCGGTCACAGCCATCAGCAAAAGCCATAGCTCTATTCCTCATTATTAAAGTGCATTATTCAGTTCCAGGCCTTCACAATACTGCCAAGGGCCTTTTTTTCTTCTCCTTTTCTTGTTAAGCATCAGTTCTCAAATACAAGAGTTAATAAAATCATCAGCTAAAGAACTAGTAAATTAAAGAAATGGAAATAAAGTGCTCCCTTTCAAATTCATTGAAGGATCACAATTAAATAAGCAGTGAATTTCTCATCACCACACACGGTACAGTACAATGTAATATGTCATGTGCAATAACAACAGGAATAGAATGTAAAAGGTAGCATTGTCCTCATTGTGGACTGGCTTGGAAAGTGCTAAAGTATCTTTTATGGTGAAGGAAATTTCTGTCTTCCCAACTATTACATGTATACATGTAGGTACTATTATTTTCACTGTTTTCTGCAATTCCTTTTTTCTGAAGTGATAACAGCTATTTGCAAACTAAGTTTGTAATTCTAAGCAGAACAGCTATCTTGTTTCTAGCTTAAGTGGCCAAGGCCACAGTCTGGAAAATATAAAATAGGCCACAGTGCTAGGAACACTTTGTTCCCATACAAAAAGCCATTGCCTTCTTTTGGAAGGTGAGCTCATTATAAAATGGTGTGGGAAAAGGTGTTTGTAGCATTTTCTTTAGCATTTTCTGTAGCATATTCTGATGATGTTCATTTGGGGCTGTCTCCACTCTAAAAGAAAATACACTTAAAATCTAAGGCAGATTTTAATGGAGTTTAGTTCATCATCATGGCTAGGCTTCGCAAATGAAGATTCTAGGAGGGCTCCACCCACGCTTGGGCTCTACTCATGCTTGCTGAAAAGGCCAGTGCGAGAAAGACAAGTCCGGTTGCAGAAGGCACAGCAGAAAGACTCTTCAGGTGGTATCGACAAGTCGCAATCCTTTCTGCGTTGTCTTTTCTCCTCGAGAGTGATCCTGCGCGTGTTCTCAGAAGAAGTAGCAGC
>JAYRBT010000082.1:50508948-50582944 GCA_036023395.1 Myiotriccus ornatus
GTGGGCTCAGTTCCGCGCACACTGTAACTCACCTAAAAAATCCAATGCGCAGGCTGGAAGGTGTAAAGACCTTCCACAGTTCTTCGTTCGTGAAGACTGGCCATTACTTACTTACTGTGGCACAACAGTGCCTCAAGCCTGTGTCATGGCCTTGTTTTATTTCTTGATGAGATTTAAATGTATCAAACCCATAAATTGTCTTCAACTTTTACAATAATTTAAGAGGACAGATTAGCAAGGCCCAGGGAGAAATTTCATACTAAAATTAAAAGGAAGGAGGATCTGGCTCAGCATGAGGAAAGTCACACAAGGTTTGAGGAAGGGATCCATTTGCAGTACTCCTTACATATGAGCTAATGAGCTATTAGGATATTTAGGAGAGGGTATTTGGACAAGGGGGAACTTGAAAGGGGAAATCTGAATCTGATTTTAGCCACATCAAAGCTGAATGCAATAAAGAGTAACCAGAAAGATTTTACTTAATTTTGGTATAAAATGGAATAAAACCTTCTGAAATCTCAGATTCAGAAAGTGAAAAAGCTGTTTCTCATTTGGATTTACCCTTGGTTTCTACAGTAACACCCCGAGGGCATTTGTTCATTTGTCCTTCTGGAACATTTCTCCCATCTGTGTTTTCCCTGCTCCATTTCTGGCTGTGTGCATGTACAGCATGCCATGTACGCTGTGGTGTGTGACACACATTAATACGTATAGATAGCCTTCTGCTTCTGACCTTACAAACTGTCCACTTCAGCACTGTCATTCTACGAAATGTCCAACTGCAGTCCAAGAAATGCATTTTAAATGTGAATGCAAACATTTCTATTACTGATAACACCAGCGCAGCATTTTTTGCTTTGCTGGGATTAGGACCTTGATAGTCAAAGTTGCGTTGGAGTAATGACACTCCAAGGTTGCGTCCTTTACAGACATGGCAAAGGAAGGGGAGGCCTTTGCTATGTCTCTGCTGATAAAATTAAGAAGGTTATTCCTTGTGTTTGGTGAGATTATATTAAAAGTGGAAGAATATATTTGTGGCCCATAAATATGTCAGGTCACAGAAACTGGGAGAAATTTACATGTTGCAAAACAGTGCGGTCATATTTCATTCATGCTGAAAGTCAGATTTTAGAAAACAATCTGAAATCTAAAAATGATGTAAATAAATGCCTCTATCCTCAGTGAACAGCCCTCTTCTCACATGAACAGCTGCTGTTCAGATAGGGACACCTTAAAAAATAAAATTTAAGTACTATGATCTGCAAAGAGAAAAGCACAGGAAATTCCAGCTTAGAAGGATAATTCTGAATATGCTCCACCGTGCTTCACTTTCATGCTCTGTAAAATGGGGATAATAATCTTTACTGATCTGCCTACCTTTTAGCAATGCATTAGGAAGGACTTAAATGGTATCTTTACAGTCTTTTTGAGCAGTCTGATATATGCAGCTCTTACAATACAGCTTAGTATCTGGGCTTGCCATTTTATCAGGTTCTCCCACAGAAGAACTGTCCTGCTTTTCTTTATGGCCCTCTCGTCTTCCCATGCTAACTTCTAACTGGGCAATTGTGGTAAACTGATGATGACTTCAGCACCTACCACTTGTTACCTGACCTGCCATAGCTAACCAAGTGCACTCTTTCTGCTCCAGGAGTTGGTTTGAGTCGTCACACTGTACTTCATGGTTGAGCCTACCTAGAGACACACCATTGGGGTGTGGCTGCTGAAGGAGAAGTCACTCAGTAGGACCCTGTCACTTGAGCAAGTCATGTCTTAGCCTAACAATGAAAGAGGGTGGTCCTCTGACGAGACTCACCTGCCCCTCCAGCTATGCCTGAGTTTCTTGGACATCACTGCATGATGCTTGGATATCATTGCACTGAGGATGGATTTTCTGGGGTTGTTGTATCTCACCTTTGGTGACTTAAATAAGCAGAGGTCCTCAGAGATTTCTGGTACTCTTCACCACACAGTTCACACCTGTATCCATTTTATATCTTTAGCAAGAGATTCAGAGCTGTTTCTCTAGTTTTGCACTTACACAAAGTAACTTAGTGGTCTGTCCTCAAAGCTAACTGATGTTTCCACTAAACAGTTATTTTACAGCTAATTTTACACTGTATTGCACAGGTTACATTGATATAATCTAAATTAATTGTTGAAATCAATAGGAATTTTATATGGTTTTTTTTAAATATTTGTTTTGGGAACAAACTTGCTTTTGAGATTTGTTAGAAACACTTCCACCTATTTTTATGAGCAAACTAGTCTGTGACTAGTGTTGTCTATACTTCCTTTTCTCTTTCCATCCATCCCTCTCTCCATACTTACTTAATGGCTTTGAAACAGCTCATGTGTCAATAAAATTTGTCAGAAACAAAGAGATCTAAAAAGATGACTAAACTCCCAAATGGAATGAGAATCAGCAGACAGACTGAGGAAAGCTACCCTGTTACTATCTCCACTGAGGACAAAGAAGGAAAACTCAGCCATAATCCACCCTCTTTCTCAGCACCAAGTAGCTCTATACTAGTCAGTGTATGTGGTAAGGGATACAGGGCAACTGGGATCATTCCAGTGGAGGTCAAAATGGACAGTGCAGTGTGGTTGATGCTGAGGATAAAGAGGAGGAAGCAAGGTTTCTGGAGAGGGAAGACTGTAAGCCTTACAATAGGGTAGATGTTTTCTGGCTTCCTATGATAGAGAGAGAGGAGATATGGTGAAGGAAATAGAGATGTGTTTTGCCCTTTTTTTTTTTTTTTTTACTTTTCCTGTTGCAATAATCCTATGACTCCAGATTCATGTTTGAAAATAAAGAAAAAGTTAGGATTTAGTCTAGTCCCAAGTTTTATCAGAAGTTTGTTTCAGATGTTCTAATACTTGTAAAAAAAATCTTCCAACATCATGCCTTTTTTCAGCCTAGCGGCTTATTGACTGACAAGCTTTCTTACAACATTTGTTTGACATCTCATCCTAATATTAGTTTTACAGTCACATTCGCATTTTAGGAAATCACTGTATTCTCAAGTCTGAGATGTCACAAGTGTCTCTTTCTGCAAGTACTTGCCCCAGAAATGTTCGCTAATATATTTTATCTAACATCAGCCCTCCTGTTGTGCTGTACTGCATAGCTGTCATCCAAAACTGCCTGCATTTTTATGAATGTATCTTAATAAGGCATGTCCTGAAAGGTACCAGTATCCCTTTGTTTCTTCCTGAGACCACATGGGAGTAGTGGGTGGTCATCTAGAGTCCTAAGTATCAGTAAGTTAAGGAAAATTACACAAGCATTACACAGTTAGTACCATTGTACGTATGAATTGTAGAAAGGAGGACAAAAAGACTGATATCTGTATCTATTTCACTCTGTGTTAAAACGTGAGGTGGGAACAAACCGTGATACAGGGCCCCAACTTGGCCCAGCATTTGTTTCATGCGTTCTCAGCCACGGCAGCTGTTGCAGGTGACAGTGGACGGTGGCAAAACATACAGGTGATATGTGACATGACAAATGAGTTTGAAAGTCCTCATCACCCCAGTAAAGGAATGGTTGTTTCCCACCCTCAGCCTGTCTTACCTGTCTCTGTGTTTATTTCACCTAAGTTTGACTTCACATGCATAATATAAGTAATCACGTGTGGCAAGTATATGTGACAAGTGTGCATTTTCCTTTGTTGTTTTTTCCAGATTATTGGAACAATCCCACTGATGCCTAACCCAGTCCCCTCCAGCCAGGCGGCAAGTGGAGCTCAGGGACTTCAGGTGCAGCCGATAACTCCACAGTTACTGACCAATGCCCAGGGTCAAATCATCGCTACTGTCATCGGCAACCAGATACTCCCAGTGATCAATACCCAGGGAATAACACTATCTCCGCTCAAACCAGGCCAGCAGGTAAGGTGTCTGTAGCCTGAATGATTATCAAAATGGACACACAGAAATCTTCTACTTGTCAAGGACACTCTCATGGCCTCTCTAGAAATGCCCACTTCTTTATAATTTTTAATAACAACAGTTAATTTCTAGTGTATTACTTTGTACTATATATGTAGTTATTAATAATGTCACATTACATAATTTAATAACACATTCAAGGATTATCCAGTTATTCTTTTTATTTTCTTTTCAAGGTCAATATAGGGCTAACTGAGATATTTTCTGCAGTGTAATAGGATTGTGAGACAGGGGAGACCCATCCCGGCCTATGAAGTTCAGTACCATCGTTAGTGGTCACCTAATAGACCGAGGCTTGAAATGATTTGGAACATGCAAGGAAAGAAAGGAAAAATATAAAATCGTGTTAGTCCTCCTCACTGAAAAATCTGTTATGATTGTATATATTTGCATAGACAGAAAGTATTTTAAGGAAATTATTACTCCATGTAAGGCAGCAGGTATTTAACAGAGTGAAGGATGGCTCCAGTGACCACAGTGACCCAAAAGATTTCTGTTGTTCTTTTTATAGTATTCTAGAGTCAAATTCATTAGTTTTGCCTACATCTGTAGAGCAAGGAATTGTAGTCCCACATTTTTCTCTGAAAGAGACAAAATTGAGGATGGAAAACCCATCAAATGTGATTACCGAAGAGGTACTTATAAAAGTGTCCATCACTTAAATGTTCATCTTAGCATCCCTATTGCTGGTAGTACTTTATTGCCAGTCCTGCCTACACCTCTAAGCACAGGTAACAGCTTCTTGTATGCTGTTGAAAATCCCAGGCCACCCCGAACTCCAAAGCAATGATTTTATCTTTTTTTTTTATTTATTTTTTTTTTTCAAATTTAGAAGTAGAGAACCAATGGATCTGTTAAGGTGACTTTTTGTTTGTTTTGAAAATGTTCCACATCCAAATGGTTATGTGCTTTTTTTCCCATCTTATCCTCCATGGTATCTAGCAGAGGCATTTTCCAAAGCACTCATTTATCTAACTCTATTTTCTTTAATGGCAGCATACTTATACTGCTGACTAGTGCTTTTGCAGTCGTTGCATGCATGCAGTTTCAAACAAAGTAGGATGGATGGGAGGGCAGGCTTTGGGTTCTCCACACAGGAAAGCTTGACAATGGAATAAGAAACTCAGTAGTTTACATTTGGTTTCCTGGTGGTGTGTGAGGCGGGGTACTTCTTTCTGAGTCAGTCCCCTGAAGACATTAGATCTTTCCCTCCTTTATGAGGGAAGCTCTCAAAAATCATAGCAATCCTGAGATCCCATTTGAAACACATACAATTTAGAAGTAAAGAGGAGGATAGAAGACCTGTCTTATTCCCTGAGACATTCTCACTTGCAGAGCAACTCACCTTCTGAGTCCTGCAACCAAGCAACTTCTTCCAGGCAATGTCTGCCTGGTGTCAGCAGTAGACACTACTGCCCACAGTAGTGTCAGTGGGCAGAGAGGGGACAGAGGTGTGATCATTTTCTGCACAGCTCATGGCACTGGGCTCAGATAAAGGGACAAACTGCTGAGAGCTGCAGTTTGCTGACTGAGGAGGGGTGCAAGGCAGAAAGCTCTGTTTAGCCATATTGTGCTGTATTGTACTAATTCACCCAACCTCTGCACTCACGTTGCAGTGATCAGTTGGCAGCAATCGTCAGTCTGCAGAGAACTGGTTATGTCCACAAGAGCCAAAGGTGCTCCCCATTAAGCTGGTCTGCCCAGCAGTGCTGTGGAGGTAGAAAACATTGGTTTTGCCAGTGCCACTTTCACAGCGTTCACCCTCTGCCTGTTACACAGAGTTCTGAGGTCCCAGGGGTTACAGCAAGGGCCACTAAACAACGTGGTCTCCTTACCTTGGATCAGGTTCTCTTGGAGCTTGATCAAGATGGTATTATTGATTGGGGGAAAAAAATAAAAAAAAGTCGTGCAAACACTATATGAAAAAATAGTACATGTTATTATTTGTATAGGAACCATAGAATGTATGTATTTGTGCTCCCTCTACTGGCTCTTCTGGTTTTACAGAAGGAAGTCAGAGGAAATTTTACCGTGAGAGCAGAAAAGAGGTACGAGACCTAGATTTCCCTTAGGAATAATGCTGATGGACAGTGAAAAGCAATTGAGCTACTACTATACAAGCCGCTGTATCATTTGAAAAGGGAATAGATTTACACGAAGTTTAAGGAGACCCTGAATTTATTTTATTGCCTGTGTAAAGATTTAGCCTAACTGAAGTGTTTGGCTAATGATAGCATATTTAGACATACAGTTTAAAATCTCATTTTCAGAAGAACTGAGTGAGTACTTAAACACAGAGGGCACAGCAGGAATTCAAAATATTTTTGAAAATGGTGTCACATGGCATTTGGTGTCTTGTAACTTGATGAAAGAAGCTTCCGAATGGGGAAAGATTACAACACAAGTTTGAGGAAAGTTTTTAGAATGTCATGGAGAAATAAATGCAGGAAATAAATAATGTAATAAAAATGTTCCAGTTGCAGATGATCCTAGTTTAACTTTCAACTTGTCACTTCCTTGGAAACTAAGTAGTGCAAGAGAAAAAGAGGAGATTGCAAGCAATGATAGTAAGCTGCTGCTTGTTAGCTGAGTCACAGTAATTGAACCTTTGTAAACCACTCCAGTTGCTAAGTAATGCGTGCTAGTGCTTACTTTTGCCTGATGACTGAAGACTTAAATGTCTCAGATATTGGTTTTAGTCAGCTTTACTTAGGTAGACTACATGTGTTATTTATTCATACAACTTTTTCAAACTTGACAGACTAAAACCTCAATGTCTCCTCATGGAAATAAGTTCATAGATTACTTACATGTAGTGTAAAGTGGTGCTTCTTTTTCTGTCCTATAAATAGGTTGCTTTTTAATGTACACAAGCAAGTCTGTTGTAGTCCCACTCCTCTTGTCTTTAAGTATAAATAGAATGGTTTGATTTATGTTCTTTAAACTACTTACAGTAGGGATTGTTCCTCTTCAAATTACACTGAGTAGGTAAATCTTCAGATTTCTTACTATTTTCCAAGATTTTGCTAATCTAAGAAGCAGTGTCTGTGCACACACCAAGAATTCTCCTAGAAATTGCAGTGGCTTTCTAAAGCAGGCAGCTGTTTGCACTCCTGTTTCAGTCTGTATCCTTTTTATCTCTGTTCATAAACAAGTCTTTCTTTGCCTTTAATTCTTTTTACTGCCCATCTACTAAACATTTCAATTTCCACATTGATCTCTTCAAGATTTTTTGATCGGAACTGAATGCCATGGTAACAGCAAGGATTCATCACTGTTCTACATAAAAACATTATAATATTTTCAGCATTATTTTCTTTCTTTATCTCAATACAGTCTAGCATCATGCTTTTTTTCTCTCTCTGTTCACTGAGCAGTTTTTTTCAATAAGCAGATGTCTCCACCATAATACACCTTTGCTTCCCCGATTGTTATCATGTGTGTCACTAAAATGGTTCCTTTTGATGTGAATCACTTTGCAATGATCTAGTCTGTATTTCATCTGTTGTAATGCTCCCCTGGCATGTTGTAAACAGGATCTGTAAGTTATTCATGGTATTCTGTACTAACTGAAGAGATTCATGTATTCTTCCTGCTGATTCAACTTCACCACTGTTCACCATATTTTCTTGCTTGTTGCTAAAACCATTTAAAAATTAGGTGTAAATCCTTTGTTCTTTACTTGTACTCTCCTTCCTTGAAAAGGGACGATTTATTCCCTAATTTTGTCTTTCTTGCTTTATAAGTTCTTTGTGTACCATAGAAGAGTACCTTGTAACCTTAACTTCTGCACTTCCTCCATGCCTCTGAAGAGGGATTTTGTCAAAATGGAGGTTGTATGGCTAAATGCACATTGTTTTCAAGAACAAACGAGCTTGTTGTAACAACTTGTTAGCATTGCCACTGACTATCAGATTTGAAAACTTTGTTTCAAGGTATTCTTTCATATCTTTAACAACACAATGTTAACACAGCAGACCTGACAGGAGAACTTGAACTTGGCAGTCCTACAAAATTTAGGAAAGAATGCACCTTGCTTGACTTAAAGTAGTTATGTATCTGGTGTAAGCTAGTTAACTGGATTTCCTGTGTAGACATAGACAAAGAGACATATGCATGTCCAGTGGGCAACTCAAGCTGTCAAAATAGAATAATTTTAGATACGTTGAATCTCTTATAGATATCTTAAGATATCTATTGTCTCCATTGGCATGAGAGGGGGCTAAGATAGCTATTTTAGGATCATCAGTTAACTCTTAGGTGAGTGAAATTAGGTAAGAAGAATCCAGCTCCTGGTGATTACCGGGGTTCAAAACACATCCAAACGAATTCCCTAAACAGCTTTCCTACTAATTTGTGTTTTCATAACTATTTGCTTGCCCATACAGAAGCACCTCCTACACATTCCGTTGTTCTGCAGTGTACCTCATAAAGCAGGTTCCCTTCTCACTGTTGCCTGGCTCTTTCCTTCTACATACTAGCTTCATTAAATCAGGTCTGTAGTCCCAGTTGTCCTCAGTCTTGTTTTATCTACACTGCCTGCCAGAACTTTTCATATTTCATTGTGTCTTATAGCACAACCAGCTCTGGGCTTCTGCCAGCTCTAACACAGTGAAACAAGCTACAAGGCAGCACTTTCTTACACAGTCAGTTCCCCATCCTTCTTGTCATTGGCTATCATGCTCCAGATCAACAGCTCAAAAGACACAGTTATCTCTTAGATGGGCCTGTGGTGATTCTTGTGCATCTGCTTTCCAAATTTCATGCTAGACATTCTCTTTCTACAGTCTCAACCTGCCACATACACCGTACCATCTTGTTAACACAAGGCCATGCAATACCTTGCTATCCTCTCCCATTAAAATCCAACCAGCTCTGTCATTTTCTCTCTGCAATGCTCTCAGAGCTTTGATGCTGTCTTATTTTATGAGAAATGCACTCTTCTTCCTTTGTGTGCTTTCTCAATCCAACTTTGTTTTTGTTTTGGTTTTTATATGACTTTCAGTGATGAGAGTGACAATTTTTCTTGCTCCTTTCTCTTTTCCTTTACCATCATCATTACATAATTCTATTTCATCCATGGATAAATTAGTAGCTGAGCTTGCCATTTTAGATTTTTGAAAGTCAAGATTACTAAACTATTTACTAGTACAAAGGACTGCATCAGATTTTCCATGCCATAGCATGACACTTGAACTGTAACTTACATCTCTTCTTGACCAGTTTTCTTTGTGGTATCAGCACTTGTTAGAGAAGGAAATCTCAAAAAAGTCAATAACTGCATGAAACCAATGGGAATAGGAAGATACCACTACACTACCTTTCATACTAAGCAACTGAGGCATAGAAGAGTAAAGCACTGCTCACTACAGGAATATTAGTGTTACCTCTGAATTATGCACTTACACATTTAAGACCGTTAAGGTAATATTAATACAATATTTTCATTATTAATTAACATTATTAATAATTATTTTATAATTCATTATTGATGTATTGGCACTAATATTGCTGTTATAATGACATTATATCCTTCCTAAATTGGGTCAAAAAGATGACCGATGCACCTGATTTGCATATGAAATTATATCTCCTGAAGAACTCTGGCTGTATCCTCAACCTCATTCAGCAAGTTGAAAGACCTTCAGTGTTCTTTTGAAGCTCGTTGTGATTCCATAGGAAGGCTTTGAAAGAACTTCAGCAGATGCTGTCAAAGTCCTACCCCCAGTCATGTCTACAGCCCACCAGCACTTCTTTGCTGTAGTCTTCATTTTGAGCTGAGTACAAGCACAGCCTGTCTGAACCTGAAGGTTTTTTTTTCAAGTTAGTTTCCAAATATCCCTATTCTGTTGGTCTAAGCAGTGTGGATAGACGCCTTTAATACTATATGTACTATACTATATTATACTATCACAAAAGAAAAGATGCTTATTAAATATCAGATAGCTTTTGCATTCAGATTCCTATATTCACTTACTTGAACTTGTTTGAGTAAGCAAAATTAGGGTGATGGAGTAGTATTTGTGAAATATTCTGGCAGAGTTGGCTGTGAAAGTGATTTGGCATGAAGGGTGTGGATATGTGTATTAACTTGTCCTCTCCGTTTGCTGGAAGCTTAAGGAAATGTCTTGGAAGCCCATGCCTGACCATGCAATATGAGTAGGTTTGAAGACAGACTTCATCTGCCATGGTGCTGCTCTCAAACCAGCACACCAGTGCAGTGGCCTCAGCACACCACCACTCGTTCTTATCCTAAAATGTATGACATTTTAGGGAATGTTTTAGTAAGTATAAACAGGACTCCATTTACAGGAAAAATGGAAGCATAAACACACTTAAACCATTACTCTGAAAGGCATTATCATGGAATTTCCAAGTGTTTGGGAATGTCTTTTTATATAAAGATATTTATTTTTCAGCACCTTCCGTGGACTTTAATCTTTACAAAAGCTGATGTCCATATTTCCCAGGAATAACTATTTGATATCAGAAAAAATTGAAAATAGTTATTTATATCATAAAGAGGATTGTTTAAAATTTATTTCTTGCTCTTTGTACCACTCCTCTTAGTTTAATCTCTTCTGCCCTTTTTGTTATACTTGTCTTTTTCACCTTTGTCTTCTCTAATCTGTTGTGTTTCCTCATCTCTCAGATTTCCTTTTCACTGAATCATAGAAAAATAGGACTGGAAAGGACCTGAAGAGGTCATCTAGTCCATCTGCTCCCCCTAGGCAGGATCAACTGTCCCTATATCATTCTTGACAGATGTTTGTCTAACCTGTTCTTAAAAATCTTCGTTGAGGAGGTTCTCTGGCATCCCTAGGCAACCTAGGCCACTCTCCTTAGCATTCAAAAGGTCTCTCTGATGCCTGACCCTAGTCTCCCTTACTGCAATTTAAACTCATTACTTTCTTCTCCTTTCCATTAAGTCCTTATTTTGCCCTTGCTGTTTGTCCAGATTCTCTGTAAAACCAAGTAGCAGTTCTGTTGTGATACAGGGCAAAAAGTTTCCTCTATTTCCCCTTAGTTTCTTTCTCTTTCCTTATCTTCTGTAAAATACCTTGTTACTCTATCACTAATATGCAGATTTCTGCATGCAGGGAACAATATGCCTGATCTTTTAAGACCTGTAATACAGAACTCCATCCCAGGCACAGGAATATCCTACATACATGATTTAAAAACAAAATTCAGTCTTACAGACCTAATTCATTTTTTTGTCTCTGCAATTATCAGTCAGTACTACCTTCCCTGTTG
Organism: Myiotriccus ornatus; assembly: GCA_036023395.1. Taxonomy (NCBI): domain Eukaryota; kingdom Metazoa; phylum Chordata; class Aves; order Passeriformes; family Tyrannidae; genus Myiotriccus; species Myiotriccus ornatus. The sequence goes on from JAYRBT010000082.1 coordinate 50,520,160, forward strand.
ACAGCAGCATGTAAAGCTGATGTAAAAGAAATAAGAATCAGGCCCTTTGCAGTTTTCAGTTTATTCTTATTAAGTATTATGATGCACTTTACTCTTCTCATATTCACCTCATTCCTCAAGCTGTAGTGTGCATACACACATTCCTGCCAGATACTGATCAGTGTTGCATACAGTCATCATTCTGGCATGTCTACTATATGCACCTACACAGAATGGCACTTACAGCAACTGCTTCTGTAATTTCTGTGCCTCCTTCTGTCTTTGGATGGAAAATGCACAACAGTCATAAATATAATTCATATCATATGTACGTGTCCAAAATTGGGAAAAGTCAGCTATTGCAAGTTCAAATTGATTCTGTCATCTACAATCTAATTCATAATCTAATCGTTGTCTCTCCTTAAGGCTATTTCTGGAGTGGAAATTATAGTGGATGAAAAGAGAGAGAGTATTTTAATGCAATTTCATGACATAGATAACTATCATTGTTCTTTAAGCGGGACATTTACAGCTTAACCATGATGTCTGTAAATCAGAGGGGGTGCTGGAAATTATGTAGGGAGTTAAAAATGCAATCCTCCCTCAGTCTCTGGTCAAGCCTTAAGGTGACTCCTCAGCCTCTTCAGCCCAATTGCTTGCTTCTCCCTCACAAGCAGTGAGTCATAAACCAACAATCTGTAAATATCCCTTATATATTGCTTTTGCACCTAAGGTTACTGTGTAGGAATACTAGCCATATTCCTTTTTGCCCAGCTATATTTTGAGAATTTCTATATTTGTTTAAAAATTTCTGGACTTTCAACAAGAAAACTGCCAAGCTTCTGGGTATCTCAATTATTTCAAAAATATATTTGCAAATGCATTGTGCATTACATTTACAGAGAATCAAGCATTTCCTGGACTCAACCATCACCCTGTGCAGGTGCTCTCTGTGCGTTCCTTGCATGCATAACTGGAGAATGCAGAATGCCCTCTCATTCTGGAGCTTCCTGGAAACTTCAGATTTATTGCGCACATGCTCAGCAGTTCAAGTGTTCAGGGACTTTATGTGTAGCATGGCTGGAAAATGCTGGATTTGCCATCTGCCTGAGTAATACTGATGAGAAATTGTTTGGAATAATAAAAAAAATTATGCGAGGAAGGTCAAGGTTCAAGAGATTATCCAGTCCGCTCTGTTGTTCTCAGGTGGAGTAACTACTTTCAGCTAATTTGCTCTCAAGTGTTCTCGTAGAAATCCACAGATTCCACCAGCAATCTCTGCCAGTGCTTCACTGCCATGTTAGATAGCTTTTCCCAGAAGCTAATTTAAACTTTCCAGGCTACTATGTCTCATTCTCCCCAGTATAAAATGTAAGACAGAATAATCTTCTCTTTTCATTAGCTCTGACTGTATTCAAAGCAGGCATCATATTCCACTTGGTCTTCCCTTCTTTAGATTTAACATGACTGGTTCATGCCAGGTGTCTTCATAAGCCTCAGGAAACTCCCAGGCATTCAGCCACTCTAATTATTCTCCTCTGGCTGGTCTAGATTTTTCTGAAGCCTAGCACCTAGCTGTGGACATGGCACCTCCCCCTCTGCAGAGGTCTCTCCAGTGCTTAGTAGAAAAGATGCACTTCATATGCACTACAAACACCACTCCCACAGCTTGGTATGGGAACTGCCTTTACTTCACTTTTGTAAGACCCCAAGATGAAAGCTGGCGTGTTCAAACTGACAGGAACATTTTGATTCCTAATCCTTGCATCCAGCCTTGTCAAAATTCCCTCCCAGCATGTTATCAGCATGTAAATTTTCTGATGATATTCTCTGCTCCATCACACAGATCATTAAGAAAGTATTTAGTGCAGAATGAGGACAGAAGCACCCTGCATGCACATTTCCGTTTCCACAGATATCTGTCCTCTCCTAGTTTTGTTTTCCAGCTACTTTTGCATTCATTCTGCAGCAATTTCACCTAAACTATGTTTCCTTAGGTTTTAAAGAATGTCACACGAGGGAGTGTAGAGACACTTGTAAAGTCAAACCACCTACTGCTTTTTCCCTGTCTGCAAGGCCAATTACCCTGTCTTAGAGGGAGATCAGATTGGTTTGACACAGTTTGTTCCTAACAGTCCATGTTGCCCGTTGCTGCCTTGTTTTCTTGTGGGTGCTTACAAATTGTTTGATTATTTTTTCAGTACTTTTCCACGGCTGAAGTTTAGTTGACTGGACTATAATTTTGCAGATCTTTCTCTTTAAAGATAGCTGCTGCATTTGCTCCTTCATCCTCGTAGATAAGTACTAACATCTTTAAGACTGTTCCACATAGTGTGAAAGCATCTAACTCATCTAAATACAGTACTTATCTTCCCTCGCCTAGGCTGAAATCTTTAGTGTTGCCAGAGATTCTCTCAGACAACAGAGCCAGACCCCAAACGTGTGCTTGTTTCTGAAAGCTGCAGTCTGGATGTGATGTGGGTATAATGGATGGGCAGAGAGTACATTTCTGCAGTGTTCAGAGGAGGCCAGCCCTCCTAGTGGGATGCTTCCCTAGGAGAAGATATTATAAAAGTAGATATTCCGGGTTAAGAATTGTCCAGTCCTTAGAGAAATTTTTTTAAGATGCCCAGTGCTTGCATGACTCTGAAATCTGAAAGCCTTTCAATCAGCTTCTCAACTACTCTCCGCTTGATAAAGTGCCAGTTATATTTTTCAAAATGTGCTTGATCAAAAAAAAAAAAAAATCCTTGAGATAATAAAATGCTTTTGTTTACTGATCCCTAAGGAAGTCAGAATAGGCTAAAACTGGCCAGATAAATAATTGTCATTATTATTAAAGGGTAAATCAAACTTTCTTGATTCATTTTCTGTTTCATCATTCCATGTGGAAGACAGAAAAAGAAGTTGTAATTTTTCCATTCTTAAACAGACTGTAACAGGAATACTGTCATTAAAATAGTTCATACATATTCCACAGAAATGTGTCATCTTGAATGTGAACAGATACCTTGATCTACAGTGCTATACAATTTGTTGTCTACTTAGCATCAGTCATTTCTATGTCCTGGGAGCATAATACACATAATTTGACCATTGCTAATGAATGTAGCTCCTTTTCTAAAGTCATCTGTTCAGTTAGATATCAAAAGAGAAAAACCCATACTCCTTAGCATTCAAGAAATAGATTTGAATTGCTGACTTCAAGCAAGATCAAATAGGCCATTATCTTTTCCCCTTTTAGAAAATGCAGGTGACAGCTCTTGCTGAAAAGTGAAGCCTTTTAGGATATTTTTATTATATTTTTTATCACTACCATGGATCAACATAAAATAAAGGTATAATAAGTAGCGGTCACCAGAGTACATCAGAACTGTATTACTGTATTCTTATGCTCTGAAAGGGCTTTACTGGACTACTAGAATCCAATTCAGAACCGTAAGGTCCATTGTGTACCTTCATTCTGTAGAGAGACTGCCCTTGGATTTTCTGGGAGTTTTATGTGAAAATCAGTACCAGAGAATGTTCCTAGTTTTCAATCCCACACGAAAGCATATTATAGGCAGAATGGATTAATGGTTCTTTCTTTTCTCCTAGTGAACAACCAAAGACTATGCTCTCGTAAATTTTGTAAGAAAAAAATTTAGAAAATCAGATTCACGTATCACAGTGTATCATTTGCATTTACCATACTCACTAGACTTTTTAGGCATGTCTTACTGGATACAGTCCTGATGTCAGTGGGGATCAGAAGTTTCCCTGTGAGTTTTAGTCAAGGATAATTCATCTACTGAGAAATAAGTTTTCATCACTCTTGTTTGTTTGCTAGATCTGATGTCATAAAACAAATTATTAGTTCCCATAGGAAAGGGATTTTGCCCGAGTTTATGTCCTCTTCCCCATTCCCACTCTTCTTGGCCCTGGTCCTCCAGTATGAAAGGACGTCTCTGATTTATATGAGAATCTATGTAGGGAATAAAAGTCTAACTTAATGAGGCAGAAAACAGGTAAGCTCAAATATTTAATAAATCAGAGTCTGCTGTGGGTGTCATAGTTCTCATCACCAATTTCAAAAACTGTATTTAGCTTCTAATTAGATTAAGTATCCAGCTAAACTGGGTGAAAATTGAAAGACAAAATTTAAAACAGCTCAGATTACTCCTGCTGTAACACTGTCACCCAAACAAAGCCCATGGTGTTTAGTGCTTCTGTATGATTTGTTCCCCAGAAGTAGATGGGTGAGATGGTGCATTGAAGGTGTTCTATTACTGTTTCACTTTCTAAATACCTATTTTTACATTTTAACATATAGCTCCATCAGCCCTCCCAGACGCAAGTGGGACAAGCAGCCTCACAATCCAATCTCCTGCATTTGGCTCACAGTCAAGCATCTATGTCTCAAAGCCCAGTGCGTCAGGCTTCCTCTTCTTCCTCCTCATCCTCCTCCTCTTCAGCTTTGAGTGTTGGCCAGTTAGTCAGCAGTAAGTATTGCTCCTTGGCTCTCCTTAATTATCCCCTCTGTTTATCCTCCTCACTGCTAAGTTTCCTGATCTGCTTTCCCTCCTTTTGTTTTTTTAAATATAGTAGATTATATATTGCTAAGTAGAGTGGCTCCCACCAGTAAGAACTACTAAGTGCTGTTGTGGATGGGGTAAACATGCTTTGAGAAATTGTAATAGATGCTGAAAATGGTCATAAAAATGGTAGCAGCCATTAATTGACTCTTGAAGGCAATTCTTATAACTGAAATGTAGTTTATATTTTTTGACATTAGAAGTTTTTGAATTAGTCAATATAATGAATTACATTTCTCAGAATTTGGTGGGCAAACATCCTCCCACTTTTGGTTAAACTGCTTGTTTGTTTTTTCGCTTAGTTTATCTAGTGAACTATTTTACAAACCCTCATGCAATGCAAATCTAGAGTAAGAGACTTTTCTGGCCAGGAAAAGCATGCACAATTTAAACAAGAAAGAACTGGAACATGTGGGGAAGAAGAAAGAAGCATGCTGCAGTGAAACTGAGTTTTAGTGTTAGCTGACCTGAACAGCCCTTTCTTACAGATCACAGAGATCAGGGTCTTTGCTGTTAGCTTATCAGCCCTAACTTTGGTCTTTACATAGCAAAAACAATGGGTTGAGAGTATACATATGAAGCATTAACAGTTTTTGCACATCTGCAAAAATCCAAGTGATTTGGATGACCTTGTTCAGTGATGCTTCATATACATATTTCAAGTAAATAAACACTATAGCTCATGCCATATTGTTAATGTAAAATATGTGATTGATACAAGCTTATGAAGGGCTTGGAGAAACTGTCATACAGGAGAATATGTGAAAAAATCTTGGTTAGATTATTTCAGAGTTTGTTTATATGGGGAAATATCTAGTAGAGCTATAGTGATAAAATTATGCTGATATGACTCCCAGTGTGAATACTTTTATTCTGTAATAAAAGTAGCTGCATATAGCTACAGGTATAATTATAGTTATATAAATATACTGCTATTGCTCTGTCAGTAAATTTTCTCATGTAGACATGCTTGTAGGATAAGAGGCTTCATGTTAAAAATACATAAAGTTTACCCCTTGTCTATGTGGCAAAATTGAGTAAAATAGCTGATGTGGAATAAGCTATATTTCAATGGCTAGTCCAGAATAGCTGCTCTTGTGGACATTCTTGTTTAAAATAAAAGCAACATGGAAGAAGCCCTTTTAAGTTTGCAGAATAAGCCCATCAAAATTTAGGAGATGCTAGAAAAATAATTACTTGTTCAATTGTACGCGATTCCTCTTAGAACATGTATTTTATTATGACAAGATTTTGTTGTGATTAAAATCATGCAATCATGATTTTTTTTGTCATCCTTCTTTCATTGTATTCCCAATTGAATTGTCTTAGGGATGCATCAGAATTACTAATGCAGCAGGTAGGCTGTTGTCCAAAGGTTTGTTCCTTACCTGATTCACTAAACTGTTCCCCAGTTTGCATAACATTTGAGGTAGGGAGTTGTAGAAGAGTGAAGGATGGTCTTGCCTCAGGCAATAGTGGCCTAAAGAGCTGAAGTTTTCTGTGTGCTATGTAATTCCAGTGCAACAGCAGGCAAATCACTTAAAAGAGATTTTTCACAAGTGCTCCCTCAATATCCAGCTTGAGACTCTGGACTTTAATTTACAGAAGAACCTGGTACTCACGGTTGCAATTTTAAGTGCACTTTCACTGTGGAACTGTATCAAGAACCATTTAAAGACAGTCTAAAACACCATTTCCTACTTGACCTAGACTGGGTACCCAAAAATGCTTTTTCCCTTAATATCTGTCCACTTCTCTGTGAATGAGAAGGGGAAGACCCTCATCTTGTAGAAATGCAATAAAATAAATTAAGATTTTAAAAAACCCAGAAGAGCTCAAGAGGAGATGCCTTTAGTGAAGGGCTTTAATAGGGGTCTGAGGCCACACACTGAACAAGCGAAAAGGCAATACATCAATCAGTTCAACTGTAATGAAGGACAATTCATCCTGTGCACTGGACAGGGTACATGAAATAAACTGGTAGTCCAGGGCTCAAAATCTATGCTACACTGTGTTGTGGGCTGCTGTAACTCCAGAATTTTGTAGCTTCTGAGTGCTTATTTCTGCAACTCTAAAAAAGTTCTTTTACCTTTGTTTTTTGCTTGGATAAATTTCAAGGTTGTTAGAAAAGGAAAATAGTAACATAAATCAGTCTTATGGTGAGATAATGCTTATGTTCGTAGCTGGAAATAGGAGATCTTCTGTGGATGGATGGAAAAGCTGATAGTTCTGTTATCATCTTGTTGGTCCTGCTCTGAAAGGAATAAGACACATGCTGTGCTTATGGATTTGGCTGAGAGCAGAGGAGTATGAAGCACAGGAATATCTATATATCAAGGGTTAGACTTGGTGATCTTGGAGCTCTTTTCCAACCCAGTTGATTCTATGATTCTATGACTCTATTTGGGCACAAGTGGGAGATACACAAATGAACACAGAATTTTTACTTGATCCTCTCAGGCTTGAGTCCATTCACTGCTTGTCCTTTCCCAGTCCCATTACTTCCTCACGCTGTTCTCCACACAATCTATGCTCCCTTTGCTTCCATTTTCCTCTAGCCTTCTCCCTGCAGTTCTTTCACTGCAGTCCATCATTGCCCAGCTTCTCTTCCCTTTTCACTTCCTCTCCAGCTCTCATTCAGTTGCTGTCCCCAGACCATATCTGTGCCCTGTTACCCGTCTTTTTATTAGGTAGTTTCTGTCCTTTATCTTATTTTATCACTAGTGTTACTTCTTTTTACCTATTTTCTTTCCTCTATCACAGTGATTACTACTTTCTGCACAGTCAGGCCCTCTCTCCTTCCACTCCAGACTCAAATCCCTGCTCCTTAGTAGTCTTCAGGTTTGGCTTTTTCCTTCCATAATTTCTTTTTCATTAGACTAAAGGTTAATTTTCTCCCCCTCTGCATCCAAATCATGCTGATGCCACTCACACACTCCCTAGAAACCATCATAGGAGTATGGGAAATGATCACCAAGAAGAGCAGCAAGTCAGTCTCTCTGTCTGTACTACTGTCCTGTCACAAAGCAGCACAGAGTCACAACCATAAGAGACATTTCATCCTATGAGACTGAGGAAAGTGTTGCACTTGGACATTAACTCACTGGGATTCAGAGTCTTAAGAGCATTCCAAAGGAAGACGTTATTGATTGAGACCTCCTGAAAAAAAAACCATAATAGATAATTATACATAAATAAAAATTTCTGGAGTTGTTTTGAATTTATGCTTCCAGCTTCATCCAGTCTCTAGCCACTCAAGACCAGCAGAAGGAGTAGCATGAGAGGCAGATCAATTCACTTCTGCCATTTACGTAGTGTTCTCACACAGACAGAAGTAAACCAGCCATCTCAAGGATCTATGATGTCTGTCCTCGAAAGCACGAAGCCAAGCACAAACTGGAGCTAACACTGCCTGCCTAAGCCTGCTTGGGCTGCCACAGTGATGGTGATGGTGTTATAGGGCACAGAAGAGCTACCTACTGCTCTTTAGTAATGTGGGAAGAGCTTACAAGAAAGAGGAAAATATGATCAGTTCAGTAAGAAAAGATCAAACATGAAAAGTCAGACAGGATCCTTCATAGCTTTTTGTTGTCGCTAATAAAGCAGTGATAATTTTTGGACAAATAGTTATAAATGATCTTCATGAATTTGAAAATTGCTTCATGTGACCAAAAATCCATTTGCATACAGCTGCGACTGCACAGGGGGAAACAAATAGACAGAAAGTCATCCCTGTTTTGCTTCTTTGTAGAATCTGCTCAGCTTCTGGACACAGATCCCTAAAGGACAGGAGCACCTCTTAGTCAAGGTTGTGGCCCATAATTAAACAAAGCCTTTTTAGCTTCACAGCTCCCACCCCGGCTGCAGAGCACTGTATACCAGGCCTGCGATTTAAAAGCAGTGTCTAAAAGTCCATTCAAAGTCTTTTAGTGTGATGAGGCGGGCAATGGGTCAGTGGTTCTGAAAGAAATTCATAGGCATGAGGGCAGCAAGAAACAACTTGTGGCCTTCTCTGATTGCTTTATCCCTCCTGAGGTAGGAATATCGTTGCTTCCTTTTCCTCATTCCTTCCAAAACTGAAGTCCAGACCCCAGCAGAGGTCCTAGAGTTGAGTACCTTGGCAGAGATTTTCCATATTCCAATATAGCAAAGTTCATGTAAAACTAGGCACATTCAGCCAGCTTGTTTGGTTAATTGAAGTGCATGGAGCAACATAACTTCAGTAAGTAATTATTTGGGGCAAGCTTTTGCACAGTGATTGTAAAGAGAGTAAGTCTTTTACAAGAGGTTGCCTCATATCAGAGAAATTGCTAAAGTACAATGAGAAAGTATTAAGAACTGCTCTTTGATAACTTTAGTGTTCCATGTTCCTTGTTTTTAATCCTTTTGCTTTTCATTCTAGTAATATTTTCTTTAGCATTTTGTATTTTTTCTTTAACATGTGTCTGAATTTTAAGAAGGTGCATTTCCTTACTTTTTGTTTTTAATTTCCCTTTCTTTTTTAATTCCTGTCCTTGTTTTCCCCCGGACTGTGGTCTTCTTTATAGCTTTTCCCTTTTATCTCTTCATCACCCCTTCTTCCCTAACCAGCAACAAGTGCTAGTTATTTCAAGACAAAAAAAAAAAAAATTATTTCCAAAAATAGGATGTTTAAAAAGAAGTTCTGCCTAATCAAGATTCATCTATTCAAGGTTCCTCTCTACTCTTCCTGTTCCTTCTTTATGATTTCTTCATATTGTCTCATCCTGTCTCTATTCTGTTTTGTCTTCTTTGTTGTCTCTTTTTTTAACTCTACATCATTATTCCTCCCTTTTTTAATTTCATTTTCCTATTTTGAAATGCATCCCTCTGCTCATTTCTTTAACTTTTCCACCATATGTTCTCTTTGTGGAAATCACTAGTTTCCCCTCGTTCTGAGACTTGTGTTTCCATGAAGTTGCTTTCTTCCTTCCAAATTCATTTTACTGTCATCTGTTAATATAAAATTAAAATGCCTCCCATAAACAAATTATTCCTCTTTTTTTCCCCTGAGCTCCAGTCCATTTTCCATTATCAGTGTTTTGTCCTGCCTTTCTTATCCAATTTACTTTCCATTGGACCTCCTCTGCCAGCTATTTCTCCTCCTGTCTGACTGGGGAAATCATCCCCCTGTAATCCCTCCTGTGGCAGAACCTTGTGCAACAGAAATTTGCTTTCTCCTTCAGGGTGCACTGATTTCTCTGTAGCAGCTCTTTCCCCTAACTATTAAAATCACAGCATATTTTCACTCACCAACAAACTCATGTGGGATTTTCAGAAGAATTCAAAATTGGGAGAAGTATTCCCTTCAGTAGAAAAAAAGGGATATCAATGCAGGAGAGCCTGTGGATTTTATTTCTTCAACTCTCCTCATCTACCTTCACCATCCACCAGGACAACTGGTGGAATTTTATCTGTCTTCCTTTTTGTTATGAGATATGTACACATATCCCCTGAAATGGTCCCAGACAACTCTCTTACCTTTCTCCAGCACCCAATAGTTTCATAGACACAAGAGCCATTGTTTCCTCATGCAATAATATAAACTTGGAGTCTTGAAATGCTGTTACTGTAGATTCCAGTCACTCAATAGAATTGGTATTCTCTATTTTCCTGTTGGTACTGGACTGCCTTCCTTGGAATATTCACTTAATTTAAGAAGCAACTGTTTATTTACTGTCTTCAGTAAGCCACTCTTCCTAAAATATGAAGTGCACTATATGCACAACTGTTCTGGTAGCTCAGAATGTACTGAAACAAAGCGCATTATCTATTTGAATATATTTATGTACATGCATATATTAGGTTCACAGAGTCCAAGACTATGTATTGATGTTATTTTAATGGCAATAGAGTAAAACAGACCTATGCTGTTATATGATAATGTCAATAGAGTGGTCTTCATAGCGCTATTTGTGTTTTATGGAGGTGATTACTCTATAAATCTGAGTGGTCACTGTCATAGCACTGACTACTTAAAGCAAATGATATGCACCCTAGCCTTATACTGAATGAGTGCATGGGTGTACAGGTGAGCTCAAGCACAGCAGTGAGAACAGGAGAGATGATTCTGAGTGTGGAGCACTGTCAAAACTAGGTTTAGCCTATGTGCATGTTTACCTGTGGTTGCCTACACAAGAATTTTAAAAATACTATTGCTGTGTGTGCTTCTTACACTCAAGAAACGTATAGGCTGAATTTATATATCAGAAAACCCTTTTCCCTCTGTCTATTATTGGACACAAAATTTTTTTTTGTAGGATGTTTCCATCATATGGAAATTTTACACCAGGCTTATAAACCCCTGAAAATAAAAGCTTTGTTACCGTAATGCTGATGAACCCTCAGCTATGTCTATACTAGCAGGAGCCACTCTTATGTAGGGATTAGATTAGTAATGTAGTCTAGCGCTGCCCTTGGACAACTGCTTGCATTTACAGAAACTGAGGGGTTATTGTGCTGCAAACTTTTCACCTCGAAGTCTGAGGAATGAGGAGAAGAACAATAAAGATGTCTCACCAGGAGAATGGCTTCACTACATGCAGGATTGCACAACACTTTGAAATCTTCCACCGTCCCAGTCCCATGCTGTCTCTGACTTGGTGAACACTTTCATTTAGTCAGGGATCAGTAGCTTGGGAGGGGGGAGAAAGTTCCATTCTCCAGCTGTTGTGTCATTTCCCTTGATAAGTCCTAAATTGACTGAGTTATCCAGCTCCAAAGGAGCTTTCCTGTGGTAGACATGCTTTATTATGTGCCCTTTCAGGGACAAAGGCTTCTGTGTCAGTAAACTGCTATAGAGAGGAAGGACAGATTTATTCTCACAGCATCATAAGTATTATCTTCTGAGGGGCTAATGTAAAAGTAAAAAACTGTGCAGCATTACCATCCAAATCCAATGTTGCTGCTCCTTGATTATCAAGGTGATGGGAGGCAGAGTGAAAAGCTTGAAAGGCTGCTTCTCAGAAGGGCATATTTTAAAAGATGATTTTTAAATCAAGTGGGTTTTAAAGGCAGCATTTTGATTTGGTTTGTTCATTTGATCAGTTATTTTAGATGTTCAGCTGGCAGTTTGTGTTGGGTATTGTGGAAAAGGGAAGAAATGGTTGTGAAACTCCTTATTTGTCATTAATTTTAGATAGGGCAGAAAGTCTTGATTTCAAGTTAAAATGCCAAGCAATTCATAACATATATTTAAGCCCTCCCCACAACTGGAAATAAATATATTAACACCAGCCTTCTTTTTCTATGTGATAAGACGGGAAAACAGAGAACATGACTCCTCAACCCAGGGAAGATTTTGCAAGGCTTAACTGGCACCCCCTCACTCTGAGGTGAGCTGGCCATTTTCAGAAGTTCAGTTACAGCACGTTCTTGAAAAACTTCCACCAGCATCTGCAAACAATGCAGCCTAGTTAGCATTTTAGCACTCTGAACATGCTTCATAACACACCTGCCAGGGCAACTCTGTTCTGTTTGGGGAAGAAGAGAAAGGGATAAGTATTCAAAAAATTGAACATCTTGACAATGAAAGCTGGTGTAAGCCTATCCCACTGATATGTGATGCAAAGAACTGACATGATTAAAAAAATATCTCAACAGATCCTCAAACAGCCACTGGAGAGGTCGATGGGGTTAACCTGGAAGAAATCCGAGAATTTGCCAAAGCCTTTAAAATCCGGCGCCTGTCCCTTGGCCTGACACAGACTCAAGTTGGCCAAGCCCTAAGCGCAACCGAAGGCCCAGCCTATAGCCAGTCTGCCATCTGCAGGTAACAATTTACATCATAAACTCTCCTCTCCTCCCTTTGTTCTTAATAATTATTCATCTTATTGCGAGGAGCATGCTTGTGTTTGAGTCTCCTGTCTTTACAGTTTATTATTTAATCTGAGATTTAAATTAGCCAATAACATTAACTGACAGATTAAGTGTTCTTATTGTGTAATCCTAGAGTAACTTTGGTCTTTTATTTTTATTTCCTTCTCTTTTAAACAAGTGAGAAACAATGTTCCTGGCATTGAGACTTAATTCTGTAGATGAGCTGGAGACCCTGCTGATGCTGGATAAGCACCAGCTGACCCTCTTCATACTGTGCCATTTTCTACAGACAGGGTTACTGAACAAATATTTCACGGCTGCATCCCTGCTAAGTTAAAACCTATATTACTGTGGTTAGCACTTCACATAGAGGATGTTAATGATGATTTACCTAGGCAACATAGAAGGGGAAAAAATAGCCTTCCTGCTATCTTGCAAACCAGCAGCTATTCATCTTTTATCACCCAAATGTTTACTAAAAAAACAGACAAACCCCTGCATGCAAAACAGAAGCAGAAATCTGTCCTAATCATAAGAAATCATAATACAGTCTTGACAGAGTTAAAGTAGAAGCAAACGCCTTATATGCATGTATGTGTGTTAAAGTAATCCCATGTTTATGCATGAGGTAACAAACACACTTAGGTAACAGCTTTTTCCTCTTGGGCAATGCCTTATAGTCCTTCTCCATCAGTGAAAGCCAAGAAACCAACTCTAAGCTCATTTAAGTGGATTTCGTTCTTGGTGATCCATGAAATGCTCTGTCTTTTTATCTGCTCTTTATACTTTTAATGTATTCCCCATAGAACAGAAGTGTACTTTTCCTGCAGTTAAAGACTAAGGTTATAAATAACATCAGTATGGGGTAGTGAGCTTGCAGCTCACATTTTGCTCAATGATTTTCCATAAAACCCATTGATTGTTGTTAAATACAAAAAGCTCCATAGGATCCTCTCACTTCTATGGTCTCCCCTACTGTTTTTTCTTATAAGATACCTCCCTGTAGAAAATAACCTTTATTCAGTCTATACAAGGATACTACTGCTGGGAAATTTGTTTCAAGACTTGTATATCGTTACACCAAACATGTACTGCAGCATCAACACTAACAAGCAGTGCCAATGATATGAATGCTATTGTTCCCTATTACTAAGGTTTAATTTTATTTTTTTTTCCTCCTTGTGGTCAGTAGATAAGGAATGCCTAAAACGGGTGGAGTTTTAGCAACTGACAATTTTTTGTAGCCTTAAGTTCCTGTTTAATATATTATACTTTAAAGGGACATGTTGCAGTTTCCTTTGCTTTTGTTTAGTTTTCTGTCTTCTCATTTCATTCATCCTTTCTCACACCTTGAGAAAACACTGAGGATGGTGAGACATTTTACAGAGGGATTCTTAGAGGGGCAAATTTCTCAGAACATGAGGAATGAGTGCACAAGCTGGTCCCAAATACTTGCAAGGTTACAGGTTTTTTTTAATTTCCTTTGCCTGCCCCTGATGGATACCACTTCAGAGTGTAATAACATGCTATGACTGTGCATTTTTTGTTAAGCACCAAGACAAGCTGTGAAGAACAAGTCTGTGTTCCTCAGAAATAGTAGATTTAACTTTTCTTTTAATGATACCAAAGGAGACTCAGTATGAACTCCAGGTTAATGGAAGAGACAGTAAGGCAAGCAAGTTGAACAAACAACTCAAAGACAAGAGTCTCCTGGTGGCCTGTGCAGGTCATATTAGCAATATATCACCTTAATATGTTCTGCATGCAAATAACAGTGTTTTCTTTAACTTAAGACAATACATTTGAAAACACACTCTTCAGCCTGAAATATCACTGGACACCGAGGAATAATACCTGGTAGTCAATAACACATTAGGATATCAGGCACCAGTTACAAATTCTTTGGAGTGTTATTATCTGAAAGTATTCCTTGTCTTATTCTTTGTTTGTGAGAAATGCTTTGTTTCTTGCTGTAATATTTTCTGCTGCCTCCACATGCTGAATAGTGACACTAAAAATTACCAGCTCCAGTCACTGAGTTTCTCTGCACAAAGGCACTGACTCAGTTGGTCTCATGTCCAGAGCATGCTCTGATTAGTGCTGGTGGTGGTGTTTCAGCACCGGCTGGGCTGGAGAGCAGAGCAGCATCATGCAGTAATTGTTGCCTTTCTGCAACATTAAAACTGCAACATGTGAAGGGGACAGAGCAAAGTGGGGAAATACAAATGGATGATACCAGAAGACTTGGGTTAAGATTTTTTAATGTGTAGCAAAAGAGGGTGAACTCAGTAAATGAAAGAAACAATTGCCTATAAGACTTGAAATGTGAACTCAGCTCTTTTGCTTGTTTTTGAAAGGATTAAAGCTTTGTGTGGCTGCTTTTCCAGATGTTTTATAATACTTGTAAAATCTGGTTTGGCAAAAGACTTTTGATGGCAAAATGATATATAGAAGACCTCATTTACAGGAAATGATATCATTCTGGTACAGTCTGCAGAAATCCCACAATAAACTCAGCTTGGTGCCACAGCATATTAGTAGACTATTATGCTGGGTTTCATCTGGAAAACATGAGTCCATCTTTGCACATTGTGGGGGCAGTCAAGATAATTGCAAAGTGTCCAGCTGTTTCAGCTGAACACCACTGTAGCTATGGGAATCTTTTTCCAACCCAGAAAAAGGGATATAGCATTAACTTACAAACAGTGAAAATTGCTGAAAAAATGGAAAGGAAACCTGATATTGAGAGGCTAGTGACTGCCATTGGCTTGTATTATTAAAGCTGTGGTGTTTGGACAACACAGGATGGGAGGGAAGACAAAAGGATTAATCACAAAGGTAAGATTATAAAAAGCAATTGCCTTTGATATCATTTCCTGTAATTAGACTTAGTCTTAAGGGTTGTGAAGATCATCAGAAATATGAAAATGTGATGCTTAACCTACATTATTTAGTGTACTTAGAATTTTGTTGTAGTGCTCACTGTGTGTTAGCTTAAATATCTAGTTTTATATATATATACTTATAGATATACCTATCTGACAGTTTTCATAATCCATTGTAAATTACCTCTGCCAGTCAATTAGTCAGGCAGGCAGGAAGTCCCACCCTGGCAGAGCATCAGTGTAAGACTCTTCTTTCTCAATTTTCCCTCAGACACACCATCCTGAGAAGCCACTTTTTCCTACCACAGGAAGCCCAAGAGAACACTATAGCTAGCAGTCTGACAGCCAAACTGAACCCTGGCCTTTTGTATCCTGCCAGGTTTGAAAAGCTGGACATCACCCCTAAAAGTGCCCAGAAGATAAAGCCGGTGCTTGAGCGGTGGATGGCTGAGGCTGAGGCCCGCCATCGAGCAGGTATGCAGAACCTTACCGAGTTTATTGGAAGTGAACCATCCAAAAAGCGCAAGAGGCGTACCTCATTCACGCCACAAGCCCTTGAAATCTTGAATGCTCACTTTGAGAAGAACACACATCCCTCTGGGCAAGAAATGACAGAGATTGCAGAGAAACTGAACTATGACCGAGAAGTAGTTAGAGTTTGGTTCTGCAATAAGAGGCAAGCACTGAAGAACACAATTAAACGTTTGAAACAACATGAGCCTGCAACAGCAGTTCCTATGGAGCCTTTAACAGACTCTCTGGAAGAAAACTCCTAAAAACAAAACAAAGCAAAACAATAGAAACCACACAGAAAATAAAACTGCACCAACAGAAACGCAACCATTTGAACTCTGTGAAAATACCTATTCATCACCCTTGTAAGTAAAAGACTGAGAAAACTGCAAGAAGGACAGAACAGTTTATAAATGTCCATGGGTTTTCCTATTAAAAAAAAAAAATACACAACACTTAGTGTTTGTGTGTCGTAGAATTAGTTCCCAAAAAAAGAAAAAGCCAGTTTTTTTTAATGGACTTAAAGTAAACCAAATAACTGCTTACTTTTTTCTGTATATTATGAAAATATGAACACATTTTAAGGAAAAACAAAACAAACAAAAAAATAAGAAAAAAACTTTTATCTGTTTAAAAAAGAATACAAGCCTGCCACCTGGAGGAGTGATTGTAGCCTTTCAGGTATCAAGTGCTGATTCACTATGAAAACTATTAACCAAAGTCAGAAACACGGCATTGCAAACTAGATTATTAGTCTACTCTTTTATTGGTGTAAAATTGTGTTATGAATTTTTACATTTGTATTTTGCAAAGAGAAAAACTACAGGATTAGTTTCTTTCATTCTTGTTTGCACCCCTGCAGGTGTGTACAAACAGGTGTTAAAGCCATTCCATATGGGTCACCTCCTTTTCTTTTAGTCCAGAGTTTTGCAATCTCCTAGTGTTTGGGTGCCAAAAATAACTTCTTTTTATTGTGATTGGTGGGGTATGGTGTTTCTCTTCTAAGGGTGTGTGTCTTGGTTTTCATTTTTATTTTTTTATTTTTTGGTTCTGATTCTATTTACTGCCTCCTCCCTTCCAGCTCATTCTCCATCCCTTCCCCAAACCCATATAAACCAGTACTGTTTGAAGACTTTTATATTGATCCACTGAAATGCAACAGAGGACCAAGAAGGATTAGGATTAGTCTGATGGACTGTCAGCCCACAGTGAACATTGTGCTTTTTGCCGAATGTGTGGCTTGGGATTTCTCTGTCCTTTGGCTGTGAACCTGGACAGGTTACCAAAACTCATTTTGTTGTATAAATATAAACTGCACACTTGGTTCAGTACTGCATCTATATTATGGTTCCATTTGAAGCTATTTCTCTCCAAAGTCTGCTAGCCAAAAAAATTTCTTGAGATTCTGATGAAAACAAATTGGTAGGCTGAGAAGAGATGAGGAGGTTTTGATCATTAGACCACTATGGACTGTTTCAGTGGTAGTGCTTTGTTCCTTTTGCCTTTTTTTGGGTTATCCTGATATTTATTGATGCCTGCCCTGCTAACTTCTTCAGTAGGATGATGTGTTTCTGCAGATGTTTGCTGGGCCACTGGCTAGCCTAAGCAACTGGGATATAGAGAAACCCAGTGAATATCCCTTGGTAATGTAAGGTGGGTCACCTGCAATATGAAGGTGAACTGACTTTCCTTTAAAGACAGTTTACCTTTGTGGCTTCCTTTTTGATTGGACAAACATCACTAAAATACTGTGGTCATTGGACCAAAAAGTATACCAAGGCTTAGGGTGAGAGAAAGGTGTTGCAGGTTCTTGACGGGGTATGGGCTGACCTATGAGGGTTGTCTGCAATTTTCATCTTTGGTTGAGTTCTGCTCCAGCCTTTGGGGTTCAGCCCTGTTAGGGTGAAAGCTGCATTTTGATCAGGTCTTCCCAAAAGAAAATATCAGGGATTTGGTTCAGTTCACTGTAGAAATGGTAAAATTCTGCTGATATAACTCCTGATTGCAGTCCTTGACCTAAGGATGGTTATACTGGATTCTTGTTTACCCAGGATGTTGGTCTACTCAGGATATTGAAGTAACTTCCTGAAGTGCTGGAGTCTTCAAATAACACCTCTTTTATTAACAGAGTTTTCCAGAAGTCAAGAACTCCAAAACTTAGTGAAAGAAACAGACTTTCATTGATTTCAATAGACTTTGAATCTGGCCCTCGCTATTTTATTAATGGTATTTGCCTTGTAGAGTGTGGTATTTGCTACATGGCTGGGAGACTTTTAAGGTTTCAGAGAACCATCATCTGGGGCAGAAACTGCTTCTAAATGTGAGCACTCTCAAAGGTCAGGGTTGGAGAGCACTGACAATCCAGTACTCCAGGATGGGCTCACATCCAGCAAATGCATTTTAGGCTTTAAGCTTCAGCAGGGTATGTTTAAGGATATTTTCAGTACTGCTTTTATGATGAGGAGAGTGAGGATTGTTATTGACTCTTTTTCAACTGTTGATATATAAATAACTGCTGGGGGAAAAAACACCTCAGTAACCACAGGCAAATTGTGAGGGACAAATAAGATGCTTTACCCAAGCTGAGCATGTAAAGTAAAGACAGTCTCATGGCTACATCTGCCCTTCTGAGTGTTTCTTCTTGCCCTCTGTCTCCAAAGATACCTATATCCACAGAAATATCTCTGTTATCTATATCAAACAGCCCTAAATTTGTGGCCACCGGTCAATTTACATAACAATCAGACTACCAACCAGAAGCCAACAGGGAAGCAGGGAAGAACAGATCATATTTGGAAGCAGACACTCCTGAAATCCTACCCGTGTCTCCAGTACACTCCTAATTGCCCAGTCATTAATGCCACATACACGATTACCTGTTCAGTCATCCTTAAGACCATACCCTCCCCCGCTACATCCCCATCAACAGCCTGGGAACAAAACCATCAACCATTCTTTGCCTAAAAATGAAATTTCCAATTCTCCCAGGGACTGCTCTAAATTCTGTGAAGAAAAATCCCTCAAGAAGAAAAGTTAACTAAACAGTGTGTGAAAGATACTAAATGTTTAAAAATATGCTGGCAGCAGTTACATAAGCTCTTTTCTGTTCCAAAGTACATATCAGAAGGATAAAACTAGGACAGTGAAAATGTAAAATAAATATAAATTGCCAGCTTGGAAGAAAAAATAATGTTCATCCCAGAGTCTTAAAACCATTCATGTGCAGTGATTTTTTTTACAGTTTTCTAATTTTGTATTATGTTTTGTAAATTATTTATAAAGTGTTGTAATGCTTCTTATATTAATTTTTCTATAAACAAATATTTGCAATGAGGCATAAATGGTGCCTGAACAGATTCTTAAGAAGATAAATTATGTGTGAGTCATATATCTTTGGGAGGCCATAAATATTTTGGTTTATTTTGTTACTAGCAACATTTCTCATTTCCTCTTGTAAACAATTTTCTTGTACTGATAACATTTGAATACCTTTTAATTTTGCATGTGACTAAAGGATAGATTGCTACCAGCAAATGAAACAAAAATCTCTTCAGTCACATGTTTGGTTTGGTTTTCCAATAAATTGGTTTTCCAATTTATTGATCATTGAATTTTTTAAAATATATGTATAAATATTATTTAAACAATGAACAAAGGGTTCACTTACTGTTCTGATTTTGTCTTTTTATGTTTTTCACTAAAAAGCTATTTTGGACAGTTGAAGAAATCAAATCCATTCAAATGGTTCCAATTTCTTTATGTTACTACTGAAAAAGAAAAAAAAAAAAGCCAAAAAAGAAAAGAAAAGAAAAAAATAAAAAGAGAGAACAAGGAAGAAAAAGGAGCTAGGAAGGAACAAGTAGAGGCGTATCAAAGAACTCAAGCTATAACCAAAAAGAAATATGTAAAATGCCTTTGCTCGTCTTCTCAATGCTGGACCAAAGCTCAATGTATGTAGGTATATGCACATTGTATAGATATGGCTAAATGTTGCTGACAATCTCGCAATACTAAACTGTTACTATTTAAAAAAAAAAATACAAAAATAAAACTGTTCATCAGTGTTTTACCTCAGCACTCTACTTGTACCCAGTTATTGACCAACATTCAAATAAGAAGATAAGAGAGGAAATTGATTTCCATGTCAATGTTTGACTGTAAAATCTGTTTGGAAAACATTTTGTAATGAGCTTTTCGTCACGTGGTTTGCTTGTTTCCAACTTGAGATTATGTGGGGCACATTTGTTTATTTATTGTTAAAAAGTGATATTATTTAATATTATTATTATTATTTTTATTATTTTTGTCCTATGTGCTATAAACTACAGAATGGTCACCAGGGTCACTTACGAAGCACTGCAAAGAGATCTGTTTTTCCATGCATGGAGCATGCAGCAGGAAAGATGGCAGTATGAAATGGACTGTATTGTGTTAAAAAATACAAATAAATGCAAAAGGAGTCGATGTGGTGGACTTGTGACCAAGAAAAACTGGATATTTAGAAGCTCCTTACTACTCTGACTTTGAAACCAAAGCTGATTTATCTGCACAGATTGCTTAACATGAAAAAAAAATAAAAAAAAAAAACTGACAAAAACTGTACTTAATCTAGAGCAATATCTGTATGGTCAGTAAAGCTGCACTTTGTGTATTTCTTAACAGCTTCAGATCTGTCACTTTTAATTTGTACCATAAAAAATAAAGAATTGTTTGACATGAAAAATAAGCCCCTTTCATGTGTTTGTCTTAAATCTCATGCATTATTTACATTATTCGAGCTCATGTAATTTCGCATCAGTTCAATACAAAAATAGTTAAATGCTTGAAAGAAGGGAAGAAAGAAAATCCATTTGCACTGTGAGGCATAACTTTATCTGCAAAACTAAACACTGTTTCTGTACCCAGAGCGGGCGCACGCATTGGCGATGTCTTATTTTCTCTACAGGGATGGAGAGTAGAGGATCTACCTCAGGAATATTCTGGAATCGCTCAGGTGAGTGTGTGTTATCCCCCAGGCCAAAAGGACCAAAGCACAGATGGACATGAAGGCCAGAAACAGTGTTATCTCCCAGTGCTTCTGCAGTTCCATAACAAAGTCCTGGTAAGTGATAGAAGGGGAGTGTGGTAGCAAGACTGGGTCAGCCATTCAAATGATTTCTCTTGCATTTTTGCGGAGCTCATGAGGTTTGTTGCTCATTTCTTTCTGTAATTAGATATTAGGTCACAGAAATGCCTCTTTTTGAGGCTACTTGCTTTGAGTCATACTGAGTTCTAGCTAAAAACATGATTCTGAAAAATCAGCACATTTTGAGAAATGAATTAGTTGTATTATAAAGTTGTTTTGGGAAAAAAAAACTATAAATGAAAACTCTGACAATCTTAGAATATTGTGTTTGAAACTTGGGAACAAAACTTTTGCAAAGACTTTTTTTCTTAGATTTTGTTAAATATTGTTTTACATTTCCGATATCATGCGTAAAATAATCAAAAAGTAAACCAAAATATTTATTTGCATAGAAAACACAGGGAGCACCTGGAATATTTATTTATCCTGATTTTTTTCCAGATTGGAATTTTCCATTTCCATGCATTTTTTTCTGTATTTTATGGGATCCATCAGAAAGAGGAAGAAAAGGTATCTTTTTTGTAGATATTTTGATAGAGGCTTCATAAACAAGGCAGATATGGAAGAGGTATAGCGTTTTGTTAGATCAGTTATTACACGTGGAAAAAGTAGACAAGTTTTTAAGTGCCCAAATCCTCCTTCAGTCTGAAACAAAAGCAGCTGAATCCAAAGGTAAATAGAAGCTTGGAACAAAGAGAAAGGAGAAGTCATTTCTTAGTACTACCTACACTGCCATTTTGTATGATGGGCTAACCCATCACGTGCCTGCTTCATTACAAAAGTAATGACTACAGATGACTACAGGTTTCCACACACCACCTACTATAAGGAGCATCAACACAGTTAATCCCCAAGAGGGATGCCTTGGGACTGCATAGTCTTTACATGTAGCTGCTGGTAAATACCTGCGCCACAGCAAACAAAGTGTTTAGCCTGGCACACCCTAGACCCATAGGAGCACCAAAATTGCATCAGCTCCTCTAGGCATCATGTCTCCATACCATGGTCTAACAGCCATACTTCAAGCCGACATAATTCATCTACTTCTACAATACAAGGGCATAAAGAATGACCCTTTGTGCTTTCATATCAGCTACTAAATGCTGAACACCTGTCTTTTCATTCAATAGCAGTAAAGCAACAAGCAAACCTTGGTTAGAGGTTTTTCCCCCCTACTCTATTTAAAAATGCAAAACTTCCTCTTTTGATCATACTATAGGTGTTTTAGCTGCCTCATAGGCAACTGACCCTACCTAGCTGTTATAGATCCAAATAACCTGAACATATTTTGTTGCCAGAAATAGTGACTTTGCAAATTGAATCATGTTCCCACTAATCACTGAAATCTCAAAATTGATCCTACCTTAAAGCCAGTGAATGCTCATGACTTCACATACACATACACACACCCCTCACTGACTGCTTAAAAATCAAATTTCTAGAAATGGCTATTTCAGAGCTCGTTAAGTGCAACATAAAGGACAAAAAGCTTTAGGAGCACAATGCTTTCCATTCCTCTCTGTTGTACCTCTAGCAAAAAAAGCCCAATCCCCTCCCCCCAAAAAATAGAACATATTTTCAATATTTTTTATAAGAAAATAAATGCTGTCTGTGCCCTGCCCTTCCCTTAAGACAGGTGTGATGGGGGGAGAGCTGGCACTAAGGTCAGAGAATAACACAGAAGTTGTACAATACATGTTTTTATACAGCCTATTCCCCTGTGCAGATGCTTTAGGACTGATCACAGTCTAAAACTATACCTGTGAGAAAAGCTTATAGTACTGCCAGGGCTTTGATAAGCAAGGACTCTTCCACTGACTTCAATTAAACAAGCACTCAGGAAGCAAAACAGACTTATCAAGAGGGAGGGTTCTCTTGTGGTTTGTTTTTTTAATCTGAGAATTCAGCTTTAATATGAATCAGTCCCATATGAGATTGTGAAGTTCTTGAAAATAATTGATAATTAAAGACTTGGAAATGTTTTTTCCTTTTCTCTCCTCGTCCTCAACAGACCTATAGGTTGGGTTTTTCTCTCACTCACAGTCCTTTACTGTGGCATTTTGCCACACTATGGACAGACAACATTGGCCCGGACTGAGAAGAGAGTCACCATGTAGACCACCAGCAGCGAATGTTTTTCAATCCAGACCCCAATTGCCCTGGTTTCTCTAGAATGCCAGAAGCAGCCTTGTATAATCACCAAAGCAGCTGCAGGGAGGACATGTAGCAGTTCATGTAATAGCGAGTCTTTAATTTTATTGGTCACTGAACTTCTTGTATTACTGCAAGATCAGTGGCCTCATGTCAAAACACTTTTCAGCCCAAGAGCTGTGTGTGATCACAGGCACACTCAGTGTAGGTGGGTCTTGGGTCAGGCCACAAACACAAAAAATCAAGGGGCAGCAAAAAATGGCTTTGTAGGTACCAAGACCGTGGTAGGGACTACATGAGTGGGACAGCCCTAAAAGAACACAGGATTCTGTTTTTGTGGTGTAGCAGCTTAAAACTGTGGCCCAGCCTCCACCAGCACAGCATCAACAAGCTGATCAGGTATAAACTCACTCCCTTCTTTTCAGACATCACATAATGTTGGTGTTCAGCTAATGACTTCCTGGTTTTCAGTGAACAAAATTCCATGCTCCATCCAATCTATCCATCAGTACCGTCAACAGGAAGATCTCCCACCCTGTATGTTCTCTGTCAGTGATGGTCCCAGAGTAGTTTTTTAATGGTTGCAGGATCCTCAGGGTCTTAGAAGACATTGCACAAATCTGAATTTTGTGTGGCAATTTGCAATTTATCCAGGTGAAGCCAGGATTGTGGCAGCAGCATGGATTTCCTGGCTATAGCATGTAACCCCTGCATCCCCACATTTCTTTTTTTTTTAAAGTCATTGAAGTACTTGTGCTTCCCTTCGGTCATTCCTGTTAGTTTTTAATCACAGAATCATTGAATGGTTTGGGTTGGAAAGGACCTTAAAGAATATCTACATCCAACCCTGTCAGGGACAGGGACATCTTTCACTAAATCGAATTGCTCAGAGTTCTGCCCAGCCTAGCCTTGAACAACTCTGGGGATGGGCCATCCACAACTTCTCTGGGCAACCTGTTCCAGTGCCTCACCACCTTCACAGTAAGGAATTTTTTCCTAATATCTAATCTAAACCTACTCTCTTTTAGTTTGAATCCATTCCCCCTCGTCCTATCACTACATGTTATTGTAAAAAGTCCCTCTCTGTCTTTCTTGTAGGCTCCCTTAGGTACTAGAAGGCTGCAATTAGGTTATTGAGAAACCTTTTCTTTTCTATGCTGAACAAATACAATTCCGTCAGCCTTTCCTCATAGGAAAGATTCTCCATCCCTCTAATCATCCTGCTGGCCCTCCTCTGGACTTCCTCCAACAGGTCTATCTCCTCCCTGTGCTGGGGACCCCAGAGCTGGACTCATTACTCCAGGTTGGGCCTCACCAGACTGGAGTAGAGGGGCAGAATCACTGCCCTTGATCTGCTGGCCACTCTGCTTTGGGTGCATCCCAGGATGTGTTTGGCTTTCTGGGCTGCAAGTGCACACTGTTGGCTCATGTCCAGCCCCTCATCCACCAGCACCCCCAGGCCCTTCTCGGCAGGGCTGCTCTCAATCCCCTCATCCTCCAGCCTGTACTGATATCGAGGATTGCCCCAACCCAGGTGCACCATTTGCACTCAGCTGTGTTAAACCTCAGGAGATTCCCATGGCCCCACTGCTCGAGCTTGTCCAGGTCTCTCTGGGTGGCATCCCATCCTTCAGGTGTGGAAACCTCACACCTCAGCTTGGTATCATTAGCAAATTTGCTGAGGGTGCACTTGATTCTTTGTCTATGTTATTAATGAAGATATTAAATAACACTGGTCCCAGTACAGACCCCTGAGGGACACCACTTGTCACTGATGTCCACTGGAACTCTGAGCCATTCACCACTACCCTCCGGATGCAACCATCCAACCAATTTCTTATCCACCTAACAGTCCACTCATCAAACCCATTTCTCTCCAGTTTAGAGAGAAGGATGGTGTAGGAGAAAGTGTCAGAGGCTTTACATCTGTAACCCTCCCCTTGTCCACTGATACAGTCACTCCATCATAGAAGGCCACTGGGTTTGTCAGGAAGGACTTTCTCTTAGGGAAGCTGTGCTGGCTGTCTTCAACCACCTCACTGTCCTTCACCTGCCTTAGCATGGCTTCTAGGAGGATCTGCGCCATGATCTTCCCAGGCACAGAGGTGAGGCTGACAGGTTGGTAGTTCCCACAGTCTTCCTTTCTACCCTTTTTAAAGATGGGTATCTTTCCCCTTTTCCCATCACCTGGGACTTCAGCTGACTGCCACGACTTTTCAAATATCATGGAGAGTGGCTTGGCAACTACATCAGACAATTCCAATTAATGCTATTAATTTTTAACATGTCATGTCCTCATGAATGCTCAGTACTTCTCTCTAAAACATATTAACTTGTCTTTTAACTATGAACTGAAATGAAAAGAAGACAAAACTATGAAGATCCTTTAATTTCTTTTTGCAAAGAAGGCACTATGGTGTTTTTTACCATTTTTCTTCTGTCCTTTTGACATTTTTAGCTCAATTATGTGTTCTTAAACAGAGGAGCATGAAACTTTCTCCAAAATTACCCCTCAATTCATTCAGGTTAAAAGTGGATGAGGAGAAATGGCTGTTTCTTCAACAGCAGCACTATTTTCAGTTATGTTAGTATTTCCAGTTGTGGAATCTAAAGATATTAATCTTGCAAGTTCATAATGTACATAATTTGCCCAACTAGTGTTACTGCTGTTTTGGTACTACCTTCACAGATACATTTACTGATGTGTGTAAGTCTTCACAGGGTTGGATTTACCCTAAGCATTTGTGAATTGATATTCATATTTGTCTCTTTTTCTAGCTCATCCATCAGTAAATCTTGATATATCCTTTATTATTTTTGAAACACAAACAACTCAAAGGGGACTGTATCTCAACAGAAAAGGTATGTGCATGTTCCTTATAAAGTCAATAGGGCTCTTGGTTCTGGCTCAGCAGTTGATTGCCAAAAACTCTGCTGAAGATAATCCCAGGGTAACATGGAGGGAAACAGGATAAATGCAAGAGCATGAGGTATTAAATGCTTTTAAAATGCTCTCTATTGTTTCAATGCATTTCAGATCCTTCCTTCTGAAGGCACCCTAACAAATTCACACACTAACCACTAATAAAGAGAACTTAAACCAGCATCATATGTGTCTGTGGTATACCTAATCCCAAGCATGTGCATCAGCAACCTGACTCTAAGACTTATCTGCTAGTCTGGGGAATCAAAACTCACCAGGTGGTCTGTACATCCAGAGTGAGGAACACAAAGAGCAGGGAACAAAAATCCACACTGGGATATGCACTTTACAGGTCACGATACCATTAAAGAAATTATTCAGCAGGCAATATGTAATAAAGACCAAAGATGAAAAAGAAAAAGACAAAATCAAATTTATTTGTTAAAAAAAAAAGAAAAACAAAACCAAAACAAAAAAACAACAAAACAAAATGAAACAAAAAAAAAAAAAAGAGGAAGGAAAAAAAAAAGGTAGAACTGACAGAATATGCCTCTTCTCTTCCTAAGATGTGTTATAACAGCCATACACAGTAATAAAAGCCTATCAATCGCTTGGTATCAGCTGAGCATACACTCACTGTACATCAAGCTTGTAAGTCTGTATTATTTACAACATACTTTCCTCTGCTGTGGTTAAAAGTGTGATATCAAAAGCAGGTCCTGTGGCCCCAGATATCAACTGAAGATGAGAATACGACAAGTTACATTTATGTCTGAAAATAGTTTGAATTTTAGAATTGAAATCTGACTTTTCTAAACAAGCTAACATTTTTCAAAATATAATGTTGAGCCTAAGACTATTTTACTGGAATAATAGGAATAACTTCCCTAAAGCTAATTTAAATATTCTTTGATATCTAATCATTCATTGTTTTTAGAGGGCAGGAATGTAATGTCCATTTTCAAAGAATCACATGGCATAGCTATTTATTGTTTGATTGTGGACAGCTCAATTTTTTCTATTTCAATCATATGTAAAAATGAATGTGCCTATATGCAAAGCCAGCATCTCCAGCTTAGTGCAGTCATGTATCAGGTAAGCAATCTGCATGTTTTTAAATGTTTACATAGCCATGTTAGATTGGAATTATAAAGAAACAATTAATTGCATGCTTCCTTCTTTATCTATTATTTTAATCTCAATGCTTTAAAGCATTGGCCAGTTTCAAATTAATCTGACATAAGGGAGACAGTTAACTACAGGTTTAATGAAAATAGCCTAGAGAAAAAAGAGGCAGGTTAGAGTCCCAGATGAGAAGAAGTCTTCAGTATGCTCAAACCTTACTCAACACCAGAGAATCAACATAGGCAAGGAGAAAGAAAGTACTTCTAAAAACCCCAGCTGTAGGAAAAAATATCACACTGAGCTCTCAAGCCACCAGGAGATACACATCCTAGGAGACCAGATGTCATTAGTCCTGGTACTTGCAGTTCTTCATAATTTTATAAGACCAGCCAGTGATGTCTCAGAACAGGCATACCAGAAAAGACCAGTGTCTGATTTCACATTCCTCCTTTCACAAAGCCCAGTGCTAATTTTTTCAGAGAAGTAAACTTTGCAGGGGTGCATTTCTATTACAATAAATGGGTACAACTCTTTTCCCAGAACAACAGGTACACAGGCCTTGATTTCCTGCAAAACTGTTCCTTACTGTGGAGAGGTACTGTCTTTAAAAGAAAGCACTCTGTCACTTAAATTTCCTATTCAGCAGATATATTGTAATTTAGGATTAAAAAAATCTCTAGCTGAAAAAACATTCCATTCCTATTGCCTGGAAAGGTGTTTAAAAGGAATAGGGAGAGTAAAATAGCCTTCTCGTAGAAACTGTTTATGGGGTATCATATTAGAAAGTCTATTTTT
The DNA here is from genome assembly GCA_036023395.1 of Myiotriccus ornatus. Classification (NCBI taxonomy): domain Eukaryota; kingdom Metazoa; phylum Chordata; class Aves; order Passeriformes; family Tyrannidae; genus Myiotriccus; species Myiotriccus ornatus. Next base: position 50,548,066 of record JAYRBT010000082.1, read on the forward strand.
CTGGATCAGGGTTTATATCAGAAGATTGGCCTGCTTATGAGCACAGTAGAGAAATAATCACAACTTTTCATTCACTAATTTAACAAAATCTGTGGCAGGTTTAAGGCCATTCATATTTGCTTTTATCATCAAGATTTTGCACAGTGGAAGCAGCCTATTTAAACTGGGGGAAGATGTTCAAGCGTATAGTGTACTTAGGTTTACCTTAAGTAGCTTTGTTGCTTAGCTGCTTAGACCTGTACAGGATTTGGTCATTTCTTTCCAGTGCTTTCCTCTTTTTCGAATGCTCATCTGCTTTCAGTGAAGCTCTGAAGCTCTTTGCCTTCAGCACCTGTGCAGTAAAATGGGTTAGAGGAGTCCAGCAAAGTCTATATCCAGTTCAGTTTGTTGGAATGAAGGTTGATCATGCTTGGCAGTGAGGTTTATTGCTCTCTCCAAACCCTGCGCCCAGATAATCAATATGTATTTTTTTTTCCCCTTTGCTTGGTCAGTCCTGGTGATTTTCCTTCAGGCTTTTCAGGGTTTTGGCCATTCCTTTACCTTTAATGTTTATAGCACAGCCCGAACAGAATCAAAGACTAAATATAATTGTCAGGTGGAATTTACAGTCTTCCCCAACAGCCTAATATCCAGGTCAACTAGGAAACAAACTTCAGAAGATGATGATCCAGAATTTTCTCTTGGCATAGGCAAATGTGCTCTGCAAACACCTGCAACAGTAGGATTGTCTGCTATGTCCTCTCCTCGCCCCTATCCCCAAGTGCTGAAGAAGGCTGCCTCTTCAGATTTCCAGCAGATACTCTCTTCATCTTATTCACTATCTTATTTCAGTTGGTACAACTTTAATAAATATTTAGTTTTCAAATTTTTTAAGCCAACTCACTTCTCTATGACTGAAACAGGTTAAAGGGCAATAACACAAGTTGCTCCAATGGCAAAGGTGCAAGAAGAATGGAACAAGGAAAAGGCTGAGCACATAAATATTGTGTATGAGCACGGACGGACCCGAAACCTCACCCCATCCAATCCTCACAAAAAGCAGATAACTATTCACTGCCTCAGAGTTTCAGCATGTCCTTTAGCGAGATTCACACCAGCTCATGACTGTGCTTTGAATTCTCTGCTCACTTACATCCTCTCAGTAATTTTTTTTTTTTCTCCTTTGGTCAAGTGAAAAACATATCATGACTGTTCTGAAGCAGAACTATTTGTTTAAGGACTGACAGACTTCCCCCTAAACAAGGGATTCTGTGAGAAAAAAGGTGCTGAAAGGGGCTCTTGTTTTTAATATCAGTATTGAAGTAATTTAGCCTTTTTCTTTATTAATTTTTTTGTCTGTATGACATGATCAAATCCCTTCTTTGCCTCTTAATCTCTTAGATTCTAATTTAAGATGATATTTTGGTGAAGAAGACAATTTAAAATTCATTACTTTTATTTCATAAGGTAAGATGGTCCTATACATAAGCATGCCTGAGTAGAGAGACAACTACTTTGTACTAAGCTGACCACCTCATACACTCCCTGCTACCATGCTGGGAGGAGATTTATTGCATATGTGAAGTACCAGACTGGTGGAAAAATCAAGACCTGTCTTTTTCATTGATGCAGTATAGCATGTACACTAAGAGAGAAAAAAAATAACCAAGCTCTATATCCCTACATAGACCTTGTACTTCCTCCTGAGACTCCTGACAGAGTGCAAGATACTACCAATGTGTAAGGTGATAGATAAGGCCACACAAAAGGAGAAAAAAACCTCCTGATGGCTTCCTGGAAAACCCCAGCAGCTGGGGAGACATTCCCAGAAACTGATAAAAGGATTAAAAACAAGAAAGGAGCGATATGAAGATAACACAGCCTTTTTTTGAGACCATCCTGGATGCCAGGAACTCAGGAAGTGCACCCTTGGGCCTATTTCATCTGTCTATCACCCCAAAATTAATTTATTGACTACAGCTACTCAAAATGCCTAAATTAAAAAAGGTATAAAATGAGACTGGATCCAAGCAAAAATCAGGGAGAAATTCCATCAGCTCTGCAGAGGTAACTGATGGGCTACCTTCTCTCCCTCCACTCTCTCCGGATGCCTTAGGGTGAACGATTGCTTTATACATATATATATATGTATATACATATATATATATATACACAGACACTAATTTTACTTTTGCTTCATAACTTAAAACTTTTACTTATTTGTAAGTTGGTTTTGCTTTAGAGCATGTGTTTAAGTTTTTGCTTTACTTATTCTTTGTAAATTGTTTTATTTATTTGTAAGGTGGTTTTGCTTTAGAGTGTGTACTTAAGTTTTTGCTTTAAGTTTGTAAGTTGTTCTAAGTTGCTTTAGAGCATGTGCTATGTAAGTGGCTTTGCTTTAGAGTTTTTGCTTGGGTTTTGTAGTTTTAGTATTCTTTGTAAATTCCTTTGCCCTAGAGCATGTGCTTATGCCTGGCGCTGTTGTTGCTACATGGTTTCAGTAAAATTTTTGCAGTTAAACGTTGTCACTGATGATATGAATCCCATAAATTGTCACAAATTTGTATTAATAAATGTGTTATTTCATGAACTGTTAGAGTGAGTCTGTTTTTACGTGCTGACAGTAATAATAACTCATAGGAGAAACTGGTTGGGGGGTTTCCCTACTGCTATTGAGTATTGTCACTATATAACTGGTATCAAATGTCCTGTCCATTTCAGTGAACCTGTTAAGTGAAGAGTCTCATCTAAGGAGATGCTAACAGACTGTTTTGGACATTAAAAGGCTTTGATCTCCTGTGGGGGAACACTGATAGTTTAAAACAAACAAACAAAAAAATTAATACAGGTTGGACAGACAGTTCTTCTTTTCTGTTTCTTTTAATGTGACACAATGTAACAACAATTTTCCTGTTATAGATACAACTCTGCCTTCAGCCTGACTCATCATCAACAATTCACCTCACACAGGACACCAAATGGCGTCCCTCATGTGAAAACAACTTGTAAACTAATAATAAGAGGAAGAGATATTTAATAATTGATATTGAAATGGAGTAAAATCAGTGACCTTGGCAGGAAACATTCTGCGTCTTATTAGCAATTGCCAGAGCCAGTCATCCATCCGTCTTAAATCCATTTCCTGAATGTGCTGCTTCTCCTGAATTTATACTGCTCTGGCATCAAACCATGAACATCACATTTCTGATGCTCACTGTCTTGCAGTCTAAATACAGCACACTTTGCTCCTCCTACCAGCAACAGCCACTTTGTCTATTTTTCGTACATACAGATATATATGCTTCTCTAAATTTTCACAGAACTCTAGATGTAGAAGTATTTGTGGGTTCAATGATTTTATTGATCTTGGTAGCCTCCAGTTGCATAGTGCCTGAGCACAAGTGGAGTTTATGGACTACTGGTATGAGGTATATATTTTAGAGTTCTCCTTAGAAGTTAGAGGAAAAATGAGAGCTGTATTATTTCTTCTACAGGTTTTATGGTAGAAAAATTGCGTTGTAGACAAGATTATTCAATATGTTGTGCAAAAATCATTGCCAGGGACCAAAAAATCACCTCCTATACAGTGTTGTTGGCAGTACAACAAACATTCTACACCAGGGTTTTTATAAGTAATATTAATCTTTCCTGCTGGAGTTACCCACTATTAGTGCATTGCCATGGTAAGGTTGTATGTTTAAGCCATTCAGAAGTCCTCCCATTTTAAATAAACTATTTTTCAAGTATATTCCAACCAAACCAATTGCAAGTACATTTCCTTTCTACATCTCCTAGAGGCTTAATAGGATCATTCAGTCTTTTGGAAGAGATGCAAGATTAACCACATCTACCATGTATGTACATGTGAATACATATTCACACAAATGCAAATGAGCATATGCATGTTTATGTGAGTATATGTATTTCTGTGTTTTTATTTATACACACACAAACATGCCATAGATACTGATACAAATCCATAAAGGTTTCAGTTGAGGCTATTGCACACACATTGGAATCCATTGCTGAATGAATGGTTGACCCACTTGGCCTATGTCTAAAGAAATGCCTTGCTATGTTATTTTTGGCTTCAGTTGCATTTTAAAGCACTCACCCCTAAATTAGAACTGGGGAGGTTCCAGGCTGCAGAAAAAGGAAGTCTAGTACTAGTCTCCAGAACAAGAGCAGCCTGTTCCCCAAAATAAATCTTCCTAAGAATTTTTCTTAATGTATCTGGTTATTTCAAGGGCTCAGTAGCAGCAGCAGCAGCAGGGAAATAGGTCAAGTATTTCTGATGATCTCATTCCTTATACTACACATCTAAATATTTTGGGAGAGAGTTTTTTTCTTTTCATCTTTTCATTCTGCACAAATATGGATTGATTTTTTTTTTCCTGCCATTGCCTGCAGCAAAGTGAAATGCACACATAAAATGACCATATAAAAGCCTAACAATTTTTTTCAAAGTGTTTTCTTACACATCCTCCTGGAAGAAAATCACAGAGATTTGTTGTCAGGGGTGTGAGAGGTGTTGCATGAAGAGGGGGGATAGGATATTTGCACACCTGCCTAGATTCTGAACAGTTTTAAATTAGTAAAACTTCTTATGAGCAGCTGCAAGGAAGGAAGTGAGCAGGAGAGAATTTGGATTCTCTGAGATCAAACTATAAACAGTGTCAATGGTAGGAAACAGTGAGTGAGAGTTGAATAAAAGCTGGGAAAAAACATTTCTTTGCATGTGTGTTGGAACTCATTAGTGAATTTCGCTTAGTGACCTTTCTGTGTTTGCTTCCTGAAGATGTTTGGGGATTTCTGCTGCAGTGCCATCTTTATTGTCCAACTCTAAAACTCAATCACTTACACTAAGTCTTCAGTGGGAGATGCACTATCTTCACTAGCTACTTCAAGAGATGTTACATAACGCACAAGTAAAATAATTAGCAAAAACATCTCTCTGGGAGGTAAAAGAAGCCAGTTGCATACTCAGACTTCGAATTCAGGAGGGGAGTGGTTTCCTCTCAAATGTGATGGAAGAGTACAGTTCAGTGGTGGTGAACAACAAGTTATGTTGTGAAATGGATGAAACCTAAGCATAAATTATCCTGTCAAGATAGTCTGTAACTACTGGAAATTACTCAAAGAAATCTGCACTGGTGTTGAATGATACAGGCTGATGGTTATTTTCCACTACCCAATACAATCTAAAATAATGGAGCTATTTACATGAAAGTACATAAATTACTCAGCTCTAGGAACACTGATGTTTTCCATCCAAACAGCCACAGGTTGTACAAAAGCGTTAGAACTCTTTGTGTTTGCATTTTGGCAGGGCACCCCTGGAGAAAAGCCCTCTGTGCTCTGCTCTCCATTTGCTTCCCGAAAGGGCAGGTTGCGCCGTTATCCTTCTTTGAAAGCCTTTTCCACAGCATCCTTTGCACCTCTCTGAACAGGCAAGTACGGGCTACACCTCTGCAGCACTCACACACCAACCACCACCAGAGCAACGGTGACTGCAGCCCCCTCAGATCATCTTGAGGCATTTACGATTCCCCCCATCTTCCCAAGGGCAGAAGTCACAGTAATCTTGGGCCAGACAGCTCCTCTTGGCACCATGAATAACATTCAGATGAACACAAAGTGAACTGGAATAGGTCTTCAGGGGCTGAATGTCTGACAAACTAAAGCGTGGATCTACTGATTGTCTTTGTCAGGTCTAAGTAGACAATGTTTTAACATTTACAGGTAACTGAATGCTGCCGTTTCCAATACATTTACAGTAAGAATCTCTCATCATTAATTCTACAGCCTTCCATACATGTTAAAATGGTGCTGACATTTAAACCGTACCAATTATAATGCTTGCAACCAACACAGATGTCTGCCTATTAGATAACTAAGTTCCACACTGCTGACCATTACTCTGTTATCTAGCAATTAGCATTTGTCTTGATAAGTAACATGGATGAGTGCATGAGCAAATACAAGGAAAACTGAAGGGGCAATTTTAATGTCACTTTGATGCAATTTCTGAGTAGCAAAGAGGGTGTTTCAAAAGCCAGTAGCTGTCTCAGGAGGCATAGGTGGAGCGAGATTGGACCATCCTGGAGAAGATTTACAGGGCTGGTAAAATGGCAAGTGGGATCTAGGAGTCAGCGGGTTTTCTCCCTTCAAGGGGGAGAAATTCTGGCAGGACTTTCAGGGTGTATCAGTTTGATTTTAGGGTTTATTTTCTCAAGGATATGAACTTGTGCAAGGACTGGTACTGGTAAGGCCCTAAGGGCACCAACAGACCTTACTGTCCCTGTCCCTGCCTACATCTCAGGGAGCCTGTTCCAGCCCAGTCTGGGGCCATCAGGCCCTGTCTCAGGAGTGCTGACCTCCAGCTCCCCACAGGCCTGCCCTGGCACTGACCTGGTCTGACTCACTGGCGTGGGCTCAAATCTGTCTTGTCATTATGAACCTGCCAGACAATCCAGGTTGAACCCAGATTCCCCCTAAGCCTGTCCTGCTCACCTTTCTCAGGGATAGTGGGATGAGTTCCTGGCCAGCAAATTCCCCTTTCAGTCTGTTAAGGAGCTGCTCCTCTGGCTGCCCTCTAACAGGTGCTCTGCAATGTTAGCTTTGCTTTGGAAGAAAGGCTCTCTTGGAGAGAAGCAGTCTGCAAGTGTTTCACCTGGATCTTGGAGACTCTATAATCAGAGCAAGAAACCTTTGCTTCCACAGGCTTGTCATGACTGCCTACTCAGAAGAACAAGTACTGTTAGGCCCAGGGACAGGACTCAGCAAGAAGGCTTAGTAAGACACAACATACTGACAGAATGGTAAATTTGGAGTGCATATTCCCAGTCTATTGCAAATATGAAATCAAAATAATTAGCAAAGCCCTCGGTTGCAGAGGTCATGGGCAGACCAATAGTAGAAAGAACTGCAGCAGCTTAAGCTCTTGATTGCCCAACAGCTGATTCATACCACCTTTGTTGCTTGTTTTCTCTTTGTGTTGCATCTACCATAAAAAATAGTATTTCAGTAGTCAAATAGCCCATGACTGTGAGCTTAAGTGTATGGTGAGCCTTATGGTAAGAACTTACAGCTTCCAAAAAGGGCTAACTTCTGCCCCCACCTCTACTGCCTCAGATACCTTTTCAGTCTTTCACTCTGCTACCAGCTCTGATGCTCACCTCACTGCAAGCTCAGTTCACCCAGCTCATTAACGCAGGAGAAAATGCAATGGGTCAGTTTTCCTCTGAATTAGTAAATTAAATTTGGCTAACCATGCTATCAGAGAATCATCACAGCCAAAACAAAGCACAGGGAAAATGGGACTACTCTCTACTTGTAGTTGCATACTGCTAGATAAGCTTCTATACATTGTCCAACTACACATAAAGGTCCCAGACTTATCACTGATATGACTAAGGTGTAAGTTCACATTATATACCTGTAAGAGCCTCCAACATAGGAGATGGAAAATAGACAAATTCGGGCAATCAACTATTAAATGCCCCAATTAGCTCCACCAGATTTTAGTACACTGAACTTCCAGTCATGCTAGGATGAAGCTAGTGTGTTTTATTCCACCTTTGCTACCAGCTAAATGCCAGCCCCAAGTCAGCAGTGCTGATGACAAACAAGGATTTGGTACCCGCATTCTGAGCCCACAGCTGTGGCCTATTCAGTCACGAGAAATGATAGTTCTTACTCTGCAGAAAGGAGTCCTCAAGACAAGAGTATGACAATGGACTGGGCAAATAAAAGAAGAAAATGCAAGGTAGAAACAGAAGGACACGGGAGGGAGACTAAACATTTACAGATATTTGGCAGCCTATTTCTGAAACTCTTTGTTTTGCTTACACTGTGAGGACTTAACCTACAAGTTAGTAATGTTAATTAGCAACTAGACTTGCTAATAAGATATTTTGAATTACTAGAGTACGTAAAAGTTAGGATAAATAGTAAGCTAATTGTAGACTTTTGCCACTCCACACCTTTACCAAACTAGCCATGAGCACTTCAGCTTTCCACACGTATTTTCTTTGTGTGCACCAAGTCATCAATTATTCCACTGTGACTATTCCTTTCAGATATGATTCTCTGTCACAATTCTTCAGCAATGCTAGAACACCACAGTGCAATTCGGACTGTCTCTTAGTTGCAACTTGACCTAAACTCATTAAATAGATATTCTTCTAAATAAATGACTCACCTTTGGTGTTTCACAAAGCAAAAAAAAACAAAATTGAAAGGATACATACAAAAAAGTGTACACTATTTTTTTATCTTTTCCCCAACTGTCTATCGTAAGCGATATGCCAATATGGTATATTTAATGTTCTTTTTATCCTTATGTAGAGGTAATTGATAATTAATTGTATAGTTTATCAAATACAGCATCTGAAGTAAAACTCTGAAGTCAAAATGCAGATGTCTAACTGTGGCTTCTATCTGACCGTGGAAAACCCTTGATCCTTCATCACTCATTTCAGACGGAGTTGTTGGGGATTCCATATGTTTTTAAAATGAGTTTAAAGTAGGAGCCCTAAACATAAATTTTTTAGCAACACCTTGTTCCCCTTGTCATAAATGAATGGTGCCAGTTTAACATTCCAGGTATGATATACAACACCCTCAATGAATACGTGTCTGCTTGAAATAAAAAAAAATCAGACTACTGACTCTGGGGTATTAGAACTTTGTCCAAATATCTGTATTCTGCACAGGTACATTTCTACTTTTAGATCTGAAAAATGAGTAAGAAATCTTCATGTAATACCTACTCCTGCCCATACTGCAAAGCGCACTAGAAGGAGGCTAAGGAATTTACAGAGCCAGTCATGCTGTTGAACAAGAAATGTATTTTACCTGTTAAGCTTGACTTTAAAGAGTTAGAGAAAATTTTGCTTTCTAACTTTTGATGGTATGGAGGAAAAGGAATTACTATCAGTGTACTCTTGAGAATCAAAAGACTTCAATTCTGATATCAGCTCTGCCTGTAGTTGCAGTATTCCTTCTCTGTCAGGGACATAGAGCCTTCTACTGTTGCTCCTGAGTTTACATGAAAGAGATTTGTCCACATGGAAGCATCATATCCTATTAAGGCTGTAGTACAGCCCTCCCGTGGAAGCTGCATCAGGGTTTTGTGTTCAACATGTTAACTCTGTGGAGACTTTAAGCACTATTGCCACCCTTGTCAGCCAGAGAAAGACAATAACTTATATGTGCTGGTACCACATGGTTGAAGTCCTGATACAAGCCTCTAGCCAAATGATGATACAAATAAATTACAGCTGACAGGCAGCTTTTGAAAAAGAAGGCTCATACTTTAAGGCACAAGAAACCTGTAGAAAACAGGAGGTCAAGTCCTGGACAGATATTTAAAATCCAATTAGTATTGTGATGGTTGGGGATATGATTGATTTTTTTTTTTTATTAGTCCTCTTTCCATTAGCTTTTTAATCAAAATGAAATCTAATCACAGTCAGTTACTAGAGCTTGGCTGACAGATGGTAACTTGTTAAGGCATGGTTGTGCGATTGTGTTCATCATTTGCCCACAGTCTGTATCAAGACCCAGTAGCCATCATCTGGTCTCAAAAGCCTTATTAATGTAACTCACTTTGGCTCAGAAATCACTCTGGTCACTTCTTTATCCCTACTGTGAGACATTATCTTCTTTCAGGTTAAGTTAGTAACTGACCAACTACATATAGGATACTACTTAAGCCATTTCAGTTTTCTTTTGAAGGATGAAAGATAAATTAATTTAGAAGTAGTTTTGTTACCCTGACACTAAGCAAATCACTACATTTTTCTGTGTATATAAAGTTTAAGTACACTTGAGGAAATGTCAAGTTATAGTGGTTCAAAATCGTACTGTCCTTCAATCAAGCCACAGCAACAGGCAGCTTGCAGGCTCCTGTAAAGTAAAACACAACAGCTTAAATCTTCCTTTGCTCATTAACCTACAGATTAAACTGTTGTGTTAAAATATAAACCACTATGTGTTGTTACCTTGAAGTCAGACAGTGGTTGTGGTCAGTTGGCACTTCTCAGCTGATGGGGATAATTGGTTAAACCACTCACTATTTCAAAGTGGTTTCACATGCTAAGTGCATTAACCATTTCCATATTTTAACCACTTGAAGGTTGAAAGGCATTTCAATTTGAAAATTTCTCAGTGCTCTAATAAGCTTGATTCTTTTGCAGTCTGCCTAAAAGCAGTGAAATTCACCTTTTGGAACAGATGCACAAATGGATGTGTCTTTGATGTGTTTAGAGCTACAAAAGTTTGATGTTTTCAATTAAAACAAGTGCTATTTACTTCTATACTTATGGGTAATAGAGCACTTTTGACTTTTACAAAGTGCGTGTTATTAAAGCACTTTGCTAATGTACAAAGGCACTTTCATAAAACAAGGAAGAAAAGAAGCAATCCTCTTTCAAAATGTCTTTGGAAAATGAGATGAAAGTAGAAAAAAAACTTGCAAGAAAAGAGTTCTTTAACAATAAGAGAGCTGTCTTCAACTGTTCCTGTGTATGATTTCAGTCATCATCTTTATGCCTAGAAGCACTTTTATAAACATTTGTATCAATTTAAACATATTCTATCACTCAAAACTTTTCACACAAGGATTCTTCACCCTAACCTTTTTGATGAGGCCAGAAAACACTTATCTTGTGGTTTCCAAGGTATTCCTGAAATAGTACAATGGAGAAATAATACGTTATTGTTAGTGTTCAGGAGCAACTATTACTGATTTATTACTTAATATCATTATTGAAACTGTATGTGGACCTCTTATTTCTGTGTACCTCAGTTTATTTATTTTCAGCAAATATATCCTCTATTATGCTCTGGAATTCCATTTTCAGGCATTAAGGTCCTGATTCAGCCAGACACAATCTTTTCTGAAGCCATTTTTTTCTACACTTCTTGGCCTCTTTTGAATTTAGCACTGACAATGAGAGAGGTCCATCAATCACAAATTTGCACAGTCAGATCTGCAACTCATAACTATCAGTAATGATATGCCTAAAAACATAATTATGATATTCTGGTTTTGGTAGCCAAACTGAAGGAAGGACTGGGGTGTTTTTATCCAAACCTTTTCCTGTTAGGCCAAGAAAGGTTTTTATATTTCTTCTATTGAAAGTAAAGCTGAAAGGCTGTTTTATAGAGGGGAAAAAATGATTTCCAACAAAATACCTCTCAAATTGTGAGTGTCTCTAAAATGGCAGAGGGAAAAAAGTATTATTCTTCAGGTCATATAGCAATGTTTCCAGTAATGAAGCGTTTCTAATGGAGAAATCATCAGCAGAGATGTTGTTATTTTTCTGTAAAGATCTTTGTGCAAGATGCTTAAAATCTCTTCCATTTCATTTTCAGAATAAGGCAGAAGGATGGGCACTTTGTCCACTATCTGTTAAATGTATGTATTGCTTCTCATCTCTAAGAAAGGAGTTTTAACCTGGGAACGGTGATTACACTGCACTATTTCGCTTCTGCAGTGGTACCTTCAAAAAACAAAAATGACCCATCTTAGTTTTCTGTTAAAAAGCAGCACCTGATGGTTTTTCTTCACATCTTGTCCCATCAATCTTTCTGTCTCTAAATGATTTCTCACTTTTCATTTTGTTGTGTATTACTGTTCCATAATAATAGATTTTTCATCTTTTCTCATTGTTGTAAGTAGTCAAATAAACAGAACAAACAGCTAGAACAGAGTTTAGTATGGAGCATGTAGAGAAGTAGATACAAAGGAGTCTGTCTTGTAGGAGAACCAAAAAGGAAAGTGTAGCTTTTTGCAGCTGGATTTCTGAGGTCAGAGTCTAAAAACACCTTTTGGACACATTTTTATGGTATGTGTGTAAGAATTTATTTGTTTGTTTGTTTGTTGTAGAGTAAAATGTCATCTCATAAAAGCATCAGCTGCAACCAGAGATGTTATTACAGGTTTTGTATTATTAGCATCCAAGAGTGCTCGGGGTGAGGAAAAGGTGCAGGAGCAGCAGGGGACTGTTGCCATAAACAGGATTTCACAGAGTCATGCGTCTTTCTGATACATCTCCACTTACATTACTTCTAAAGTTAGCATTATTTCTCCATTCCAAATAATCAGAAATAAAACATCAGACAGTAAACACTCCCACAGTGACTAACTGTGTTGTTTGCGTCTTTTCTTCCCCCCACTTCTGACCCCCCCCATCCTCCACTACTTTGCAGAAAGAAAAGACACTAAAAGTTCCTTCTGCAAGTTGCCAAGGTGCTCCCAGCCCATTGTGCAGAATCATTGTCAGGTTAAATTAGGGAGTACAGACTCCATGAGTGTAAAAAAATCAATACTTGATGGAAGATTGCTCCCCGGAAAATCTGTTTTGATTCCAGGATTAATTCGCGACCAAAGGCTTCTGCAAAATGACATGCCATTAGTCAGAAAATGAACACATTCTACCCTTGAAATTGGATGGAAATATGTCAGGTGATTGACCTATTCATTCTCTTCGCTCTCTGGGCAGAGGGAGTAGGTGTGGTAGCTGTGAATTAGGCCCGCGAACCAGGTCCATTTTCCGAGCAGTAAGAAAAAAAAGAGGAAAAAAAAGTCCAATGTGAATTGCAAGTATTCTCTAGGCCATTGTTGTAAAGCTATTGCAAATGCATTCCGTCAAGGTAAATGCATTTGTCTGGAAGGCCTGACTCTCTTGTGTTTTCTAAATCTCAGAACAAACCATACTAAAAATCTTAAAATAAAGCAGGGATTTTTTTTCTTCTTCTGCAAAAACGGCTTGCAATATTAATGACAATGTAATTTGTTTGCTGTATATAAAGTAACGTTCCAACCCCCTCCCTTTGCTGACCACTTTCTTCCACAAAAACTTTTATGAGACAAACCCAGCGCTTGAGCTGCTCTGGCTGATCTGTGTTCAGGCCTCTTGAATAGTCCCTGTGGCAATCACAGCAGTCAGCCATGAGCCGTGCAAGTGGCCTCTGGGCTGGCTTCCTAGTGCTGTGCAGCCAGTGTGCTTCCCTGCCTCACAAGGGGCCAAGCTCTAGGACAAAAGGGCATTTTAATCTCTGTATTTATACATTCTGAGCCTGAACTATGTCTGCTTATACTCTTGAAACATGCTGAATATGTGGAACAGAAAGGTTGTGACATAAGATATTTGTGCTTATTTATCTGGTGTGGAATTGCCAAGGTGAATCTAACCTCTTGGTAGACAGGGACTTTTCCAGTGGGGAGAGGAATAATGGGTGGCACCATCAGACCTTGTACCTGGAGAGTGGGGAGACTCTGTGTCACTCACAGTGACCCGATTGGCGTCCACTGAGATGGGAGACGTTGCTCCCAAATACATTAACGAATCCAAAATTGCTATGCAGATGAAGATCTTTCATAAAGAAGTCACACCCAGTTTTCTTTTGGTAACCTGTCCAAAAAACTTTGCCAGTATGTACATCATGCTAGGATTCAAGCAATCTGGAGCTTTGCTTAAGAACCTCCTGCAAAACCATTTATCAGGAGAAAATGCATGCATGGGTTGAAATGAAGCAAGGAACAAAATCACCAAAAGGTATGTTATCACTGACTGAATACTCATTAGCAGCCTAATCCCTCTAAATACTAAGCGTTGACATACCAGGGGACTCATTCTCTAAGAACTGGACCCTCTTTGGCTATAATCCCCCACTAAAAATGGCTCTAAAGTAATTTTTGAGAACTCTGGGGTTAAAATTCTGCAGTTATTATCTTCCATTCCAGTTGTGAATCAGTATCTGTTGACTTTCCCATGAAGATGTCACAATAAAGGTTGAACTTGCAAAAAGTTGTAATTTTTCTGTCCAGTTCTGCTGTTTCTTTCATTCCAACTTTGAATGTAACATACAGTGTAAATAGTAAGTCATTGAAGGTGATGGTTCACGTGCAATTACTCAGGTTGGAGTGTTAGTGTGCTGGTGATTTAATTCTACGTGAGGCCAATCTAAGATTTTAAACATGCCCATTAATGCATATGGGGGAAAAAACTGCTTTCCAAGCAGTACCACAGGAGTGGCTTGGGGTGGTGATCCTGGAATGCCCAACTTTGTTTCTCTAATGATTTCACAGTCTAAGCATCTTCCAAGAAAACCATTTAGAATTCCAACACTGAGTTTAAAATCAGCAGGAGACATTTCTTTCCCCATATTACAGTGATCCTCACTGACAACTGCAACATTTCTATTATAAATGTGCACCAGACTAATACTGTAACCTTCTGGTCAAGCATAGAGAATCCTGTCAGGCATGTTACACAGAATTAATAGTTATTTCTACATGGTGGGAACCCTAGAGATATAAACCCATCAAAACAGTAAAAGAGGATTATGTCCTATGTTAAAACTGTAGTGTAGGACCAATTGTTCTCCCCAGAGTCCATGTCCCAACCACACTAGCAAAGTCTTATCTTTAATCTAAAAGTCAATGCAGGCACAGTTTCATTTAAAGAAATAATCACTTTGGATAGAATCTGTTTCTTCTGCCTTTTCCTCATCTAAAAGCAAGATGTCATATTTTCTTGTCTCAGAGAGATGGTAACCTCACAGAAAACAAGCTATCCCATGTTGAGACAGGAAGGGCGAACTGTCCTCCATAGTTCCCTTCCTCTGCTTATTAGCTTCAAGAGGGATCTTACAAGATTAACTTAGACCAGATGCCATGGTGATTTTCAGAATCACAGAATCACAGAATATTCTGAGTTGGAAGGGACCCACAAGGATCATGAAGTGCTAACATTAGACAAAATTAATCCCATTCTTCAAGCCCATATCCACGTACCTGCCGAAGAAATATAAAAACGATCATCTCTCAGAGGCACCAAGAGTTTTTCCTAATTAAAGCCAATGTGCTGTTCTTAGTGACTGATTTAAGTGGAAACAGGAGCAATCCATGAAGTGCTTTGAGCCCAGTGGATGGTAACATGATGCAGGTTAAAAATGCCTTGGAGGCAATTTGGCCACAGGCTTAACCTGCAGAAAACAGGTTACATTGGATGTTCAGGGAAAAAAACTTTCTTAGAGCAAGGCAGGTGGACAGCTGTATATAACAGCCTACCTAAGCAATCGGGAATTATTTCAGTGCATGATTTTGTTTTCAAACAAGAACTGAATTTTTAAAATTCTGTCACAGTTTTGATATTCTCTCTTGTTCACTGGAGGAGCGGGGGTGTCATCTAGAAATTTATTATTACAGAAGATATGCAGACATAGAAGGTGTGCAAGAGGATTCCAAGTTTCAGTAGCACAAACTGTCAGATGTTATGAAGATATAATAACTTTTGGGATGCAACTACACTGTGGGTGCACATTTCCAGACTTCTGCTTATACTCCAGACTCTTAATTACTATGCTGTCCTTTTCTCCAAAGCCATTTTTGCTTTCGTACTCATTTCCATCTCTCAGTTTTCTCAGCTGTATTGCCAGAACTTTTTTCCCATATTGTATTTTAGATCCTTTGAGTATCTAGACTCAACCCTAAGGACATCTGAGACTGACAATCGAGTCCTCATGAGCTATTATGTGAATAAAAGGTTGCAGGAATGAGGGGGTTTGCCTAAATGTTTTCAAGTTCTTTTGAATTATTTCCCAGTGAAAAAAAACATAATTTGATTCTAATGAGCTAAAGCTTTAATTTTTTTCTTATGAGAAGGCCACTATGACTAGCTTGTACACGAAGCAAAAAGGGACTTGCATATGCAGTTCTGCGTCTGCCTGTCTGTATGTCCTGTGGTAATGTGTCAATTGAGCAGTTCCTCCTGCTTTCAGCAGTTGTTAGCCAAGCTGTATTCTCAATGGATCTAGAACTTGAGATAAGTTGACAAATCATTCTAAGACTGTTGGTGAAGCTTATCTTTGAAACTAAAAAAAAACCAAAAAACTTGATCCTGAGAGCATGAAAAAATACTTTTGAATTATGAGTCCAAACTGGCCTTCATTGTTTATTTAATTAATACAGCAAATTCTGTAAATAGCACCTTGGAAGTCTCCTAGATCTTCAACACATAAGTATATAGTGTAAAGAACTCTGGACTACCTCATTTGCCTGTACACCCTAAATATTGGTAATGGTTTGTGGCCCATCTTTCGATCATTCCTATATATGGCCACAGCTACATACTTGTAAGTGTGGTCATCAACCGAAATTTTGTGATGTACTATCGTGGTTCAGGAATGGTACCCCCGCAGTTTAGTGCTCCCACTGAGACCCTTCAAACCATGCACCACCCACTCACTCCCCTCTACTGCCCCTTCAGGTGCCGGAGAGGAGAACTGGAGGCACAAAAGGTGAAAATCGCAGGTCAGGATAAGAACAATTTACTGGAAACAACAATGAGGTAGGAAAACAAACAGTAACAGCAACAACATTAATGACAACAATAGGCCAGCAGTTCATACATGATTGCTGGGAACTGGTGCCACCCCACTGCTCTCTCTGGGACCAGCGTTAACCCACTGCTCCCTCCACCACACTTGCTCAACTGAAAGGGATCCCTTCTCCCCAGAAGGACCCCTTCCCCCACCCCTGGCAATGACATGAGCTGGCATAGAATAACTCCAGATCCTGGCCATGCCCCCTCCTGGCTAATGCAAAATTAATTCTGTCCTAGCCGGAACTGGGATATGTACAAATTCAAACAAACTCCAGTGCTTCCACTGCGAACACCTTCTTGTTCTCATCTGGATCTGGCATCTGTTCCATAGCATAGGAATAACTTCCCCGAAGACGATTCCTGTCTGTATTAGACATATGGTAACCTCCTGCATTCAGTCCAAAACACAAACTCCCCCCCACCAGGCAGCCCTCCCGTCCTTCTCTGTCCATATGTCTGCCTTGTGCCTCATCATGAAGTCCTGACTTCTCTGGACAGCTACAGTTGAATATGTGACACAATCATCTGTCAGTCATTTAAAATTTAGGGGGAAAAAATTAAATTACCTGATGAATATATGTAAAAAAAAAAAAAAGGAGGTAAAGTTGGAATGAGCCTGTCTAGGTATCACTTTATTAAAATACTGTTAAAGATGCAGACATTTCTTTCAAAAGTCTGAAAATAGACCTTGAAGCCAGTGATTAGCAGAAGACCAAAAATCCTGTAAAGCCAGAAAATTGACTGTATGGTGTAATCAAGTTTCTTTGTGAAGTTCTAAATGCTTTCTCAGAAAAATCCCTATAAATTAGTGACTTCACAAGGAAATCTAAAGGAAAGTGAACTCTTGGCATACTTTCCAATCATAGTTTGCACATATAGTTCATAACAGTTAATGACATTTTTCTTCTCTTCAATTTCACATAAAAAGGTAAAAAGGAAAACTGCAAGAATTTGTCTATAGCATGATGACGGTGGTCAATATCTTGCTATTTGCTCTGTCAATGCCATCAAAATATTGTTTAATAATTTAGAAGCAACCATGTCATTTTCTTCCCCAGTAGTATCAAATTAGGCACTTACTAAATAATTGACAAAAATACTTAATTCTAGGGATGCCTTGAGGAACATACTATTAGCTGACAGCTTTTACAACTTTTCCTTGAATTAGTGATTATATTTTTTTAATTATTTTCATGTCAATTCTTACCAGTGTAGGAAACTGTACAACTTGATACTTCAACCTTCTCATTTTTAATAACTAACCACATTGCCTCACAAAAATAGAGAAGGAATCGTGCAGAGGATTAATGAAATGCAGGATAGAATTCATGCAGGTGGAGGTATGCACCTTCAGGCTCCATATCATAATGCATTTAGTTTACATGTCTATTTCTATGAAGATTTAAAAAAATTAGGATTTCAAGGAGAAATTACAACAATTTAAGATAATTGCAAATAAATTTTTTCAAGCAACTTGAAAAAGACAGATCTAAATAATGCAGCAAACAGTACTTTTAAAAATTTTTATAAGAAAAGCACACCCATAGTTTCATAGAGCTGCATTCTTTAGTCAAAGAAGTTGAAACACTAGTATCAATATGCATTAAAAACACCTGTAACCTGCATATGTACATTCCACACTCTCACAAAACCAAAGGAGGAATTTCACTGTTAAGCAATGTCTGATGATTAACTGATCCCAGAGTTGTACATGTGGAATTCTTCTTTCAGGAAGGAAAAACATAGCATTTAGCTCAATTCAACTGTGTCCCACTCATGATACTGAGGGACTACTACCTTCTTTTACTTTGGGTGACTGTTCATTCAGAGCAAACAGCAAGGGAAATTGTATGCCATTGTCTGTTTGCACCAGTGGTAGGCATTTCAGTGATAAGACTTGTGTAGATGAGCTAGGCGAAGTTGCTCAGCAGTAGAAGGCTCATCAATTATGTTGGAAGAATGTTTAATGTGTTGTCCTCACTTATTTTTTCATAAACCTCTAGGAACTGAACTGGAGTAGATCCTAGGAGCCCTTTAGCTAAGATCTCTGTGACTGAGTTGATGATTCCCAGTAAGTCTATCCTTTTTTTTTCTCCAGGGAAACAGATGCTGCTGAAGTATTTATTATACGGGTTCCAAGAGCTGCGAAGAAGAAAAGCTCCCATGCTGGCATAGTCTGCAGTGAAACACTCTAGTGCAGTGCACAGGGGGGCATCTTAAACTGGGGGAAACTCAGGTTGAGCTAAGAGAGCCACCAGGAGCCCACAGCTTGCACAACAGCAGCTGACATGACCTGAGCGGGGCCGGGAGCAATGGCAGCTAAGCCCACACAGGTCGACCAGGGAGCACTGGTATCCACCCAGCAGAAAACCATGGCCTCTCTAATCTCAGCACCCACCACAACTGACCCAGCTGCCCAGACTGAGCTCAGTGGGAACGTGCTGCCACCCAAGTGTCAGCTGCAGGGTGCTCCCTGCTCTGACGGCAGTACTGGCCAGTAGCAGTGAGTACCCCTATGGAGGTGCACCCAGGTAGAGGAACTCCTTCACCAAGTGACAGAGCTCCGAGAGGAGGTAAGTTGAGGAGTATCAGGGAGTGATAGAAAGACAGACCACTGGAATCACACCCTACCTTCCCTGAGACAGGATCGACACCAGACAGGACATGTGACATAGAGGATTCCCTGTCCTCTCTTCAAATGGATGAACACAGTGATTGAAGGTATAGGGGCAATGGCGACAAGTTCCTGCCTGACACAGCAGTCATGTCTCTGTGACTGTCCCACCATCCCAGGTGCCCTGGCACAACAGGTACAAGGCTTCGTAAGTGCAACCAAACACTAATGAGGACAGCAGTTCATCTGGCATGGAGGTGTCACCAAGGTTAAATTGGCCTATGCCCTGTGCCAAAATTGCTTCCATAAAGAAAAGAAGATGGGTCACGGTAATAGGAGAATGCAGGGAACAGAAGGCCCAATACACCGACCAAACCCACTTCTTAGGGGAGTCTGTTGCCTCCCCAGAGACCCAGGTGAAAGAAGTGAAGAGAAAGTTCCCCTGGTACAGCCCTCAGGTCATTATTCATTTTTGATTTTTCAGGTAGGCAGCAAAGAACTTGCAACAGGAAGCCTGAGGGCAATCAAGAGAGGCTTCAGGGCCTTGGGACATCTGCTTAAGCGATCAGGAGCACAAGTAACATTCTCCCCTATCCTTTCAGTTGCAGAATACAAAGAGGGAAGGAACAGGATGATCCAGCAGATCAATATCTGGCTCTGAGCCTGGTGTCACCAACAGAATTCTGAGGTTTTAGATCATGAGTCAGTCTACATGACACCAGGGCCTGCTGATGACAGGTGGGAGACACCAGTCTCAGTGGGGAGAAAGAATCGTTGTGGAGGAGTTAACAGGGCTCACTGAAAGAGCTTTTAACTGGATCTAAGGGGGAAAAGGACAAAACCTGTCAGAAGCATGCCGAAGTTTGAGGGATGCTGTGCTAGCAAAGTCCATCAGTCTGCTGTCTCAGTGGAGGTGCGGGGTGGAGATTCATGTAGCAGCAAAGTCACGAGGGTCACTGATGTGTTAGAAACCACAGAAGCACCTGAGAACAGTCACATGGGAATTAGTCTCTCCACCAAAAAGGCAGTAGGATCAGTAGTCTAACTGGAGTGTATCTAAACCAATGCATGTAGCATGGGAAGAAAACAGAAGGAGCTGGAATTCATTGTACAATAGGAAAACTATGTCCAGGAAAGTGGTTGATTCACCATCCCTGGAGGTATTTAAAAGACGTGTACGTGACACTTGGAGACATGGTTTAGTAGTGAACTTGGCAGTGCTGGGTTAATGGCTGGACTCAGTGATCTTAAAGGGTTTTTTTTGAACCTAAAGGATTTTATGATTCCATAATTAAACTATTCACTTGGAAATTACTAATTTTCATTCTCATCATTCCATATCTGCTGTCTCACTTCATTTAGTAAATGTAGAATAATTTTTTTTCCTGGTCAGTGAATCACTTTTACTAGGAACTTACTAGAAACAACTTTCTCCATAAAATTTGGCACCCAAGTGCCTTTGAGGACCTTGGTTGTGTATACTAATTATTTTTTCTAGTGTTTATTTCTAAGCAATCTCTGAAAACAACTTGTAATCTACTCTGCAGAGACACTAATAGGAAATTCAGAGAATTAGTTCTTGCTCAGAGTGGGAAAGAATAGAGTAAGAACTCCCTTCCTTCCTGCTCTCAATTTCACCAGATTTTTTTTTCCAGTGTAATGCAATTGATTTTAACTCCACAGTGTTGTGGTTTAACCCCAGCCAGCAACCAAGCACCATGCAGTCACTCACTCATCCCCCAACCAGTAGGAGTGAATTGGAAAGGTAAAAGCTGGAAAACTCATGGGTTGAGATAAAGGCAGTTTAATAGAAAAAGGAAAAGCTGCACACAGGAAAAGCAAAATAAGGAATTAATTCACTGCTCCCCACAGGCAGACAAGTGAGAGCAGGAGAGCAGGACTCCATCGTGTAATGGTTACTTGGGAAGACAAATGCCATCGCTACAGATGTGCCCTCTTCCTCCTTCTTCCTCCCACTTTATATACTGAGCATGATATCATATGGTATGGAATATCCCTTTGGTCATTTGGGGTCACCTGTCCTGGCTGTGTCTTGTCACAATTTCCCACGCATCCTCAGTCTTCTCACCAGCATGGCAGTACAAAAAGCAGAAAAGGCGTTGGCTCTGGTAAGCCGCGCTCAGCAATAACAAGAACATTTCTATATTATCAACTCTGTATTCAGCATGAATCCAAAACACAGCCCCACACTAGCCACTGAGAAGGAAATTAACCATATCCCAGCCAAAATCAGTACACACAGTAATGAAATTACTTTTCTACTCATGTCACAGAGATGAGAGTCCTGCCTTTCATACTGGATGAAACACAGGTAACCTGTGAAGCTCTCTTGTTGAAAGCTCAGATATTTGTATTTCTTCTGCCCATGGCTTTAGCTGTTCTGACCAAGTGTCATAAAAGGGAAGGAGTGTTAGCTGTTACTGTGTTTTCTAAAGAGAAATAAATTGTCTGTGCTTAAAAACGATAGTATCTAAGTGGTACAAATTACAAGCTTTGCCATTCACACCTTCCTGAAGTAATGAAGTGGAACCAGGGTAAGTTGCCATCTGCTGCTGTTTGGCTGTAGACAGTTTTCTGCAAGACTAAGTTAACTGGTCAGCAGCACATCTGTTTTTCCTGTGACCTGTGATGCCTGTAATTGCCCACTGCAAAAATACAAAAGCATTATTTTAAGATGAAAATTGAGAATTTGCAGCAGATTACTGGACTCAGTGAAAGCTGGCAGGGAATCTCCGAGATGGCAATTTCCAAAGCTTTCTTACATTTCACCTCTGGCTGGAATCTTGGAGGAACTAAGTGTCCGTGTTTCAATAACATATTGTGGTCTCAACTTTCTAGGCTGGACAAAGAAAATTTGTAGTGATTCTACAGGTTAACCGTGATAGGACAGAGGCAGTATTTCTTAGGTTCATATTTTTCCAACAGGCTAATTTAAGTGCTAACATTTGTCACAGCGGAGGTCAGGTTTAGTAGATCACTAATAGCAACTCGTTATCATAAAACACTCTCAGGAATCAGTCAGAACTAATACTAAGATTTAGAAATCTAAGCAGAGACAGAAGTATTTTTATTTTATTTCATTGTTTTTAATGCTTTTTTAAAGCATTTACCTTATTAATAAGGCCTGTTTTCATGTAACATTTCAAAAGCCATCCCTGCTGTAGACCTGTCAAAAACTCGTGTGATTACAATAGGGAATCCATTTTGATTTGAGATTGCATTTGGGGGTTTGCTTTTGTTTGTTTGTTTTGCCAATATGGATCCTGCGGAAAAAGTATAGAGGAATGAGAGTTTTAAAGTAGTAACTTTGCAGGGGTTTATGAGATCCTCATGGAGGGGAAGTATTACCTTCACACTTACAGAGTTTTTTTTTCCAAAGAGAAGAAATGAGCTTTCTCTTTAAAGACAAAATATATTTCCAGAAATCTTAGGCAGTGTCCTGATTCGAAAAGGTAAAGACGAATCTATGAGGAAATTCATCCACATTAAAACACAACTTTGCTTTTGGCATCTACATGTATTATGCATCCACATTTAGCAACTAAAAAGTTGGACAAAAGCTGAGAATGAATGATTTCAGTATGACTTCATTATTAAAGAAAACATAAGATAAATAAAATAATTTGACTTAGTAGTTGCAAAAGGTATCTTCTATATTGTACAGCTGTAGGTGTCTAACCTACCTCTCTCAGAGAAATATATAGGTACTATTTGTCTTATTCATGGTAACAGCTGAGAATCAATTAGGTTTGAAAATGGAAATAACTATAACCATTCCCTTAGATGTGTTTCTTGTAGGAAAGAAACACAGGTAGTTTATAAGTCTGATTTTCACGTGTATGCATGAAAATTGCTATGGGAAGTTAAACTGAAGAGATTAAGCCATAGTCATTTTTATGTCTGCTTTAGAATGGTTTTCACAGGATAGGTTATCTAAGGTGTAAACTTCATTTCTCTCATAACCGGTGGAAATCACAAGTGACAGATTATTGTCAGTCTCGGAAAAAGTGGATTTTGCTCAGAACACCAGGTTGAATAAGAAGATAAAGCATGTGCTAAATAACAACTGTCTCAGTCAAATAAATTATTTAAGAAGCCAATAAAACACTTTAAAAAGACTTTAAATGCAAATGCCAGTGAAAAGACTTTTTTTTTTTCAAAATAGGTTTCTTCTGGCTTTTTAAAATAGAAGGACTGTGGGAGGGGGTCATCTGGTTCACCCTTTCCTGTACACCCTCAAAGCAGAGACAGCTTCTAATTGTAAGAAGCAAGTATATAGCTGTTTGGTGACATTTTTAATGCATATATATGCTGTGGAATAATTTTTGTCTGTAATTTACTATTGCACTGTCTGGTTCTCTTTTTGTCTCCATTATCCCGACTTCAGTAGTGAAAAAGGAAAATAAAAATGTGGAGAAGGAAAATCTAAGGTTGTTCCCATTATGATAACTGTGAAATTCCACTTTTATTGTTCTAACGTGTATTTTCTATATCATGTTTTTGTTTTTCTCCAACTTTCTCTGTCCTGATAACTGAGCTAGTGGTGGTTTCAGCTGTTACAGTGGGTCAGATTATACTGACCATATTGTCACTCCTTGTTTCCCTCACTACATTCTTTCTCTCACCCCCAAAAATGACAATAGACAAGTTAGAAAAAAATTAAGTCTCCCAGCTTTTGGGAATATAAGCATGCAGCTTGTTAATTGCAGGAAAGTTATTTCAGAGCAGAAGCCTAAAAGTTCTCAGAAGTTCTTCTTGATAATAAATCCAGAGAGATAAAACTAGTAGCAAAGTCTTCAGGGACACTTGTGATAGATATAACAGTGAGGGACATCTTACAAATGTGATGGAAATAACTAGAGGAAAATTAAGATAGACCTGAAAAAAAAAATGGTCAAAATATTAAAGAGGAAAAAATACACAAGAAATTCTGGGATTTGGCCACAAGGAAGACTTGAGTGACCTTTAGCAAGAACAAATTCCTAGTGAGCGCTGGGTTCACAATTAAAAAGACATAAATGAGATGAAAAATGGAAAAAGTATCAAGGATTTAAGTGACCGATTAAAGAGGAAGGGTTGTCTGAACAAGGCTCTCAAAAGTGTTGTATATATTTAGGAAGGCAAAAACATGCATTTGTGAGCTAGTTTCTGTACCAGAGTTGCAATCTGTCTTATTTTCCATCCCTAGCTTCTATAGCCCAGTGAACGTAGACCTACCAGAACAGGAAGTGAACAGAAACCACTATTTAAGGCAGATGCTAAATGACAAGGGAACGCAAGCCTTCTGAGGATTATTTAAAAGGTGTGTTGAACATACACTATATCACATATTTTGCAAATAGGCTTGCATGAATACCACAGCTGGATTTGTGTTTGACCACAAAAAGGAGAAATAACACATCTAATTTCCAAGCAGACACTGGTAGCATCAGAAGTCATACAGAGTACATCATCTTGTTACAATATAAATCTTTGCCCCCCACCCACTGATGCTCCTTGTTCCAGTAATCATTTGTAGTGAAATTCCAGGGAGAACAACTAATAGAGTCACAGCAGTACACCTGCATTATAACAGGAGGGGACTGTGATTACTAGAGGAGAATTTAAACAACTCAGGATTTAGTGATGCCCTAGCAGTTCTAGTCCACACAAAGACCTCCATGGACTTGGGTAATTCTGGTTTCAAAATCACGCACCACCCACAGAATTTTTCAGTTTTATGTGTAGAATAATGCACTATTTGCTATGAGTATAAAAGGAAAATGACTGGTACTGTCCCAGTGAGAGGGTCTCACTGTCAGTTTTGCCATCCACTGATATCCAGTATGACAAGAATACCAATATGGCCTCAATTGAACTATCATATGTATCTGGACAGATTAAGCAGTAATAAGAAACACACTGGATGGCATCAGGAAGGGTTTGTTCTGCCTATGCTTTGGAGTATTGGAACAGCACCTGTTCAATCAATACTTGTTCTTTGCAGAATCCGCTGATTGGGGAAGTTGCAAGAGTCATTTTTACAGATATAATACATAGGGGCACAAAGGTCTGTGCTTGCTGCTCTCAATGGCATGGTATCTGTAGCTAAAGTTGGACTGCTAGTGCTGCATATAAATGGATGTTTCCAAGTCTTACCATGAATGGACATCTAGGCTATCTCAGTAGACTACAACTAAAAATTCCCCTTTTCATCTCTCACAAAAACAAGACCTCATTGGAATAGGAGATGAGTAGACTAATGTACCTGATATGAACATAGATATTAATAAGAAACATTCTCAGAGGTTCACCCACAAGAGGTGGTGAAGTTTTTGTGAAAAACAGAACAATAAAACTATATTGCAGATACTCTTTTGAACTGAAACACTATCACCTGCTAATGTGAGGTAAAATTGTCATATTTTTACTCTTGCTGATTCTATACTTCAGCTTTATTCTTGAGTTCTTGAGTGTATATTCATGGAAAGATCATGACCTAATGCTGATCAATACGTATAAAAATTGATTCATGTCTAATGTAAGTCTAGTGCAGTTGATGGGCACGTCCATTTGTGGTGTTTACTACAATGACATCAGTACAGATATTTCCAGGATAAATCTCACCTTGCTTCAGTACAAAGTCTTGGAAAATGTATAAGAGTGTTAGAAGAACTAATCGCTTATCAATGCTCTCTAGGGTGTTTTCCCTCCCACCAGGGAGAAGTCACAAGCAGTTAAATAGCTGTGCAAGAAAGGAAGAAAATCATACTTCTCATTTCAAATATCACAGAAGTTAGCCCTTTCACTTTTTAATTTCTTTAGAAAATCAGCAAGTTCAGCTACCATGTAAATGTTCAAAGCTGGAGGGGAAAAAAGGTTTGTTTTAGGCTATGTAGAAGTTTAGATTTGTCATACATTGTTTGAAAAATGCACCAAGAAAGCAATGTAGGCAGAAAAAATTGCACTCGGAGATAGAATTCAGAACAGACAACACAAGCATACCTTTATTTTCCTTTTAAATTTGAAATTGAAATGAATATACAGTATAGTGTGCAAATTCTTGTCATGTCTAACAAGATATACAACTGTGTCATGCAAATGTTTGTACGAAGTTCTTATAATGAGTCAGCCAGGGCTGGATTTCTGACTGCTCATTTGGTAGCCATGAAAGGCCTTGACAGATTCCAGTTTTCTGAGGCAGTTTTCTGTCAGAAAGCTGACAAAGAAAACAAAAGCCAGCTGATCCTTGGCCATTCCTGATAATTTCTCCATATATGTAAGACTTTCCAACTCAATGGCTTTACAGTTTCTACATCATCAAGGACATATCAGAACACTATCTATCCCCTGGCAATTTCTTCCTCCTCAGTAGTCTATCAAGAGCTACTGAAAAATCATGAAGCATTTCTGTATTAGGCTAGGAATGAAACATGTATATAGAAGTGGCTTTCCAAATTCTCCAATCTTTCTGTAGGGATGTCAGATGAAAGGAGACTTAAAATCATGCCCCTTTAAAGCCTTTTCAAAAAATATTTACCATTATTACTGAATTTTTAGAGATTTCCTGCCATTACCACAATTTAACATTGTAGTTCCTTAGGCAATACGATTTTGAGTGGAGATTTGGAAAGAAAATCAGAAGCAAAGATAATACCAATATTTTTCCCAGGTCAGTCTCCTCCCAGCTGATCAAAGGAAATTATTGTGTGGTAAATATAGAGGACAAGCCACTCAAGAAGAGACTATTTGACAGCTCAGGACTGAACTGCATGTTTATGGCTTATAACAGAGGCTGATAAAAGCCATTCTGGATCTGGCCCCTAGCCATCGTTCTACTCTTTCTCCTCTGTTTCTGTTTATAAAGTTATATGATAGCAATACACTTCTTAAATGTGCTTTTGTTTGTCTTCTACATAATGACAACTGAGAGCTCTTTTCTAATTAGCAACTCAGATTGGGAGTGCACTCATGTGGCCACTCTGTGCTGAAAGTCATAATCTCATCTTGCAGGATCTATTTCTGAGCTGCTGCTGACTTCATTTTTCCAACCCCTACTTAAGGCTCTATGTGTACCTTGCAGATTAGAGGCAATTCTCCCTCCATAATTCAGCATTTCAAGGACTCTTTGTACTTCTTATTGATCCACCAGAGCGATGTTAGTGATACCTTCAGCTTTATTGTGATCTACATGCACATCTCTTCCAGGTATGTTACCTCCATCATACAGGATTTAAGTTTTCTTTAGTTTAGTTCTGATTCTCTCCATAGTTGCTCTGTGCCTCCAGCTATGCTCAGCTAGTGTTTTTCCCAGATCAAAACGTCATTCCATTAAACCTTCATGCCTTCCATCCCATCAAAATATTGATGAATTTTCCCAGAAAACACCCTGGGAGCTGAATACATGCCAGTTCCACTTGCTGTTTTTGCCGGACTGAAACTTTGAGCTCTGCATGACTTTCTGCCTCAGGTGCCTCATAGTGGTTTGGATTTTCTTGTCTTCAAGTTCAGAGCACTGACCATAGTATTACTGTGGATTGGTTGATTTTCTTTACCTGGTGAACTCAAAATGTTTCATGAGGGTTTAATTCTGATTTTTTCTGTATTAGCCCCCAGCATTTTTTGATTCTGCTCACAGACTCAACTCCTGCTGGGAACACATCTAGTCCTTAAAAATTGCTCTTTGGTCTCAGTTCTGTCACAGATTATTCTCTAGTTTCATCTTCAGTTTGTATTTTTCACTGTTTGTAGTTGTGTGGTGCCATACTCTCCAAATTTCCTTATAACAGTTGTAGTATTACTTTCTTTTGTCTGACTTATATGGAAATTATTAGCACATAAAGCACTTTAAAGACAGCTATTCTAGAAATAGGGCAACCTTCTAACTGATTTCCTCCGTTGCTGGCATCCTAATACAGATGCTTGCAAGAACAACGTGACGGGCTATTTAAAACTTCCTGTGAGTTTTCCAAATCTCCAGAGGGTTTTGGCTCCAATGAAGCTTTTAGTTGCTCCATTCTTTCACTCCAGCTCTTTTCTTGTTCCATTTTACAAAGACCAGGAGGTGATCAGCAATCTTTCAGAGCTTATCATTCCCGCTGGAGTTCTGCTTTATTGGATTGTTCTTGCCTGCTTCTTTGTGCGCAGTCAGGGAAAGCAAAGAAGCAAGGACTCTTGCCATATGCCATGGTGGAACATGCAACTGCTGCCATGAAGGAAAAAGTCACAAAAGTCACTGAGAACCCTGCAAGGAGGCGAGTAAGGAATGGCAGCTCCCAATGGGTGATGGAAAATGCAGGTGCTCAGTCCCTGGCTCTGACACATGTCCTCAAATCAGTAAGGGATGCAGGCATTGGTGCCTTCTGTTTTATGTACATCAGATCATTTTTTAGCTGAAGGATACATGATTTGCAGCTCATGTTCTTGTCAATCGCAAAAGAGTCAGACATAGCTGCTACCATCAGGGCCCTGGGGGCTCTATTAGCCATGATCAGCCTCTCCTGGAGCTTCCCCACACCCTCTGACCACTGGCCCAAGAGCCCTATTTCAGTTCAGCTCAGCACACCCCCTTCTTGCTTTGGTTGAGTCACAGGAGTGCCTGTCTACTCTTGAGTCTGGATTCATTCAGCCTTGTTTCCCGGATGGAGCTAGTATGTGTTGTAGGTAGCTGCCATCCAGCCCTGCCTTCTGGATGGACCTGGGACCCTTAGTGCAGCCTTGTTTACAGGCCTGTCTCTGGCCAGACCCTGGATATAGCTGATTTCCACACCATGCCAGAGGCTGTGGATGTTTCAAACCTCCAGCTCTGCTCACTTAGTTTGAGCCCTGTGAATGATACCCTGTCAGTAAGATGCTGGCCTGCTCCAGAGTCACCCACTGCTCCTGGCTTGACACCCGTCATGTTGTAGCCCTGCTCATGCTGCCTCCTGACAGCTACAATCTCCTTTCTCCCTGCAGAGAAGAGCAACCTTACACCATGACAGCTCCTGAGGAGACAGGCATAAGTCGTACAGGTAGAGTCAATGTAAGGAGTTTTCTCTCTTATTACATGATCCTGGATCTATGCAGGTGCCATACAATGCAAATTTTCATCATTTTTCAACGAAAAGATCTAAACTTGCCACATTAAATGACGCAGAGTCAGATTGGCTGGTCTGTACTTTCCTACCCTTATATTAGAGGGGAATATATCCTGAACATGTTCAGCTCAAACACTTCCCAGCTGACAAGTGTTGAGTTGAGATATAACAAAAATAAAACTAGAAGAGCGTGTAGCTGAGGGAATCAGGAAGGCAGGAGAAGTTCTATGACAACTTCCCCAAATCCAAAACTTTATTCTGAAGTCCCTAGGGAAGCTGTCAAGTCTCACTCCACCAGCACAAAAAGGGAACAAAGCAAGCTGCTGTCCTTAATGTAACAGCATCTGGAGAAGCCATACTAACAACTGAGAACAGCTGAGAGGAAAGGCACATAATATAAAATAGTTTTTTCTAAATGTAGTGGGGAAGGATGTTGCAGTACACAGACTTTGCATATAACAGTGTCCGTCATGAGGCTCCTGCCGGGATGGGTGTTTTCCCAGCAGGGAGAAGTCACAAGCAGTTAAATAGCTGTGCAAGAAAGGAAGAAAATCATACTTCTCATTTCAAATATCACATCTGAACATTCAGTTACAGAGCTACCAGAAATAACAGCACACACAGTAGCAGTGGAATCACTGAATTTAACCACCTGATTTTCTACTAATGGGGCTCTACAAGTAAGTTTCCTCTGACACGTAGTTAAAGGCAGTCAGCCAGATAGGATGCTATTCCAGTTAAGAAATTTTACATGAGATTTACTGCAAAGCCATGTGAAACACTTCAGTGAATGCCAAAGAAATTCATAAAGATTTTACAGTTTGTTCCTAATGTCGGAATATATTTTGCAGGTATGATTGCCTACAATATTGTTGCATCAAAATAGGACATAGGAATTTCCATCTGATGGTAAAACCTCTTAATATTTCTCTAAAGCATTGGTTGATTCAGCCTTTTATCATAAGCAACAAAACTTCATGAAATAATGATTTTGGTAGTTTTTGTGTGATTTCCCTGTGTGTTAGTTCTCTAATTGAGAAGTTTGTGAAATTCAAACTTTTCTGTTTCCTCTCTAAGTTAATCCTTATCTAGAAGAAAGTTTTAATTCTGAGTTTCTAAAATAGACACTGACATTTCTGTGAGTGATTTTGTTTAAAAACAGAATTATAAACAGTTCTGTCCTCAGGCAAAAATGGTGAAAATGTTATTGTACCTCTCTCGGTGTTGAAAAAGGAAAACAAAAATAGACCAAAAAACCCGAAAACCCCACCACTAAAACAACCTACCTACATATATTAAAATAACTGTAATCTATTAACACCAATATTAGATGGGTCTGTGTTTTTCAGCTCTGTTCCTACAGGGAAATAAATAGAAGATAAAGCAGAGTAACTGTTGTACTAGTGAATGCATTCCTGAGTTATTCAATTTAAACAAAGTTTTCATCCCTTTACTTGTCATTCCCTATGTCAAGTTTCTATGTCAAGGGTGTACTGGGTGCTAATAACAAAACAGGAAAACTACAGTGACTTTTAATTGACTTATTTATTCTAAGTTACTGTGAAATAATACTGGCAGATTGGGTGGTTTCCTCCCCTCCACTGCTTGTCTTTAAAGATTCCCATTCTAACACTTTCCATATAAATACATCAATTTTAGTATATAAAGCTATTTTTATGAATGTCAGCATGGCATTTCATCTTTAGCAGTTACAGAAAGCTGCATTTTTTATTACTGATATTCTTTTACACTGCAGTCCACAGAAATAATCTGTGCAAAAGGCAGAAGCCTCTTAAAATGTAGCACATTATTCCATCCCATGTAAAGGCTGAAGGCCAGCTTTATTCCATGGGAACTTGGTGAGAAGCTTGACACAGGGTCCTCTGAGGAGCACGTTTAAACCTGATTTTTAATGTGGTGACACAAACTAAAAATCAAATTTTTTCATTGTTTTGTGAAACTGAGTTAAGTGCAAAGCTACACACTGTATCACGCTGGAGACCAGGTGACTGAAGAGACAAATAAGCACTGTGCTAATAGTGGTGAAACAGGAATACTTTTTATTATTCATTTGTCCTTCTCCTATCTTTCATGGATACAGACAGAAAGAGAGCATAAGAGTTAATGCAGAAGCCATGGAGATCAAAAGTCCCATTTATTTTCCACCAGAGTTCAATGTAAGAAACCTCTAATTTTTGTCCACTTCTTTAACTTTCAATTCCCAAAGTAAGGTTCAGTTGGTTTTGTTTTGTTTTGTTTCTTTTTTCTGCAGGTGAAAATTCACCTTGAGACTGAAATTACTATTAGCCCTAAAATATCTCCCAGATGAAGTTTTAACACAAGACCAAAAGCACGGAACAGAGGCTTTCTCTGAACTGGGCTGACCCTATTACAACATTTTTCCAGGATATTAAATAGCCACATAAATTACTGGTATAAAACAGCTTAATATTTCTTCTTTCTGAGACCATTTTAATCATAGTATCTGTATAATCTCAAATTATAGACCTTTCTTACAGAGATGGAGGAAAAGCTCAGCATGTTTTTCTCACTCTTCAGCAGCAACTATAGAGAACTGCAGCCAGGAGAGTGTTTAATCCCAGGTCTTATAGCATCACCTGCTGTTCAAAATACGTATATCAAAAAATTCTGTTAGGAAAACTGGGGAAAAAGCCCATACTCAAGGCCTGTATGAACAGGAGCCTGCAATATCGAGAGGCTGGCACGCAGAAAGTACAACACTTGATAGCCCACTGTTTTGTTCCTTAGGCCAGCCTTCCAGCCATGACTTTGGTAAGGCTAAAACACCATGTAAACAAAAATTCTTCATCTCCAAGCTGAAAGAACTGTAGCACCAGCTCAGCTCTCTGTATGTTCAGCCTGTGATCTTTTTGTCCATAAAGAAGCATTTGGTGGGACAAGCACTAGCCTAAGTATAAAAGTCTTGAGGTGGATTCTATTTGCTATGACTGCCTGTCCTCATGACCTATACAAAAATATTTGTTTCTCTTTGTTTTAATTCCCTTCTCTGCAAAATATGAAGTAGGCAATGCTTGGACTCGGAAGACCAACAGTTCCTAGCTCTGCCATTCACCAACCGGTTAATTCTGGGCACTGTCTGGTTTCTCCACCTGTAAGACATGACCAACAGTTCCTAATTTGCTAAGAATAATTCAGCTATGTATTGGTCCTTTGTTAACTCTCTGCAAGATATGAGAATATGTGTCAAAAAGGTTGAGATGCTCAGGTGGTCAGGTTCTGGAGAAATCTACCTGCATTCGATAGAAGAATCTATACAGTTGGACATATTTCTGCTTTGTCACTGTGGAAAGCCCTCCCTACACCCAGGATATATGAAAGGTATCAGACTATATTAAGTTCAGTGGCAGTCAAGGACAATAAACCCACGAGACAGGTGAGAAAGATCTGACCTAATGAACACAGTTGTATGTCACTATAGAGATTCTGTGAAAAATGTTAAATGCAAAGCTTCTTATAATGTAATGAATAATGTATGTACTTAAGTGAATTTTCTCTTTTTAAGAGACATGCAGGATAGATTTAGACAAATAAGAAATGCTATTTTTCTGCTTACAAATGCTTTCTTTGCACCATGTTATATCATTAGCTTTCATTTCTTCATGGCACATCATGAATAAGATCTTCCCATTAGTATTCCCTGCTCAGTGTTTTATAAAAAGAAAATAAGAGTATTTGCATTTTCTGTTGCTGTTACGCCACTAACTAGTGGTTAAACCACAAAATTAAATATTCTTGCTGGATCTTGCAAGTCAGTATCAAAAGACCCTAATGTTTTCAGTCTTTAGGTGTTACCTGATGTCAGTACTCTATATTCAATGCCCTTGAACATTAAATATTTAGTACAGAATCAGAGTGATGATGTCATCCATTTCCTTATGATGTCAGCAGTCCGCTATTAACTACAGTAAACGCTGCTGGAAGAATCTTTATGTAAGAAAGAAACTGTGAAGTCACTGTCTATATACTGCATACTTTCATGCTATGACCATGCTGGAGTTCAGGTAAATGGTGGCAGAGCAATATGCTGCATTACTGATTTGAGAATGTGGGACCAAGACACAGTAAACCTAAGCTACCAAACATTAGGCCTCTATGGGATGTTAGTAAAAAGAATATTAAGCAATGATAGACTCAAGCATCTTAGTTATCCTGGTGATCTTCTTTATTTCTGCAGCAGTATTCCGCTTTCATAAACACTGAAGGTATCAAACAGGACTATTGTTCAGTCATTTCTTTAGACAAATGGGATTCACTTGAAAAGATTCCTCACACTGCTTTTTCTTAAGGCCAGCTTATAAGATCCTGTTGCTGGCTTATTTGGTTGTTTGGGGTTTTTTTGCTGACCCCTTAAATTCTCCACTTCATATTGCATTTGCTGCCATACCAATACAGCTATGTAAATCTTTTCTTGGGTCTCTAAGTCTTCTACGATATACTTACACTGTCAAGGAGCTTATTTCTCTGTCATTGTTCTTGTTTCTTGGTTATCCTTAGTGTGCTGGTGCTACATCGTTAAAACGCAGGGCAATTATTACTTCAGGTATATTGAAGGGATGGGCAAAAAAGAAAAAAATCTTATGATAAATATATTGGGGTTCAGGACAAACACTGTGTGTTGTGGCTGTTCTGCTGCAAGAAGGAACTTAGCCCCTTGAGAAATGATGATCCAGGCCACTACTCTGCATGGCTGACAGGCCAGGGGTAGGTCCCTGAGGCCATGCCCTGGGCAGTGTAAAGCTGCAGAGCTGCAGGTCCCCCTAGGCTGCACAGATGAGCCCCATTTAGATCCTCTGGGGTGGTAGAACTCGTGCCATCATGGTGACCTGCAACCATAGGGCAGCCATTGCCTCAATATTAATCCAAGTCCATTTTACTGAGATTTAACCTGAACCACAAAAGCACACTTCACTTCTTGCAGCTTCACAGGTTCCTTGGCATGTGCCCATGTGCAAATTACTGTTTTGTAAGTCATTAAGGTGATCTTTATTTCTTAAATGACAGCAGAAGACTTTTGATTCTCTCCTTCCATCTGTGCACATAAGAGGACACAGAATAGGCATGATTCTCTTCCTCTACTAAAAGTCATTTTGTACAGAGAATCACTCTTCAGTCATTCCCCAGTCTTAATACACCACTGGCAGTACAGGATAGAATTTCATATTCCACACAGCTCTCTGCGAGTACATATGCAGCACACCCACATGGCTCACTGGTGCTTTCACATCAGGAATCTTCTCTCTTTTCAGCAGTAATATTTTCAAGCAAATTCACAGATCCAAACAACACAAGGTTCTCCTTTTGTCCTCATGAGTTTCACTGAGTGTATTGTTGCTTTGAAATTGAAAAAAGAAATAGGAAAAACAGAGACCCACAACACCATACTTAGAACAGGCCTGTGCTTTTGCACCTAAAGCAACTAAATTTTATTAGGAAGCTGTCAGATGTAGACAGACAGATTCAGGAGATTACAGCTGCATAGGTCAGCAGGAGAGAGCAGCAGTAATAAAGAAGACAGATGATCTGTGGTACTCCTGATTGTCGCTGCTATATCAACAAAGGTGAAAGTGTTTCTACCACATCTGGAGAGCTAATACCATTGTCCTCAATGAATTGCCTGAATAAGGAGTGACACCGCCCTAGACAATGCACTGTGGGACACAGATGGGGACAAATGTGCCCCCTAAAAGCCCAGCAGGGACGTTTTTGCAGCTATAACCCTACATTTGAGAAAACATGTTACAGCAAACATTATGCAGTCACTTATT
>JAYRBT010000082.1:50592961-50623099 GCA_036023395.1 Myiotriccus ornatus
GAACCTTAGGATTAAAGGGTGGGCTCAGTTCCGCGCACACTGTAACTCACCTAAAAAATCCAGTGCGCAGGCTGGAAAGTGTAAAGACCTTCCCCGGTTCTTCGTTCGCGAAGACTGGCCATTATTATATAGATTCTGTAGATATTTTTATGCAGTACATCTACTTTTCTTTTTTTTTTTTTTTTTAAGGATTAAATACTTAACAAATTTCCCCTGAACTGAGTAGAAACAGAACATCTACCATCTACCTCCCTTTTTTGATTGGGTTCAGCTACTTTGAATCTACTGATTCCTAACCAGATGCCAATGCAGAATCCAAGCCCACAGTAGGTCTCAATACTGTCATTCCATCTAGCCAGTGGTAATGTGAGGCATTAGGGCCTTTTCTAAGCTCTCAGCTACAGAAGTCACAACCAACATGCTTCATCTTACAAATGTCTGCTCTCACCAGAAGTCCTCATGCTGGTATAATCTATAGCATTAATGTGGCATTTGCTGTGAAATCCTACTGGCAGAATCCCCTAACACGTTTCTGACATGTTTTAGAAATACGGTAAGCTGTTAAGTGCAGAATAAATTAATAGTTTTTTAGTGGTTTTCCTAGAGTTAATAATCATCTTATTCCACAACACCATCCCTATCATGGCCGAGCTGAAAGTCTACATGGTTCCCACAAGTAACAACTACTATCACATAAATGTCAGAGAGAGCTGTAGAAGGGGATTTGTCTCATGAACAGGAGAGACACACCAAATGTCAGTTTTGGGGGACTGTTTTCCACACAGTCTGCACTATGCTAAAAAGAGCATTAGGAACATTGTGTGTTCACTATTAAAAAATACCTTCTGTACCACAGAAAAATGTTACCACATCCTTCCCCCAACACTTCTCCATAAAATTGCATCAGTCTGGAGGCTACATTTCATGTTCTATGCCCTCCCATTCTCCATAGGTAATATTTGCTTTTATTTCCTCAAGTGAGGCAAGCCAAATCTACCCTCCTGCTCTCTTTATTTTATGCACACCAGTTCTTTTATCCTAATTTCAAACACCTTTTGGTCCCCATTCTTGTGGAAGGACCAGTGACCCTTCATCATTTTCCTGTCATCGTTGCCTATGTATTTGCACACTGCATACCACTCATGTTCATGTTTCTCAGTCTCTGACTAGAGCTGGTTGGGTCATTCTCGAAAATCAAGCATTACAGGAATTCTCATCCCTTAGTACTAAAATTAATTGTTCATGTTCTTTACAAAAAGAACAGTTTTATTGCTGCTGATTAAATAATATGCCCAAAACACATTGTTTGCAATATTTTTTGCCCATCAATCATTTCATGGATTATTCAGAAATATTTGTATTAAGCTGCCTCTGGCACTGGTTATCCGGAGTCAGAGAGATAGATAAATATCCTCTTAACATATTCTTCCTCAACAGAGTCTTAGACTGGGAGATGCAGGGAGTGGTGTGGGTTACTTGCTATGTGTATTATGGGAAATACCTAAAACTTAAAAAAAAAAGAGAAAAGTTGGTTTTAATTATAGGGTGATTTCTTCTTTCCCTGTCCTTGCAAGGAGGGAAGGTGCTGCAGTTCAGTAATGAATTTGCTGTACACTGAATCCAGACTGAATCTCCAGGAGAGGGAGACAATGAATAGGCCAGTAGAAAGGATTGAATGCTGATGTCAATTAAACTGAAACCATGAAATAAATGAGGGGTTTCAGTGGTTGTTCTTCATAGCCACTTCAGTTTAGTATGCAAGGGAATGCTTCTGTTTTATTGCAATTGTAAATTCCAGAGCCCAGAGAGAGAATATTGGCAGCTTCACACACATGCAGCCACTCAACCCAGAGCTGAAAGCTTTATGAAGGCTGGCCTGTAGGATATCCAAGAGACTACTTACAAGATTCTGAGGGATGGATTTTTACAAAATCCTTATAATACTGCCTGATGCCCTTGTTGAAATGAATTTGAAATATGCTCGTGAGCTCCTCAGAGTCTGCAGATAATGCTCACAGGTATCAGGGTGTACATGCCTACCTACCTTTAATACATGAAGCAGACAAACACTTGTTTCAAATACAAAGATAAGGTGTCAATATTTGAGATTTAAAAAAAAAAAAAGAAAAAAATCAATGGTGTTTGTAGGGGCTACTAATACTTTTCATTATCCCATCCATCAATCAGGAAGCAAGGTTTGTCTTTGTTGTTTTAGCTTCTGAAAAGAAGCTGTAAGCATTGCACAGGGATATGGGGGTAGGAATGACAGACAAGACAAGGTTTTACGTTCTCAAGTAACCATAGACTACAATATCTTATGTTTTAATATACTCTGAGAACTTATCTTAAGAAGCTAATATTGCATGAGGATAAAATGTAACCCTCAGCACTGTACACACTTTCTTGCTAGAAAAAAAAAAGGGAACTATTCCACATGTGCTAAGATGATTCTCAGAGGACCTGCAGATTTTCCTTGGCCAAATTATTAAATCCCAGTCTCCTTAATAAACTGGAAATTACTTTGCCAAACATGGAATATGATAGTTCACAAAAAAATAAAAGTTTTCATTAGTTACATTATTCCAAGAAGTACTCTAAATGTGCTATTTTTATAGAGTTCTGAACAGAACTGACAGTTAACTTCAGTTTATACCATGTTTATAAATAACAGGAATGGACCTTGATATTAATATTCACAGACAGGTGAGACTTTGAAACCTTGAAATATACAATGTGATAGGTTTGGACTTGCTGTATAGTTAAAACTATAACACAGTTCCTGTTTTGAGATGTATTTTTCACATGAGTTGACCTATCGGAACAAAGCTATTGCAGTGAGATAGGTTCCTCAGAGGAACTGATATCTGTATGGGAACTAGGAAGAGAAATGACTGGAATCTGGGTTTAGGAAAAAATAAAATGAAGTAGCCCATTTCTATAGAGAGCTTTTTGCCATCTCTACACAAATTGCCTCACATCAGTCTCCCTTACATCCTGTAACTTGGAGTGCCTGTCGTGTTGACCTGGAATTTTATTCCCAGCCTTCATGTGGTGCTGAATTCATTCTGGTTTTGCATATGCTATCATTGCATTACCTGTAAAATTGTTTAGTCACAATTAGCCAGCTGATATATTGAGTCAGTGGTAAAATACAACTCACAGTTTTGCAGAAGATGTGACCTCATTTCACAAAAAGGAAGTAGAGTTTGCAGCTTTTTTTCTAGTACTTTGAAGCTCCATATTGCTATTTAAAATATGAGCTAAGCCTGCCCGGTGTATCTTATAGAACCATTCACTGCAGCTTTTGGATGAACAAAAATCTATCATGATTTTACTCTAAAGTTGGGGCCTGAACTTGTAACATGAGCACTCATGTTTCAGTTTTCTTAAAAACCTAGCAAGTCTTCTGCTGCAGAAAATCTGATGGAAAAGTTCACCTTCTCTGTGATCCTGCATGCTGAGAACTGTGTCATCCTGAGTGCAAACCCATAGAAATCAGTAACCACCTGAACAGCCATGTGCTTTTCAGCGTAAGCCAGGGTGACAGATACTGATCACAGTTCAAGGAAAAAACTACCTAATGTGGTGGATTGTTGGGTCAAAATAACTGCATTTGTTCCTGAGCAAGATACAGTGTCAAAGTATAGGCGGGTAACTTCATGTACATGTATATAGTTAAGCCTTGTGAAATAAATTTGAAGTAGCTATGAGTAACCTTGCTCAGCCTCTTCCAGACTAGTGAGTCATGTTCAAGACACGCCCATGCAATGGTTCATCTTGCTTAAATGTCACAGTCCCTGTTCGTTCAGCTGCATGGCACCTGCACCCACTACTGAGGACAGCACCTTCCACTGACACCAATGATAATTGTGAAAGAGGAGCATATTTGTATACTTGCAGGTCTGAGAAAGTAACCCAGGGAAGTGATAAATTCACATTCAAGGGAAGGCAGGAGAATAAATTCCTGAGCGTTTAGCTACGTGCCAACACCTTCAGGTAGCTGAACATAACTCAGAGCCAGAGCCATAAGCAAAGTAGTATTTACTCTTCCAGCATTGGTTAAGAGGATAAGACTAAGAATGGGAGACAAAAGGGAGCCAGGAGAAGGGAATGTCACTGCCCAACTGCCCTACTAGAGGCGATGCAGTAGTGTCTAACATCTCACCTGGCTGCAGCAGCAGTTTTAATGTAAAAAGGGGCAAATACTTCAAGCATTTGCATAAAGCGGCATATACTTCAAGTTGTATTGAAATCTCATCAACTACCAAGTGCATTTGTTTTTCTTTGGCTGACATTGCATTCTGCTCTGAACTGATAGAGCTCAAGGAGAGTTTGGACAATGCTCAGGCACATGGTGGGATTGTTGGGGTGTCCTGTGCAGGTACAGGAGGCAGACTTGATGATCCTCGTGCACCCCTTCCAACTCAGGATATTTTATGATTCTATGATGAACATTTTCCCACACCCAGTAATATATTGTCCTGGACAATTGCTTTGTGTCAGCTACCAGGGC
The DNA here is from genome assembly GCA_036023395.1 of Myiotriccus ornatus. NCBI lineage: Eukaryota > Metazoa > Chordata > Aves > Passeriformes > Tyrannidae > Myiotriccus > Myiotriccus ornatus. The sequence continues at coordinate 50,597,475 of JAYRBT010000082.1, forward strand.
CATCCTCAGGGAGCTCAGTTAGCCTTTTACAGGTGTAAAAGGTGCTGTGTAGAGAGCTGTAGCTCCCCATGGAAGGGAGACAGCCCCAGTGCATAGCTGGGTCCCCAGAAATTCGGCAATGCCAGCTCACTTTCCTCCTCAGCTGAGAATGTGAATTGCCCAGCAGCCTTTGTGCTAGCACAGCCAAACAACCAATTATACACTGCAGGTACGGCGTACATGCTGTACTGGAATTGTTCACAATCCACATGCAACTCAAAGCCACCATTTAACTACTCTTGTCATAACCTCAACCTTTCAGAAACTGTGCACTGCCACTGAAACAATTGTTTTCTCATGGTTTCAGGTGCCAAAGAAATCAGTGCACTCCACAAGTTTTAAGCCTTCTAGCAGTTCTATTTCACTTCAGACAATTGGATCAGCATTGTACAGCTGCTATTCCTGCAGTTTTTCATCATTTGCCTGAGTTTATATGAGGGATAAAACAGAGAGGGCAATTCATATCTTATCCAAAAGAAAAAAGCTGGTATTTCTCTCCTTCTGAAGAAACACAACTGTGACAAAAACTCTGTATGACACTGAATAGAGATGCAATTTACTGAAGAAATCCGTAAGTGGAATACAGCATCTTCCTTGGAGCAAGTTACATTTACTGTAAACATTTGCCTATACTATGATCAATTATTCTACAAACAAAAAAGGCAGCTGTGTTTCATAAAATGTAACCAATAAGGTAGAAAAATATTATTTAAGGGTATCTGAGTCAGAAAGCTATGGAATCCTGATTTATTGATAATACAAAACCAGTCAGACCCATCTCTAATATTACAATTTCAGTAGACACCTGATTCATTGACACAACTAAAATGCAGAACTTATTACATTTGCTTGTTCTTACTGACATAACCTCTTTCGGTTCACATTGCATTTCACACTGTGAAAAGCTCAATGTCGACAGATTGAAGACAATTAGGAATATTCCTTCCTTACTTCTCTGTTGTATATTACTAAAATAATAGTGTAGTCCCATACTACACTACATTCTGTCGACATTAATCTTGAGCTGAGATGTGTATATAGCTCATTTTGATCTCAGCCATACCATCCTTTCTGCAGTGGTAGAGTTGTTATCAAAGTTCCAGAATGAAAATGTGGATTACTTCTGGGCACAACAAATTTCAGTCATTTGAGACCCAAACAAGGAAAATGACAGAGGAGAACTGTTTTGGTGTTAATAAACTGTACTTGTTGCTCTATTTAGTATGCAACAATGCAGTGTACAGTTTTTCAGACTGCAAGCCCTAAGAACATTCAAAGAAAGCCTGGAGCAAGCAGAGAGGAAAAAAAATATTCCTTTTCTTAACCACTTCCACTTACAATCCAATTTAAGTCCAACTGCTGGTAGTGCATGGAATAGACAGGAAAGGTTCTTTTCTTTTCCAGGATCTGAAATAGTAATGACTCTGCAAGTAAGAAAACTGCTCTGTTTTAATACTTAACTATCAATGTTCTGTGCTCAGGTAATACAGGTGAAAGAGGAGGCAGAAAACTATCATCTCCCTTGAAAAAACTTGTGTAAGAAGTAATGGCAAAAGGCTTATTAAGATTCCTGTGGTGCTTTGAAGTGAATGTTAGACATTTACCCTTGATATATTCATAATTTTCTAGCTCTTTTCCATATTCTTCCATTTTCTTCTCATATAAATGAGACATTTTGATCCAAAGTGTTGTGTAGTATATTGTATGTTATTAAAGAAAAGAGAAGGGATTTCGCAGAAGCAGGGAAGTAATTCTTATGTATTACTTACCTTCATAAGAGGGTGACAAGGCTATACTAGTAAATTGTCTTAATATCCTGAATGAGAGATATTACAGGAAAACACTGAAGTGAATGTTTGTTACCATGCCCTGGTAAAAATCATTGATCCTAGAAGTTTATTTTAATCCTCTTGCTTGATTTAGGGTCATTATAGTCTCCTGTGCCTTGAGCTGCAATATTTAAAACCTCATTAAGCCTATGACCCTTCACCTAACATGTTAGCTTACTGTTTCCTTCTCTGTGGTAGGCCTGGAAGTAAAGGATTTACACACTAGAGGTCACTGTATTATTATTGCAATATTCGGCCAGCAGCACACAATCCCACCATCCTTTGCATGAAGAAAAAATGCAGAGAGCCAAGATCAGGACAGAGACATTGACTGCATGTGAGCATGATGCTGCTGTAGGCAGTCCTACCAATGTCCTGTTATTCATGACATTCAAGGAAAACACCCTAGAATCTGACAAGGCAAAAGAACCACATACTTGGAAGAAGACCTGACTATAGGCAGAATATGCATTTTTAAGGCTTTTTGGAAACATTGTGCAGTGTTTGGTGGCAATGCATATACCATCTTTATTAAATATTGAGGCTTTCCATTCTCCTCAAGTTTCAAATGATTACTCTCATTACGTTTTTATCTTGTTTACTATATAAAACAACAAATAAACAGTGATTTAAGTGTTCTTGAAATTTATCCAAATACCATTTAAGAGCCGTGATTTCTTAAAAGGATTATATTACTCCCAAAATTAGAGACAATGAAACATAGCTCTGTCAGTCCATAAGGAATGCATGACTCAAGAATAGTGTGAATCCTGTGCCCAGGGCCTTTCACAAGCCTTAGCTCGACTCTGCCAGAGACAACAGCACACAGCAACAGAAATTGCTCTAGTGAGAATGAAAGCATCCTGCCCCACAGAGTGGCCCCTATGCAAGTCCTGACCATGGTAATCAACTACCCTTCAAAAAAGCCTGAAATCTTGAGGTGTCTTTGTGCATTATGACAAAATCCATTGGCTGTTGCCATCCATTTATGTTTGAGAGACAAGGCTGTATAATAATGATCTGAATGGGAGCAATGCCTTACCTGAGCCATTAGGTGCAGTAAAAAAGGTGTAAAGGAGCAGCCTATGACCCTATGCTCATACATTTCACTTATGGAGATCCCTCGTGGCTGATTGCTTAATGGCAAACCTCACTGCTACAGGAAAGCTGACAGAATTCCTTTGTAATGATCTCCGTCAACCTATCTATGACTAAGCTATGACTGTGTACTGACCCTTCTGGAACCTCTCCCCAGTACATCAGGTATGCAGGGAGTAACTGCTAAGCCAGGCACGTTTGTGTCCCAGAAGTACCTTTGGTATAATAGGTACCATAAACCTAAATTTAGGCAGTCTTTAATCTTAGATATGGCAGCGACAAACTTTGCAACAGGTCACAAGTCAACTACTTCTTCATGGTTTTTCACCATGTCAGGTAACTTTTCTTCATTGTGCAAAAATGTTGGGTTTTAGCCTGTGAAATATTGCTCTCCTGTTTTGATCTTTTAGCAGGTGTCTCTACAAAGTGTCACCATAATACACACAGGTGTGGAAAACATCCACACTCTGAGGCACCACACCTCACCCTCAAGCCCTGTCAGCAATCCTGTCAAGGCCATCAGCACACAATCAATTTGTCTTCAAGTCTGTCTCAACAATGTTGCTCTGTGTATACAATATGATTCATCTACTTATTCACACAGAGCTAATAAGAGAAAGCTTTCTTCATTGTTTCTCATGATTATAAAGACTTGGCTTGAACATCTGTGTGGAATTATCAACTTTGTTAAATGCAAAACATTTTAAACTCAGATAGCGTTAATCTGAGAAACTCAGAGCTTCCCTGAGCCCTGACCTCTGTATGTTTTCCAGAAGAGCAAGAGGCTGAGGAGACAGAGCGGAAGATGACAAGCAAAGGATTAACCCAAGTTTAGCAGTGTCATTATGACCAGTCATGAGGGCTCAGGAGTTTCTGTTGCCAGAACGGTTTTTTGTGACTGTGAATTGTGCATATAGTCAGTATTGTTACCAGTTTTTAAAAATGGCAGAGCTAGCTTCTGCCAGGCAGAAGGTGGCAATGATAGAACTGGGCTAGGAAATCAGTAGTCATAGGCATGTATAGTAACTGCTGAGGAACAGATATGCATTTTTGGCTCTCCAGAGGCACCAGTGCCATTTTGTCCCCTGACATATCCATCTCTAGACAGATTCGGGTTACTCTGCCACTCATACCTCAGCATGAAACCATCAGCGAGCATCCGAGAAGGGTCACGAGCAGGAGAACAGGCTTCTGCAAATCAGCGGGGAGGAGGAAAACGAGAGTGCAGTGTCTGTGCGAGCTGCAGCACACCGTCACCATCGTTCATCTCTGTCTGCAGTGCGCAGACAGGCTCTGCAGCTGGTTGGCCGTGGCAGTGTCCCGAGCCCTGCTGTAAGGAATGCCATCAGTGGGACACCTGGCAGTGGCTGTGGGGGTGAGTGTGGTCCCACGGGGAATCGGCCTCACTGATGTTGTGCCTCTCAGCTCCCAGCACACAGGGCATTCACTGCAGCAGACTCTGGCACTTCGGAGAAACACCTAACTTGAATTCAAGCTTCGTGTATTGTACGTTTATGAAGATTAACTGACTTTAAACTTATGCTCGTAAGCCAAGTGCAGCATGCAGTAACACCGTTGTTTACGTTGTGTTTATTTATTCTGTTGTATTTACACCAGCGGGATGTCACTGTTTTCTCTAGTCCACGTGAACAGCACAACACTTCACTCGTGCTGGCGTCTTTCATATTAAAAGCATTTATCACTATAATAACTAGATCTTGTAGAAGATAGCTTAAGGGCACGCCTCGCATAAAGTCCTTGGGAATTCTGAAGCCAAGGCAGATTTTTTTTAAAATTCCACCGTTTATGACTGAAGAGGACGAAACCTCCGTGCCCCGGGGAACGCGTTCCCTCCGGGGCTGGCCTCAGGGCGCTGCGGGAGGCCGGGGCCAGCCACGCTCCGCTGTCTCCTGAGCGCGGGATGGGAGATCCCGGCAGCTGCAGCCCCTCGGGCCCCTCCGACAGCCGCACCCCGCCCCGCCTCCGAGCGCGGCCTGCGCCCTCACTCGACGCGGCTCCCGGGGCTCTGGCGCCAGAGCGCCGCTGGCACACATGGCGGCTGCCCCGCCGCGGAGCCTGCCCTTCTCCAACATGGCTGCCGCCGCCCTGCTGCTTCCGGCGGCAGCGCCGCTCGTCGGCCCTCAGTCAAGATGGCGGCGCGCGAGGAGTGGCGGGGCGGGCTGTCCGGGCGGCCGCGCTGAGGGGCCGCGCTGAGGGGCCGGGGTGCGCGGCCGGGCTGAGGGGCCGGGGTGCGCGGCCGGGCGGCCGACGGGGCCTGCGTGAGCGGCGCGGAGAGGCGAGGCGAGTCGAGGCGAAGGGAGGGCTGCATCTGCCGCCGGGCGGGGGGAGAAGGAAGGCTCCTCGCAGCGCGGCCGCTTCTGGGGAGCCGGGCACCTGCTGGGCCGTGAAATGGCGGGTCGGGGCCTGGCCGGGGGCTGTGAGCTCCGCCGGGGTCCGGGCGGGGTGTGGGGACGGCGGGGTGCGCCTGCGGGACTCCAGCCCGCTGTGTCCCAGGGCCCTCGGTTCCCTTCTCTGCAAGGAGCAGCGTCTGTGGATTGTAAAAATTTCTAGCGATATAAATGAGTTAGCTGTGAGAGGCTTCTCAAGGTTTTCTTCATCGGAAAAGACGAAATAATCCGAAAGCTTCTTCTTTCCCCTCCAGTAGAACTTGCTAATTCTTTATTCAAAATATAAAGGACTTTTAAAGATTTATAAGATTGTTAAGGATTTGGCATAACCAGAAAACTGAAAATCAAAGGTGAGAGTCCTTCCCAGTTACTGACTCTGTAGGTAATTACCTATGCGTAGGTAACAGTGTAAGTACACTAAACAAACATAGAAGAATGTGTATATACATATAACCTGTGTGCATACTTGTGTGTGTAACTTAGGGCAGCACAGGGAGGCTGAAGGGGCTGTTCATCAGCTGCTGTTGGCATCCAGCTGTCCGTGGACCAGCAGCATTTAGGAATGTTAACTTGGCATATATGTATGCCATAAGTGCATGTGTGTGTCACTTCCATAAGATGGGGAGAAACTCAATCTTAAGTTGCTCTCATAAATCTCAGAAGTTGCTTCATGAGTGATGATCTGTCTTTTCTTGACAGATGCACCCCAGTGGCAAACAGCACCGAGTTTCCACGTACAGGTTGAACAATCAGCTCCATACCTGGCTTCTCGTCAGAACTCACATTTTTTGCCTATACTTCTAATCTGACACTTCATCAGAGGGACTTGTGGGAACTTTTCAGTGGTTTTTTTTACCACATAAACAGAGGTCATAGGACACTGCTGTCATGTCCTGGGTGCAAGCTGCAGTCAGCCGATCCAATGAGGATATATTTGATGAAGATGCAGATGAGATGTACCTACTACAGAAGGAATGGAACAGCACCATGAAAAAAAGGTTGAAGGTATTTCTATAAAAATGATTTAATAGTCTTTTTAGCCGTTTTAGATTTACTGGTACATACCTCGATATACATATGGATGACTTAAAAGTAAGAGTGGCCACTTAAAAGTTATTGTGGCTTAGTTTCCTCTAAATATCAGGAAAATATAGCAGGAATTTACAGAAACTCTTCTTAGTAGTCATCAGAGCAAAGTACTGCTTTACCAAAAGACACTGGATCCCTGTGCACAAGCACATGCATTTGTAAAAGGCAGTGCTGAATTGTGATGCAAGCTGTTTGTATGTGTAGGTATTTGTATATGTAGGTATAGCCCTAGTAAATGTAGGGCCAACACAGATGAACAGTGCTAATTTGGGGGTTTAAGTAGAGTTATTCATCAGTCAGATTGTAAAATGTGAGACTCCACGTGCAACCACAGGTGGGCATTGTGGTCTGTGTAGTTCTTGGGTTGATTTATTCTTCTAGTGAAAAATGTATTTTATGAAAGGTGCTTTTCCACAGCCCTTGGCTCCCTGGAGTTCTACAGGGAACAAAACAAGTACATAAACAGGTTAGTTCAGCAGATACATTATGATTCAGAGTAGGGCCAGTAGGGCTCATCCGCTCACTCACAGGTGAGCAGCATTTGGCTGAAGAACATGGAAAGAAGCTGTTGTGGAGGCTGTTCATGAGGAAGGGTATTACAACAGAGCTGGTGTATTACTGTCCAAGGAAGTTTCCTGCATATGAGTCCCTTGAAAAGACTGGCTTTCTTAAGGGGCTGTTTAGTATTCCTACACAAATCCCTCTGATGTTTGTGAGTTGTGAGAAACTGCAAAATCATAAAGTATTGTGGAAGTTAGAGTTGTACGTTGGCCAAAATAACAAAACACAAATATTTGTGTTCTTGACTGTTTTTCTTGCAAGGCTACCAGTTTTCTTTTCTCATGAGCAAATAGGAGTTTTCACTCTTACAACTTGCAATTTGGTGTGAAAAAAAATTAAGAATTATTCTGTGCTATATCTTAATGTGATTAGAATATAAAGAAATTAATTTGCATTTCAATCATTAACTGTTTCTTACAGAAAGCAGTCACAATTTTATGTGTACTTATATGTGATTCAGTCCATCACCATCCTTTTTTCTGGTGTAACTATTGAATTGAGTGAGATCTAGCAAATAAAAGCAATGCTCAACATTAGTTTTGGAAGAACAGGTAGATGGATTACAGGCAGGAGAGTAGTCTGCTAAAGGCGAGGCTTGGCAGCCTGTATTTTTTAGATAGAAAAAGAAGTCTAGGTGTGGTATCCTTAAATGAATTTTTCATAAAGAACTTGATCATCATAAAAGCAAGCATGCTTTCTTGCAGATTTGTCTTATTTTTTTGATCTTTCTAAGAATACTTTCCCTATTTTTTGATCTTCTGGGGATCCTTTTGGAAAAGAACTGGACCTTACAGGTCAGTAAATCACAAGGCACTGCAAAAAGCATGTTTTGATTTGGCAATGGGCGTGTAGCTATGAGGGATGTTCAAATATAGAAGCTGTAATTTAAGAGACTGAATACTTGTTTAAACTTTTTTTATTGTTATGCATTTGTCATAGGTAGAATTTGTCATCTTGTGAACAACGTGTTTCATTGCTCTTATTATAGGAAGGCTATAGGGATGGAGTTGAGGCTGGGAAAGAACTTGCACTCCAGAAAGGCTTTAATCAAGGTTACAGATGCGGTGCTGAGCTGATGATTACATGTGGCCAGTTCAAAGGAACCCTGAAGTAGGTTACAAACTCCTTAAGGTCAAGTGCGTGTGGAGGGTGTGTATGAAGGGAACATGCATGCAATGCATGCAGCTTTTGGTTTGTTTTAATAATAATAATAATATTAATAAAAAAAAAAAAAAAAAAAAAGGTGCACTGTAAAACTGTCCCAAGTGAGGAACCTGAGAATTCTCAGGTCTTGAATTGAATACAGGGAATTTCCTATCTGGGTGTAGAGTGATCATTACTGAAAAACCTCCTTCAGTTGCTCTTCCAGAATTAACTGAATCTAAATCTTTAAGCTTAATATTTAGTTCTACTGCTTGAATTATCCATAAAATGTGAATGAAACATACACTTATATAGCATTGATATCTTGGCACATTGTTATCTGCCTTCCCCAACTGGAGGTCTGTGTAGATACATATAATCACTTTTCGTTTTGTTCACTTTTCAGTGCTCTCTTATCCTGGTGTCATTTTAATGGACACGATTCTGCTTTAAATAAGATAAAGAATCTTCTTGATGTGGTTGGAAAGCATGAAGAAGATGTGCTTAAGTATCTTAATTCTGTTGAAGAACAGCCACATCTTGGACACATTTTAGACTCTGTTGAGGACATGGACCTTAATCACACAGCTTCAGCTGGGACGGAGTACAAGGAGGTTACAGATGGAAAACAAGAGGATGGTGGCAGCTATGGTGAAAACATTTGTAGAAATAATGGTGAGGCTGGTTCCTTGCAGTCTGAGTGCAGCAAGGCAAACCTCTGCACAGATCCTGAAAGGTCAACGCTTGCTTGGGTTAAAAAGCAGACTGTTTGGCTTCTAGAGCAACTGGACTTACCACTGGATATACTCCATCATGTCCAGCAACTGGAATGTTAGCTTTTCTGTCTCATGGTACTTAAAATTATCTCAACTGGTTTTGATTCGCACTTTGTGGACCATGTACAGGCTGATGCATCACTTTGTTTTAGGAAAATCTGATCTTGATACTTTCCAGTACAAGTAATTACTGTAAATCTTTACTAGGCTTTTGGCTCCTGGCAAACCCCCTCCCTTTTAATCTTAAAGGTAACACTGACAGAAAGGGCAATGACTTTTAAAGCTCTCCAAAGCAATATTAAACATGTTTCTGTTCTGTATCAGAAGCTCTCATTTCACCATTGCCTTCTCTTGGCAACAATTTGGAAATACAGTGGGTCCATTAAATAGCCCCTCTAAATTGGTTCCCTCTGCTATCTAAAGAATAAATGCCTAGTGCAATGGACAAGCTGCTCTTGCAGAATAAGCTGCTGTTGATGATATGCTAAATGTATGCAGAATAGAATAGGATTTGCTGCTTATTCCTGGAGTGCTGTGACTTTTTAGTCACTATTTAAAATACAGGGATTTTGTCAAATTCTTCCTCTTGTCTTTTGTAATCACTATACAATGCATTTTCACAGTTAAGAACTATTTTTCCTTCTTGTACAGTTCTATTTATTTCATTTTTGCTGAAAATACACCATTTTTCTCAAATTCAGAATTACTGACACTTCCACCATCTACTTTTACCCTGTCAGACCACACAAAACATGCTTCCAGTCTAATGAACATCCTTGTTGTTATTTTTGTATTTATTTTGCCAATCCCTCAAGCCTGAACTCTTTCCCACATTCCCATAATGTTTTTCTCAAACTCTTCAAGGAAGCCAGGCTTATTCACCACCTCTTAGAAACACATCAGCCACACATGCATATTTCTGACCACTTTGTATTTCTGTGCCAGCATTCTATATTTGATTCATTTTCTTGTTGCTTGCCTTAACTGTAGTTGTAAACTGCTCTGTTCAGGAGGTTTTTTCTTGGTGAATGCCTCTATTTTACACTAATTAAACTGTTTTATAGAAAGTTAAGAGTTTGCTTGTTTTAAGTTGCTTTTAACCCTCCTTCATATCTGAGACAAAGCAAGTCTAGACAGAGACAAACTAAAATTTTGAACTGTCAACTTGACTATACTTGAAAAAAAAAATCCAAAAACCCCCCACAAAACACTTTCATCCTTTGAGGCCAGAAAAAAAACTAAGGCAAAAATTACTTGATTTTCAGAACCTGAGTTTACAGCTTTCTTGCTAAAGATACTGTTATCCTGTCACAGAGGTGGTAGAGTGTAAGTCTAGTTACCGTTCACTACCTCTTTTGCTTTAGGGGTAAAGAAAACTGCAGTTAAGAGTCATTGGACCTGTTTCTGAAATAGTGGACAAATAGTGCTGTCTGTATTAATTGTGCCTGCACAAAATTATTCTCCATTTATTTAGCATAATGTTGATGTGGATAAACGTTACTTTTCTACAAGTGCATGTGTGTGTTATAGACTGTATCATGTATAATAAACAGATTTCTTCCATATTGTGGTGGAATAAAGGTTACTAGAGCAGTGTTAGACTTTCCAAATTTGAATGTTTAAAAATGCAAATTCATGGGTATTACTTCTACGTATTTAATAATGTGCAAAGAGGAAACACCTTTCACAAATTACTATACTACTATAAATTGCTTATCAAACAATAGATTTTATTTGTCTATCATAACAGCTTCTACACTAGCTACAGAATTAATTTTCCTCCGCTCTGTACAGAGTTTCTGTTCTTGGTGAGAGGTTACTTTTTTCCATGCTATCATCCAGAGTTTCCAGTTTGGCTGTGGAGAGATTTTCTTCTGTGCTGTCTGTAATACTTGGCTTATCTGTCACTACCAAATCGTGCTGACCAGGCACAGAAGGGCTTTCTTTGAGACTATTAGAATCTGTAATTTGCTCAGATGGTGGTTCATGTGGTTGTTTTGTGTCTACATCCACGTCTTGTGTTTCACTATCAGCTTTCACCTTGGAAGCCTTCCTGAAAATAGCTCTCATGACAACTGGGACTGACATGCAGCTGAAAAAGGAAATGACACATTAGTCACTACAACAGACTGCATCCATTTCTTAAAGTACTTCTGTTTTTTAAACTGTGGCTGACAGGAGAATGAAAAACAGCTCTACCTCTTTGCATCGTTTTGACTCATAAAACCAGGTGTTACATTGTAACCACAGTATAAACCACGTGTGCTGCACCAGAAACAAATACTGTGCTGGGTCTTTGAACTTCGTGGTGCAAAGAAGTTTTGAAAGAGGAGAGGGTTTGGTCAGAAAAAGAGTCATAAGGGTGCTTCTGATGAAAACCTAAACAAATAATGTTGAAATATATTCATTCTTGCTGAGTTTTGTAACTTTCATGTTTTCTGTAAGACAGGTAGAGAGCATATCTTTTCTAAAACACTATCTACACTGAAGGAGGTTTTTTCCCCACTCTTGATGTGGTTCCAATTAAGTACTAACCAGTTTAAAGTTGGGTTCAAAATCCAGCCTACACTGATTATCTTGTTATCAAATAGATAACAATAATATGCATACTTATGGCACTTTTTTTCTGAAAAGAAGCACTGATTGCTGTTAGGTAGATGTGTAAAAAGACCTTTCCATGCTATTCTAAGTTATACTAGTCATGAGACTGTCATCAGCTCATGTCTTCAGAAAAGCGTATTTACAAAAGAGAAAAGCATAAAAGATAAAACTCTTCATTCAAAAGCCTTTCCCTGCTCCCATGTGCTTCCTATCAGAAACACTTAATCACTATTAATGAATTTTTGAAAGAGATACTTAAGACACTGAAATAACTTACTCTCACTGCTGTATTACAACTTTTTCCTAGAGTGAAGTTTTCCAGTTGCTGAGTGTATGGCATTATGAACACAGATGATATTTACATTAAATGGACATCTGATGTTCATTCCAACTGTTATGAAATAAAATAAAACTACTTACCGCTTCACAGCTCTTGCTATGAAATCATCACTGCAATTTAGAGCTGGATCTTGAGGATTTAACTGAAGGTGACAGTGGACTTCTCTGGAGGTTATAACATCAATTATCACTAAGAAGGAACAGAAAAAAAATGCTTTTTTTGAAATACTTACAAACATTGAAAATCATCCTTTCATTTTGACGCTTGAAGAGATGTAAGACTGAAGTCGATGGGCTGGGGTTTGCAGCAGTGCATTTGCGTGACTTGCTTTTTCTTAATACACTTAAATCACAAATAGAAGTTACTATTTATTCATTAAATGTAGGCCAAGACAAAACAGGATTTGAATATTTTCATTTACTTTCTGTTTTATTCTGAGTACAGAATACCTGTAAGCAGTTTACACACAGGTGATACTTCGTGTTTTTCATTGCCTGCACACCACTGGGAGTGGCCCTTAGAATTTATTTGTTACTGAGAAGCATAGTGCAAGAACCAAGACCCTTGCCAGCTGAGTAAAGAGAACAGTATCAATTATTCCACACATACCACAGGCTAAATTCTCTTCCACAGGATGAAGGAAAAAGACACAAAAGCTGGTGTTCCTGTGCGGTACCACTTCAAAGTAAAGCAGTTCTGAATCATCTAGAAATAAAATTACTGTTTAGTGATATCCACCTATTGAATCTGGACTCTTTTTGGCTGAAACATATGCCAGAATTTAAAAAATACTGATGCAGTAGAATCTAATTATTCATTACTTTGACAACTTAGTTTATGCTTATAGAAGTGTCAGGCCTAGGAGATAGTAAAAAAAAAAAAAAAAAATTCAATACAGTGTTAAGAATTTTGTTATCATTTACCACCCTTCACAAGTAATGACAGTTTTGGCAAGGGAGCAGTAAAATCTGTTAACACCCATCTTAGAAGCTAGTTTTTCTCTAATTCTCTGCCATCACTTCCAACCACACAATTTACCTTCATTTATATGCTTGTCAGAGACACAGCTGCTAATAAGAGTGTTATATGCCACTTGATGTCGAAGAATCTCTATTACACCAGGCACACACTTTGGATGGCTAAATGGGATTTTACTGACCAAGGCTCCTGCTAAATCTGATTCTTCTGAGTCTTTGTTTATGAAGTAACAGTGCTTTAGGCAATCTGGAAGAGACTAAGCAACAAATATGGTGATATTTCAAGCACTGAAAACAGGAAAGTTTGATGTTAACAGGCAACTGCAAAATCTGACAACAAGAATAATTTTGAAATATACATTTCTAACATGTTCATCATGTCTCTGCACTTCCGTAAAAGTAGAATGCTTAGATAAGGAAGCTAAATGAGATCCACTCTCCCTCTCAAACGCATTCAAATTAGGTGAATGTACCTAGCGCCAAGTGGTCAGGAGTTCAAGTACCATCAATCCTTCCAATTATTTTTAAGAGCCCTGTAGGCTATAGAAATGTTAGAGAACAGAAAATATTCTATAACAGTTGGAATAACAATAATAATAAACACTAAACAATAATAAACACTCTTATATTCTACAGCAATAGAAATAGAAATGTGATAGAATATGTTCTATCAAACAAGATTTACTCTCACAATAACAGAGTAGCGCTGCTTGACAGTTGCACAAAAAGGAAATCTCTTCGGACATCATATATTGTTCCACCCTCCATCGCTACTACTTTCTTTGGAGCAGCATGTTTGACTGGAATATCTCCTGATGACTCATTTGTAGAGGAGGAAGTGATAGTAAGAAAAATTTGTCACCTGTCCACACTGACACTGATTCTGTGGCAAAGTTGGAAGTGCAGTATTGTGTTACGTACTTCAGGATGCCAGATGGGACCTGTCACCTTAAGAACAGGGCAGGGCTGTTAATTAGCAGGGTTTACACTAAAAAAAGCTGAAGAGCAGAATAAAAGAGTTTTTCCTTGTGTGTTTGTAGAGCAAAAGGATTTCCCTTACAGTTATTTCAAGGTTAGAGTGCAATTTCGTAATTTAATCTAGAAATAAAATATTTAAACTCAGAAGTAAAACAATCTCCCAGCAAGTACTAATATTTTAGGGAATTTTTGAAAAGTTACAGAGCCTTTCATGTGTATTTAATAGAAGTGAAAGATTAATTCCATCTTACCAGTTTTATAGATAAGAGCTTTGCCAAACATTACTCTAGCACGGTGTAAACTTACTACTACCTTCTGTACTACCACCTGAAAGTCCAAGAACTAAGTAGGCAATGGGCTCTGCTAACACTGTTAGTAGAACAGAAAAAAAGTACCCTCTTCTTTTGTTGCCATGATGTGCAAAATTAATGTTACCTAGCAAAAAAAAAAGTAGATCTTTAAAGCTTGTCTTATAGTTGCCCTGTACATAAGTCTGGCAGAAGGCATCTTAGCTACCATTTTCTATTTTAAAATTTTACATCAAATGCAGCCTAACTGACTATTTTTAATAATGCAGTTATTAAAACGGAAGCATCCTTCAGTTAAACAACCTTTTCTTTAGACAGCAATTGACATTGCTGTTTTAACACTTTATACTTTTCTTCCTGCCAGTCCCTTTAAAAGAAATCAGTATTCTCAGTGCTATCTAATTAAGAAATCTCATTTTTTAAAACAGTGTGACAAACAGCATGATAAAGACCTTAAAAAAATCTTGGTAAGTACCTTCTTGGGACTTGTTCCTCACACCAGTCAATAAGTTTCCTTCTTTTTAAGGCATTAAAGTTCTGAGCAATTTTTAGAAGAATAAATGTTTAGGTTACATACAGACAAATTAGTGTGAATTCAGGAGCAAAGCACACAGTGTTTCATTAACAAGGATGAGAAACTCACTTACTTGAAAGCATCTAATATTGTTTTGTAATTACTTGAACTATTTCCTAAAGAGCACTTAAATACTGTTGGGTTCTGGTAAGTCTACATTGATTGTTTATGGGGAAATATAATTCAATATATGTATCTTGCACAACAGCATAGTGTGTGTCAAATGCCCACTATACTCACCACAAAGAAACAAGATTCATTTGTAGACAAGTCTTCACTGCATTTTTCTTTTAGAGCAGACTGAACAATTAGCTCATACAGCGGAGCTAGTTTCAAGCCAGAAATCTGAATTCCTGAAACCAGGTGATTTTTTTTATTATCAATTAGGTTATGACTGTAGGTTATGAAAGCTAATATTAAAAACAAAAGTAATGTTTTGAGAAGACAAAACCATTGACCTCTTTTCTTATTCCCCTTTTGTTGCTATTGGGAATTGAGGTAGAGTGTTTTAACAGCTTGTTCGTAATTGTTGTATCTTTCTTAGAACTTTTGCGTTTTGCATTGGTTGCTAATATGTTACACTTCAGCAGATAAGACAGAATATGTTCTGCCCCAGAAACAACTTTTTCTGCTTGCAACATTAACACTGGGAAATAAAAAGCAAATAGCAATGCACAGAAGTACTTAGCCTTAAAAAACAATTATAACATGCCTGTGAGCCTCTGTATATCTTCAATACTGGATGAGGACATAGGAACAGGCTGATAAAACTTCAGCACAAAAAGAGCTGGCAAATCCATACTGAGTTCATCAGTCAGTTGCAAAAAAGCAGGGTTGCTGAGAAAAAAAATTGTCATAATGAAAGTTTTTTACAGAAATTGCCATAGCAAGAACTCTTAGTGCAAGGCCACTATGAGGTCCCTGGCGGTTTATTATATTCCAGACTTCTGACTTGAGAAAAGTTTTGATTTATAAATGCAACTTTAACATATTAAAACATGCTTAATGTGAAAACTGGCAGAAAGGAAAAGTGAGACACCCAAAACTGAGTGATGTTTGCTATCATTCCGAAGTGTTTTGTTTTGGAAAGTTACTTCAGACATTCCCTCCAGCCAGCACTGAGGTTGAGAGAGTTGAGGTAACGATACCCACATTGGGACAACAAACTATTTTGTGTATTTTAGGTGTAGTATCTTTCAATATATGCTTTCTTTGCTCTGAAACTATGAAGGAGTTGCTTGCTGAATACTAGGAAGTTAAGCAATATTGTTGCAGTGGCTCGCTCTGGCTTCAAATCTGTGAATAAATCCACAGTTCAATACAACTGACACAGTTAAATATGAACACAATACCTTTAAAGTCCATTTGGGGAAACTGTAAAAACCACAGATTATAGAGGGTTTAGCTATGGAGCATAATGCCATCAATAAAACAGAGCTTCCTGTTTTAGCAGAGGCTAAATCTAAGTTATGTTGAAGTTAGTGCCGATGACTTGTAAATCCGTAAATCCATCTCCGTACCGAGAAGAGTCCAGAGCCTCACCTGTCCCCTCCAGATTGAGGATCTACAATCAGTGGAGAAAGAGGAAGTTTGTGGAGTATATCACTGCCTTCAACAGTTACAACTGTTTTTGCTCCACAAACCTGGGAACCTGAGGGAGTAAGAGAATTGCATTCAGTGTAGATTAATCCTATGCATGCAAAACATGCAAGGTCTTTTGAAGGTCAGGTCCGACTAACAGGCACAGTGGTGCAGGCAGAGAGAAATCTGCACAGATCACACCCAAAAGGCCAAAGTTTCCCAAAGATAATAGCAGCAATAGCTTCTTTTGACACATGCCATGAAACAGATCAAAACCATCACCATGCTGAATTAGGCAGTTTTTTGTTTGATATCACTTCAATTTGAGTCAATATCCAAGAAATGGAAAGGAGTTTCCTGATGGACACTAAAATTGTGCTAAAGTGCATCTCATAAATAGTTCTACTAAACTAGAATTTTAAATTTTATTTCTTAGTTTCATTAATTGCTTAATGAAACAGCACTGAAAAACTCATCACATTAGCTATTTCTGCTTTTCTAGCTTTACCAGGATTTAGTTCTGCTTCCAAAATTTGATAGGGAGAAATGTAAAATTCAATGTTCAGAGGAGTTCCTGAGGAATGAAAAAAGAAAAATAATGTTTACTACAAAGGTCAGAGGAAATATGTTAAGTACCTTGAAACAATGGTGAAAAAAAACAATGTAGATGGGCAGAGGGGATTCCTCATAAGAGTACATTTCTAATTACAATTTATGTTCAAATCACAGGATTTTCTTAGCATGTAAGAGCTAAACCCTCTGTGTATAAATCATCAGATGTCTTTGAAATCAGATTAAATTAATTTCTCTTGCACAACAGCCTGTTGTTCAGCCTTAAAAATACTAGATGAACTTCTAGCTTTCAGTGACTACTCAAAAATAAAAGTGAAAGTTGCACTACTTGCATAAGGGACACAAGCTGTACAACAGGATCGTGGCAGCATGTATTAGAAGTACTTTTCTGAACTGTAACACATTTATGGTTAAAGCTCACTTCTGACTGTGCAGATGAGCCAAAAAACTCATCAACTGGCTGTATTTGCCTTTTAGGCAACCAGAGCATTCTCTCAGTTACTGCTGCTGTCATCTCATGGTTACTCCCAAGCTGTAGTTTCTCACCTAACCTCAGAATATTGCTGGCTTTGCTTTTAGGCTGCTGCAAAGTCAGTGTTGAAGCAGCTGATAAACCACCTGGCCTCCCTGTATTTTCTCCTTCTGTATGTCTGTACATTATCTGAGAATACAGGCACAATAAGTCCCTACAGCAGGTTTTATTTATAATAGTGGATCTTTCCTGTAAACAAAGATCAGCTTGGTGGGGTTTTTTAATTACAATCCTTGGAATTTGGAAAGGGGAAAAGAAAATAGGGAGAAAAAGAAAAAAATCACCTCCAGTTCTTGGCACCAGGTGTCCTACTTTGCCATGAAGTATTTCAGTAACTCTGTTTACATCTTGTGTTCTAGTTCAAAACACATCTTGATTAGTGTTTCCTGAGTTGCAGTGCTAGCTAGGCTAACGTAAACCATAATTTGTATTCTTAATCAAAGGGAGATGATGCTTTCTTGCAAGTAGATTGTGTCTCCATTTGTTATGACATCTTCCAAACACCATCATTCCACTCATACATTACTTCTAGGACTTGGACTTCCAGTTTCAACCCTGTATCTGAGCTGTTTCATGTTGCACTTTGATGTGCTATTTACCAGAAATGAAGGGGTTCAAAAGTGTTAGAGTGGTAATTGGTTGAGCAAAGAATGAGGAAATAACCTAGATAAACTAAAACAGAACCAGTCTAACCACAAGGGTGTTCATATAGCTGAATACATACAGCCATACATTTTCGCAGCTGTGTACTAAAGTTCCACATTGCAGATGGGACAAACAATCTGTTTAACTCATAAATAATACTTACTGAGATCAGTGACCAGCAAGAATGCATTATATTAGTTCACAGTGTTATTATGCTTCATAAGGGAATACTGTGCAAAAGTAAACCAAGAGTGTGTTTCAAGAAGGCCATACCTGCCAAGAGTACTTATTAGGCACAATATCAGAAAAGATACTTCAAAAATCCAGAAGGAAAACATTGCCCTCAATTCTGATTTTCTGAAAAGAATGAAAACCCTTGTACAATGACAAGGCTTTAGAAAAATCTGTTTCCCATCCACTGTAATCCTACTCTTTGAAAGGAGAAATGAGAAAAGGAAGGAGGACAGCTAGCATCCACTACTCCTAATCTAAAATCTGAGCACAAATTGAGATATCTAAACAGCATGACCCCAAAAGGTATATTTTCCTTCTGCCACAGGGCAAGCTAAACATGACTGCTGACTTTCAGATTCACTGTTTGCTCCGAGTGGGTGGTCACATTCACACACCCAAGCTCTGCAACCAACCAGTTTCCCAGAAAGTCTTAGGTAAAGCGCAGGAGTTCAGTAGATCTTGTTTGGCATGCCTGGGGTTGCCAAACTGCAGAAAGGCTTCGAGGTTTTTAGTGGGAGAAAACTCATTAGCATTCCACATCCTTCTATATAATTAGATCAGTTAACTTCTTTAGTGAAATGAAGGGGTGTAGGTGGAGGTAAAAGGAGAAAGACAGGCTTTAAGTTACCTGTCCAGAAGAGACATTGAATAAAGGTCTTTTTCAAGAGCCTTCAAAGCAAGATATCCCTTAGCTTTTATTTCACTGGGAGAGAGAGAAGACAATTTATTATTTTTGTAAGTAAACAAATGCAAGGCTATAGATTTTAGAAGTTTTTCAAGTAAAAACTAGCTGCAACCTGTTTCCTGGAATTTGATACATATTTGACAGGTCTTCTAGAATCTTTCCAAAGGCATCATAGTTCTTCATCCTAACAAAAAGAAATAATTGCTATTACACTACTAAATGAGATGGAAAATAACTCTTTTATTTGCAACTTGCTAGAAAAAGCGTCATTTCAGAGGTGCTTCCTCCTTATCAGATCTGGCAAGTAGCAGTACTGCTTTTCAATTTTCTTAGAAGATATCAGGAAATGTGAATCCTTGTTTTTGTTGCAAGAAGCACTGTGATTATAGCTGAAACTGCCACTGAAATAGACACTACTAAAAGCAATAAACATACATGAGACACAAATTTGACAGCTCATCAGTTGTAAAACACTTTTCTTGATGTTCTAATAAAGTTTGTCATTCCCTTAATGCCACACGTGTACATTGTTCTCTTCATCAAAATACCAAGTATTGTGTTAATGCTGCAATTCACAGCACCCTGTGAGAGACGCCCTCAATATAATTGATAAAAACAAACAAACAAACAAAAAGAATGGGCCAAGTGGCTTGGTTTGTGAAGGAATGGTTCACACTGCTCAAAATCCAGAATTCCCACAAATATCACAGACTAGCTGTGATAGCCTGGAGCTCTGCTCAGACTAACCCACCAGGTATTAACTCACCTGCTTCAGTAATTTTACTGAGTTTTACAGGTCTTAGTAGATTCTCTGGTGCTGCAGTCATGCCAACAGCTGCAGTCAAGAAGACCTGCGCAGATGCAGCTACAACGTGGATCACCAAAGACAAAAAAAGCCAGCCTGGACTTTCACATTGGAACAAATCCTTTCAAAACAGGAATCTAAACAAATCACTCAGCTCTTCCATGACTCTTTCCAGCTGGACTAGTGGGGAGGCAGGCAGGCAGGCAAGCATGCTACAGACACAGCACCAGCCTATGCATTAGCTGGCTGGTTCATCATGATTTCTTAGTTACTTTGAGACTCACAGTAAACATTACACATATAACAAACTGCCTTGCAAACAAATAAAATACTACACCAAAAGGTATAGAAGGGATGCTTGTGCTTTATGACAAATCCTAACAAAACCAGGAAGGCAGACAAGTAGTACAGTAGTACAGTACAATACCACTGGTAATGATATTCGCTCAGAGCCAAACTTCTAGCAGTTAATATCACTGGAAGTCAAAAATCTAGGAAAATGCAAGTTAAAGCTTTAAGACATAGCTGTTGATACCCATTAAGCTAATATAACTTCATTTCTGAGGAAAGAGAGGGCTGGGAAAACTGATAATGCATAATAGGTCCACTTAGAGGAGAGATGAAACACTCAAGGTCAATGATATTGTCTCTTTACCTTCCTTTTCAACTATTATGCCAAGGTATTTACAGAAGAATCCAATTTCTTAAATATACTCATTATTAGGAAAACCTGGAACCATGATCATATTGGCTAGAAAATTTCTAAATAGATGTTTAAAGTGGTGGCCTGACCTGGAACAGCAACTATTCAGACAGAACAAAACATGTAATAATAATAAAAAAAATGTATATGTAGTCCCCTACTACATGAGAAAATTAGAGTAACATGTCCTTCTATGCATTTGCAAACAAACTTGGGCCATGTGATATCACTGTGCTTTCATTGCTGTGACAGAAACCTGACGGACGTGTAATTTAAAACATTTGCATAAGGACAATATGAAGACTACTTAGTATTTGATGGAAGGAGAAAGGGAAAAGTAGTATCTAGTTTGGATCTGTCAATCTGCCAGTTCTGAATTGTCTTCATCAGTCCATTACCAAAACTATGGGTTCAATTATAAGTTCTATAATTCTTGAAATCAACACAAATGCCAGTGTTCAACTGGCAACTAGAGCCAATGTACTGGGGAGTACTCTTTATCCTTTCTCCATTGAAACAGATGCATTTTAGTTGTTTTCAGTGGAGTGACTTAAGAAATAAGTAATGCCTGGAGTATATTTTCAAAATTATATTGGCTACACTTTTAGCCTTGAATTTACAAATCGGAAGCAGGTAATAACAGATATGATGATCACCAACTTCCAATATGGAGCACTGGAAGCAACTACCCACTTAAATGGAAGCCAAAAAGGTGTCAGTTCTGTTGTTTTCTGGATTCATATTTTTTGTTCCTGATTCTCTTTTAATTCTTTCTCTTCAGTTTTTACACTGAAACCATTATAGCCTCAGGTATTCCTTTCCGTTCAACAAGAGACCCTGCACATGATTGTTTACCTTAGAAGCTGCACCAAGTCATCACAAACCTACAGGAATAAGAGAGGAGTTTCATCATTCTTGCCATCCTTTGTGAAGCATCTCTTAAAAGCATTTCATTGGTAATGATAAGCTTGTTCCCCATTAATTTTAAGTTGCTGAATGATTAGTTTAAGAAAACCCCAAACACACAAAAACCAGACTAACAATACAATAGTTAAAACATAACATTACTTTAATAATTGGCAGAACAAAGGCTCTGTGAAAGAAGATCAAATTAACAGAAATAGATTGTTGGTAAATCTCTTTCCAGGGAAAAAAGAAAAAAAAAAAAAAAAGGCATCTTAGCATCCTAATGATATTGTCCAGCACTCACTGATCAACAGCCCTGTGCTGGGCTGACTGCAGCTAAAAATAAGGGACAACATTAACTTCAAAGTAATGAAATAATTTGGATACTTACTGATAAAAACCAGACCTTATAATCCTTGCCCCTCCCCAACAGCTTGTTGTTATATCTTTGATCTGAAGGACTGTCTATAACACTTAACAACTGAGGAACACGGAAGGTGAACTTCAGGGTCATATTTTGTGAATAATGGAAATTTTGCAAGACAAACATCCACCCTAGTAGGAATACACATACTCTTAAAGAAGGCAGAAGGAAAAACAGAATAGCTCCAAGACATCCACTGAGATTATATATTTCCTTGGTAGGAAAATACTTAAAATGTCTGTTACTGTACACTGGTAACACTGAAGTATGAGAATACAAATATTTAGGTGGGATACCACAAAATTCTTGGAAGGTGTAACTGAGTTGTAAGTCTAGGTGAGAGGTTCAGATGCCTAAATAAGTAGTTAATGTCATGCACAGGCTTGTGGGTGTGACAAGACCAAAAGGAAGCCAAAGCCTTTCTGACATGGCAGCTGGAGGCCAGGTGGGACACTACAAGGAGGTAAGAGACAGAAAATTAATTTTACCATAGGAGCTTCTCCAAAGTGAGCCAACTTTACGTCCATCACATTTCCATCCTTCTCCAGCTGAACTTCTAAATAAAACATCATTGATGTTATGTAGCAGGCAGTCCCACTGGGACTAACATGAACTTTAAGTCTGAGGAGAGGAAAAGAAGGAAAAAAAAAAAAAAAGCTTGTATATCTACAAATTCTGTCATATGAGGAGAGGAAATGAGGATAGTTCACTTGATCGTGGGAAGAGACACCAGGGATGCTTCAAAAATAACTCTTCCTTGGCTCAGCTTCTGAAAAGTACCCAACCAGGCAATATATTTGTGCTCTGCTCTTTGCATTATCCTGTTGATCTGCTGAAAACCTCAGTCTGCAGCTTTGGGACCCAGGCATTCCTGTCCTCTCTTCACCCAACAACCTCCTTCACAAAAGGCTAATCAAAATAGGCAGTTATGCCAGTTCCAAGTAATACACTTCATTAGAACACCAATTTAAAAAATAATATTGTTGATAAGCCATCCAGATGGTATTCCTCACTGGACTTGAGGCCATGCTTGCTCATTTGCATTTATTCATAAACAAACTTACCCTTTTTGTCTGGATAAAGATTCCAATGCATTCATCACAGAAAACATGGATTTAGCTGCAAAAAACAGAAATGCAATTTAATCAGACTGCAGTGATCAAGAAGCAGAACCAGTTTTATCTTGCTTTAAAGGGTACAATTTAGGTAATGAGAAAACAGTGTCTCTTGAATGACTAGTTATTAATAACAACTATTACTCTAGGATTAATAAGTGCTGTGCTGGGTAGGGATTATTCTCAGTCTTTAGGAATAGCTATCACCTGAAGGCTTAGCCCAAAAATGAGTCACAAGTTAGTCACAAGTCTTGTCTCATATCCACCTCTGTGTTTGTACATTTGACTCCTTTGTGCAGAACATCAGCAACAGAAAAGGATGGGGAGATTCCAAAATTGGAGAATGCCAAAAATACATTTTGAGTTATCCGATAGCTCATTACCATGTAATGTCCTCTCTATCTTCTCCATGCAAGAAAGCAATGGACTGTCTGGAGCATGGCTGACAGGCCTTCGCAGGGGGTTATCCTAGCACATTTGTGAAAACAAGAGACAGAGTAAGACTCCTTAAAACACTAGCCAAGAGACACAGCACAGATTCTGAGTAGAACAGAACACTAGTTATTTGTTTTTGTCAAACAGAGGTTTACCTATGATTGTAGGCATCTCTAACAGGCGGCACTGAATGGATTTGTGAAAACATTATTGTGCAGTAATTACATACTAGATGCCTTTGGAGCAGGGAGCAACTTTCTTTTGAGCTGATCACAAGATGTGTTAGCTAATTTCACTGTGATGCTAGAGACAAACTAAGAAAATACTTGTTTGTGTTTTCATTTTAGGAGGAATATGCCTGACCAAATAGTGCCACAGTGCGAATAGTAAGTGCCACAGGTGTACTTGGTTAGAGTATAGTGAAAATTTCAGCTGAAGACAGACACTTAAGTAGCAAGCAAACTCTCCCAGCTTCTCTTCAAGCTCTTGTCTGAAAACTTCTCATACTTCATACTGCAACTCACAGAGAACATTCACTGCTGAAGAGTTTTCACTATGTTCAAATTCAGGACATTGTTTTCAGAGGAAGGCTTGAGTTAAGCATTAATAAAAAGAAGCATGGAAAGAAATGGAACTTTTTATACTAAGCTCACAGCAGTTGTGCTAATCTGCTTTTTACAAAATTGATTCTTAAATTAGCTACTGGAAGGGCAGGAAGCATGGAGTGATTTAAGGTACATCACAGCAGGAGAAAGTCTAGATACCAGGCTTCAGACTAGTTTCTAAAAACCAGTATTTTCTCCCAGTCCTATTGGCAATAAATTGTCTTTACATACTATGAATATGGTAAGGAGAATGAATGGAAAATAACCTAAAGTATTAGACAATCAGCACTAATTCCTAAATAGTTAAAATAATGCAAGAAGCAACCCTTAAAGTGTTAAAACTAGTCGGGAAAATTTTTGTATCCTTTGTTGTAAGAAAAATCAGGAGCCAGGCTATAATAGGCACCAGGTTTTTGACGGGGTTTTCTTTTGCTTGTTTTCGGGTTGAATTTTTTGTTTGGCTGGTTTTGCTTGTTTATTTTTTAAAGTCAAGTAGTTTTTTAACTACCCTGACAACCTGCTCTTACACCACATATCCTTCTCACCTAAGCTGTGATTCTTACCATGCAAAAATAAACAAGTCTCAGCGTTTCAGTCCATGGCCTTTGTTGGTATTTTAAACACAACTGTTCCATTAAAGCATTTGTAGAAATAGCTGTCACAACACCTGAAAAACATGTCAAAATTCTCTAAATATAACAGTATGTATTTACATTGGCATCTAGAAATGTAGAAGGAAGAAAAATATAAAACCTTGCTAAGGTCTTAGATGTTATGCTTCAAAGGAGGAGGTAGACAGAAAATCTTTTGTTGAATTTTGCACACAAATATCTAATTTCTGTAAGACTTTTGACAGAAAATGGGGAGATTTTTTTATGGGCAAGTATTCTCAATATTAAATACAGATATGCAGCCCTATCTTCAGTTTGTTAAACAATTAGACTTCCTTTACCTATGCACAATTTCATACGTGTATTTTTAATAAATACCAAGACTCTGCCTTGGATTTGAGATATCCAGATTTGTACACCCACCTAGAGCTCATTGTAATTAGAGATTAAAAATTAGAGATAATTTTTTTATGATGAGAGTGTTGAGACATTAGAACAGGTTGCCCAGAGAGGTGGTTGATGCCCCATCTCTGCAAACATTCAAGGCCAGGTTGGATGGGGCTCTGAACAACCTGATGTAGTTGAAGATGTCCTTGCTCATTGCAAGGGGGTTAGAGCAGATGGCCTTTAAAGGTCCCTTCAAACCCAAACTATTCCATGATTTTACAAAGGATAATCTCAATGCAGAGGTGCAATGTGTTTTTTCGTGTTTGGTTGGATGTCTACACCATTTGCATATACAAAGGAGGAACAGAGAGTAGGGGCTGGCAGCATCTTCCTCCTGCAGGGAGGATGACAGAGCAGCAACAGTCCCCTATAAATCAGGCCACCCCAATCAGCTGGAGAAAGGGGAAGCAGTAGACCCCCAGTAACTCTTGCAAGCATCTTTACAAGCAACATGCCCCCACTAATATTCCTACTCACCCACATGTTCGTGCTAACAGAAAAACTGCAACCCACCCCGTATCTCCATTTGTTGCAGTTTGGTCAAGGCTTGGAGCATTGGTCTGAAAAGCCCCTGCCAGAAACAAGTCAGGGCTTGTCAGAGCT
>JAYRBT010000082.1:50641115-50681528 GCA_036023395.1 Myiotriccus ornatus
GGCGAGGGGCGGCCCCGGCCCGGCGGGGCCTTCCGGCGGCTCCTTGCCCGCCGCTCGGCGCCGCCCGGGGGTCGGTGTCGGAGCGCGGCCGCTGCCGTCCCCTCGCCCCCACGCCGGGCGGTGTGCGCCTGCCGGCCCCGCCCGGGCATCGGGACTGGCGGATGGGGACCCGGCCGCCGCCCCCTGAAGGTTACGGTCGTCGACCTTGGCGACCTCCGGCCGGGGCGCGGGGGGAGCGGGGCCCGGCCGCCTGTTGCGGGGCGGGTGCGGATCCGGGTCCCGCGGCTGCGGCGGCGCCGCCCGTACCTGCGAAGGGCGGGGCGCGGCAGCGCCGGCACCCGAACAAAGGGGCCGCGCCCCGGGGCCAGCGGGGAAGGGGCCGCGGTGCTCATCCCCCGGCCGGGATACGCCAAATCCCGCCCTAGGTCCTGCCCTAGCCGGGTGCCGGAGACCCTTGTGTGTGCGTTGCGGTGCTAGGGTGAGTAAGGGCAGGGTTTCTGTAAGGTGTAATTGCTGCTCGCTTTCGTGTGCTGCGCTTTTCTGTAGTTACCGGTAACTACAGCTTGTGGTTGCCTGCAACAAAAGGGAGAAGTACGAAGTGTGACTACTTAGTTCCTTAAATAAAAGAGCCTCTCGATGCTCACCTGTTTGGTTAGGTAAGCAATTTGGTGTTTGCTTTGCATTTCTTTTAAATAGAAGCTAATAGCTTCAGCTCCTTCCCCTTAATTGAGTCTTTAAAATGAAAATATAAAGTGGGCCATACATATCCCAGGAGTCACCTGGAGAGCAACTTTTATGTATGATCTGTGTGTTTGTTTTGTAGCATCAGAGAACTCTCCTAGCAGAAAGACTGCCGAAATGTTTATTTTCAGATCCCTAATGTTTTGTTTTAAGCTTGCATTTCTAATTCTAATTGGAAAGAGAATTGCATTCTGCTCTGCAAATCATTACACTTCTACAAGTGGAAGCAATACGTACCTCTGCTGGTATTTTAGTGTCTGGCAATAGGTTATGGAGAGATCTGCACATAAAGATATCAGTCATTCTTTGCCTTTTCCACTGGAAGTTAAACTGAAAAAGGAGGATCTCCTGGGAGAGGGGCTGCATGGACTGGGAGAAGAGAGTGGTATTCTGTTAGTTTTTAGGATAATTAATAGTGATTATAACTGGGTTCTTAATCGTCTTCTTTTCAGCTGACTCACTAATTTATTAGCATACACCTCAGCATTTAAGTCCTGGGAAATTGTGAACATTCTTAATAGAATGAAGAACAACTGTATGATATGTTATCTCTGATGTAGATTATATCCTGCAGTCTGTGCTCGTGAGACAGCTTGTCAAACATTTTTTGTGGAAACCTCCAAATGGCAGAAATTTTAGGAGTTGCCAGTGCTAGTCATGTTTACCCTTTTTTCTTTTCTGTATAGATAGGAGAATATGATGTACTGTTGCACAAAAAGATCAAAAAAAGCCTTCAGTCCACTGCATGACAGGTCAGCTGTGAGGTTAAATAAGCTGTGATGCTGAATGGTGAATGTACTCCTTTACTATTGTGAATTCCTTGATCTCAGTCTTCACTTTGTAGTGTTCTTCTGAATTTGAGGAAGGGAAAGATTATAAACATTTTAAGATGAAATATTTTGAGTTGCATGTACTTTGACAGTGTTGAAATAATACTGTCTTTATTCTTTTAGACCTTAAGGAGAAAATCTTTAGCCATGAAAGTGAAAACTGAAATGTCTCCTGGCTGTGCATTTGTTGTTATCTCTGTCACCTGTGGCTGTGTACTCTTTGGATAAATAATCCATAGAAATAGTAGGCTATTGGGGAGGAAGGATGGGAGTGGGGAGGTGGGGCAGGGGGAGATGTGGCTGTGAGAATAAGACAGTACTGGGGGAAGGCAACTGAGGAGGAAGACAAGACTCTTAAATAAGTGTGGTTGGTGACCTTGCAGTGTCCATGTGTCTTCTGTGTTCAGACTGACTTCCACCTTCCATAGGAACAGTTGTGTTCTTAACCTCAGTTAAGTCATGCACTGATGACCCTGTATTTACTTTTTCTAAGGGTCTGTCCTGAAACAGAGGTGTTCTGTTGCAGATGAGCTTTTATTCCTGTTAAATTTCAAGAGTATCTGACTTTAAAGAAAATAATTGTGGAGGCAAAGGATGTTGCTGTCCTAGAAACTGATATATGGCAGTCTCCAATATCAAAGGATAATGTAGTGTATTATTATGTAGAAAGTTGTTTAGGAACTGCAGTTTAGCTAATTGACATCATCGTGATTTTTGCTGCAGTTTTACAGCTGAAAAAGAAATAATTATATGAGAGAAATCTTTTAACTTTGTGAATGGATTTCTTTGCTTTGCCACCCTAGCAAGTGCTGTAGGATATAGTGATCCTGGGAATCAGTGGCTGATGACATGTGTTCTAGACAGGGAACTGCCCACCCCCTTGAGAGTGCTTACAGCCAACTTATGGTAAACTTCTAATGGCCCTAAGCTATTGAAATTACTTTGCTTCTAAATTGAAATCTATTTTATGTGAACAGTAGGCTAGTGACAGCATTCCTGCCAACATCACACATGCAGCTATGGGACAACTGTTTTTAGCCTCCTTTCTACCTTGTGAGGAATTCTTGCGAGGAACCAAGCAAATAAAATAGTTGGTATTACTGTATGTCCACTAAAAGTTCTGCAAAATTATTTAAATTTTGTAAATTACTAAGTAGGAAAGAAATGTTTGTATGTTATTAGTCTGCTGCAGTACTTAAAATCAGCTCTCAAGGTAGTTCTAAAACGTTACGTCTTACTGCAGAATCTGAAATTGTTTATAGTCCTCGTGGATATAAAGAAATTAGAGCCACTTAAATATGCCTTGCAGAAAGTCCAGGGGGTTATTAAATCCTGTTTTCCTACTCCTCCTGCTTTCTTGACTGTTGTGAATCAGAGTGAGCACCTAAAACCTTAAAAGGACTTACCTGTGGTTACAGCTGCTTGATGAATCTCTGTAGTAGATGTGGATCCCACAGCCATCATGTTAGGCTTATACTCTTGAGCCTGAGGAGCTCTTCACAGCAGAAAAAAAGTCTGAAATTCCTACAGAAAAAAGAGTGTTGGATTTAGGGGCAGGAACAAGTTGTAAAGAAATTTATTATAGACTAAGTAACACTACCTTAGAATGACCTGATGAGAGAATTCATTGCGTTTGGCTGGCTTGGTATTTACTACTAGTGTTTTGTTTAGGATTAGGTTTGTCTCTATCAAAATTCCCATCACCTGTGGGACAATAGGTAACACTGAAGTGTCCAGGCTGTGCATAGATCGGGGAAAAATGAAGAAAAGTCCATTGAAGAGGTTTAGACAACACAGAAGAGGTAATGAGAAAGACAGACAGTTACTACAGAGAATTCAAAGTAAGCTATGCTGTAATCAGTTTATAATGCTAATATGGAGAGGAGCCGAGAATGCAGAGAAGGTAGAACAAAGGAGATGTAAAGTTGGTTGCATAGTAACTCTGTAATCGTTACTTTAGTGGAATTGATGATGCTTATTTTGTGATATTGACCTCTTAGTTCAAGTAATTACAATGTACCCTGAATTCCTACCATTACAGTTCACTTAATACATTGTATTTTTCTCTATAACAGTAAGTTTACTACAGAATTTGATGCAAGAGTGTGGGAATGTCAGGTGCAGTGGCCCACAAGGTTTCATTAAAAGTTGGCATGTAAATACACTGTATGACCAAATAAGTATTTCTGGAAATTATGGAAAATGCGATGTATGAGGGAGCTTTGCGCCTGTGCTTAGTAGATAGATAGCAGGGATCAGCCATGCATCCAGGCCTTGGTCCCTGTTTCATTTTACACTCTCAAATGCTAACCTAATATCCTTCTGTACTACTGTTCAACTTGATCTTTAACTCTGATCCTTGTCTCCAGGAGTCTAAGAATGCTCTATGTGCAACACACACATACAGGCAGTCAGAAATGTTTCTGTCAACATCAGAGTGCAGTAAACATGGAAGTCTTACAGAAATGAAACTTCTCTGAAGGATGTAAAAAGGCAGCTATATGTGTTGTAGTCCTTCTCTTTGCTAGTACTCCCATTCAGACAGTACAGAGTAAAGCTAGCCTCTCATATCAAGACTGAAGCAGTGTAGTTCTGTTGGTACAGCTGTGCTGTCCCCTGAAAAGGCTTTTAATATGGAAGTAGTTAATTCCAGCAAAACTTTCCCCAGTGGAATTGTTTTAGACCTCAAAATACAAGGAATAACACAGACAGGAAAACAGTGTCAATGTGACCGACTTCTGCAGGCATGCTGTATCAGTCCCAAAACCCACTCTTCATGGGTGAGGTCTTGATGAGTCACCATGAAAGATGTTTGAGTAGATGGACCCAAAGGCCCTACTCAGAGCAAGGCTGGTAGCAGCTGATCCTTAAGCGTCTCTCACTGTTACCCATAGAGATCAAAGTAAGCAAAGTTAGATACTGAATTCGAGTGGTTATTATATGGAAGAACCATTTTGGGATGACACCACTAAGTTCTTGCACACTTAAACACCTAAATTAATTCCACTATATAGTGTAACGTGCAAATAAACTTCATTCCAATCCTCAGAACACTTGAATTTTAAGAAATTTAGAGTTCATTGCAATGCTTCTGTTACAGGTCCAGTAGGGTCATGACTGGCTCAGTACATCGCATTGCAACTTAGAATTCTCTGACTTGTTATAAGTTTACATTTTTGAAGTTGTCAGGTATTTGAAAATGAGTATGCAATTTGTTTTTCGTTGATACAGTTCACATAGTGAAGTCAATGATGCAGCACAGGTCTTTGTATGATTTGTTAAAGCATCTTTCCCCACTGCTCCAGATTGTGCTGATTGAGGCATGATGGGTTTGAGATTCCAGTTCACTCATGCACTAGAAGTAAGGTGTATAACAAAACAGGAGAACTTAACCTAGGTAGAAGACACTGCACTCGTGACTCCTCTCTATATAGTCAGTCCAGTGTTCTCATTCAGAATTTAAGGAGAAGATACATTAAGCTAAATATCAGAAACAACTCTCTGTTCAGCAAGTCACCATCTAAAATGTTCTTAAATGGTTAATGTTGTAAGGAAGAAAATACAGCTACATGTAACTTTCATAATATAACACCCCTATATTCTGCAACATCTTGGAGTACCCCACCCATCCAAAGATACCCACAAACTTCAGATGCATAAAATTCAAGTACTTGATTGTTTTTCCTTGTTTAATGAAGACTATGATAAGAATAATAAAGTGAAATTAAGATGCTGATAAAGAACAAGAAAGCTGCCCATCTGAATTATTAATTTGGTTTGCATCAGTAGTAATTTTGTTTAGTTCATAGTGTAACATAAAGGACTATTTTTAGACAAAATAATTGAAGAAATACAGATGCATTTCCTTCAGAAATATTTAAGAGAATTAACCGAGTATTTATTCAAGGTTCAGCGTTTTTTCTGTGAAAAGCTTGTCTCATGTGTAATTCTATAACAACAGTTAAACAGGACCTGTTGCTGCCATTTGGACTTACATTAAATTCCAAATCTTTATGCAAGCTGTGTCTCTGTCCTCTTTCTTAGATCTTGTTTTGATAATAACTTAGATTTCAAGTAATGATTTCAGAGGGGAAAATACTCACTTTTGACTAATATAGATTGCATATATTAAATGTCTCTGTGCTTTGTTAAGAAATCCCATTGCAGGCATTGCCAACAGGTTTTTCCTGTGTTCAGAGTGTGGGAGGTTATAGTTTTTAGATTGATGGTGTTCAAGAGGCCAGTAGCTGATCTACAAAATACCTTAGGAAAGCCTGTATATATACACTGTATACTGTAACTGTCTCCCTGTCAATCATTACCTTTAGGCATGTAGTTATTAATTTACTGATGGGTTTACAGTTACAATTACACTTAAAATAAAGGTTTTATAGTGCAGCTCCTCATAAAAATGCTAGAATTTCTCAACTCCTCTTTGCCCAAGAACCAGAGTGAGATACAAAATATTTGGTTTTGGAATAATTTAGAAGCCTTAGAAGGTCCTGATTTTTGAGAAACTTCTTTACTGTCCCTGTCTCTTTAATGTTTTCCATTGGATCTTACTGGAAAAGTTGGTCTTTTTAGATAACTTGGTCTGGCACATGTTGAATTTTTCTAATAGAAGAGCATCTTTTTCTTAGTTAAATGAAGGTTAAGCTATATCTTGTGTTTTCTGTCTTGCAAATATTCAACTTTATAGGTCTTGCAGTCAAAGCAGATAGAGGAATGAAATAAGCTAACACAAGTATTCTCTGCAAGATGTATGAGTTAGAAGTGAGATGATGTTTATAACATGCAGAATTTAAGTGAGTTTCTTCAGACTGGAGTATTTTGAAGAGCATTGCAAAAGCAAATTGATTCCAGTGATCCGAAATGTGGCTTGGAAAATTTAAAGAAAACAATCCGTTGTTTGAGGAGTGAAGTTTTATATTTTGTGTTGTAATCTTTCTAGTAGATTTTACTACAATTTTAGGAGATGAGACTTCTTTTACAGATATGGGGGGGAAATATGTTTCTTTTAGGAGAAACTGAAACAATCTTGTAGCCACATTCTAGGATTTCTTTTAAGAAAATATGAACCGTGAAATACAATATGATAAAATACTGAAATGGCCATAACTAATCCAGTCAGAATGATGTAGTTAGATGGTCAGTAGTTCCAAGGAGATATTTTCAGGAATATAATTTCCATTTCTCAACAGACTTAAGATCATTCATGCTGTTATCTCTGACCAACAATGGCTTGTAACAACACCGACTTCTCCAGTCCTTATGCAGGACTCTGACTGTAGGTGCATTAAGGTAAAAGAAAGAAACCCCTCAAGGATAAAAGCTGTAAAATTAGCTTCTGACTCTGGTGAACTGATGCTGCAACTTATTGAAAGCTTGCAAGTGACCAGCTGGAAATAAAATGTTTTCATAAGTCAGCAGTAGTGAAGGTTTTGTAGGCTAGAGAAAATCCTATATTGTACCGTGCAACATTGAAAAGGTACTAGGTCACATACTTCTCACTGGAATTTGAAAGATTGTGTGTACAGAAAGGAATACAAGCTCACACTTGTGTTTAGCATTGGAACGTGTGGAATTAAATCAATTAAATGTTGATAAAGATATTGGATTTCACCATAGACAGACTTCTATAGTAGTTCTTCCCTGGGAAGACTGGCCTTTGAAATAAACTTTTTGTCTGTGACCACTGCTGAAATGCCTTTAGCTTTTATGTTGCCTGTCAGGACGTGGAAAGAGAGACATGCTGGAGAGACCCATCTAGTGAAGTGTCATAGTACACAATCCCTAATGATGCCTTTTCCAAGACTCTTTTCCTTTGGAGCAGGATTACAAGACTGGTTTTTAGGTTGTTTATCCAAAGTTTTTGATTACTGCTTCCTTGGATAGTCTGAAATGAATGTTATGCTTCCTGCTTTGTTCCAAAATTGATCCATGATTTTAGCATATAGTTCTGTATAAAGAACTTCTTTTAGATAGCCTATTCTCTTGAAACTTACACACATTCTTTAAAGTCGTTTAACAGTTCTTCAATGTTCTGAATTACCATGTGCAGTATAAGAGCTGTAAGTATTCAAACAGTAGTAAAAAGCAATTTTTAAAAGTTACTGCTTTACAGTTGAGAACATTAAACTTGAAAATATCTTCTGTGGTACTGCAAGAAAAGTATGATCAGTATTTTAATCAGGGAAAGATCAAAACCACCTTGCCTTGGCACTTAATGTGGAAATTGATAAATCAACCTGAATATTAATAATTTTTTACTGAGTTAATGAACTGAATGCCCTTTGTTTCTAGCTATTGCATGTTTTATGCCTATAATGTGTGAAATAGCTGTGAAAGTCTCCTATGTATCATTCAATTGGCAAGCATATGTTGAACTAAAAGACAATTAATTGCTCAATTGGGTCTTTTTAGGTCTATTAGATTAATTATCAATTTTTCAAATCATAGCTCTAATAGTTTTAGAATAAACTGCATTTAAAAATGGAGAGGGATCAACTTTATGAATGCTGTATTACTCTGCAACATCAGGTGTATAGCCGCTCACATCCTTGAATCACTTTGTCAAAAGGTTAGTTACGAGTTTTTCTGAGTCATGATATAAAATCCTTGTTCCCTGAATAAAACAGAAAAAATATTATAATTTTAGGAAGAGACATTTGCTCTACATAGAATATAACAGGAGGAGATGTTGCCAGAACGAAATACAGTTAGTAGTGCTCTCACAATAATACTACAAAAAAGTACTTATGCATTTCTAATTGGGTGGTAAAACAGATGGCAAAGTCATAAAATAAATGAAGTAACTTACTTTTACCAAGTCAGATTTCACTAAAGAAATTTGCTACAGCTGGATGATTCCTTAGAGGAATAAAAGGAAATTTTTGAAATGCAAAATCCACATGCTCCTATTTTATTAGGTTCCATTTGGCTGGTGTATTGATGCAGTCTGCCTGTGGGGAGAGAGAACACTTGTCTGTATTTGTGAAGAGGAGATGGAGAACTTGGTGGTACCTGCTTCTTGATGTCTCTTGTTAATGCCCTGCATTCAGTCCTCTGTGTGCGCACCATTTGTGCTGTGGCCTTTGATGTAAGTGTGCTTGCACCTGCAGGAGCACTTGTTTCCCGCATCCTTCATTGTTATAAGCTATTTTATTAGCACAAAATGTGAAGGATAGCGTATTTTGGTAGTTCTACTCTGTTGAAACTTCATTCACAAGGCACTGAGAAGCAGAAGAAGGCAATGCCTGTCTCAAATGCTTTATTTAAAAGCTTAAACCTTTTCTGTGTCAAGAATTTCATAGGAGCGTTATTCAAACAAGGCTTCTATGTTTGTTCTGTCTGTGCTAATACTTTAAATTTAAGGGTGTTCATGTGAATTTTTGCTATAGTACTATATGACTCGCTGACAGGGTGAAAAAAGTTGTTTTGAGAAGGATAAATTCCCTGAGCTATCAGCATCAGAACTTGTCTTGGTGGGAAGACAGATACCTGCAACATAAATTCCATAAGCATGTTGGGTGCAGCCTGCCATGAGCCTGGTGATTTGGTTTTGCTTTGCAGATACCATTTGTTTCTAGATTTCTCTGTCACACGTTAACTTTCGTGACTATAGAGCAGTGAAAACATTTGGGTGGAGTTCTGTTTTTAGTGAGCGTGGATCTTAAGTCATTCTTCCTGGCTGTAAAAATGACCATGCAAATATTTGTTTTTTCTAGAAAACACACATCTGGCATTCTGAAATTCTAAAGGAAGAGTATAGGGGTTTTAACAATTAACAAGATAGTTTTGTTAGAGGAAAATTATATTTTTTCAGGTATATCTTTTGGAAGCCACCTCCAGACTTTTCTCAAAGAATCTACTTCATCAAGCCAAATCAATATGCTTACATTTCAATCTTCCTTAAATTTTGGTGATGTATACTGAAGTGTAAGTGTACAGGGGCAAAAAGGACACACTAATGTTGTTTGACATTGCTTTTGAAGTATGGTTGACAAAAAACCCTCTGAATTTATGATATTGAATATGCTCTGAACAGTTTTTTGAATGCAGTGCTCTTGAACTGCTTTTCAAAGTGAACTGCTGAAGCTCATGCTGCAACCTCTGGCATAGTTCCTTCAAGGGAACTCCATTCTTGTTGCTTTCCAGAGCAGCTGGAAGCAGCAGCTCTGTGCAAGTGGGAGTGAAGCCTGCCTTACCAGTCAAAAGTTAGCTTCCATGTGTGCTTTCTTGTACTTGAAACACAGCATCAAAATCACAGAATCACAGAATATGCTGACTTGGAAGGGACCCACAAGGGTCACGGAGTCCAACCCTTAGCCCTGCACAGGACCATCCCCAAGAGTCACACTGTGTGCCTGAAAGCATTGTCCAAATGCCTCTTGAACTGTTAGGCTTGATGCTGTGACCACTTCCCTGAGGAGCCTGTTCCAGCACCCAACCACTCTCTGGGTGAAGAACCTTTTTCTAATATCCAACATAAACCTTCCATGACACGACTTCAGGCCATTCTCTCAGGTTCTGTCACTGGTCACTTCAGAGAAGAGATCAATGCCTGTCCCTCTTCCTCCCCTCATGAGGAAGTTGTAGGTCTCCCCTCAATCTGCTCCAGGCTGAACAGACCAAGTGACTTCAACTGCTGCTCATATGGCTTCCGCTCAAGGCCCTTCACCATTTTTGTTTCCATCCTTTGGATGCTCTCTAACACCTTAATATCTTTCTTATATTGTTGCACCCAAAACTGCACACAATATTCAAGGTGAGCCTGCACCATGCTAGCATGTCTTAGGTGCTGCTAACTTATATGTGTTCTTGAACTGCTTCCCTGAGTTCTTAGTTGAATAGCTATAGTGAAACCCCTGAGCTGTTGATTCAGCATTAGTAAAATTCATCCTTTGAGGCTATACATTGAATCTTATATTGGGGGGGGAGGGGAGAGGCTTTTACTTTTTCCACCACGAGTTTTGCTTGTGGTGGAAAATCAGCAGTTATGCTATAGGACCTGTTTGTCTGTCTTGCCTCTAAATCCATGCATGGATAGCTTTGACAGGCTGGTGGCATGTAATTGCTCATTCTTCTGTTGTGACTGCTGTTACTGTTAATTTTCTCCTCATGGTGTATAATCTCAAATCAATACAGAATTAATGCCTTCTGTTAATATGCTCAATTACAGATCTTCATGTTTATAAAGTAAGAGAAGACACTTGGTGTTAAAGCAACACTTCAGCACTGTCAGCCTCAGAAAGTTAAGTTCCCTCAGGGGTTTGAATAGACTAAGATAGGGTACCAGCCGTGTAATGAACATGTGGAAGCAGAAACAGTATTCCAGACTCTTGTTTAAATGTGTATATTACCAAAATTATTTCACAGTGTAACTTCAGTCAGTTGAACTATAAGACCAGTATTATTGCTGGTGTGCCTGAGTTTGCTGCTCTTCCTACTGATCTCTGGAGCAATCGAGACAAACCATTGCAAGTGTCTAGAACTCTTCCCAATGTTTTGTAATAGCCATCACATAACTTGTAAAAAGTGAGGAATCTTGAACAGGGGCTAGATTATGGTTGATGAATCTTAGAATACTTGCACTGTTTTGCCACAGTGCTTATAGGCCAGAAGTGCTGTAGTTTTGCTTTCCCTGTGCTCAGCTATGTGTTGTTCTGGGCTGTCTTTGGTGCCAGCAAGTTTGTTTCGGTAGCTAATCTGTCCAAAACCAGTATAGATTAATTTTTGTCTAGAACAACTTCCTAAGTGCTTTGCCACCTAGTGCTGTTGGGAGAAAGGTTATGAGAAGATCAGTCAGACTGTGCTAGGTTCAGTTTATATCAGCCTTGCAGATACACACAGCTGGGCTCAAGTGTTGTGTGTTTTGTCAGTGTTTTATGTGGACAGTGATGTAGCTGCTTCATTTTCTTTTCAGCACACTTCAAGGTTTGAAATCTTAAGACCTTGATTTTGTTCTAGGCAATTCCTGTTGTTTAGTTTATTAAGGTTTTCATGTGCTGTTACATGTGGGTTACAAGAAATTTCCTGATGGAAGTGCCTTCCTGGAAGTCATCTTGCAGGGTGCCAAAGAGGCTTTTTGGTAACAAAATGCTGAAATGATGACTTGAAACATATGGAACTCATGTATATTCTCACTTCAGAAGCTGTTGCCTAGTTCATGGCCATGCCCAAAAGCTGACACTAAGACCCTGTGGAGCCTTAGGAAATCTGAGAATTTCTTTGCTAGTGTTCTTATGACTTCTTGTTGAAGAGATCCGAGTTCTTCTGATGATGTCTTAAAAGTACAAAGCTGCAGGCATGTGGGAACCACTGTTCTTTATAGCAACATGATGTAATTTACAGGATGAACGGGCCTCAGTTACTTGATGAAGAGTTCACTGGTTGACTTTTCCAATTTAAGTGCCTGGATATGGTTACAATTTGAAGTACCTGTCTCAAGGAGCTGGGAAATGTCGATCTTTTGCCTGAGATTTGCTGTTGCTGAGAGGTGGAGCTTAAGTCAGTTTTTTGTCCTTTGCTTTTGTTAGTATATGTGTAGTCAGTCACCTTAGTAAATTTGTTCTGTAGGTGTGGGAAACACAAACACCTTATATGGTGTGCCCTGGAAAGATTTGGAAAGAAGGGCTTACAAAACCTTGAATGTGGTTTAACTGCTTGTTAAACTCATGGGAAGCAATAAATCCTAGTTACCAGTTAAACATGTTTATGTCAAAGGATTATTTTCAGGAGAGAGGGAAATACTTATTGTGAAAGTTTCTGCCTTGTTCTGAGGTTGAAGTTCAGCAGGCCTGTTCCATTATCTAATGAGACTAGGCATTTCTAAGATAGATTTGAATATTTGTGTTAGTTTCTAGGCTTTTACTTATAATTCATAGTGATTATTTAACTCTGAAATACTTGTTCTACCTTAATAAAACACTGATACTACTTCAAGCAGAGCTTGACAGATGTGTGTTTAAACACCAGTCAAACTTGAGCCATGGAATGACACTTATTACAATAATGCTGATCT
The DNA here is from genome assembly GCA_036023395.1 of Myiotriccus ornatus. Lineage (NCBI taxonomy): Eukaryota > Metazoa > Chordata > Aves > Passeriformes > Tyrannidae > Myiotriccus > Myiotriccus ornatus. The sequence continues at coordinate 50,653,710 of JAYRBT010000082.1, forward strand.
AACTTAAAAAACTTCCTTACTCTCCAGTTCTTAAAACAGTTGGTATCATATATCTTACGTCCTCATGTATCCTATCAATTTCTGGGTCATGGGCTGTTTCTGCTGTTCTGGTTTCAATACTGTGATTGGAAGCAGCTGTTGGGATGGTTAGACTCTGCTTGCCTGGAATTGCCTCCCTGCTTTTCCAGGAACACTTTCGTTGCAGAAATATCTGAGTCATTCCTGAAGTGTCTTCCAGATACTTGGCATCTAGTATGCTAGCGCTGTTTTCAAACAATACATTCTCAAGTATAATTTTGCTGTTGTTAATCAAACTGAAACTACTAGACTAAATAAACAATGAAGTAACTAGTTGAATTCATGATCTTTTCATAACAGATAAGATTATATTGCCTGATGGTCCTTGGGGACATAGATACGTTGTCACTTTTCAAAATTCTTGTTCTTATGCTTTTTCTCAGAAAGCTGAACTTGTAATTTTTAGGTCGTGAGGCAAGAGAGTTTTGAATCAATTTGGGGAATTAAGAAACTTTGGAGAATATTTAAACTCACTTAGAAAATACTGTCAAATAATTACCATAGATTTTCACTTCAGAATGTGATAAGTTGTAGCTAATGTTTCTGGAAGTGATAGATTGTACTAAATTTAAAGTACAGAGTAGTACAGGTATTAATTTCTTCAATTAGAAAAAAAAAAAGAGTTATTTGATTAGAACATGAGTTTCCATTACTGAATTTTCTTTAATTGTTCAGTAATTGATAATTTTGCCTTTTGTGAAAGTGTTCTGGTTGAGGCATACTGACTGTAGTTCTTAATATTATGCAGGCAGCTCACATATTTCAATTAAATTACTCCTGTTCCTTCAAACGTATCAAGTTCTAACTCTGTTAAACAGAGTAAAGTAAAGGCAGGTGCTGTGACATGTCAGGTAGTGGTTGTAAGTGATGTTTGTTATACAAAACAGTCTTCAGAGAAGAAAGTTACTCATCATAAAAGTGAGTGGGTAATGAGGTTAATATGACAGACTTTCAAATTTTTATGTAATCTTGAAAGGAAAGGAAACGAACTGGGATTCAGTTTTGATGTATTAGGTTTATGTAGGCTATAAAAATTAACAATAAAAAGTTGGATTTTTTGTAGTTGAAGGGCACCACTATCTCTACTTATTAACTAGAATCTGCTATACTAACTGTACCAACCGTGATTAAACGCAAAGCTGTGTATAACTAGTCCCCTTCAAACAAATGCCTGCAGCAAATCAAAGTCCTGCTGCTAAGGACAACTGCATATTCACAAAGCCTGCATTCAGCTTTATGTATAGTACTGCAGAAGATGCCAGCTGAATTTGTGCCTGTAATGATGTGACTTCGGTGTAATGCTTTTCTTTCCCTGGTCTGTTCTTGTTGACATTGCATATACAAGACTCCAGGAATCAAAATGGGCAGAATAGCTTCTTGACCTCTTTTGGTCTCGTTCTCTAAGAAAATGAGGCTGATCCTATGCTCTGTTCTTTGTTATTTTCAGACCATTAGCCAGTTTTGGGTACATTTTGTGAGAGATTTAGGTGTCTTGGATATGATAGTTTCTGTAAATTTCTTCAAGTATGTACTGCTGGCTGAAGAGGGGGAAACCTACCCTGTGATTTACAGTGCTCCCTGTGAAGGAAAGGAAGTAATCTAAACTGGGTTGTCTCTTGTCCTGTTTGGATGGTATACAGCTACTCTGTTGGCCACTTTTTTGCTCCCTCTTACTGTATGAACCTTAGGATTATTGCACTGGGGAGGGATGTAGAGGACAAATGGCATGGATATGTAAGGAAGTATGCTTTGATTGTTTTGGAATAAGTTACTCTGTAAGAAAAAGCCAACTGAGAAACAGGACAGCTTAAGAGGAGTCCTCTCAATTTGATCAGATGAGCAAGATGAATGAGGGGATGAAACCCATAAGGTTTTTTTCACCCTTAAGCATATTTTTGTCTCAGTTTATTGGACTGAAATAGTAGATGAGAGGACAAAATAAAGACTAATAAAGAAAGATCAAGGATTGCTGGTTTTTGTTTTCTTCTTTCCTGACACATATTTGCAAAGATACCTGCCCTGAAAATATTGTCCCTGGAGATGAAAAGCTTTTTTTGTGTTGGCACCTGATTATCTTACTCTGGTGAATCTAGATAATCACTCTGCGGCCCAAGACTTTGTGTGGAAGTTAACACGGTGCTTATGTGTCCAAGTCCTGTCACAGAAACAATGTCCAGCTCACTGCTTTGGTGGGTGGAGCTGAATTCTGAATGTTGGGTTTAAATCCATGAGGGACTATAGGTAACGTGTTTTTTGCACAGAGGAGCTTTGATGTAAGGTATAAAACTCAGGAGAACTTGATACTAATACAGGTAGAAGCCAGCAGCTCTCCAACTCCACCTACGAGTTCCTAGATTATCTTAATCATGTAAAAATAACTTAAAAGTTATTTAGTTACCTAATCTTCTGTCCTTTGATTAGATTTGTAGACTGTTGGACAAGATGCCTTTGCTGATGCTAACATGAATTCCCACCTCTGCAGTTCTTAGTTAATCTAATTGCTCCCTAGCCTGGCTCTACAGAAATTATCCTAGCTCCAACTGGAAGCTTGCCATTAAATGGAGCACAGAATCATGGGGATGGTTATCTGCAAGCAGGCAGCTGTAGGAGCTTTGAGAACCGCTTCCTTTGGCAGAGCAGTCAGATTCATTTGTTTGTGTCCTTATCTGCTCAGGTATGTTGGAAAAGGGCAGTTCCTAGGCGTTTATCTGCAGTGGAGGTGAGTACTGATCTGTAGCATGAAGGTTAGACAGTGTTCCTGTCCTTCTCAGTGAAGGTGTTGCAGTACATTGTTGAACCACTTAAGCTTTCGGTTCTCTTCCAACTTGTTGAACTACACAAAGAACTGTTTAAAAATAAACTTTAATATATGTCATCAGCTGTATTGCTGCTATGAGATTTACAGTGGGTGTGGTAAAAAGCTGACTTGCATAAATGGATGATACAGCTATTGACAACACCCTGCTTGACTCTGTGTGAGTGTCTCTCTGCTGTAGGGTGATGTAGAATTTGACTGCAGGATAATCCTATGTTTATCTTCTCACCCCCAAATAACTTTGCATTGTGAAGCTGAAAATAATAATAAAAAAAAAATCACAGTACACATACGAAGAAAGTATGCTTTCTTGAGCTTCATACAACGGGGTTCTTGTCACAGTCTCTTCAGTTTTATCATAATTATAAAGTAGGCCAATTCAGAAACTAGATATGACCCAAATTAATACTACTTATGAAAATAATCCAGGCTACATAAATTGTGGGTGGAAGGACTTTGTGTGTGAAATTTCATCTCAGGTGCTTTACTGTTAAAATTGGAATCTGAGTTCCTCTTTGCTTTTCAAAAGCACACTGAAACAGGTATGTGGTAGTAGCTTAAAACTTAGCACTTTCAGGGTCTCTCTCTGGCACAGTGTTTTCCCTGAAGAAGTCTCTTTGGATTAAGTGTTGTTTGCACAGTATCATATTGCCTTGTACACTTATTTCTCTCTTTCCACGTTGTATACTGTCAGCAGGCCTGAGTTTTGCTAGCATTGATTGTATCTTTACTGGATTGTGAAGAACTTGGGAGCAAACTGGCCTCCCTGAGCTGCCTCCTACTACAACATGTAGCAGAGTATTTACGACAACCTTATTTTAAGATTTGAAATCTGTGGTAGCATGAAGTTTTACTATCTTCAGTATTTTAATGGAATGCTGTTAACTGACAGTTATTGATGACTTGGAATACTGCTTTGACTGGTTGGGTCAGGTTCTATTAATTTCAAGTTTCTTTGACTCGATCTCTTATGCTTCTTTGAAAAGACTTTATCAAGACTTCTGAAAATGATTGCTATAAAATCTTTCTGGTTAAAGAATTTTTAGGGAAAAGAAGCATTGTCACTTACATTATTATTTGTAAGGATCAAATTGGAAGTGGAAATGTCTTGGGTCCTTCATGTGTCAGCTGTTGTAGAGTACAAAAAGCAGAGACTTCTGTTTGTCACACTGGGACATTACTTGTTGAATTGCAACTTAAAGTAGAGTATCAGTTTTCACACTGCTCAATCCACTTAAAGACTGGAGGTTAATTTACAACAAATATTACAGTGAAACATTGCTATTGTATATCTGAATATTTTCAGATTGTTTGTACAAACTCACCTGACAGAGGTCCTGCTGAATTCATTTAGACTTGTTCCAGTGTTGAAGTACTTACAGAAGAATAGTCTGTTTTGTTGCTCAGAGTAGACCATATCCAGGTATTACTAGTGCTTCGGTTTCTCTGCTTCTGTGGGTATATATTGTAATCAAAGCTTCGCAAACTGCGCTGTTGTCAGTTGGTAAATGGAATTCAGATGAATTTTCTTTATATTACTTGTCTGAAATACATACGAAGAAGTGTGACTTTCGGGATATGTTTTTCCTTTTAAGAGAAAAGTGGAAAGACAAAACAATGGAGTAGTTCAAAACGTAATGTAGCTTGAAAACATGCACATGGCTTGGAACTATTCTCATGTTCATGTACTCCCTCTTGAGTGAAAAGGAAGCAATGGTTATTTTTAAGACAAAATGGAAATGTTTTTTTGTTCTCTTCCATCTCCTTTTTAAAAGAACTTGTAACATAATGTAAGTTGTATTTCTCTGCTATGGCTCTATGAGTACACTAGTTTACTCATACTTACTTCACTTAGATAATCTTTCTGGGGAAAACAATTTAAGTGACTTAGTTTTCAGTTGCATTTTCAGAATTCTTTGACAGCACAATGGGTAGTGGTACTGATGTGATCTGAAGAGCTTTTCATGTGAGTTGTGGGTTAACATTGGAAGGCAGCTACATACCACACAGCTGCTTTCTCGCTCCCCTTCTCCACTGGTGGGATGGGGGAAGAGAACTGGAAGTGTAAAAGTAAGAAAACTTGTGGGTTGATATAATGATAATTTAATATATTAAAAAAAAAAAAACAACACAAGCCCAAGGAAAACAAATTATTTAAAATAAAAAAAAAAAAAAAAAAACACAAATCTGCTCACTTCTAGCCAAGCAATGCCCAGCCAGTCCCTCAGCAATGGCAGTCCCGACAAATTTCAAATGTCTCTGCCAACTTTTATTCCTAAACTATGGCATGGGGATATCCCTTTGGTCAGCTGTTCCAGCTGTGTGTCTCCTAGCTGCTTGCTCATCCCCAGCCTACTTGCTGGCATGGCAGCATGAGATACAGAAAAGACCTTGATACCCTGTATTTTTTTAGTAAGTTATTTTTACTTGCAGGAAAGATTGACTGAATCTCTACTGAAGCTTAGTCAGCAAACTTTTATACTTACCTGCCTCACTGCTAACAAAACCTTAGTGCATGGCCTCAACTAGGGATTTTGATAAAAGTTTTAAGAAAATTGTCATGCTTCACATTCTGATTGTTTAAGCTGCACACAAGGGTAATTCATTATGCAGGAAAATGTAATTTTAGTGACATTACTTTTACCCATTTGACAATGAGGTAGTAGTGCCTTGTTACTACACTGTGTTATCTGATAGTTCTGTATGTAACAGAACAGCTGTGCTGCCATATGAATGTGCTCTTTTTGAGCTTTGTAATTAACAAAATCTGAGTTACATTTTGTTCTTATTTGCTTCCATAGATGTTTATTGTATTTATATATGTAATGTAGATGTCATTGTGTCTTTTCAGAGCTTGTTTTGACCTGAAATCTCTGGAGGAGAGTACATTCTGTCACTGTGCAGGGACTTCCACATGTCTTAAGAACTGTGCAAGCAATCACAAATTTTACTGTTGGGATAGGTAGGGAATGAAACAAAGGTGTGGGAAGATCTGCTGAAGAAATCTTCTAAAACTATAACATGCTTGATTTTTTTCAAAGTTAATTGAATTGTTATGTCTTGTATTTCTGCAAGCATACATTAAACTATGTGAGTTAACTCATAGAGCCTTTTGGTACTGGTGAGATGCAGAGATTTGTATTTAAGCAAACAGTCATGGGACTGAGACAATTATCCCAAATATATCCCACTGAATAATTACATTTGTAGGCAAGTTGAATCTTTTTACTCTATGTAAACTAGATTTTTTTTTGGCTTCTAATGGAGTTATTGAAACTGGGTATTTTTCAGTTTTAAGTTTCCTTGCTTTTCTCTGTAAAAGTACACTAGCTAATCCTTGCTGCTGTGTCTTAATGCTTGCTATTTAAGATGGAAATTCCTTCCGAAGTTCTTCCCCTGCAGCTGTCATACCATGTTTGTGATATGGTGGTGTGCAGTGTTGGCTCAGCGTGATTTTTTTTTTTTCAATTCTTGTGTAGTAAACTAGCAAGTATTTTTGATACATACAGTGTCACTAAAAGAAAATGTCATGTTCTACATACCAAGATATAAATCTTTTCCCTTAATTGCTCTTGGTTGCTGTGAACCCACTTGTGCTGTTTGCAAATGCTGAAAGATTTCTTTGCTTATGTAGCAAAATAGATGAGCTCAGTATAATTTGTGGAACAACCTCCAGTGAAAAAGCAGATAGGTTTCACTGAAGACAGCAGAACTGAAATTAAGTCATTAGATATGTAGGGATTTGAAACAAATCCACTTCAAACAGATCATGTGGGAAAAGGAAAACTAATGAAGCAATATTTTTCTTCTAGGTTTTTTTCATTTGATATCTGTGAATTTTCTGCAATCCAAAGATGGCAGCAAATAAACCTAAAGGACAGAATTCCTTGGCTTTACACAAAGTCATCATGGTGGGAAGTGGTGGTGTGGGAAAATCTGCTTTAACACTACAATTCATGTATGATGAGGTAAGAATCTGCACTAGAAATTAGGAGATGCCTGCTACATAGTGTTGTTTAAGTTAGCTTTGTACAGTTTTTTTCTGAAAGGGTCTAAATGTATGCGATGGGGTATGAAAGTCATCAATTAAGTGGGACAAAAACATGTTTTGAGATTAGTGATTTGCCCTCTAGAGATACCTGTGAAGGTAAAATTTGGCCTTTTTCAGACTTCTAAGCAGTTAGATGCTCTGTCGTATAATTGGAATATTTTTGCATTCTTCACTAGACCTATTAGAACTTAGTTATTACAGCTGAAAGCTTTTTTACTTAGGTGAGTTGCATGATACCTGAAACAACCAAGCTTTTCCGTGGTTTTTTATGCTGCTGTTGATGAGAGGAAAGAAAATCAGTTTCTTGTTTCCTTACTTTTTTTCCCCAGTGAAAGTGGCTGAGGAAAGCAAAAACCTAAAAACTGTTTGGGCTGGAGAAAAGTCCGCTTTAACTGAGTTGTTTGAGTACTTCTCATGACCTAAATGCATATGCTTAGTTGTTAGTTATTGTACCTATTTAAGATGTTTGCTATATCCTGGTGTTCAGACAGAAGCATTTACCTTGTACAGGCATGATTTTATATAATTAAGGGTTTTTTTATAGTTTGTTGAAGACTATGAGCCCACCAAAGCAGATAGCTACAGGAAAAAAGTGGTTCTGGATGGGGAAGAAGTCCAAATTGATATACTGGACACAGCAGGGCAGGAGGACTATGCTGCAATTAGAGACAACTACTTCCGAAGTGGAGAAGGCTTCCTTTGCGTCTTCTCTATTACAGAGCTGGAATCCTTTGCAGCAACTGCAGACTTCAGGTAAGTTACAAGGCAAGATAATTATTCTAATTACACTGTGATGATTGCAAGTGATTTTTTTTAATTGTTGTGTAATATCTCTTTGTTAATCACGTTGGATGACAGCTCTTACTGTTGTCACATAATGTTTTGAACAGATGCCTAGCCATGCCTTTGCTATCTCTACCACTTCAGATATCTTAGCTGCTGTGTTTCTGAATACAGAAAGGCTGTTGCCCCATAGCAGATACTTCTGCCCTTTGTAAGTTGGTGTTGCTTGGCACTTGTGCTAGGAAGCAGTGTTTTTTTAAGGAGGCATGCAGCTATCCAAAGTAATGGATCTGAGAAAAATTTCACGGAGTTTGTATGGTTGCCTGTAATTTACGTACAGTACTGTGTACTTCCCAGAGTTGTTTTTTTTAGTTCTTGCTTCATGTGTAGAAGACATATGTGTTTTCCTTAACCAGTGAAACAACACCTAGAACAAAAAAGCAGCTATAGCATGTGCAGCTGTTTTATACTAGAATACTTGTTATAAAGATGACATGACCAGATTTCAGTTCAAAACTCTGCAGAATAACCATATCTGGTGATGCCTGTCTGCAAAGTCTTAGGTAATGTGAGGCATGTGCATTGTATTCTGGGAGACCGAAGTGCATAGCATCAAAACCACAAGCCTTTCTACCTCTTAAAGGTGGTTTTATGAACAACAGAGTATTGGGTTTGGTGACAAGGTTTTGGAAGCAGGAGTGGCTTCTCTGAGAATCTGCTAGGAGCTTTCACTATGTCCAGTGGAGCCAATGCCAGCCAGCTCCAAGAAGTACCTACCTCTGGCAAAAGCTGAGCCCACCAGCAACAGTGGTAGCACCTCTGGGATAACATATTTAAAAAAGGGAAAAAAAGTTGTTGGGGAGAAGCAAATTGCAGCCAGAGAAGGAGTGAGAATAAGTGAGAGAAGCAGCTCTGCAGATGCCAAGGTCAGTGAGGAAGGAAGATACAGAGGTGCTCCAGTCGCCAGAGCAAAGCCTGTGACAAAGACCATGGTGAGGCAGGCTGTCCCACTGCAGACCATGGAGTTCCATGGTGGAGCTGATATCACCTGCATCCTCTGGAGGACCCCAAGCCACAGCAGGTGGATGCCTGAAGGAGGCTGTGATCCTGTGGGAGGCTCATGCTAGAGAAGGCAGCACCTGTTGAGAGAGGAGCCCACACTGGAGCAGGTTTGCTGGCAGGACTTGTGACCCCATGTGGCACCCACGCTGGAGCAGCTCTGCCTGAAGAACTGCAGCCTGTAGGAAGGACTCACCTTCGAAAAGTTCGTGGAGGGCTGTCTCCAATGGAAAGGACCCCACACTGGAGCAGGGGAAGGACTCCTCTCACTGGGGAGGATGCATTAGCAGAAACAATGTGTCATAAACTGACCACAAGCCCCATTCTCTGTTCGCCTGTGCTGCTGGCAGGGAGGAGGAGGTAGAAGTGGAATTGAAGTTAAGCCTCGGAAGGAGGGAGGGGTGAGGGTAAGGTGCTTTTTAAGATTCGGTTTTACTTTTCATTACCCTACTAATTTAATTGGTAATAAATTCAGTTAACTTGGCCAGGTTGTGTCTGTTTTGCCCGTGATGGTAGTCGATCAGTGATCTCTTCTGTCCTTAACTCATGAGCATTTCATTGTATTTTCTTTCCCCTGACCAGCTGAGAAGGAAGGTGAAGTAACTTTGGTGGGTACCTGATATGCAGACAGGGTCAACCCACCACAAACACAAATGAGAAGTATTTTTTATTGAAGTAGTAGATATACATTTTGTGTAAAGGATTGCTGTAAATCTGTCCCTTCAATTTTGCTTGGGTGGAATTTTTCTCTGTAAAAGATACAGATGTAATTTTTTGAATTTACAAGACAAAAGTTCTGCATAGGATTCACCCTTCCTATCAAAATCAATATATTATTTAATTGTATCAAACATAAAACCAAAATTTGGAACTGGGTATTTCTGGTGTAATAAAGGTTTAATAGGATAGGGTTTTTAAGATGGCTTTCAGGTATGTAGCATATTAAAACTCTTATGATAAAAATAATTGAATATTATACAGGCAGCAGCATATTACAGGTGCTCAATGTTGTTTGAGAGAGAAAGCATATTTAAATCGCCCATTGCTGTATTTAAAAAAACAAAAGAGATCAGAAAGTGGTTTTACCGGTTCAAAGTGTAGTGAAATAGGAAAGGCCATAACCTTTGACAAAAAAGTAAGGAAACAAATATAAGAAGATATTATCTACATCCCACTGAAATAAGGCTTCTCAAAGATGCTGTCACTGTTCAGCTTAATTATCACTAAGTAACAAAACATGTTTAATATCTCTAAGGGAGGAGTAGAAGATATGAAGAGGGGAGACAGTGAGAGTTTCATCTTCTAGTGTTTTTTTATTTATTTGTGTCTCTATATATGTGTGTTTATATATTTTGAGAGAGGGAGGAGAAGGCCTTTTATGTTTGCAGGCTTATGCTAGGTACTGTCAGTCGTGGAGGACTGTTTAGTATAGTTCAGCTCCTTTAGAGTACAAAATGAGCTATTCAAATCTGTTTAAAATTGTGTTAATGCTTCAAAGTACATGATCTTTGGCTTCAGAAAAAGTCCTACTTTTCCAGTAAAGGTGAGTGTTAACAGTATACATGTTGATACAACAAAAATGAAAGAAATAATCCCTTTAAGTAAAGATACTAAAATTCTCCTCTGTCCAAATCTGAAAGTACCTTTCCAGTTGCCTTTGAAACTGTAGAAGCCTAAATGCTAAAACGTAGCTCAGAAAAATTTTCTCATGTGCGTACAGTTAAAGTACCTTTTACATTGTTGAGTAGTCTGAGGGCATGCTATTTAAGAGCCAGATATGAAAGAAAGTGGCAAGAAAAATTTGGATGTTTGTTTCAGTGGAATTTTGTTCTGCTGGAATGGCAGACCTCCAACAGAAGAGCTGTGTACTGCTTCAATGTCTGCAGTGGGGTTCCTGTTACGCTCCGAAATGCCAATGCAGGCCTGCAATGACTATACTTTTAAATATTTGAAAGGCAGTTTGATAAAATTTGGCCTTGCTTTGAGTAGAATTCGTCTGGCTCTTATGTTTTGGCTTTTTTTTGCTTTACGTTCTAGATTTCAATCTGGCGCATATCATTTGTTCAGGAGATATCAGTCTTCAGGGGGGTCACAAAGGAGAATATTGTTGTCTAGATTGCTGTTAGATTAACTCCTTACATAATTAAATTGTTGGGGATCTGTGGTGGTTTGACCTGGTACTTATACCAGGTGCCCACCAAGGGTTCTCTGTCATTCCCCTCCTCAGCTGGATGGGGGAGATAAAATACAATGAGAGGCTTTTGAATTAAGGACGAGGAGAGATCACTCATCAATTACTGTTACAGACAAAGCAGACACAACTTGGGGAACTTAACTGAATTTATTACTGTTCAAAATCAGAACAGGATAATGAGAAGTAAAACTAGCCTTAAAAACAACTTCTCCCCACGCCTTCCCCCAGTGGCACAGGGAGACAGTGAATAATGAGGGTTGTGTTCAGTTCATCACATGTTGTTTCTGCTGCTGCTTCCTCCCCTGCTCCAGTGTGGGGTCCCTCCTATGGGGGATAGTCCTCCATGAACTTCTCCAGTGTGAGTCCTTCCCACAGGCTGCAGTTCACTAACTGCTCCTTTTCCAGGGGGTGTAATCCTTCAGGAGCAGACTGCTCCAGCTCTGTCCCCCACAGAGTCCCAAGTCTTGCCAGCAAATCTGCTCTAGCATGGGTTCCTCTCTCCATGGGCCCACAGGTCTCTGCCAGGAGAGCCTGCTCCAGCACAGGCCTGCTCCAGTGTGGGTCTACTCCATGGGCTGCAGGGGAATCTCTGCTCTGGTGTCTGGAGCACCTTCTCCCCCTTTTTCCCTGACCTTAGTATCTGCACAGTTGTTCCTCTTGCATATTCTCACTCCTCTCTTCTCTGAGTGCAATTATATCTGTGCCGTAACTTTTTTTTTTCCCCTTCTTAAATATATAATCCCTGTGGCATTACTGCCATTGCTTACTGGCTTGGCCCTGTCTATTGGTGTGCCTGTCCTAGAGCCAGCTGGCATTGGCTCTGTTGGACACCTGGGAAGCTTCCAGCAGCTTCTCAGAGAAGCCGCCCTTGTAGTCCTCGGGCTACCAAAACCTTGTCACTCAAACCCCATATAGGATCACCTAGATAATTAGTGTAGAAAGCTACTAGTTTTTACCAGTAATCTGATTTGCACAGATACTGTAGTGATGCACTGAGTTTTCTACTGGCCACCTTCCTAGTCCACTGACTTTTCAAACTACTTGAGGATAACTGCAGACTCTCTTAAAATATTTGCACTGGTATTTGTGGGGAAGAGGAGAAATGTTGCTTTTTAGTTATACCTCAGACATAAATGTAGTGTTACAAGCTGCCTCTAATGCATAGCTGTTGGTTAAAAAAAAAAAAAGGCCTCTGCAGTTTCTCAGCCCTATGAGTAGACTTCTCCCACAAGACTGCATGCTATTCAGAGCTTTTTGTAACAGCAGGAGGATCCTGCCATATACCAAATGAAAGCCGTTTAGAGTATCTGTTACTTAATTGTCTTCAGCTTCTCTCCCTTCAACTTTAAATTTTGTTTCACCTTAGCCAGCAAAAGGAATTTTTTTTCTCCATGCTTTTTGTCGATCTTTCAGAAATCGCTCCATGATCAGTGGCTACATTTCACTGCTAATTTTATGCTCTTTTCTTAGATAGAATACAGAATATCCCTCTGAGAAAACTGTTCTTCCTGATACTTCTAATGCATTTCCAATTAGAAGAAAACTTCCATTCTTTTTTAAGTGTTGAAGACTTATGTACCAAACAGTTTGTAGTATTGAGATTTACAGCTTTAAAGCTTCCATCCTAGCAGTTAAAACAGTAGAAGCATCTGCCCTTAAAAATATGATGCATATACAGCTTGTATCTGTACACTGGCTTATAAGTGAATTAAGATCTCTGCAGAGACTGAATATAACTGACTTGAGAAAGATTCCTGAAAGGAAAAGATTTTCTCTTAATATGCTGTAGACCTTTTTATCAGCTTTAAAAATGGTGCATGCATTTTGTTAGGAAAAAATCAGCAGTAAAACTAAAGCTTGGATAGCTTAAAAATGGCAATCAAAAGTAGTAATATAAAGACAATGGTAAATGCTCTCAAATAACACTGTTAAAGGGAATGAATTATTAATATAAATTCTCACCTAAACTAATTCTGGTGGGTTTTTTTGTTGTTTTTTTTTTTTCATTTCTTACTGACTCACCTCCTTTCTTCCTGGAGGACTAGTTGTCTGTCCCTGTCTTCATTCTGCATAATGTCATAATGAGGTTTAAGACTTTCCTGTTACATAAGCTTCATAAGAGGAATACGTGGCTTTTCACTGTAAGATGGAAAAGTATATACTCTGAGTTCTTCTTTTTGTGTTCTAAGAATAGTACTCCATGCAAAGCTTAATTTTCTTTTCTTTTTTCTCCAGGGAACAAATCTTAAGAGTAAAAGAAGATGAGAATGTTCCTTTTTTGCTAGTTGGTAATAAATCAGATTTGGAAGATAAAAGGCAAGTTTCTGTTGAGGAAGCAAAAAACAGAGCTGATCAGTGGAATGTTAATTATGTGGAAACATCTGCAAAAACACGAGCTAATGTTGACAAGGTAATAACTGGCCTCTTAAAACAAAGGATCTATCCATCAGTTTTTACATTATCCCTCTTTTCCTTGGGTTTCTCTATATGTTCATTATTTTAGCAATCATTTTTGTGAAATTTCATTCAAATACTTTCCTCCCTTAGCTTGCAGGGAGTGCATGACTAGGTGACTTCATGTAGAATAGTGAAAATGTTAGGCGTAAGAAGTTTATCCCATCCTAAACTGCAAGGAGTCATTATACATTTACAATACAAGATCTTATTTCATTAAAATTTTCTTAGGTCGGCTGTTTTAGCCTAGACTTCTTACTGTGTTTTCTGTAACTAGAACACAGTCTGCTTCTGAACAGTGAGAGTACTGTCTGATCCTCAGAATAAAACACCTTGTAAAAGCAGGTAAGGGAGGGATTTGAGCCCTTCCTACCCTCATTTAGCCATCTGCCTATTTCTATGTTGCTTCAATGAAGAATGGATGAACCCAAAAAGCTTTGAAAAGCCTAGAAGTGCCTCCTGAGTTTTCGGGGATTAAACCTGGTTCAGAAGGTCGTGAATAAGAGAGAATATTTGTCTCCAAGAGATGAAAATATTGATTAGTTGTAAGTACTTCACTCTAACTGTAAAAGACAGGAGTTCTTGGAATTCAGAATAACTCTCAGCCTTGTAGACTGTAAGAGTAACAGATGTGTGGCAAAAGAAGTAGTTTAGTGCAATGGGCCAACCTTCCTTTCAGAGCTGTTGACAAACTTGACCACACATTGAATCACTGTATGGTTCGGGTTGGAAGGGGCCTTTAAAGATCTCTGGTTCCAACCCCCCTGCCGTGGCCAGGGGTGCATTCCACTAGATCAGGTTGTTCAAGGCCCCATCCAACCAGATCTTGAACACTTCCAGGGATGGGGCATCCTCAACTTCTCTGGGCAACCTGCTCCATTGTCTCACCACCTCCACAATAAAGATTTTCCCTAATTTATTATTTAAATTTGTTCCCTTTCAGTTCAAAACTGTTCCCCTAAGGGTCTTACTACAAGCTGCCCCTGTAAAAAGTTGCTCTCCCTCTTTTTTATAAGCCTCTTTAAGAACTGAAAGGCTGCAATGAGGTCTCCCTGGAGCTTTCTCTTCTCCAGGATGAACAACCACCGTTTTCTTAGATTGTCTAAGGTAGAATTGCTCCAGTCCTCACATCATCTTTGTGGCCTCCTCTGGACTTGCTCCAACAGGTCTGCATCCTTCTTGTGCTGGGGGGCCCCAGAGCTGGACCAAGCACTGAAGGTGGAGTGTAGAAGGGGGCAAACACCTCCCTGGATCTGCTGGCCAGTCCCCTTTTGAGGCAGCCCAGGACACCACTGGTCTTCTGGGCTGCAAGCACACACTGTTGGCTCACGTCCAGCTTTTCATCTGTGAAAACCCCCAAGTCCTTCTCCACAGGGCTGCTCTCAATGAGTTCTTCTGTTAGTCTGGACTCATGTCTGAGACTGCCCCAATCCAGGTGCAGCACCTTGCACTTTGTGACAAATTTTCTAATGTGATTCCTTATGTATGAGCTGTCAACTGAGTATAAGAGCTGTAGTGTGAGTTCTCTTTTGTAATAATTTAAACTCAACTGTTGTCTTCTGCCAGTTATCTACCTGAAGAAAGTGAGTGTTCAGTACTACAGTAAGAACTGTGTGCTGCTCTGTAGAGTAAATTAAGTCAATTAAATACAGCAGAACTCATTTTCATTGATGAATACAGCTCTCTTTTATTGTTATAAAAGCTAATAAATCTTTTAGTTTTGATGTATAATTGCTGTTAACAGCCATCTGTTACAGTTATAGAAGTTGCCGGCTCTTCAAATCCACTTTACTATCTTTTAGTAGCTAGGAAAAAAAAGTGTGTGTATGTATATTTCTTCAATAGCTCTCTTATCAGTAGCCTTTGCACACACATGGTAGGCTACCACAGAGCTCCACGTTTCTTTTTGGAGCTGGTGGCATAAGAGATCCAGATCAGCATGTGTCACATAGATTTGGGGTTTGACAGGCCATAAATGAGGCTCTGTTGGCACAAGTGAATACCGTGTATTCTTAGTTACTTGGAGCATATGAAGTTTTGTGGTTGGTTACACAAACTTGGGTTACTGTTTTATAAGAAATCTGGCCTCTGAATTCCAGAATAGTGGGTTTGCTCATCTGGGAAAAATACAGACAGCTGACATTTACTTTGGCAAAGGTGACCCACTAAGCATGTTCTTGGAAGGTTATGTATGCCAGACAGCTAAATACTGTAGTATGGTATCAGTGCTTAAGCAAGTTGACAATTGCATCTTACCATTAGCACAGATTTAATTTCAAGCAAGTAACTTAGTGCACATCTGAAAATCTAAAGGCAATCTCATTTCTTGATGGAAATGTTTAGTTCCGTTGATTTTTTTCAGATTCCATGTAACGAACGTTGATGCTCTTGCTGCACTCAATATGAAATTAGTATCATTGCAAATAAAACCGTACTGAGCTCTGTAGAGGAGCTTTTCAGCCCTTGCACTGTCCATGTTTCAGAGAAATGAATCAAGTCCCTTGACATAGATCTAGAAAATGTCTTCTGAGAAAAAAAGTTTTAGAATTGCTCAGATGATTCCCTACGATCAAATGATAAAGATAAATTATTATTTGCTGTAGCCTCCTGTGAGTCCAGTAAAAATCTGCTTTTCAAAATAGTAAAGTAGTTTTAAGCAGTCCAATCATAAAGCCTTAACTGTCAATAGGATTTCTCTTAAAAAAGTCAGGGGTGTATCTCCAACGTTGTCACATTTGTTTCCTACTAAACCATTTGATGGAAACAAACTTTATGTGTACTTTGAGGTTGTGATAGGGTAGTTGAGGTTACCTGATACAAGAAATTGTTTATATAGTCATATGATTGATAACTTTGCTTTAAGGGAAATGCTGGGGTTTTTTTCCTTAATCACTTTGTGTTTAGACCTGCACCATGGAACATACCATGAAATGTTCAGTGTATGTCACTGCTGCATTAATATGTTTCTAGGGTTGGATGTTCACTTTCTCAGCCTTTGCACTTCATCACTGAAAATACTCAAAATATAACCTGATTTCCTTGAGTCTCCTCAGTAAGATGTACATACAACATTTGAAAATCTTGGCTGGTGATGAGACCCTTGTTTCAATCCTTGTTTAAAATTGTCTGACAGGATTCCTAAGCAAATGTCAGAAGACAGGGGAACATTATGGTGCCATGAAAGAAGCAGGATTGCACCGTATCAGCTTGGCCTTCAGAGCCAGTGAAAGATTTGTTGTATTAATATTTGTTTGCTTAAACTGGTTGCATATAATTGACTCTATTCTAAACAACAGAAGTGAATATCAGTGATAAATTAACTCATGTCTGTGAATGTTTTTGAATTTATATTCTTACATCTTTTTTAGGTGTTTTTTGATTTAATGAGAGAAATTAGAGCCAGAAAAATGGAAGACAGCAAAGAAAAGAATGGGAAGAAGAAAAGAAAAAGCCTAGCTAAGAGGATCAGAGAAAGATGTTGCATTTTATAATCAAAAGCCTGGATTCCTTTCCTACCCTGACCATACTAATAAAAAACATAATTTATAAGCATGCCATTGAAGGCTGAAGTGACTGAAATTACCCTAATATGTTGGAAAATGTAATGTACCACTAAAAGCATGAATTGGAGCTGCACTGAAAGTCAAATTCACTGAAAACAAATTATGTGGTTTCAAGAGAAGCAAAGTTCAGTCCATTTCATAATTGCCTACCTTCTCACATTTCTTCTGAATGTAGTGTTTCATAGGCAGTATTTTCTTTAATAGTGAACAGAGGGGCGAAGTATTACTTTGTGGGTTCTTATAAAGCATAATTTTTTTATCACTGGTAATTGTCAATTCATCTTGTCCTTTGTTGCCTTGAAAATTACAATTGTGAACATGATACCTAACAAAGCAGCATGCAGCTGTTTTGCCATGGAGTTATGCAAATTAGAAAAGAATAATGTATATGCGAACAGTTATGTTGAGGAAAAATGCATTACCTGATTAATTTAGAAGAGTGATATAAACTTTTACATTGAAATATTTGAATATGCCTTAATTTTAAAACCCAAACATAGCAGGTTGCTTAATCAAGGGTGTATTTTCAACTTTGTTGCATGGAGACTGTCCCTGCACATCTGTGCGAGGCTGCCCTCCCTGAGGAGTGCAGTTACATGAATGATTTTGCTAACTAGCTGTCTGCTAGCAGTGTCTGTTCTTTAAATGTGTGCCATACTCTGGTATTGTGAATAATACAGAGCATATTCTGTCATCCATAATTCGGTAACAGTATGGTATCTTAACTGAAAGGTCAGAATACATATTAGACTGAAGTCATAAACCTATGGCACATCTAAGCCTGGAGTGGTTGTTTAAAATTTAATGTGCTGGTACCTTGAAACTTCCCTTTTGCGCATAGATTTTTGTCTAGATGTTCCTTGGGTTTTAACTCCCTGGAATTGGGTGGAGTGGGGCTAATCTAGTAGCGCTAATGTGTTTTAAGATGTTGTCTGGCAAATTCTGGTTAATTTCTTTTGTGTTCCTAATACTCAGCTATGGGAACATGGTGTGTTACGCTGAAGCTCTTTGCAGGTTTTGTACTGTTTAGTCTATGTTGATTTTCAAATGGGGAACAGTGTAGCTACTTTTTCTAGTTAACGTTGATATCAAACAATCAAACATGCTTTGCAATACAGAAACATTTAACATGTACATCCAAAATCCCCAAACAAAACATACTGCCTCAGTTGCTTCGGAACAGCGAGAATACTAGCACACGGTTAGTATGCTACATCCTGACTAAAAAAATACCAGAATGTTTGAGGGTTTTGGACTCCTCTGTGGTAAGACGGGCTAGATCAATTCCACAAACTGTTATACTTTTTATACATATGTAAGCCTATAACTGACAGTTTAAAATGTGCTCAAGCAAACTAGGTAACAAATATTTAACTTCCATGCTAACAGACGTTTTAGGGACTCAAGTCTTAGAAGTTATATTTGTCATGTTAAATATTTATCAATAGGAATTTTGTATGTGCATTTAGTAGACTGCCAAGTGCAGAATTAAAGTTACTCATGTAACTGGCAAATAAGCCAGTCTTCATCTTACTGTGTACTCATTTGGGTCTATTTAACCAGGGAGTCTAACCACTAACATTGTGACTTTGCTTTGGAACCTGTATACTGGGAACTGAGGTGTTATGAAGCCACTGGACACATGAAAGCTGTCTTGGCTGATGCCTTATCCTGTCCTTTTGTTTGCTATTTGAGCCATTGAAAGATGAATAAACTTCCATTTTTCTAAAATACTTGTGCAGTGTTAATTAATAACTATTATTCATAAATATTGCTATAGCTGATGCCGGTTGTCAAGCAGTTAAACCTAAATATTCCAGAAGACTGGTTTGTGTGCGTGAACAAAACTGTACACTAAATCTAATTAGAATGATAAAAAGCCACTTCATAATAGTGAGATGTTATGTGCTACCTTTTATCCAGAGCTAATTACTTAGGTGTTTATAAAAAAGAATATCAGAAAACAGGCAAACAAACTGAGGTAACTTTGTTCCAGAATTACTTTTCCATAAAGATAGAAAGTGAAATTTAAAAACAAAAAACAAGTGGACAAAGAAACAACCAACCAACCAGAACCAGACTACCAACAACCTACGTAAGTTTTATTAAAATAAAAATGTATTCTAAGCCATTTTCTTTTGACACAATGAGGGAGAACATAAGTGTTCTCAACCTGCTTGCATTGTGAATTACAGGATTTGGGTATATGTTGAGAGAGTCATCCAAACTGAGTGTTATATTTGCATCACAGAGGAGTGTTTGGTATAGCCTTCTTGTGTGTCTGAAACTCCTAGGTCTGGCTGCTCAGAGTGCTCTGTGCCTGAGGGCATGTTTCATCCCCTATTTCTCCAAGAAGTTGAAGATACTTTCTTCACTGGCAGGATCAAAGCCTTCCATAGTAGTTCCCTCGAAGTTGCCTAATGCTGGCAGTGCTGTTGCTCCCTTTTGCAAACTGACTGGCTTGGAAAAACTGCAGACCAGAGAGATGCCTTAATTTGTATAAAGCTATACAGTTCAGTTTTCTATTGCGTATGAATATGAAACTAAAATTGAATTTTTATGCTAGCTCCATTTTTTTCTGTAGCTTTTCATAGCTTTAAAAACTCGATTAACTTTTGAAAATGTTGGCTAAGAAATCTGTGGTCTGTGTTGTAGTTTCTGTAGCCTCCTGATGAGCATACAGTAGCTTAACAATAGTAGTGTCTAGCAGTTTTTTTGTTCTGCAGCAGCATCATGATGTGCAGGAGGTGCTTTCCCATTAATACTGACTTTGTTAACGTCACATTAGCATGCAGAATGACCCCTTTGGCAATTCCAGCAGCAATCATAATGCAATAAAATATACTTTGTATCTGAGCCTTATGCTCACTATATTCATCTGTAGGAGCCAAATAGTTTGTATCTACAACGGGCTTACCGAAAATCTTGGGTTGTGTTTGGGATACCAAGCTTCACAGTGCCTCTGTGGTTTCAGAGACAGAGGGTAGGTGTTCTCTGCTTGATTATAATCCAGTGCAAAATGTGGAGCAGCAGAGTGATGGCTGGTGTCACGTGAGTGCATATAATCCATTTAGCTGTGCCAGAACTGGATCAGAAGGTAAGACTGAGCATGTGACAATTGAGAATTGAAGAGGGAAAACTAAGAGCACACCTTAATTTCTAAACTTTCTCATTGCTATCGGACATGTTGGCTCTTCTAGCCATGTGGATGCATAATCATGTGCGTTTCCAAATTCACTCCTGTCGGTGAATTTGGAGGCTGTGACTTAAATGTGACTGGGTATGTTTTCAAGAGGTGACTCAAAGAAACATCTTGCATATTTTTGTGACAACTTAAGCTCATTGCTAAAATTGAATGGTAGGAAACGTGCCAGTGTTCCTAATATTGGAGTGTAAGTTAATCTTTGATCTAAATACATTGACCAGACTGGAATATTTTTGGTTGAAGCTTCATTGTCAAAGAAATGCTGAAATGCATACCACTTGAGATCTGCCCAGGATCAGACACATGCCAAGACTCTTCTCATTTACAGAAGGTCCTGAATAGATCTAAGCAGCTATCTAACTGGTACAATCCATTTTAGGAAAATATTCAGAATGTATAATTTGGCTTGTGTGTGCTAGGGTATTTACTTTTTTAACCTCTTTTCCTGATGTGCAGACTGTTGAAAAATACATATCTATTCACTTAATGAGTTGATAATAAATTTTTTCTAGTTGTCCATTTTTATTTGGATTTGAGTATATTTATGTCAGGAAAGCAAGGAGAGGGGAAGCTGATTTCTGCACCACCTGATGGCAGGCAGCCATCATTTGTGGGCAGCTGTGGAAGCACATGGCCAAAAGGGAGAAATCAGGAAGTGGCCAGAACCCAGATGAAAGCTCAGGGAGTCTTTGCGATGCTTTGGGAGCTAAGACAAGAAGTGGGAACCAAAGCTCTGCACACCAGGGATAGACACAAAGTACTGGCATGCTCCTACATTTTCACTACTCCTCTGCCTTCCTTCTCACAGAGCTCACCCTCGTTCCTCTCTGAAAGAGTAGGCAATAAATGGTTAGACTGGTTATTGCTGTTTCCTGTGCTTGTGCTGTGTGAGCACAGAGTAGGAAGAGGCTGGAAGAAGCCTCACCCGTAGACCACAGCAGCAATGACAGCAGTCTTGTACTCTTGTAGTGGAAGCTCTGGGGGAGGATCAGGGATCCTGAGGTAGCACAGTTATTCTTTTCTCTGTGCTTCTTAGGGATGGAGAAGGCTAGAGTTGTCCGTTTTCTACCTTCTTGTTCTTGATTAATTCTGTGATAGCTTATTGTTTGTCAGTATCCCAGGCACAAAGGAGAGGATCTGGTATGACAGAGCTTGTGCCCCATGGATGTCCTGGCTAAGAGTGGAGGCATGATGATAACCAGCAGTTTGAGTGTTATATTTTAGACACTGGATGAGGTCCTGAAAGTAATGAGTTAGTGTTTGTTCTCAGCTGAGCTCAGCACACTTAGTATACTTCTGTTACAGTTATTTTTGCTTTTTGCTTCTTTTGTGAAGAAAAACTTACAGATTTGGGTTTTTTTCAGTGCAACAAATCAGACCTGTTGGCTGAAATGTTGCCAGACTAATGTGTTAAATACTAGTCATCTCTAAAGAATGAGTCTAAAACAGTAATCCTTCTGTTTTATCTGCTAACTGCCAAAATGCCTGCTGAAATAGCCTGTGGAAGTGTTAAAGGAGCGGTTAAAAATAGTGTACTGTGCCCATGGATAGCAGTTTGTTGTGGGTGGTTATAACTCCTGTAAGTGTCAGAAATGACTTGAGGAAGTAAATGCTAGATGCCCTTACCTGGTTCTGACAGATGCTGTATCCAACATGAAGGAAGATAGGAGAACTTGGGTTTTTTTGTTCATGAGACAAAGTAGATAATAATATAGTTATTGCCACTGCTTCTGGTTTTGCAGCATTATTTAAATCTGCAATGCAATATGGACATCTTTCATTGACTTCCTACAAATTTCGTAAATGATAAATACCCAAATTCATAGATAAGGTGCCCGGAGTGTGGGTTTTAATGAGCAAGCCCACATGGTCCTACATGGAGGGCAACAGTCCATAGAGACTGCTGCAGAGTTGCTCTTCTGATACTGGTTCCTTTTGTTCCAATGAAAAGAGATAAGGGCATATTGCATCCTGCTCCAAGAATGTGGTTGTCATTAGGGCAGTACACTTGTCTGAGTGGGACATTGCACTTGGTCCATTAAATGCTTCTGTTTGCTTAAAGTAACAGCAGGCAGAAGAACCACGGCTTAGAGCAGGGTCCTTGCTATGAGGTTTCTTCTATAATTTTTAATCCTCTAGTCACTTGACTACCTTTATGGAGTACAGAAGAAAATGTTGGAATGTGTTTCGTATAGCTTATATTTTGTTTTCATGTAAAGACTTTGAACCTTTCATGTGGAAAAGGAGATTAAAATCACAAGCATTTAAGTAATTAATAATACAGTGTGGGGTCCTGGGGGTGATCACAGGCCTCAGTGTCTGGGACTGGCCTCCACTGAGACCCCTACCCCCACCGTCTCCTGCCAAGGGCCCAGGGGGCTGATCCCAGCTCAGCGTGGGACTGCAGTCCCAGCCTGAGCCATGCTGGAGGTGTGCCAAGGACACTGACAGAAGCAGACCTGCACTGCTCAGGTGCTCTCCTTTAGATATTATTGCTTGGCCACTTTGGAGACAGACTATTGGGCCAAAAGGACTTCTCTCTCAGGGAGTGCTGTTGCTCTCAGGCTCGTGCATTTTAGTATGTAGCTGAGGAGGACATCCTGCATCAGACTGAGGACTTGATCTTTGAGCCTTGCTACTATCAGAGATGTGGGGTTTTGTTGTCCTGTGGAAAAATGGGTAAACACAGAACATTTTCAAAAACTGCTTTTTGTAAATCTGTGCAGATGGACCCATTGTCTCGAGATGATCCACAACTCTCACCCCCTTCAGAAGGTCCATGCGTCCTTCCCACAAGGGGACGGAGCCAGTACCTAGGCTGGGAGATAGTTATGCGTATTCATTGCCTTCTGCTAGTGCAGGGCTGTGAAGAAATGTTATGAGAAATTTCCCCAGCATGTACTGGTCTCTAATTTCTTGAGATGGAGGTCTTCCAAAAGTTTCCCAAAGAGGATCAGGGGAGCACCAGAAACAATAGGTAAAAATTAAAATGCAGAGAGAAAAGGTAAAGCATAGAGAGAGAAAAGACCCTTTTATTTTGTTAGACATTAGATATGTGAGCCCAAGAAGTCACAGGGGTTCAATCAGGGACAGGAAATGGGTACCTACAATGACAGAGCCAGAAAGCCCTGATAACTCATGAAGGCAGGAATAAGCATGACTTGGTTCCCCTTGCCCTGGGACACACAGCTGACAAGGAATTATTTATGGCCCATAAGAGAAAGCTAGTACTGGCATTGGCAATGGGCTGGCTCTGGTGCCTCATTCCTATGGGGGATAATGCCCTTAGAGACCCATGCATGGGCAGTGTCCTGGTGCCACATGGCAGAGCTTGAGGAGGAACCATTAGGAGCAGCCATGGAGCTCTTCCTAAACCCTGCACGGCACCATCCATGGCCATCCACTGTCATTGAGCTGGACTGATTTAGAGCAGTGCTGAGAGCTGGGAAAGATGGGCAGGAGAACTTGCTACTGCCATGCTTGGGGCCCACCTTGGAAGTCTAGGAAGCTTCTTCTCCCTGGATGTGGTGTACAAGGACCACCCTGTGGAACATGAACAGCAGTACCTGGCCAAAATGGCCCAAAGGAGCCCTGGCAAGGGGGTGTACTCAGTGCTGCTGATGAAGGTAAAAAAAAAACCTTGGGCATAATTGCAGCACACTGTAGGATAAAAAAAAAAAGGTTTTTGTCTGCCAAGCTGCAGGACATGAGAGGTCATCTTCATGAGGCCTGAGCAGTGGAAAGCAGACCAGCCAAAACAGCCCAAAGAAGCCCAGATCACTGGTCAGGCTTGATGCTGCAGAGGAAGGCAAAACCATCTGGGGACCGATGACAGTCTGCCTGCAGAAAAATTGCTTTCTGACACCAGTGCTGGCAATCAGCATATTCCCTGAGCATGAGTAAGACCCGCCGCCTGATTGTCCCAGCAGCTGATTCACCTCGCACAATGTGCCAAAGCCGTAATTTACCTCAAACAGGGGTCATCTCAGGGGGCTCTAAGAGTCGCGACCTGCCCCCAGTCTAATTGACCTTAAAGAAAATTCCTTCCTCTGGTTTGAAATTCAGAGGTCTTCCTCTCTGCAGCCTCGCTGGGTTGGGCGTGATGGGCACAAGGGTGTGGTCATTTGGCTCAGTGACTTCTTTAAAGACCTCCCTTCCTCTCCTCCTATTCCCAAAGAAGTTGAGAGTGGATAGATCGTTGAGAAAGAAGCACCGAGCACAATTTGGGGCAAAGCAGTCAAAAACGTGGAGAAAACCTAGGCTGGGATGGAGCTGCAGTCCCTCCACCCACAGACCGGGCCACCCGAGCTCGGGCCGGTCTGTCCTTCTTGCCGTGCTCCCAAGAAAGCCCGCTCCGCCTGCAGTTTGCAGGGAGCTGTAGGTGACTGCAGCCAGGCTTGCGGCCGGGGATCGCCTGCCCTCTTGGGTTCTGCTAAAACTGCGGGGAAGCCATCAAGTGAGCTACAGCTTGAAACCGGGCTGGGAGAGAAGGGGGTTTTCAAGCAACGGGAGACCTTCCCTGCCTCCGCTTTACCATCTGCTCAGGACTATCTCCCAGGGAGAGATTGTGCTGAGCCCTGGGCACAGCACAGCAGTTTGAACAACCCCACCTTCCTGAGCCCTACAAATGCCTAACCTCAGGCAGTGCTGGCCGAGCAGGACTTTGGTTCCTCCTCAGTAGGAACTGAACCTTCTACGAGGCCAGTTCCTGCAGCTCTGAGGAACGAGCCCAGTAGGCAGGGCTCTCTGCTGGGAGGCGGGGGATGGCCGTGTTGGACCACACTTTTTCTCTGCTCCTTCCCTCCACTGACCCCATTCAGTACCAAGAACAGCCCCAAAACCGTCACCCCGCCTCCTCGCCCTGTACCCAGGCTGTTGTCATCCTGAAGGGCAGGATCTCCTAAGGATCTCTAGAAGGCTCCTGCCTCCTTTCCTGGGAGGAGAAGGTGCGAAAAACCAGGCAACCATTGACCTCCTTGGATCGGGCGCTTACCTGAGCATCCTCGGAGACGATTCCTTCCTGTGTCTGCTAGGACACCAGTGGGGGCTCCAAAGCACTGGGAAGGCCGGCAGCATCTCTTTGTCCCATTGCTTACTAGGCTGCTGAGCCCTGTCTCTGCAGGGGATGACAACGGAAAGCACTGCAGGGCTCCTCCCAAAGGCCTCCCCTCGGTCTCGCCACTGCTATCCAGCAGGGAAGGGCTGAGAGCCTGGGGCAGCTGCAGATGTTGTGGCTCTTTGCATCCGGCACGGCCCTACTCAGTCTCCATCTCCTTGCCTTCTCACCTGCTGAATCCTGTTACGGCAAGACTTGCCTCTGGCTCGCGTGCCCCTGCCCATTTTCTGTGCCTCCTTGACAGCCTTCCAGCGAGGGAGGTTGCCCTGCACGATGTCGAGCAAGCAGAGCGGAGCAGAACGGAAGGAAGCGGGTGCAGGCTGAGGGCATCGTCCTTCTGGCAAAGCCTCCTGCCCACTCGGCCCTCGGCATCTCCTGCACTGTGGGTGTGCAGCTGCGGCGGGATTTCCTGCAGCAGAAGATGCCGTGGATGTGGGGCCGGGCTTCCAGGGAGCCGTGGCCATGCCCAAAAGCAGGGGATTGCCAGCTGTGGTGGGGCCCCGAGGGGCAAGGGAAAAGACAGCAGGAGAAGGGAGAGAAAGCAACGACCAGAGACTGAGTGCGAGCAGCAAAATTTTATTTCTTTTTTCTTGGAGCAGGGGTCGGTGGCTTCTGCCGACGGCGGGACGGCCTCTTGCAGGGCTGGGGAGGGTCCTGAGGGCCAGAGGCCCTCCTCTTCCGGGGGCGCCGGGGCCCCCCGGGCAAGCAGTCCCTGTCGTGGCCAGGAGCAGAGGTGCAGGCCTGGCCAGAGGGACCTGCTACTGCTGCTGCCTCGCCCTGGGGCTGCTGCTCCTCTGCAGGGACGGCTGGAGATGGAGAGCGTGCAGGACTTCCGCGGAGACTGCCCTCCAACGTGCTGGTGTCCTCCTCCACGCTGGAGACTGCGGGGCTCCGGGAGGAGGCCAGGCTGGGGCTGGGAGTCCTCGAGGCAGAGGCAGAGGCTCCAGGGCTGCCCGGGGGGCTGTCCTCCTGCTCCTCGTCACTGGGGGAGTGCAGGAGGCGCATCTGCCGCAGGATCTCGTCGCCGCACCTCTCAGCGGCAACGCCGATGAGCTGGCGCACAAAGGCCTCGGTGTGCTCTTCCAGCAAGGGCTGCAGCTCGCGCACCAAGGCCTCCTCGCTCAGGCCGTAGCGGCACAGATTTGCTATGATGGTGCTCTCCGCCAGAGCCTCCTCCCACCAGTGGGCACTGAACAACGCCGACAGCTCCCGGTTCAGCCAGGGCAGCAGAGGCTCGAGGATTTCTGAGGACTCCTGGAAAAAGCTTGCCCACAGCTCCGAAGGGAAGCCAGCTACGTAAGTGGGCACCTGCTCCTCCTCCTCCTCCTCCTCCTCCTCCCCCCGCGCGGCCGCCTCCTCCTCCTCGTGGGCAGCAACCACTGGATCCGAGGGGCGATGAAGAACCATCTCCAAGTAGTCCTCCTCTGACCGCACAGAGTAGATGATGGTGTGGATGGTCTGCCTGCAAAGGGGGCACGAGGGCTTCTTCTTTGCCCAGCGCACAATGCAGCCCAGGCAGAAGCGGTGGAGACAGGGCCTTACGCAAGCCACCTCTCCTTCAGTGTCACGGCAGACGGGGCAGCTCCACTCTGTCTCCTCGGCCATGCTGGCTTCTTGCCGCAGGCTGGCGAGAGCTGAGTACAGGAGCTGTTCCCTCCTGCTGCCGTGACCCCCTGCAAAATGCTCCCTTGCTGTCCCAGGCAGGCAGCGCAAGTTTCCCGCACAGCCTGCCTGTGCTGCTGCAAGCGCTCCTCACAGTCCCCGGCTGCCTGAACCAGGCAGGGCCGGGCAAAAGGGCGATAGCTCGGGGATGAGCACTGAAAGCTGCCAATGGCAACCTCCAGCCACCTCGCAGGCTTCCAGTCCTGCCAGGCACACCTGACAGGAGCCCAGGCGCGAGCGAGTCTGAGCCAGGCTCTGCCGCTGCCCACACACAGGCAGCCAGGGACGTGAGGTCACACTCCAGAGAACCCTGACCTTGCAGCCCACTGCTCCATGACAACGCCCTCGACGACGACACGCCTCCCGAACCTGGGGGTGTCCCAGCAGGCTTTTCGCCCCCTCAGGAACATGGCGGCAGGCGAAGAAACGGCCCGCGTGGGCCGCGCTGTCCCCTCGTGCCTTCGTGCCCCTGGTTTTTAAAATCATTTGGAGACGTTAGTCCAAGCACTTTTCTTGTCGAAGAGGAATAGCTGTTACTTTTACCTTGGTGTGACGGGGCAGGGGGCTTCGTAAATTGCCCACCTGGCTCGGCCCACTAAAATCTTGGCCCGTGACAGCCCAGCTTCTCTGTTCGCAATGCTGCTTGTCCACAGCACGGGGAGAGGCAGACACATCCTGACCTTTCAGGCCAGCCTCTGCACAAACTTCTAGCCAGTTGGCTTTGAAAGTCAGAGGTCTTCCTCTCTGCAGCCTCGCTGGGTAGGGCGTGATGGGCACAAGGGTGTGGTCATTTGGCTCAGTGACTTCTTTAAAGACCTCCCTTCCTCTCCTCCTATTCC